>OY992521.1:2734241-3443119 GCA_963921215.1 Scoparia ambigualis
CCTCTAACAATTCCTATTCCTTACTTAACCCTACTTCATCCTTAAAGGACGGCAATGCGCCTGCCATTCCTCTGGTTTTGCGGGTGTCCATGGGCGGCGGTGATTACTCTCCATCAGGTGCCTGCTTGTTTGCCTCCTTCTTTTATATAAAAAAGTATATACATATATATATTTTTTTGTATTTTAACTAATTTTGTCTTTTTATTTAGGTACTGTTCTTGATGTGTAATGTGAGTTCTGGCAATAAAGAGTTTTCTTTTATTTATTATATTATTTATAACTTCAAAGTTTGTACCAAACGTGAAGATTTGCATAAATCACACGGAAGCCAGCGGCGGCGGCGCGCGGATGACATAATAATTTGCACATTATGCGCGCGCGCCGGCCGACGCGCCGGAATTAGAACTTTCGATACAAATCGAGAGTTGATTGTTTCCGTTTGCAATTTCGAATGCTGTGTGGTGGTGGTGGTGGTTCGAAATAATAGTAATGCAGCCTGTAAGTATCTGTCTATCTGTAAGTAAAGGGGTATTATCTTAATCACCACTCTTGCCCAATGCAAGTTAGTGATCACAAACCCGGGCTAAATACGAAAACACAATTTGCCCCACCTGGAAATTGAACCCGGGACCTCCGGATATCGAGCCGAGCGCTTCACCACTCAGCCACCGAGACGTTAAATATTAAAAGAATACTACCAACCTATCTCATTTCTTGGAGGTCGTAAAAGGCGACTAACTTTTGGATTGAATAGTGCACATTCGACAGCATACAGCGGCGATTAGCTGGTGCGCCATGGACTATGGCAGTGCACTGCTTCTGCGGTCCTCATTGCCTAGTCTTTGACTTTTAGGAATAATAGTCGTTAATTTCGAATTACTTACTCATGGAATCACGGAGACATTCGAAATTACATACACACACCCAAGACTATTAGCCCCAACATGCGTTGATGTCTTTTCGTAGGGAAAATGTTATTGAAGTACTACTCTGTCAAGAAAGTACCGGGAAATGATCAATAATACACAAAATGTTAGTTATTCATCCAAATTTATTTTATCGCCTTCAAAGTATGCTCCTTTAGAAACGATACACTTACGCCAACGAATAATCCAAACATCAAAACATTTTTTAAACGCTTTTTCCGGCATTGAGTTCAGTTCTCGCCGCGAATTCTCCTATAATATGTCTTCTACCTAATGAAAACGGGTGCCACGAAGTGGTAATTTGAGTTTAAGAAAAAAAAGAAGTCGGCTGGAGCCATATCTGGAGAATAAGGTGGTTACTCGATGGTATTTGTTGAGTTTTTGGTCAAAAATTCGTTCACAATGATGGCCTTGTGCGAAGGCGCATTATTGGGTGCAAAATCCAAGAATTTTCATTCCACAAATTTGGCATTTTTCGTCGAATTTGCTCTCTTAAACGCCGCATTACGCTCAAATAATATTCTTTATTTACCGTTTGACCTTCCGGCAAGATTTCCGAGTGCACAACACCGCGACAGTCAAAGAAAACAGTCCACATGACTATGACTTTTGATCGACTTTGGCGTGGTTTTTTCGGTTTCGGTTCAGTCAGAAGGCGCCACTCCGAAGCTTGTTGACTAGTTTTCATGTCAAACTCGTTCATGTTAACCAACGTCTCGTCACCAGTAACAATGCGTTGCGTAAATGTTGGGTCGGAATTGACTCGTTCTAACATGTCCTCAGCGACTCTTATGCGATTGAGTTTTTGGAGAAAATTCAGGTCTTTTGGGACTAGCCGAGCGGCAACATGCATACAAAAGTGATTATTTAAAATGGTACTACAGATCGACTCGTGAGACACAGAAAGTTCAGCGGCTGTCTCTCTCAAAAACTTGAATAAGGATTTTCAGTTACAGGAAATGGTAACTGAAAATCCTTATTCAAGTTTTTGCGATGTTAACTTCAGTTGAAGAAGTTGATAGCCTACCAGAGCGAAGCAAATCTTCCATCACATATCGACCGCTTTTGAACGCTTTGTAGCACGTGTTTTTGATAAAGTCGATTCGCCGTAAGCCTTCTGTAACATTTTCAGAAACTCCGAACACAAAATTCCATTGGCGACGCAAAATTTAAGACAAACTCTTTGTTCGGTGTTTTTATCCATTATGAAATTCGCAATACACACTAGATATAAACTAACTAAAAACAGCACTGTATTTAATAGTGCTGGCTATATTAACTATAGAGGTAACTTCGATGTGTCAAATAGTCACATGTACAAAAATAGTCACTTAAGTGTGCATTACTAATAATGTTTTCAGCATTAGTGTCACTCCCTAAATATGTCTAAATGTCACACAATGTCAGAACAAATACCACGCCACAACATAACACCTCTCATTTTTGTGTCGGATGTATTATAGGTAGAATGGTTAGGAAAAAAGAAACGAAAATAAAAAATCAACAACAATGTATTGTGGATCAAATATCAATCAATTTTTAAGAAATTTTATACAATGTAAAATAAAATAACATGTGAAGCCAAATTATAATGACTCTTATATAAGAAACAATCCGTGACCTAAATTGTTTCTTTCTAACATTAATTCATCGTAAGTTTAACTTTTAATCGCTGTTTATAAATTAGGATCAATTTGAATAACAAAGTCAACACTAAGGTACCTGGGGGTAATATGGTCAGTCGCTTAATAAGGTCACTTTCTTATATCTCAGAAAGTATAAGGGGCATGCAATAAATGGGACTACTAGTTGATAGTCTAAGGGTAGGCCTAGTAACATGACAAGTCCCGTCCATGCTCTTTTACCGACGCCATTTTGACAGCTAAAAAGTATGCGCCGGCAGAGACTTCAAGTTTGCTTATTAATTTTGTTAAAAAGCGAAAAATCGTCAAAATTACAATTTCAGGTGTTGTGATTTGTTGTCTGAGTAAGAACAAAGGTCATTTATTTTATTTTCAAGAGGTATTGTCATTGTGACATGTCCATAACCTTTGACTTTAAACATGTCTAGACGAACGATGCTCCATCGCGGTACAAACGCTTCTCAAAATCCGCCCGGTTTTTGTATTGAATTTGAAGTGTGCGTGACAGCCGCGTATGACTGACACTAGCGCGAATGGTTGCCAGCGCATGCCTAATTTCCGATAAAGTAGGGAAAAAATATTTATGCACTATACAATTTTAAAATGATACATAACATAACATAACTTTTTAAATTAGGAATGTCTATCGTATATGTAGGTATAACACATAAAAGAAGCTGGTGTGTTTAGAAGAAATGGATGATTGAAGGCGAGGGCAGTACAATAAAATAATGCGCTAATGGAAGCCTGATATGTTTGTAATAGGGACTAAATAGAAGCAACAGGCAGGATGATTTACATTTAATACTTAATCAAAATTGGTTTTTTAATTTGAAATTTAAATATTTGAAATTAAAATCAAAACAATTAAGGGCGTTCTCTTTGTATTTGTTTCTTAAATAACTTTCGTTTGGATGTTACATCATTTTTCAAGTTCTCTAATTTCTTATAATGTTGAAACCTTATAGTTAAATATTTTGACAACGACTTCTTTCTACCGGATCAGTTGGAAATCTGAAAATTATAATGTTTGCTATGTGGTCAAACAGTTGTAAAGGTTACATAATGTGATGACTGCTCATCAATATCCGTGTCCAATAGTTTACATGAGACGAGAAGTATTGACCTTTTAGGGGCATAAACATACACCCGCACTTACTCAAACATCGTCATCATCATCATCATCAGCCTATAAACGTCCCACTGCTGGGCGCAGGCTACCCACGTGGAGATAGCACGTGGGGATATTGGGCCATAACCCACCACGCTGGCCCAATGCGTGTAGGTGGGTTTTAACAACTGTCATCTTACGACAAAAACGGGACCATCGGCTTAACGTGCCTTTCGAAGCACGGAGGAGCTCGAGATGTTTTAAATTTGGTCACCCATTCAGCGACCCGGCATTGCGAAAGTTGCTTAGCGGGCAAGATCGCAAGCCGAACGCGCTAGCCGATGCGCCATCGAGCTCTGAAGCATACATGCTACTATCCCCTACATACATATACTTAAACACACACTTCTTACATAAATACTTACTACGTACATTCCATTTCAAACATAATAATTTTTTCACTTCTCTTGCTCAAAAAGACCGTCATTGTAGCGTTCTAGAGCGAGGCTAAAATAGCTTTTCTTGCCTTAAGGGAAAAAGTAATTTTTTTTTAAATTTTTGTCTGTCACATGACAAAGAGCCTACAAAAACGAAAAAGTATTTAGTCTTAAGTAGAATAAACATGAATAAAGACTCGACTTATTACTGATTATTAGATCAACAACTTCTTTGAGATAGTTATTATTAAAGCTTATAGTAAAATAACCGCCTTCAAAAAACCTAACCCAAAGAAAACACACAATCAGCAAATTTTCAAAACCAAATTAAAAATACAAAAAAAAAACAATACCTACAGTATTCCGACACTAAAAAGTTATAAATAATGTTTTTACAACTCAGAGTTAAATCACATTATCAGTTTAGGACCTACCCAAATGTAAAACTATAAACAATACCTTAGGCATCGATTACTGTTGACAAACAAAATTTAACCCAAAATTATTTATTACAATATTTACAATAATCATAAACAATTAGGTACCGAAAAAATGTAACACTAAAATTATTTGAAAATTTACTATAGTTAATCAGTTAATCAGTTACTTTTGGAGTCGGTGCCAGCCTGCATGATATCGGGTTGCACGATCGCTGCACAGCACAGCCTGTAATGACTAATGATGGAGCAAAGGATGGGCTGGCGATTGGCGATGGCTAGTGGAGTCGACGAGGGGCGCGCGGGGGGCACCCCGTTGAGTGTTTGATATTGATTTGACCCGAACGCGGCCAGACACGTGAGGGCAGACGTCGTTGATGGTCGTTTCAATTTATATAATTTTTTGGTGCGCTCCATTGAGTTATATTTTATCTCAATGGTGCGCTCGCGCCTATTTGCATTTTTTCCTACTTTAGCGGAGTCGACGCGGGGTGCACGCGATTGAGTGTTTGACCCGAATGCGGGTAATGCGGGCAGACGCGTAAGGCAGACGTCGTTGATGGTCGTTTCCAAATTACAGATATTTTTCTGTGTTTGTTTACTTTTTTCGTACAGATTTTAATCGTTCGCAGATTAAACATTTTTTATAGTTAATATTTAATTAGTAAGGTGATTAATCATTTTATTTTATCTTTTGTTTGGCTGGCACTGACTCCAAAAATAACTGATTATCTAAGTATAGTAAATATTCAAATAATTTTAATGTTACATTTTTTCGGTACCTAATTGTTTATGATTATTGTAAATATTGTAATAAATAATTTTGGGTTAAATTTTGTTTGTCAACAGTAATCGATGTATAAGGTATTGTTTATAGTTTTACATTTGGGTAGGTCCGAAACTAATTATGTGATTTAACTCTGAGTTGTAAAAACATTATTTATAACTTTTTAGTGTCAGAATACTGTAGGTATTGTTTTTTTGTATTTTTAATTTGGTTGCTGATTGTGTGTTTTCTTTGGGTTAGGTTTTTCGAAGGCGGTTTTATTTTTTTGACGACCTCCCTGGTCGAATGGTTTGTACACCGGTTTTCATGGTGTTGCCATCTCTGAGGTCCCGGGTTCGATCCCCGGTCGGGTCAATTTAGAAATTATTGTTTTTCTAAATTTTCTCGGGTCTGGGTGTTTTCTATGTATAATAAGTATGTATTTAAGTATTTTAAGTATGTTTATCCGTTGTCTAGTAACCATTTAACGAGTTTCTTCGAAGCTTCTCTTGGGCTAGATAATTGGTGTGACTGTAGGAAAGATAAATAAATAAAAATAAATAATTTTTTTGTTAAAAATTAATATTATTTTTGAGTTTTTAGTTACAATAATTAAATTTGCTGCATATTTCTTCATTTTTTAGGTTTATCGTGGATTTTGGTAGATAATTAATAATATTGTTGGTGGGCTTTTCCACATATTTTCGTTATTATGTTTTTCTTATATTCTGATTGCTGTATGTACAACTTTTCAAGCTCAGAAAGGTTATGGAGACGTCGAACGAATAATGATACCCATAATTTTAAGTTGGGTCGTTACAGTACACAAACTGCAGGGCACCACACTCGATATCTATCTTGGGGAAAAAAAAATTGCGAAAGGACAGACTTATGTGGCCTTAAGTCGTGTAAAATCGTTAGAAGGTATTATTTTATCAAACCTAGATGCTAACAAATTGTTGAATAGACCACATGATGAGAAGGCTTTAATGGAAATGTTGAGGTTACGTAACCTGGCCAGTCCAAATTAAAGTCAATTAAGGCTGTGGGCGGTTATCAACTAATAATAATACTCTCGCTAAAAGGTTGGGTCAAGGGTCAGATACAGAAGGCAGTACTCCTTGACACGGCACGTATTGTCAGGAGGTTCCTCACTCTGCAGCCCTAACCACCGGTACCTTGGGTCTATCCTCGCTGCCGGTGGCAACCTAGGTTAAGTTTTTTATAATATTTTATATTGTAAATATGTTTTTTTTAATATAAAATATTGTAAAAATTTTTACTTAAGATAATATTTTAAATAAAGAGCATAATAATAAAATTCATTTATTCGACCAACATGGATCATTACATTACAATTATAAAATAAAATCACATTATATTATACAATCAAATAAAAATAAAATTAGATAATTTTTGGTTTATGATTAATGGTAATTGATTACACATTAAAATAAAATTTTTAATGAATAAAAATAAAAATAAATAATGATCTTTACATACAAAACTATAAACAATAATGAAAATTACAATAGGTAAACTAAGACACCTTTTACGTGCTTATCCAAATTTCGTTCCGTATAGGAAGGCCTTTTTTACCTACCTCGTTGTCTTGGAGGGAGACTCGCCACGGTGTATATTATGATAATTAAAGAATTATCCCATAACTCCTGACTCTTGAGAGTTAAGTCCTTCCTTCATCAGCTCATCTGATGAACTAGTAAAAATATAACTAGAAGTCTAAATGTGCATACAGAATTGAAAGAATTATCTTTTAACTCTTAACCGTTAAGGAGTTGACCTTTCATCATCAGCTCAGCCACACATGATAATGACTACCAGACGCAAATATTGGTGTAGCGTTGTAAAATACACTAAAAACGTTACATATGCGTATAAAATTTAAGGAATGCCCTCGATTTTTCTGGGATCCCATCATCAGACTTTGTCATGGTGACAATGGGACCACTCAGCAAGCATACCTTTTCGAATAAAATCAGAATTTTCAAAATCGGTTTACAACTTACGGAGATATCGCGTAACAAACATACAAAAAAAAAAAAAAAACATTCAGTCGAATTGAGAACCTCCTCCTATTTTTGAAGTCGGTTAAAAATATAGTAATCATTTGAATCTATGGACAACACAGACCACGCCAACACAGTCCACGCTTCAGCAAGAAACAACTGCACAGTCTGCACATGTGTTTAGGCGGTGAGCCTTTAGCCGGTTAGTCGCTTTTACGACACCCAAGGGAAGAGAGGGGTTGGTAGTATTATTTTGATGAGCCCATCGCCGCTATATGCTGTTGTTTGTATGTGCAGTCGTTAGTCCATTAGTCGCCTTTTACGAGACCCAAGGGAAGGGAGGGGTTGGTAGTATTATTTTGATGAGCCCATCGCCGCTCTATGCGGTTGGATGTATGTGCAGTCTTTAGTCCGTTAGTCCCCTTTTACGACATCGAAGAAAAGTGAGGGGTTGGTAGTATTATTTTGATGAGCCCATAGTTGGTCCATGCTTTTGGATGTATGTGCAGTCTTTAGTCTGTTAGTCGCCTTTTACGACACCGAAGGGAAGAGAGGGGTTGGTAGTATTATTTTGATGAGCCCATCGCCGCTCTATGCTGTTGGATGTATGTACAGTCTTTAGTCCGTTAGTCGCCTTTTACGACACTCAAGGGAAGAAAGGGGTTGGTAGTATTATTTTGATGAGCCCATCTCCGCTCTATGCTGTTGGATGTATGCGCAGTCTTAAGTCCGTTAGTTGCCTTTTACGACACCGAAGGGAAGAAAGGGGTTGGTAGTAATACAAAGCTATATAGACATAGGATAAAATGTTTACTAGAAAAAGAGCAGTGGACCGGCAATCCAAAGGTCACGGGTTCGAATCTCGTTCGAGCTTTCCTGAGCCTGAGACTGGTTGTTTTTTTCTAGTAAACATTTTATCCTAGAAAATAAACGTTAATTTACACTAACCTGGCTTGATTCTCGTGAGGCCCCTAAAAACTTAAAACTAAATTTAGTATTTTCTACCACGCGCAGTCTAACGCTCGAATAGAGAAGATGGGACAGGAGTGAATAGTAAAGGTGGATATAATTCAATTACATAATATAATCTATGCTATTCGTTCCATATACGTAACCTTACCGTACCTAACATAAACTTTGCGAAATTCCTGACAATACTAAATAATAGGTTATTTTGAAATATTTTTATGAAATTTCCGCATTAACCATTTAATTTAAATTGAAACACCCTTTAAAATTTCACTATCTTTCCAGTCCAACACGGTTGCCTGGAAGAAATTGATTTTTAACGATAAGGCCGCCAATTGTATGTTACTTTGTGTTAGTCCTTTTGTTGTTAATTTGGTGTACAATAAATAATATTTTATCTTTTATCTTTATCTTTAACCCTTTGAGGATCGTAAAAGCAGACACTATTAAAAATCAATTGTTTCGCAACCGCCGGCGGTCTTATAATCATTGACCTAAACCAACAGCACACATATTTATCACTAGAATTAGAGATTTGCAAACATTTATAAGCATTTTGAGTAGAAACAAATCCAAATATCGCATGGTAAATTGTTAATTTTCAATTTTAAAAACTTACCTTTGAAACGATATTCGAGACACTTTCCTCACTTCTATTACTACAATGTTTAACTGAACAACTCATTGTAAATTAAACCCACCAAAATAATAAGTACCTAAGTACTTACATCAAAAAATAAACTGATTCAACTAGGTACAAAAACTAATTAAAAATTGGCAGGTAAACTAATGAGAGCGATTTGTTTGGGTATATTGGTTGTTGGATCCATGTAAAAAGTTGCACAGTTTCACCGACATGGTCATATCATCATAGCCTTTGTCCTTGTTTTACTTACGGTAAACATGATGGGCCATAAAGAAACCAAAATAGTAATGATTAAAGGCAGCAAGAGATAGCAAACTTATGCTCTCTCTATAGTTTATAAAAATCAATGGTTTATCCACTGTAACAAAGGCACAAAATTACAAAAGTAGTCCAAACGACGTAATTACGCAAATAATTTCGCAATGTGTCCTTGCATAACTGGTATAGAAATATCACTTAATTTCGTTGTATTCATTTCTTTCTTTCATTGTCGTCTGAACGAGAGTATGTCGTTGTGGTTTTGGCGCCAATTCAGCACTTAGCAATTAGTTGTTGTTTTAAGCGTTTATATCTCAGAAAGTTCTTATTCTATGGTTTATATTTAAAACGTCAGTCCCCTACATCAAAAGATTCACAAAGTGGCTCTACTTCGATCTCGCAAAAAATGTAGTTAACTTTTCTCGATTGAACACAAACAGAAAAGACGTAATTGACATCGCGGCAAGATGCTTAACTCAATAACTCTCAAATCGAATGTCCCTGCTACCACTGCATCAACAAACTGTAGCAGCTTGAAAACAAGGTTATAATTTTATTATTAAATTATATATTGTGTTCTATAAAAATGTATTGCGTCCAAATTTTGAAACGTCTTCAACAACACTCATAATCGCGAAATGTCGCGTAAACGATCTTGAGCCGTTATTTAATTGTTACAAAATTGAATGTCCGACAATGCGGCGGTTGGCTAACGGCCCTCCAGAGCCTAGGGGTATTATTACTAGAGATGACACCGCGAAGCAATTTTTAGCGCACTGAGTTGCCTATAAAACCTTAATTAAAAAAAAAAAATTAAGGACGAGTTGCACCCATGAAACTGAACAACTTTCCCCAAGAAACCTGTGTGCAAAAATGACAAAATAATTTCAACCTCCCATACAAAACTGTCCGATCAGCTGACGGCATATGGGAGGTCGAAATTTTTTAGTCATTTTTGCACATAGGTTTCTTGAGGAAAGTTGTTCAGTTTCATGGGTGGAACTCACCCTAAATTTTTTTTTATTAAGCAATATTAAGGTTGTATACTCGTATAGCACATATAGCTAAATTGTCGAATTTATTTAAATTAGCTCGGCGGCTTATGCAGTAATGAAGATCCGTCAGATAACTGACGTTGATATAGCTAGATTAGTTTATTTCAGTTACTTTCATACTGTAATGTCGTACGGCATTTTACTGTGGGGAAATGCTGCCGATGTTCAAACTATCTTTGCGCTGCGGAGGAGGGCTATTCGAGCAAAATATAACCGAAAGGCTGGTGACTCACTCAGAGGGAGATTTAAGGATGGACAGTTGCATCACTACACATTTATGAAAATCAGATGTTCATAAACATATTGAAATGTTTAATAAAACAGTGATATTCACAATTTAAACTCTACAAGAAAGAACAAATTAGCAGTACCTAATTTTCTTTTTTATTTATTTAAAAGCATGAGAGTCTGCTGGCTTACAGCTTGGGCCAAGACGCCATCGCCAGCAGACTAATTATTACATTTTGATACAAATTAAATTCAAATATATTAAAAATAGATATAATTAATAATTACCTACATTATAATTAGGTATGACAACTTATAATTACTTACACAATATGTGCAGTGTCAAAACATGAAGAAATAGGTTATTACAGTTAGATAAAAAGAATTAAATACCAACAATAATCAAAAGAATGTTACGACCTTAAAATAAAATGTAAAAATAGAGAATCAATAATAATTACATTGCGGATAAAATAACAAAAATGTCAACTTATTATTACAAATGTGATAAATGTCAAAACAAGAACAAACGATTTAGACTACAGCAACATATCATGCGCATACGTACTGACTATGCTACATAGCTGTCAAAGCTGCCAAAGTGGTCAGCAAGCAAATCCACATCATGGCGCCGAGCAAGCATTGCTCCCACGAGCCACAGGACGCGGTTGGTGGGTGCCCTGTGCCGCGTATCTCGTACGCGTCATAGGAAAGTACAGCAGGCGCGGACGTCGTCGGCGCCGCCGCCGTCGCCGCGGCTCGACCATCCCCGCCTCATCCCGCTCCATGCGTTTGGGAACGAGTACCACACCTTATCTAATACCGTCGGGCTGTCGATCCTGTTATTCCCAAATAATGCCGTAAAACAGGCATTACCCGTCTAAGTTTACGTGCCAGTGCCATGCCAGTCACAAATAGCGAAGGATATAGGTGTGGATAGTATCCGTATCTTTTCTTTTCGTGCAAATTTGCGTTGTATCCTTTCAATTTTAAGCAAAGTCAAATCATTTATTCAATGTAAACCTTTACAGGCACTTATTGACATCAATACTAATAATAATAAAAAACTTGTAGTTAAGACTTAACAACTAATCTAACGAGCTATAGTCTGTGCCAGACAAATGCGCATCGCTACCCCCAGTACCACTGCACGCCGAAACAGAATCGCGTCAAACCAAAATATAAGCCGTGGTCATAGAATTGTGTAAACAAACGTATCCTGGTACGAGACAAAAATAGCGTACAAGTGTCTCTCCCCTAGCGTATACTTATATTCACAAGGATCCCAGATTATATTATACTAGGCTTCATAAAATAAATAATTCTTTTAAGGGTCTGCAATTTTACTAAAAATTACCAATGATATCCAGAAATTAGATCTTGATAAATTTATAACAAAAATCGAAGAAAAGCTAAAAAGGAATAGGGTTAAGGAACGAATAGGAATTGTGATGGGGGAGGGGGGGGGGGGGGAAGGGGCCGAAACTCTCACTGGCCAAACAAAAAAACAAAACGAAACACAACAGCACCAAGCTTATTATAAAGTGTTAGATTACACAGAAGGAAAAATAGCTTAGCTCTGAAATGCTCTAACTACTCATCCAACAGTACAAAACCAACAGCTATTTCTAATTGTCTATAATTAATTTATATAGAATATAGTACATACCTAACGAATTATAAACATATGAATATAAACATAACTATACATAGTTTACATTCAAATTCCTATTTGGTATTTTATGACCTGGTAACGACATTTTTTTTTGTAAATGTCGTTGCATCTGTGCGCTGTAAGGTATTTTTGTTAACTTGAAAGGTAAGTATATATAAGCCCCCAGTGCACCAGTGGTTAAGGATTTCGGGTGGCTTCGGCCTTATCGTCACTTACCATCAGATGAGAGGAAGGTCAAGTGCTTACCCGTAAATAAGAAATCCTAGTCACTTCTAAACGATTGTGGTGCACAGCCCATGGGCCGCAACTCAGTGCGAAAAAAAATTTTTGCTTTGCTTTGGCATCTCTAGTTATAATACCTCAATGGTCCCACCCATCGGAGCAGTCGACCGCCACAATGGATGCGAAACGGAACGTGGGACTCCGAATTACGAATTTAATGCTCTGTGCGAATGTGTGTGACCACAACTTCCTAGTTTATGGTAACGGAAGTGAGTCGCAGAAACTTCAAATGTTTCTAAAAGAAACAAACAAAAACAGCCGTTGGTACAATTAGACATGGGCGCCGAGTAAAAAAAATCCAGCGGCGGCGCGCCTTAAAAATATGCTCGGCGGCGGCGTGAAGCCGGCGGCGTGGGATTTTTGAAGTCGTTTTTGGTTGTATGTAATTAAAGATAGAAATAAGAGTGATAAATAAAACCAACACTTCACAAAGATTTCAACAACAAAACATTATATCGTCGCCGTAGAGCGAAAAGTCACTAAGTAATTAAAATTGATAATGGAGTTCCTCCATGCGTCGTGTTCCTCAATGCTGAGTCGTGACGTCCCTTCTGCATCACTTTCTCTCTTATGGTTTTCCTCCATCTGTTTCTGTATCTGTGTGAGTTAAGAGTGGTGCGGATCTGGTCAGACCAACGTATTGGGCTGCGTCCTCGAGGCCGTTTCCCGTCTTTGCCGATCGCTATGAGCTTCTCGAGTTTGTCACAGTCTTTCCTTGCAATGTGACCGAATTATTGGAGAATTTTGCGTATCCGAGGATGACAGCCGCGAGGAGATTTTGAGTTCTCGCAATATAGAGACGTTAGTCCGAAATGCTGTCCAAGGAACACGGAGCATCTTTCTCCAGCACCACATCTCAAAAGCGTCAATGCGTTTGCGGTCTGCAGCTTTTAGTGTCCAAGTCTCAGCGCCGTATAAAAGATCGTGAAGACACGAGTCCGTACCAGTCTGGTTTTGGTTTTTACGGAAATATTGCGATCTCTCCATTTTTGCAAGCTGAGACATGGCGCTCTTAGCCATGCCAATTCTCCTGCGCACTTCCTTCTCGCACGAACCATCGTTACTGATGTTGGAACCCAGGTATATAAAGTTTTCCACTATTTCTAGGTCCAATGCGCCCGTGAGTTCCAACTTCTCAGATCTATAATAGGCGAACTCCGAACTGGCAGTCACTGAGGAGATCATTGGTCTCAAGGTATGCCAGCAGCCGAGAGTTCAGTACACGTTCCGTATTCTTGCAGAGTATGGGCTTGAATGAAATCGTCTTACAGAAAGATGGATCGGCACGGCTACCTTTTTTGGGCACAGGCTGCACATTAGCCAGCTTCCACGACTGAGGAACTAGACTAGACTCAAGTGAGAGGCGATACAGGTGTGTTAGAACAGTAGACAAGTTAGGTGCACACTTACGTGGGACTATGGCCGGGATTCTATCAGGACCACTAGCCTTATTCACGTTAGAGTACGGAGAGCTTTGAGTACCTCTTTGCTGCTGATATGAGGTTCTCCCATGAAGAGGTCGGCTATATGCAACTTAGGTGGAACCTTGCTAGCGACTTCCAGACGTGAGTTCTTTGCAAAAAGAGTGGAATTACCTTCTCAGCTGCAGTGTGGGCAAGTGAGCCGTCAGGCTTTATCAGCGGTGGAAATAAAAATATTTCCAAATTTTTCGCACCCATTTGTATTACCTATAGCTCAGGCTAAGAAAGCTGACGGGGTTCCGGTTACAGTTACAGCAGTGTGCCATACGCCCCAACATTTCTAAGATACTATGCCAACGCATTGGTGTGGACGTCTTAACGTTAGGCACGTTTGCGAAGTCCCCAAACAAAGGGCGTTCTTCTGATTCTTCTCCCTCTTGATCGGAAATAGGGTCGTCTTCGTCCTCATCGAGCACCTGAGCTGACGCCCCGCGCGGCGCCTGCACGGCCCGTTTGAGTAAAGAATAAACTGAGATTATTGTTACAAGCCAGCCAGATAACCCACCAACCTACATTGGGCCAGCGTGGTGGGTTATGGCCCAATATCCCCACCTGCTATTGTTCACGTGGGAGACCTGTGCCCAGCAGTGGGACGTTTATAGGCTGATAATGATGAATGATGATTGTTACAAGAGCCTACACATTGGAACAGTCTAGTCGACGCGAAATTTTGAACAGTCGGCGGCGGCGGCGGCGCGCCATACCTAAACGGCGGCGGCGAGCCACGGCGGCGCCCATGTCTAGGTACAATTACCACAAAACGATGTCAAAAGTCAGACTATGTCCTAACTCCGATGCTCGTATTTTTTGGCCAATACTGTAAGACAGAGATGCAACATTTTAAATACTAACTTTAACTACCGTTCTGTAGTACAAGTTACAACCCCTTTTTTATTTAAGAGAAATGTATTGCGTTTACTACTGCGCCCGGAGAGCGAAGGGCGGGGGGTGAGTTACACATTACCACCTGCAGGTAATGTGGAACTCACCCCCCGCCCTTCCTATGGGAGGCATACAAACTAAAAACTCTTTTTGCGGTCCTCATTGCCAAGTCTTTATCCTCTTGTGGGGAAAAGGAAATTGAAGACAATAGACGCGTTTTACCTGAAATAAAACGCATATTAAATACTTACCTCATTAGAAGCTTATAATATTGAGATAGGCATATCCGTTTCCCGTCGTATTTTCCTTCTCTTTCTTCCGGTATATCGCTGTCTCTCTCGCTCATCCCACTCAGTGGCGTCACCAGGTGGCGCGGTGGGGGAACCAGGAGATTTCACCCCCGTGCCCATTTGTTCATCATTGCGTCGAAATATACATTAAGCACCAGGCGGAAATAAAAACTAAGCTTCTAATGAGGTAAGTATTTAATATGCGTTTTATTTCAGGTAAAACGCGTCTATTAAACACTTGACCGTCATTAGAAGCTTATAATATTGAGACCTGTTTGTTATCGCATGGTGAAAACGCCAATGTGAGAAATAAATTTAACTATAAGTGCGAGAGAGTTAATCATATGATTATGGTTTAAACAAAAAGTTATAATAAGAGATTTAATTAAGTACTCATTATTTACAATTTAAGTCATGTAAGAAAATAATTGGCCAGTCATTGATGAAAAATCAAATAATTTAGCTTGTAAACCATGTAAACATTATTATTATTAGGAAATAAATATTGTTTACTATTTGATTTCAATAACTTTAGAGGGTAAAAATAAAAAATGAAAAACTTCGTGACGCCTGAATCAATATTTCACGACAATAAACCTTGTGAAAAGTATTAACTAATCTCCAATTAGCAATAGTTAGTATATCCTCAATGGGTAAATCATATCAATCTAGTTTGTAGATGCTACAGCGGAGCAAAACACAACCAGGTGTGGCTGTAATATCCATCTATAGCTACCACAGTGCTTGAAACAGGTGTAGGTGAACCACTCGAAGTTTTAAATAAATTAGTTTAGCCATTTTGTACAATATTTATTGATCCTTTTAACCAATAGCAATTTCCAGCGTGTTTGTCTGTAGTCCCTACAGTAAGTCTTTGACCCAAACTGTCGCCTTAATATTACTGCATTGTCCTGAACAAAATAATGTTTGGTGTCCACAGCAAGGTAACAAAGGAGCAATGCGACAATAATATTGCAGTGTTACGAACTGTTTGAAATCTAGTTGATCCTAGGATTGAAATACATTACAAAGGTCTACAGACTAATATTACTAAAACCTGGAAAAGAAGGTTTTGTTGTTTTTAAATGTTTAATTGAGATTGATTTTAAAACATATTTAACTATTACCTCGTCACTAAGATTCCCATACAATTGTGCGCTGCATAAAGTAGGTAGGTAGGTAGGTAGGTAGGTAAAATAGGTAGGTACGCGTTCCGCGTGTGGATGGCGCCGCTGCTGCTGCTTACGCCCTTCCTGTACTACTGGACCAAGCACAAGTGCTCATATGTTTTTATAATAACCGGACGCTTAAGCAGGGAAATTTGCTTGTGGTTCCATAACGATATATCATTTAAGCACACCAAATTTCAACGTCATGTCTTGAACCTTGGGGGTTGGCAGGCCTGTGGTTATGTCATAAGGCGTCTACTTTTCGAATTCCATACTGTGCATGAGGCAGCAAGGGGTACCACAATCAGATAAATTGCTGTTGAGGTGTGCTAGCACCCGGGGGATGAGGGAAGGTGGTGCGAATTTCCAAGCCAGAGGGAAGCGTTCTACTTCAGGCTGAAAGCACTGTGAAACATCGCTTCGTAATCATTGAGATAAATCTGCATAGTTAACCCACTACTCGAGCGTTCTTGGATACAAACAGGTCAATTACTGGCCAGGCCCACTTCGCGAATATCGTTTGTGTGAATTCTGGCAGTAGATGCCACTCTAGAGCTTGGCTATGTCGAGACAGTTGATCTGCATGGCTGTTTAATTTCCCTGGAATGTAATGAATTTTGACCACAATTTGGTTGGTAGTCATTTGTTGGTTAGCAATTTGGAGGATTAAAATAAAATTGTCGCAGGCTTCGTGTTCGATGCTTGTAATTCTAAGACTTAGAACAGCCCGCTTTTCTTTTTGATTGCAGTGCAGCTTTGTTGGGATGCACTCCACCTTCCCGATAGGGCAGAATTGTTGAGTTGTGACCCCCCAATCCTGAAGCAACGGTTGTCAAAAAAAATGTTGGTGGAGGTATATGTATTGGTGTTTCTGATAATTTTTAGCTACCAATATATTTAACTACATCGTAAGGTAGAGTCTATTTTACCGCCTATTTCTTCTCTTAGGTATCGTAAAATGCGACTAACGGACCATAGATTGCACATACATTCAACAGTATAGAGCGGCAATAGGCTCATCACTTGTCACGCACATGTGCAGTTATCATTTGGTGAAACGTAGACAATGGCAGAGGACTGTTTTTGCGGTCCTCATTGCCTGGTCTCTGGCTATCCCTTCGGGGATAACAGTCGTGAGCATATGTAGGTATGTATGGACGCTTGTGATTCCTCCATGTATCCTAGTATGTCCTTGCGGAAGACATTGATTTTGGTAAGCGCCCTGCGAGGGCGGTCAAACAGACCTTTTGAAGTTTATATAGACACCAAAATAAGTAAGTGTTTCTATTACAATGTTGGCATGTCTGGACAGAACCATCTGGTCTTTATGTCTATAAGATAATAGTCTAAAAAAACATTGCCGTGCTCATCTCAAATGGAAGGCATATAATTCTTAGTAATTCGCCTTTGTAGAACAGACGAAGAAACCATTGTGAGAGTTGGCTATAGTCAGATGGTAGTACCTAGGTCTGAGAAAAGTAATTTGTACATCCCGTCTCTTGGCCGTACACAGTCCGGAATTCATATAATAATTTAACGACTTCAGGTTAAAAATTGGACGGAGTGACCATTCTTGAGTGCTCTTTGGTACTAAGAACTGGGTTAAAACGAAGTTTGGAAAAAAAAAACTTACTGTTTCTAGAAAACTGTTCTTTCATCTGTGTCAGCATTGCAGACATTTTGTCCGATACAAGCGTGTAACAACTGTCGATTGTAACGTTTGGAACCTTGAGCGATGGCTTCAGATAAAACGGTATTCAATACCTTTGTGTTATGATACTTGGAGCACCTATTTAGTCCCAACGGTGTCGATAAAGTGCAAATTGACTGGCTCAAAATTTCGGAGCGTCATTGTCTATGTCTTTTGTTACCTCTGTTAGCAGAGAAGATGGACGTTTTTGTCCTGATTGAAAGAGCTGCCAAGCCTATGATTTTGGGGATCGAAAGTAAGAACAGCCTCCGTTGTTTATATTATAGCTACGATTTGGTTCGTGGCTGGCATAAGTATGTCCTTGCGGAGGGCATTGTTTTTGTTAAGCGCCCTGCGAGGGCGGTTCATAGCCATGATGTGGTTCGTGGCTGGCATGAGTATGTCCTTGCGGAGGACATTGTTTTTGTTAAGCGCCCTGCGAGGGCAGTTCATAGCCATGATGTGGTTCGTGGCTGGCATAAGCATGTCCTTACGGAGGACATTGATTTTGGTAAGCGCCCTGCGATTGCGGTTCATAGCCACGATGTGGTTTGTGGCTGGCATAAGCATGTCCTTGCGGAATACATTGTTTTTGGTAAGCGCCCTGCGAGGGCGGTCCGTGGCCACAATGTGGTTCGTGGCTGGCATAAGCATGTCCTTACGGAGGAAATTGATTTTGGTAAGCGCCCTGCGAGAGCGGTTCATAGCCACACTGTGGTTCGTGGCTGGCATAAGCCTGTCCTTGCGGAGGACATTTATTCATTTAATTTAATTAAAAACGGTTACATAACCATTTACAACAATTAACCGCATTATTCAAATTCAAATAAAATAAGGGACATTTAGCATTACATTAACATACATGCATCTTCTCGCAAAAACCGCAAACACTCAAGTAATATAACCATTGATTTTGGTAAGCGCCCTGCGAGGGCGGTTTATAGCTACGATATGGTTCGTGCTGGCATAAGCATGCCCTTGCGGAGGACATTTATTTATTTAATTTTATTAAAACGGTTAAATACCAATTACAATAATTAAACATATTATTCAAAATCAAATTCAATTAAATAAGGTACATTTAGCATTATATTAACATAATTATATGCATCTTCTCGCAAAACCGCGAACACTCATGTAATAACCATTGATTTTGGTAAGCGCCCTGCGAGGGTGGTTCACAGCATGCTGTGCGTGTGTCTGTCCCATGAACCAGAAGAACAACGCGATGGTATACTATAAGAAGTTTGCCCTTGCGACAGGTAACCGTTTGTTGTTAGTACAGGTTTTGCTTGCGAGGCATTCCCAGTACCAGATTTATTATCTGGCCAAAAAGTTTTCTAACAGGACATTTTTTTTTTTTTAATGCAACTGTAATCTGTTCAGAATTAAACAAATGTGTGTTTGAAGGTAGAATCTTATTCAAAGTAGCAAGCATTAGAGGGTATTTTACATGTTTATGAGTATTATCCTCTTTTCGTATATTTGTTGTTTCAGACTACAATCTAATCACCACTGAAAATAAGACCTTTAAAAGAGGCATCAGATGTTTGCGACCAACTAGTAAACTGCGCAGACAATTATTAAAAATATCTTTTTAGTTTTAAAATACCAAAAGTTATTGGTGCACAAGATTTATCAGAATATTGGTGCTTAAGGCCTAGCTGGCTCTTTTAGTTTACTTTTAAAATCAAAAATCAAATCTAGATCACTACACGGAATATTTAAATTGTTAACTGTTTTAGTCAGTATTGATAACACCTGCGAGGTGCAACAATCGTTGTAAGATTTCCTCTAACGTCCGATAAAGCAGACACATTGTCGTTATCGTCATGAAAGGCGGGTACGATGACCATGCTTCTTTGAACGATGACGACTAACTCGAACTCAACCTTCGCCGATACGATCGGGATTGTTAGAAGGACCAGCTATAGCCGCTTAGCTACAATTCGTTTTTCTCATTATCTAATGTAAGCACTAATTATCGGTTTCTTATCTAAAATAAAAAGAAAAAGTGCCTGGAGGGAAGATACCACATATTAAACACAAAAAACACTATAAAAAAATACTATCTTTAATCGAATGCTTTCTTATCTTAAAAGAAAAGGTGTATCTACATCCCTTGCGAGTAAAATAAAAAGTTTGATATACCAGATAAGTTTAAATTATAAATTCAGCGAACGGTAACACCGTTAATTTAAGAAACTATTCTAAGTACTCACGTGTATTGTAGAAACTCACGAGAACTGTGTTGCAGTTTAAATAAAAATAATTCTATTTCTTTGTCACTTGATCACTATGTAGTGCACAAGTTACGCCGACGGGAAATTTCACGCCAATGATGAACAAATGGGCACGGGGGTGAAATCTCCTGGTTCCCCCACCGCGCCACCTGGTGACTGAGTGGGATGAGCGAGAGAGACAGCGATATACCGGAAGAAAGAGAAGGAAAATAC
This sequence comes from Scoparia ambigualis, assembly GCA_963921215.1. Lineage (NCBI taxonomy): Eukaryota > Metazoa > Arthropoda > Insecta > Lepidoptera > Crambidae > Scoparia > Scoparia ambigualis. The sequence goes on from OY992521.1 coordinate 2,754,670, forward strand.
GACGGGAAACGGATATGCCTATCTCAATATTATGACGGTCAAGTGTTTAATAGACAATCAAAATGACACGGATACAACTTCTTCCTCATCATTGACTTATAATACGATTACAATGTTGGCGAGTACCTATGTCAAGCATTTAGATTATAAGTGTATAATGGTTATCTGTTTCCTAAATCAAACAAATAGTACCTACCATCCATGCGGCGGTTCTTTGCAATTACAACAATAATTTGTAAAGGCGTTGGCGCCAGCCGATGGCCTCGTGCACACAATCATCGCCCAAAAACGCTACTTATTTAAAATGTATTAGTAGCTTGGTTATATAAAACATTATCTATTACCCAGCGATATATACGTTACACTAGATAGGCCCTTCCGAACACGCACTACGTTCCACTCATCTGCGGAGTCGACTCGGCACCTTGCTTTAGTGTGGCTTTGACATTCGCGCGTGCGGAGCGGCGAAAATAATTCTTTAAGTATTTATTTTACTACAATTCAGTTGTCAAATAAGTGAAATTAATTGTTATTCAAGTCAATTAGAATAGAAAAAATATTTTTCAATTAATGTTATTGAAAATCTATTTGGGACGCCATCTTGATACACACTACGTTGTCTTTGACCGATCTGGCGCTGCGGCACTGCGATGTCTGTCTGTTGATTAGACGACATTTAAATGTTTAAGCGCTGCAGCGGCTGCAGCGAACTTTAGGTCTCTCATTCCAGAATTTGAAAAAATGGTTTGTATGAACGTTGTTGTCTATTGTTGTCTATACCTAGTCCGTTTTTTTAAAGTATTACGAATAAGTATTCAAGGTTAAAGATATATGTGCTATGTTATGGAGCTATTTTTCGACTTAATTTTGAAATTAATTTTCATCAACAAAGTTTTATGATACTGGGTTTTAAAAATAATCATATTTTTTCGAATGAAGCATAATAACAATTTTTTTAGCAAGGTTGTTGTGTACTTTTTATATAAAACATGCGCGTTCAGGTGTTATCAGCGCCTTAATGCACCGTTTAACCCGCCATTTTTTAAAGTAGATTAGTTGTTATTTATTTTATTTCTTTAAATATACGTACTTTTACCATAAAACAAAGATATTTCTTTTAAGAATCATAAAACAATTTTACTTAACACCTAAAAATGTACCCTTTATTACCAAACCAAAACCAAACTTTTTTTAAATTTGAAAACACGCAACATTTACATTTTTTTTGTACTTATTACGTATTTAGTCAGTCTATTGACACTCGGAACTTATATAAAACCAACAAAACACATTTCGCGCCGACCACAAGTTTAATTGAAAGTGTGAATTTCCACATTGGGCCGCGCGCCGTGGTGGGTCATGGCTCAATTTCCCCATGTACTGTTGTCCACGAGGGAAGGCTTGTGCCCAGCAGTGGGACATTTATATGCTGATGATTATGATGGATGGATGGATGGTCGCGAGCAAGCTAGTGATCAATGAAAGACAGCAAGCTGTGACATACATACTTATTTAATACTATATTTAAATTAACGACTATTATTCCCAAAGCAATCCACTGCCATAGTGCACTTTTCACCAAATCAACTGCACACGTGCTCAGTGTGATAGGTGGTGTTCGCTCCCAGGTGACCCAGGGATGTATGTGCAGTCTTTAATCCGTAAGACGCCTCTTACGACACCCACGGGAAGAGAGGGACACGGCTCACTCAGCAAGCTAGTAAACGATTAGTTATTGTATGGCATGGCTCGCTCCATAAAGTCAGCTGGACGGTTGTTACTAAACCCTTTGTTTGAGCCGTCTCGTGTGCCGCAATGGGCGTCGCGCCATTTTCCTATTGATATATTATGACCGTGAACGGTGCCATCCATGTTTTTCCGCAGATCTTGCCTTCCGGGTGTTGCAGTAAAAACTTAAAACGTCATTTACATGTTTATTTCTATATTTGTTATGATATCAATGTGTTTTTTGCTAGTCTCTTGATGTTCATATAAGTGTAGTTCGAAAAACGCGTGTAAAATTATTAAACGAATATCGATAACTTGATTTAAATGATGAAGTTTTACACTCTATTCCTCCGACAGAGTTGTGTGGTGGTTGCAAACATCGACGGGTGATTTAGTGACCATGGGTTGAAGAATCATTAAGAGGCCTATTACATCCCGACTGTGATTTTTGCGTGAAATGGCTAATTTTGGCGTTCTTGATCTCAGAAACAAAAATACATTAACAATTTTGACTTATTTAATAGTGTAGAATAGCTATTGGAATATTTCGTAGCGGCGGCGCTGCTTTTTGTAAATTTTGCTTAACTTTTTAATTAAACCCAAAAATGCAGAGAAAAAATTTCTTAAAATGCGCGAAGGCACTTTTTTGAGCTCAAGCAAAAAACAAATGAAATTTAAAAAAAAATGTTATCTCTTATAATACTCGTATAGTGCGAAGTGGCCGCGGAATTTTTAGATATCAGTAATTTTATGTAAAAAAGAATCTTATTCTAAACCAAAAATCTTCGAAAATCGCTTTATGTTAACTGTGAATTTCTACGAAAATCTGCGATAATATTGTTGAGCAAAATTTATACCAGAATAATTGTTACTTCATAAGGAATAAATTTTTTTTAATGATTTTATTACACTGTTTCGATAAAAACGATAAATAAATACAACTGCAGTCAAGATATAATAGGCCTCTTGTATCTATCTCACCACTAATAAAAATGGATATTCTGTTAGGGTCAATGGATATTGTAACGTTGAAAAAAAAACTACTACCTAATTTGGGAAGTGTTTTTTTTTAATGTTCCATTATCATTAGTATTTTGAGCATTATTAAAGTGAGTTACATTAGAAACAAAACAAAAACTGAGGGTTATAATTTTGTTTTTTATTACAAAACAACACAAAATATTAACAATTAAATTGTATAAGATTGATTTTATATTGAAAAAACGGAAATATTACTCTATCGTAAGATTGCAACTTATGCGAATTCACATTTTGCGAAAATTTAGTAACTGAGATCAGCACATTTGAAAAGACCGACCTAATTCCGAAAGGTCTTCGGTTCAGGTTCCTCTTCAGGTAGTGATCTTTTTCAAGTGCCCACATAACATATCGATATAAGTAAAAAAAAATGCAAAAGTCTGCAGTCAGCGCCAAACCAAACAGACAAAATTCCGTTTATCTAATTTTATATATACTTTGGTAGGTAAGTATACTCATATATTTTTTTTAAACGAAAAACAAATATTTACTTAAATGATATCAACGCCAAACGTTACGTCAATTATGTATGATTTAAATATTATCCAAAGTCCAGAAAGCTATATAAGATTTGTATATTAAGATAACAAAATGTTTTCTCTCACATAACAGCCTTCTGTAAGGCTGCTTGTGGCTGAGTGGTTACTGGAGCAGGACCGCGTACGGCTAGGGCAGTAAATTAAGAAAAAAATCACGTCATGCTACCGAACGCCCAAACGCTTGACTAGAGCAGGCAATAACAATGTGCTAAACTCATAACCTACACGTAGTTACCATTACCTTCCCAGTCCTCTGCCGCTGTTATCCCAACAGCCTTCTTCGAAGCGTCCCACAGTTGTCTGGTTAATTGCTGGTCACTCGCCAGCCAGTGGTTCACCCACTTGCTGCAAAACTTGAAGTTAGCTCCACTCACACCCTCTAATTCTGGCTCTGCTGCTAAGTAAGCGATTTGTTGACCGACCTCTTCTTTAGGCTGTCCCACGATGTTTATGAAATGCTTAGATACAGTGTTAAGCCATCCTGGTGCATTAGACAAAATATCTGTATCGCGAACAATGAAGGGATCGAAACTATTCGCCGTCACACCCTTGCCATCAAGTCTTCTACTCAATTCAACAGTCAGCAATGCATCAGCCAATTTGGAGTTGGACAGACTCTCCACCCAGGAGTAACGTCCGACGTCGTTCCAGTGGTCGAAATCAATGGCGCCGAAATACATGGACGCTGCGGTACCGATAATTATTCTGCTCGGCGTAGATTTCCTCAACATAGGCAGCAATAGATACGTTAGAAGGAATGCACCGAAATAGTTCACTTGCATTGTAAGGTTGAGACCGTCGTCGGTCATTCGATCGGGAAGGCCAATAGCGCCGGCGTTATTGATTAAGATATCGAGTCGAGTTTCACTATTCACAATTTCATTCGCAAAACTCCTTACAGACTTCAGAGAAGCCAAATCCAAAATTCCGTATGCAATATTTTTATTGCCCGTGGTTAGTTGAATGTGATCCTTCGCTTTCATTAGTTTGGTTGCATTTCTGCTTGCGATAATAACTTTGGCACCTCGACTTGCTAAGTTCTTCGCCGCCTCTAAGCCCATGCCTGAACCGCCGCCAGTAACCACAGCCACTTTTCCTTCCAGTCTCGCTTTAGTGTCACACATTTTTGTTATTCCCCCACCTTTCTATCACAACATAACCACAAGGAGTCTGGGATTATACTGCAAGGAGGAAAATTTAAACCTGTATTGTTTTTATTTCAAGGCAAAAAGGACGGAAGCTGATACTATGGATTCTCCTCGAAATCTCGATTTGTCATCCATTTTAATTCAAAGTTTATAAAAACATCAATAAAAAGTGATACATCTCGTAATTTTTTTTGTTATTCTTTGATAGTGTACAAATCTAATGTAAGTACTCAAACGATCGCAGGTTTGTTTTTTTGTATGGGAGTAGCGCAGCGCATAATTTATATATGCTAGCGGCCCGCCCGCGACTTCATCCGCGTGAACACCACCCTGTACCAAAATTCCAAAAAAAAATTTTCATCCAAACCTTGTCCTGACAATAAAAACAATATAAAATTATAAGACGAATAGTTGCAACCGCTCTGAAGTGATGCGATTTATTTATATATTTTATATTCTGATTTTATATTCTGTTCTTATTACCATCTCGTCAGTGACTTAAACTTTTATTACCTAAGTAGGTAGGTACTAGTGAATTAACGTTGCAATCGAGATTCTTAAATGTTTTCTCATCAAGATCTAAATCGAGAACACTTAGTTCGACAAGAATGACTCCAAAGAGCGAGATCTATAGTGACGCGTTTTAAGATAACTTATAAAAACAGGTCGGGTAAGTGATTTCACAAAACCAGTCGGAAAAAAATATTCCTTTATACTTCTGATAAGTTAAATATTAATAGAATCGGTACGTATTTAATTCAACTCTTAGTGAAGGAGGCTTCTGGTAACTTCAGAAAATGTGTAAATAAGGGTTTAAGTGTAAACCTTTGTATCTTACTCTTTTTTTATTTCTAAACTGCGAAAAAAATTATCATACCTTGCGATTATATGGGGCTCTTCTCTTCGCACCCTGTCCTATTTCGAGGAGATTGATATTTAAACTAAAAAACGCAGTACTGTCTCAACACTTGCAGGGTATCTTTGGGCTACGAACAGCACCGAGCATGTATACCCTTGTCTAAATCACACAGAAGTTTCTACTCATTCATCAGGTGACCCCTCAGCTCGTTTGCCTACCTTTCAACAACACCTGCAGATAAATGCATAACATCGAATTGATATTAACAACTAGATTAGATATAAATTACTTACTCCCATCAGAGGAAAACTATATCGAAAAAAAATAAATAATAATAAATACAGCATTTCATTAAAGACTTAACTAGAATTAAAGATGATGAGCCATCACATCAGTCTTTAATGAAATGTATTAGTTTTTTCTTTTTGATAATTTATTTATTTATTTATCAATTTAACATGCTGGTTTACAGTGCAAAGCATCCAACATACCAGAATGCTAGTCAACAAAGTGATTACATAAATTATACTTACAAAAAAGGGAATCAAATAAAAAATTAAAAATATTCAAAACAAATGGAAATTGAATACAATAAATAAAAAAATGTCATACTTAAAAATACCTATGTCAGAAATTAAATACAAAATGTCAACTTAAATTAAAACATAAAAATTATAGTAAAACAGAAACAATAAGAAAATTATATAACGTCCAATGCGCTCATCATCAGTCCCCGATAAAATGTTTCAGTCAGACCGAAGTCTGCTCGGTGAGATGGATAAAGCATAACAATACTAATGTAGTTATGGGTAATGGATATCCACCACGTCACAACACGACAGCAATCAAAGCGTATTATACTTTTGAACCAGTTTTTAATTAAGTACTTATTTCGTGTGGTATCATTTTGGAAATGCACGATGTTATTATAGATAAAGTAAGTACTTCCGATGATTATTTAGTAACGTTTGGTACGCTGCCACCGAGTGTCATGGGGTTCTTGAAAACCCTCATGTTTATTACTGTGCTAGCGTATATTGGAGCCTGTTTAGATGCAGTAAGTTGATTTCCCTTTTTACACGACTGCGCCGAATGGAGGGTTATGTTTTTTTAATTTAAAATGCATTCATAATTGGTTTTGCGTAGGCAATGTGTAGCAATTACAACATGGTGGGTGTTTAATAATCAACAGGGTACAGACCTGCGGTGGGGATCCATTGATAAAAATATTTAAAAAGTTAGACGTACTGTCACATAACACGAGCATGGCTTTGGTCGCGTAAATTTTTTGCAGTAAAAAGTAGCAACCGACTTCAGGGTTCATCTATCTCTTTTAATAATTCTATTTCATCAAAATCGGTTCCGAGGTTTAGGTGTGAAAGTGTAACATGCAAACAAACACACTTTCATATTTATACACATACCTAGTTATACATACATAAATTCACGCCTGTTTCCCATAGGCAGAGACTATGGATCGCTATCTGCTACGGTCCTTGCTCACTTCATTCGCTTCGTAAAAATCTATCATATTTAAATGACTAAATTGTGGCTAAATGTGACATTAGATTGTGCAATAATTATTAAATAAGTACGACTTTTGTCCATCGTACTATGAAATCTTCGTAAGCTTGATTTGTTAATTACGAATGTATCAGCACAGTTACCGCCAAGAGCGAGCGATCGCCGAGTGCAATCCGAGGTACGCCCGGAACTGCAAAGCTTACACCGCCAGGTCCCACCGGGGCGGTGTCTACACCACCAACGTAACTGGTACATTGATTCGTCCTTTTGCTGAGAATGTCACAGTGAGTATAATCGTTATCAGCCTGTAATCGTCATTCTATGAAAGCACAGGCAGACCTCGCGACGCTATTTGGGTTGGTGGCATCGATTGCCATCTTACGACTACTTTACAACGCGATAAGATCAAACTATAAACTAAACAATTTCATTCGATGAATTGAGCTAGCCGGCTTTCTCACTATTCAGAATTGAGATTGCTTCCATCCTACTAATATTATAAACGCGAAAGTTTGTAAGTAAGGATATTTGTTACACTTTCACGTAAAAACTACTTAATGGATTTGCATGAAATTCGGCATACAGATAGTTTGTAACCTGGATTAACACATAGGATACTTTTTATCCCGATATTCCCACGGGAACGGGAACCACGCGTGTGAAACCGCGAGCGGCCGCTTGTGCTTAATAAAACCTCAACACATAGACTGCCAAAAAACCAGACACTCTTAATCGCCACGCTGGGCATTAGGGCTGGCTATCTCAGTCGCTGGGACTTGTGCACTAAATACCCGTCCTCATGCATCGGGGATTTAAGCCCAGCTAGGTTCGAGGGGTTATATCAGCTTCATTCGGTCGCCAGAGCCTTGTTCGCTAATCGGCAGGATGCTTCACTATCTTTGATAATTATCTTTGCGCTTTCTCTAAATTTAAAAGTTACGTGTCTGTCGGAAAGAGAACCCAGTGCCTATGGATGGTCTTAACTAACCTTGGTCAACCTTTAACCACATAATGCATTGACAAGGCCATAGGCCAAGGCTGATGACCATAATTTTGCAGGTAACAATGTCCTACAGAGCGAAGAATGTGCCGGTGCCTCTAGCAATCACAATGAACCTATGTGACGCGTTCAATACAAGATGGTGCGTCAATTTCATTAAGGCTTACTCCAATGTAACGACGAAATGTCCTCTGCAAGTCGTAAGTGTGATATAACGCTCTTCATTATGTACTAGCGGAATTCCGCGACTTTGTCTGCAGATACCATTATCCCGTGGCGTAAGTTTTGTTTATTTTATAAATTAGCCCGGCAAATGACTCCACTCCACCTAATGTAAGGAGAAAAAGGAGTTCAGGCGCGAATATATAACTGGTGCAGCTTTAAAAAGACGAAGCATCGATCACCCTCACGCTGCAAGCCCTCACGGTGCTTTTTCACGCTTCATTTGAAGGACCGCATTTTAAGGAAAACGTGTGCTGGTAGACTATTCCATCTTTTGGAGGTGCGACAAAAAAACGAGTCACTAATTTTCTTTGTGCGCTTAGGAATATTGGAGAAAATATATCAGTGACTCCGGAGAACAGCACACGTAGGCTTGTATAAAGCTTGCTTGAGGCTTGAGCTCTTGTTTTATGTGCGAATAATTATTGTCGTAATAGTATAGTAGTAATATTAGTGTCTAGACAAGAATGTGGAATCCTTATAATTCTATTCTATTCTACAAATTAATTGGCCCAAAATGTCACAACGTGTTGTTCTTAACCCACTCGCTTATACAGAGCTAAAACTTTTACAAATCACGATATGAAAGTTGTTACAATTAGCATTATCTATTTTTTTGCGTTTTCCTAGGGCACCTATGTATTTACCAATATCGTGCTGCCGCCAAAGGACTTCCCACTGCCTGCTCCCGTAGGAAAGAACACCTTAAACATCAGCGTCTTCCACGTCGACACCCAAGAGCACATAATGTCTTTCGGGGCCACCGTGTATATTACCTAATCTGTCTCAATAAAATGCTATGCAACCTAAGTTGTGTTATTAAAGGCTCCTACCAAAACATAGCCGCTGCTACATGCCTTAGCCTTTAAATGCGAATTAGGGATTAGGAATTCACCATCAATTAGGAACAATCGCTTTAAACAAAAAAAAGTTTTTTAAAATAGTTTATTAACTATTAACAACTTATTAAAAATAATAGACTTAATACATTTTTAAATCTTTCCATGTGTTCTTTTTATCTTTACACGGGAAGGCAGGCGAAGGGGGGCGATCACGCTTAAGGCTAGGTGTTAGTGAAAAATTAAAATAACACGATCTTAGAATTACTTTTTGAAGTAGTAAACAGTAAAATTAAAATCTGCGAAAATTATGAAATATTGTTGAGGCTTTACTCTGTGAAATACATCCGATGGAAACACGATTTGATAAAGTTGGCTCGATAGAATAAATTCACAAAGTTACATATTTTTGTGTCATTTTATCTTCTTTTTGAAGTTTTATTCTTAAAATAAGTGATTTGATATTATGAGTCATTTACCAAAATTAAGTTCATATATAACTTGAGGAATTATAACCGATCGTTTTTTATTTATTACATCTATCAATTTTTTAAAATATAAAACGCGATTATTCGCGCCGCTGCGCTGCTATACCCGTCCCTTACCGTCGTACCGTCGAGAGAGCGAGAGAGAAGCGCACGAAATACCTCCCCTTAATAATGTCAACAAAACCACAACTAAACCGCAGCCGCAAACGCGATAGCACTATAAGAAGTACGTCTAATGATTGCGGTTCAGTTGTGGTTTGGTTGAGATTATTAATTTAGCGAGATCGCCTCCCAGGTCCGAGCGTGTCGTAGTGAGTCCGTCGCCGCCGTGACAGGCCGCTTCCATTGTGTACTTTACGAATGGACGTAATATTACGGCCATGGCTTTACGTATTATGTACGGACAACGGAACGACAAACCACTCAAAACTAAAAGTTCTGCAAACGACACTAAACTAGAACTTAACACACGAAAGTTAAAACTAAAAATAGGTTGGAGAACTTTGACAGTTTTGTACATTGAGGAGTTTAAGGGGGTGCCGCGCGTTCGCATAAACTGACATAAGTCTCCTAATGAACTTCAAAGCAAAATCAATCATATTGATATTTATAATTAGAACAATCCTGCTTTGAAGTTCCAGACCTAGTAATTTGATTTGAGCAATGTTTTTATTTTGCGAAATGTACAAAACCATCACGCGCTTGTGTTAAAAATTAAAATTTACTTTTTTAAGACGGATACAAATATTTTCATGTAAGAATTATTGTTTCATACGTAAAATTAAGAACGGCGGCGCCGGGCGGCTGCCCTAGGCAGAATGCGGAAGGTGCGTGGTTCGATTTCCGCCTGAGGTTGTCGTCTTTTTTCAGTGTTTAAAATTGAACTTAAGTATATTTAAGCGTTAAAAAAACGCTAAAATATAAAACATTAATTAAGAAAGTTGTCGAATAAAAATGTTTTTAGGAGGCATTAGATTTTCGTTATTGTTTAAAGAGTTTGTTTTCAAATTTCAACAAGGCCACGACCTTGTACAATGATCAGGCTAACTTACGTAAGTTCTTTTATTGTATTTAAGTAATTCAGCGCATAGAACAAGTAACTTAAAATACGTAAATTTTCAGAATTTCGTGCAGGATCCCCTTAACTAGAGACGACACCGCAAGACGAGTTTTTGCGCACTGATTTGCGGCCTATGGCCTTCAAACGGGGTCCCTATTGGCTCAACTAAAGTTCTTTACCCGAAATTGTTCTTCCTACCGATTAGTAATCCGAAAGATCACTCTTTCTAAAATTTTCCTTCCTAAAAATGATAATAAACCAATTCTGTTGCATTTGTATTCGAAATTTACAAAATTAACAACTAAAATGTGTGTGTAATAACATCAAGTTCATAGGTTAGGTTAGGTTTTAAGGGCGTTCCCAATATAGACAGCCATGACTTTTTATTTCTATTAAGAAGCTATTTGCTGAAATATGGCATAATGTTAGAATGCACGTAAATGGGTTTCCAAAATAACCATTGATCAGTTACTATCAATCCTAATATGATGGCATTTATGCTGATATACAGGAGGATGATTTACAAAAGTATAAATCAAGAGCTACATCCAGTATCCATGGTATATTTTCATACTAGATGCTGTCTTTTAGTATTTTCCAATACTCTTTATAAGCAAAAAGAGATAATTTCGTCTGTATAGAGCCGTAAAACCGACTGTACTAAACTACCAATTCTTGCTGAAATACAACTGGAGACATTTATTTATCTCTTGTTCATCACCTATAATCTTCAGCTGTAAATGAACTGGATTTAGGATTTTTTATCAGCCTAAATGTTACTTGGGCGTTCTTTGCTACAGTTAAAAAACGACGTCCTGACCTAAAAAGATTTGGACGATTCAAAGTACTTATTAATTGAGTTTATTGAATAAATATATTTTGAGTTTGAGTTCTACTTGAAAGGTATTTATAAGATATAATGTTGAAATTATACAATAAGCCCCCAGTGCCTCAGTGGTTAAGGATTTCAAGTGGCTTTGTCCCTATCGTCACTTACCATCAGATGAGAGGAAGGCCAAGTGCTTACCCGAATTACGAATTTAATGCTCTGTGCGAATGTGTGTGACGACAACTTCCAAGTTTATGGTGACGGAAGTGAGTTGCAGAAACTTTAAATGTTTCAGAAACAAACAAAAACTGCCGATAGTACAATTACTACAAAACGATGCCAAAAGTTAGACAATGTCTAAAACCGATGCTCGTGTTTTTTGGCCAACACTGTAAGACAGAGATGCAACATTTTAAACACTAACTTTAACCACCGTTCTGTAGTACAAGTTACAACTCATTTTTTTCAAGAGAAAACATTATGGACACAAACGCTTATGGAACGGAAACGGAGAGCAACGGAGAGCCACAGATGGTAATTGGTAATGTGGAACTCAACCCCCCCACCTCTCCCCCCTATGGGGAGCATACCCACTAATAATTTTTTAGCATTGTAAGTTATATAGTTTTTATATTGTTTTCTGAGGTTTAAGCAAGCACTACACATTGAAATGAATCACTTTTTTACGGATTAAACGTATTAACGTGGTCACAGGGAGTCTCCCTGTGACCACGGACCCTGTAAAGGGTTCGAAACGTCAGGATAATATAAAAACTATGTAAATAGTAAATTAAACGCGAGTTAATCCGTAAAAAAGTGTTTCATTTCTATATATACTTTTTATATAAAACATGCGCGTTCGGGTGTTATCAGCGCCTTAATGCACAGTTTAAAAGTGCATTTAATTGAGTCCAATAATAAATTGGATTTTCTGTTTTAGTTTCACTGCGTGTATGTTTCACACCACCACGTTTATATAAATGTTGGTGAATGGAAGGGAGAAGGGAGACCAAAGGAAAAGATTTATGGATTGTGTCAGGGATGATATGAATCTAAAAGTAGTCACTTTTCAGATGACGAATCGCCGACCACAAGTATAATGGAACCAGGATATTAAGATGCAGATGAAGTGTGAGTTTCCACATTGGGCCGCCGTGGTGGGTTGTGGCCCAATATCCCCATTTACTGTGGTCCATGTGGGAAGGACTGTGCCCAGTAGTGGGACATATATAGGCTGATAATTATGATGGATGGAATGATTGTTGCACTTAACTGAATAATGTTGGAGTAAAAGTCAGCGAAAAATGTCGCGAGCTAGCTTGTGATCGAAATATAGCAAGCTGTGACACACATACCGTAGAACGGGGCTATTTGGTAAAAAGTAGGGATAAAATTTGAATATTTATTTTTTCTTTAATTTTTAACAGATAAAGAAGTATGTTTTGCTTAATACAGATATAACTATATAAAGATACAAAAATAAAAACATAGAATAAACAAACAGTAAGGTTTATTTTAAAAAAGAAGGTGCCTTTTCAGATAGCCCCCAGGGTGGGGTTATTTGGTATGCATACAAAATGATATAGAAAATATCTTTATAAACTGTTTTTATTTCAATATAAACACGGACGGCGATATTTGATAAAATACATTTAAAAATTTACAAATAATGCAAAAGTCAACACTAAATAATTTAACATTTTTACTTAAAAACTAATTTGGAACAAAACTGTCAGACTCTCGCTAAATGCAGTTCATAACATCACACGCGCGGTGTTCTTTTCTCTGATTGGTTGAGATTGACAGATAACGTAGTTACCAAATGTTAGAGAATAAAAAGGTTGCGTTCACGTTAATTTGTTTGTGTTCGTTCAAAAATATTTTTTTTTAAAAAGCCCCACGGTTACCAAATAGCCCCGTCCTACCGGAACTTATTATAAACTATATTTAGATTAACGACTATTATTCCCACGCTATCTACTGCCATAGTGCACTTTACCAAATTACAACTGCGCATGTGCTCGGCGTCATAGGGTGATCTCCCCCTAGTGACCTAGGAATGTATGTGCAGTCTTTAATCCGTAAGACGCCTCTTACGACACCCAAGGAAAGAGAGGGACACGCTAGTAAACGATTCACTCAGCAAGCTAGTAAACGATTGGTTATTGTATGGCATGGCTCGCTCCTTAAGAGGGTTTACGCATTTCGGTTTTCCATACAAACTTCCAAGTCGAAATTTTTAAAAACCAGTAAGCCAATTTTTATGAAACTTTGCATGCTTAAGTAAAACACAGGTATCTAAATAGTTTGTTGAAAACATTTTTAAAAAACATTATTTTAGCTGAGTTATTGCGAATTAAAGTCCACTACAGATAGTTTAAAATCGCAATAACTTAGTTAAATAAACATTTTTTTTAAATGTTTTCAACAAACTATTTAGATCCCTGTATTTTACTCTAGCATGCAAAGTTTCATTAAAATTGGCTTATTAGTTTTTAAAACTTTCGACTTGAAAGTTTGTATAGGAAACCAAAATGCGTAAACCCTATTAAAGTCAGCTGGACGGGTGTTACTGAACCCTTTGTTTGAGCCGTCTCGTGTGCCGCAATGGGCGACGCGCCATTTTCCTATTGATATATTATGACCATGAACGTGCCATCCATGTTTTTCCGCTGATCTTGCCTTCCGGGTGTTGCAGTAAAAACTTAAAACGTCATTTACATGTTTACTTCTATATTTGTTATGATATCAATGTGTTTTTTTGCTTGTCTCTTGATGTTCATATAAGTGTAGTTCGAAAAACGCTTATAAAATTGTTAAACGAATATCGATAACTTGATTTAAATCCCATGATTTACTGTGTGTGTGTGTGTGAATAGAGTGTGAAACTCCATAGTTTCACTCTCTATTCCTCCGACAGAGTTGTGTGGTGGTTGCAAAGATTGACGGGTGATTTAGTCACAATGAATTGAAGAATCATTAAGAGGCTTATTTACATCTCGACTGTGATTTTTGCGTGAAATGGCCAATTTTGGCGTTCTTGATCTCAAAAACAAAAATACATTAACAATTTTGACTTGAATAGTGTAGAATAGCTATTGGAATAAATCGTAGCAGCCTCGCTTTTTGTAAATTTTGCTTAACTTTTTAATTGAACCCAAAATTGCAGAGAAAGATTTTTATAAAATGCGCGAAGGCACTTTTTTGAGCTTAAGCAAAATACAAATGAAATTAAAAAAAATATCTCTTATATACAATATCTCTTGTATAGTACCTACGTAGCGGCTATGGAATTTTTAGATATCATTGATTTTATGTAAAAAAATCTTATTCTAAACTAAAAAACTTCGAAAATCGCTTTAAGTTAACTGTGAATTTCTCCTATCTGCGATAATATTGTTGAGCAAAATTTATACTAGAATAATTGTTACTTCATGAGAAATAAAGATTTCTTAATAAATTTATTAAACTGTTTCGATAAAAACGATAAATACAACTGCAAAATTACTACAAAATGCGATACACCGCGGCCATCCGAACTCTGCTTATTCTCGCAGAGTGGAGATTTGTAATATTAAGCATAGATTTATTATCCTATTTCGATAAAAACGATAAATACAACTGCAAAATTATTACAAAATGCGAAAATGGGCATTTTACGCAAAAATCGCAGTCGAGATGAATATAGGCCTCCTAAGTATCTATCTCACCACTAATAAAAATGGATATTCTGTTAGGGTCAATGGATATTGTAACGTTGAAAAAAAACGACTACCTCATTTGGGAAGTAACTTTTTAACGTTCCATTATCATTAGTATTTATGGATATCTACAAAGTGAGTTACATTAAAAACAAAACAAAAACTGAGGGTTATAATTTTGTTTTTTATTACAAAACAACACAAAATGTTTACAATTAAATTGTATAAAATTGATTTTATATTGAAGAAACGGAAATATTACTCTACTGTAAGATTGCTACTTATTCGAACTCACATTTTGCGAAAATTTTGTACCTAACTGAGAACAGACCATGTGAAAAGACGACAGTCTAATTCCGAAAGGTCTTGGGTTCAGGTTCCTCTTGAGGTACCTAGTGATCTTTTTCAAGTGCATACATAACAGGCAGTGCCAAACCAAACAGACAAAATTCCGTTCATATAATTTTATTTATACTTAGGATAGGTAAGTACTTTTATATTTTTTTTCGACGAAACAATTTTTCTTAAATGATATCAACGCCAAACGTTACGTAAATTATGTATGATTTAAATATTATCCAAAGTCCAGAAAGCTATATAAGATTTGTATATTAAGAAATATGTAATAACAAAATGTTTCCTCTCACATAACAGCCTTTTGTAAGGCTGCTTGTGGCTGAGTGGTTACTGGAGCAGGACCGCGTACGGCTAGGGCAGTAAATTAAGAAAAATCACGTCATGCTACCGAACGCCCAAACGCTTGACTAGATCAGGCAATAACAATGTGCTAAGCTCATAACCTACACGTAGTTACCATTACTTTCCCAGTCCTCTGCCGCTGTTATCCCAACAGCTTTCTTCGAAGCGTCCCACAGTTGTCTGGCTAATTGCTGGTCACTCGTCAGCCAGTGGTTCACCCACTTGCTGCAAAACTTGAAGTTTGCTCCACTCACACCCTCTAATTCTGGTTCTGCTGCTAAGTAAGCGATTTGTTGACCGACCTCTTCTTTAGGCTGTCCCACGATGTTTATGAAATGCTTAGATACAGTGTTAAGCCATCCTGGTGCATTAGACAAAATATCTGTATCACGAACAATGAAGGGATCGAAACTATTCGCCGTCACACCTTTGCCTTCAAGTCTTCTACTCAATTCAACAGTCAGCAATGCATCAGCAAATTTGGAGTTGGACAGACTCTCCACCCAGGAGTAACGTCCGACGTCGTTCCAGTGGTCGAAATCGATAGCGCCGAAATACATGGATGCTGCGGTACCGATAATTATTCTGCTCGGCGTAGATTTCCTCAACATAGGCAGCAATAGATACGTTA
Source organism: Scoparia ambigualis (assembly GCA_963921215.1). Lineage (NCBI taxonomy): Eukaryota > Metazoa > Arthropoda > Insecta > Lepidoptera > Crambidae > Scoparia > Scoparia ambigualis. The sequence goes on from OY992521.1 coordinate 2,770,975, forward strand.
GAAGGAATGCACTGAAATAGTTCACTTGCATTGTAAGGTTGAGACCGTCGTCGGTCATTCGATCGGGTAGGCCAATAGCGCCGGCGTTATTGATTAAGATATCGAGTCGAGTTTCACTATTCACAATTTCATTCGCAAAACTCCTTACAGACTTCAGAGAAGCCAAATCCAAAATTCCGTATGCAACATTTTTATTGCACGTGGTTAGTTGAATGTGATCCTTCGCTTTCATTAGTTTGGTTGCATTTCTGCTTGCGATAATAACTTTGGCACCTCGACTTGCTAAGTTCTTCGCCGCCTCTAAGCCCATGCCTGAACTGCCGCCAGTAACCACAGCCACTTTTCCTTCCAGTCTCGCTTTAGTGTCACACATTTCTGTTATTCCCCCACCTTTCTATCACAACATAACCACAAGGAGTCTGGGATTATACTGCAAGGAGGAAAATTAAAACCAGTGGGCGTCTTTGATATTGTTTTATTTCAAGGCAAAAAGGACGGAAGCTGATACTATGGATTCTCCTCAAAATCTCGATTTGTCATCCATTTTAATTCAAAGTTTATAAAAACATCAATAAAAAGTGATACATCTCATAAGTTTTTTTGTTATTCTTTAATAGTGTACAAATCTAATGTAAGTACTCAAACGATCGCAGGTTTGTTTTTTTGTATGGGAGTAGCGCAGCGCATAATTTATATATGCTAGCGGCCCGCCCGCGACTTCATCCGCGTGAACACCTTGTGACGAAAATCCAAAGAAAAAACTTTAATTTAAACCTTGTCCTGACAATAAAAAACAATAAAAAATTATAAGACGAATAGCTGCAGCCGCTCTGAAGTGATGCGATTTATTTAAATAAGTATATTCTGATTTTATATTCTGTTCTTATTACCATCTCGTCAGTGACTTAAACTTTTATTACCTAAGTAGGTAGGTACTAGTGAATTAACGTTGCAATCGAGATTCTTAAATGTTTTCTCATTAAGATCTAAATCGAGAACACTTAGTTCGACAAGAATGACTCCAAAGAGCGAGATCTATAGTGACGCGTTTTAAGATAACTTATAAAAACAGGTCGTGTAAGTGATTTCACAAAACCAGTCGGATAAAAATATTCTTTTATACTTCTGATAAGTTAAATATACTTCTACTCGCAGGTGGAACTAAACTTCGAAGAATTTTAATGGTACTATTAAACTGTTGTTATAATTAGGATCGGTACGTATTTAATTCAACTCTTAGTGAAGGAGGCTTCTGGTAACTTCAGAAAATGTGTAAATAAGGGTTTAAGTGTAGACCTTTGTATCTTACTCTTTTTTTATTTCTAAACTGCGAAAAAAATCATCATACCTTGCGATTATATGCCCTTCTCTTCGCACCTTGTCCTACTTCGAGGAGATAGATATTTAAACTAAAAAACGCAGTACTGTCTCAACACTTGCAGGGTATCTTTGGGCTTCGAACAGCACCGAGCATGTATACCCTTGGCTAAATCACACAGATAAGTTATTCTTCCAAAACAGAGCGTAATTTATTATTTTTTAAAGGTTACTCTCAAAATGTTAGTCACTTGCGTCCGTATGTTTACCCTACACGTGATCCATGGGTGGTGCTAAATGAGTGACTCTATCTGAGTGTTAGAGCCACGCTGCGTTGGATCACGAATTATGCCGGCGGGCGTTGTACCATCCTCTCACGGAATATCGGGCGTGAAACAATGGCACTTATAGCTGTTGTGTTGCTCCCCCTGACAATTTAGGAGTAGGCTCCTTCCTAAAAGTTTCTACTCATTCCTCAAGGTCGGCACCGCATCTGCGACTCCTCTGGTTTTGCGGGTGTCCTTGGGCGGCGGTGATTACTTCCCATCAGGTGACCCCCTGCTCGTTTGCCTACATTTCATTAACACCTGCAGATAAATGCATAACATCGAATTGATATTTACAACTAGATTAGATATAATTACTTACTCCCATCAGAGGAAAACTATATCGAAAAAAATAAAATTATAATAAATACAGCATTTCATTAAAGACTAAACTAGAATTAAAGATTAGTATTAGTTTTTACTTTTTGACAACGTGTTTGACAATGCGCTCATCATCAGTCCCCGATAAAATGTTTCAGTCAGACCGAAGTTTGTTCGGTGAGATGGATAAAGCATAACAATACTAATGTAGTTATGGGTAATGGATATCCACCACGTCACAACACGACAGCAATCAAAGCGTATTATATACTTTTGAACCAGTTTTTAATTAAGTACTTATTTCGTGTGGTATCATTTTGGAAATGCACGATGTTATTATAGATAAAGTAAGTACTTCCGATGATTATTTAGTAACGTTTGGTACGCTGCCATCGAGTGTCATGGGGTTCTTGAAAATCCTCATGTTTATTACTGTGCTAGCGTATATTGGAGCCTGTTTAGATGCAGTAAGTTGATTTCCCTTTTTACACAACTGCGCCAGATGGAGGGTTATGTTTTTTTTTAATTTATAATGCATTAAAAATTTGTTTTGCGGAGGCAATGTGTAGCAATTGCAACATGGTACAGATCTGCGGTCGGGATCCATTGATAAAATTATTTAAAAAGTTAGACGTACTGTCACATAACACGAGCATGTGCCTGCGGCTTTGGTCGCGTAAATTTTTTGCAGTAAAAAGTAGCAACCGACTTCAGGGTCCCATCTATCTCTTTTAATAATTCTATTTCATTAAAATCGTTTCCAAGGTTCAGGTGTAAAAGTGTAACATGCAAACAAACACACATTCATATTTATACACATACCTACTTATACATCCATAAATTGACGCCTGTTTCCCATAGGCACAGACTATGGATCGCTATCTGCTACGGTCCTAGCTCGCTTCATTCGCTTCGTAAAAATCTATCATATTTAAATGACTAAATGTGACATTAGATTGTGCAATAATAATTAAATAAGTACGACTTTTGTCCATCGTACTATGAAATCTTCATAAGCTAGATTTGTTAATTACGAATGTTTCAGCACAGTTACCGCCAAGAGCGAGCGATCGCCGAGTGCAATCCGAGGTACGCCCGGAACTGCAAAGCCTACACCGCCAGGTCCCACCGGGGCGGTGTCTACACCACCAACGTAACTGGTACATTGATTCGTCCTTTTGCTGAGAATGCCACAGTGAGTATAAATAATCGTCATCGGTCTGCAAACGTCGTTCTATGAAAGCACGCAGGGAGATCAAATGTCGGGGCAGAACTCGCGAGGCTATTTGGGTTGGTGGCAACGATTGCCATCTTACGACTACTTTACAACGCGATAAGATCCAACTATAAGGCCTACCATCCACGGAGGCGTAGCTTCAATTCGTCATTACATACAAAACTATGCTACTCTGTCGACGGAGCGGTAACGTCGCGCTCGCATCGCTGCATACAGGCGTCATAACGCCTGCCGCACTGCATGTCATACGCCGGGGCGTATATAAAGTGAACGCACGTGTTTCTTCATTCTCAAATAGTGAAATAAACTATCATCTTCTAAGAATTTTCATGCCGCTTCGAACAATCCACAGTTGATATTTTTTTCTATATATGGATGAGTCCAATATACTTAATCGTCGTCTTCGGCGACTTCGATTGTAGTTATAAACCAAAATAACGTCTTCGTCGTCCGATTGCATTCTCACAAATGACACTTCAGCCCAGAAATAGAGACAACTTGAACGATTCATCTTTTATTTTTTGTTTTACGTGCATTTATAAAAGCGTGTTTTTTTAGTGTTATTTAAACTATTAATTTATTTTATACTACCGACTATGCTCGCCGAAGACCTTATTATTAATAATTCTCTTTTTCATTCCATTCTCGACACATTAATCCATCACCATTCTTTCCTTAGGCGGCGGGTGTTACGCATTTAGGTAAACCCTATGCTTGCTATCTAATATCTTTATTTTAATTCTGCTTATAATCTAAGTGGGTGCCTACTCGGGTAAATACATTTTAGATGTAAAGTGAGCTTTACATACTGGTGTTTTTATTTTATACGATTTTCTGATGAAGGTGGACACCTACGACTACATACTGCGTCGAACCGTTATAATCTATTTAATCGAATAAACTACTTTTTACATTTGGGTAATTGTAATTTTAACATACAATACTTCCGTCATAATTTAAAAAGGCACATCTAACATTTTGCAAATCGGGAGAAAAACGGGTTTGAATTTCTTTGTATTTGGCGAATAAATTTGATAGTATTCTGTTTATCGGAAATGCATGAATGGAAATAGTACCATCAATTTGAGTTTTACAAGATTATTTAATTACAAGTTTATTTTTTAAGTGCATGTATTTAATAATCTACATTTTCTTTTTCACCGTAACAGAAAAAATTGAGTTATAACATTAATATTACATAAAAAAGGCATAATGAACCAAATGCGACTTTTCATTCTAACATTTAGTGAAAAGAAAATTAAATATTACAATACAAAGGCACATTTATACAATTGAGCCTTCTCATTCTAGCTTAAATAAGTTATAGTTGCTACATATACTACTATATACAGCTGAAAAATATAAAACTTTTATTTAAAACGGGACAAAAAAAATGTATCTTTATTATTATAAAATTCAAAATATATTTATTCAATAAACTCAATTAATAAGTACTTCGAATCGTCTAAATCTTTTTAACCTACCACCCATTCAGGACGTCATTTTTTAACTGTGGCAAAGAACGGGCGCAAGAAACCACAGCGCACAGAATCAACGACATTTACAAAAAAAAAAAAGAATATGTCGTTACCAGGTCATAAAATACAAAATGTGAATTTAAAAAATAATAAATTAAGCAATACAAAACTACAATACAATGTAAGTATCAATTAATAATAGACAATTAGAAATAGCTGTTGGAGTAATTGGAGCATTTCAGATCCAAGCTGTTTTGTCTTCTGTGTAATCTGACACTTTATAATAAGCTTTTTTATAAAGCTTTTCTTTGATTTTGATTTTAAATTTATTAAGATCTAATTTCCGAATATCATTTGGTAATTTTTTGTAAAATCTTACACACAGACCCTTAAAAGAATTATTTATTTTATGGAGCCTAGTATAAGGTACTGCTAATTTGTTCTTACTTCTAGTGTTTACATTGTGAATATCAATGTTTTTTGAAAATATTTCAATATTTTTATGAACATAAATCAAATTTTCATATATTTATTGTGATGCAACAGTCATTATATTTATATCCTTAAATCTCTCTCAGAGAGTCACCAGCCTTTAGGTTTATTAATTATTTAATGTAATTATCACTTTATTAAGGAACTTGTTACAAACATAATACACCAAAGTACTCGTCAAGACGAATCACAAGAGCCTAAACTCGATAGGGTTGAGTCGTTTAATTAACGAGGTCCTATGGCCATCTTCCAGCTCCATCACCAGACCCTGGTTACAATCAAGCACCAAAGTACTCGTCAAGACGGATCAAACAAGTCCAAACTCAATGGGGTTGTGTCGTTTAACTACCGAATTCCTATGGCCACCTTCCGGTTCCATCATCAGATCAGCTCCAGGTCATAATAATTTTGCATTGTCATCCGATTTACACATGCATGCAAAATTTTAGCTCAATCGGTAATCGGGAAGGGTATCAAATTTTACTTGCAAGATTTGATTACAGACCAAATCGGGACAGGAACTAAATAAAAGCTTGTAATAATAAATATTTTCGTACAAATACCTAATACCTATTTGTCTTGAGCGGGGATCGAACCCGCAGCCCTTGGTGAGTAGGCAGATATCTGCCACTGCGCCAGACAGGTCGCCAAAGCACAATTGCAATTAATGAACCACGCATATAATGTAGTAGGTAGGAAGTCTCTCCTATGCCTGCCACAAAGTTAAGATCACGCGTGCTCATAACAAAATACTAAAACAGTGCAGAGGTAACTTTTTAGGCACTAACATTAAATCGTAGAAATGAGTACATTCATAACGAAATTTCTACGAAATACTAATGATACGTTAGCTTGTTAGTACGTAGATCAAAATTAAGTAGGTAAGTACAATGAAGTATTTTCATAGTAAATCACAACTAAACCGTGCGGTGACGGAGAAAGAATACCAATCGCCGCCCCTCTCTCCGTCCGGTGGGTGTCGTAAGAAGCGACTAACGGACTCTTTCGAGCGATGATCTGCTCCACTGGTGGTAGGGCTTGACCCGTCTGGTTGGTGACCACCGTACGCATGGTGTAAAACCCGTCAAGTGACTGCCTGTCGGTCGCGTTTCGGGATCAGCCAGCGTATAACCAGAGCTCGAGAGGATGATGCTGCGATGTATTTGGTCTGTGGAGACTTCCGTCAAACCAGTGCCAGGAGGACTTCGTTAACCTGCCGACCAGGGAGACCCGTAGAAACGGTTGTCCCGCTGGCCGCCCGTGGCACAGTACAGGGACCCAAGCGAGCCTAACCAGCTCGTGAGGCTGCCTCACCATGCCACGCATAATCTCGGGGTGGTCCGTCGTGCCGGTTGGTGACCGGAAGGTGGGGTCCCGGCGGCCATTCCCGGGGGGGTTCGGGGGCCCTTCCGTTCGGCAGGTTAATAATACTCGTCTGTGGGCAAATTCCTGGGGAAACAGGCCACCACACTTTGACCATTCGCATCGCGGCATCATTTTCTCGATTCACGCCTCTCTCTTTCCACCCCTAAAATGACAGCGCCTAACAACAAAACTGGTTCTACAGCGGTGCACACCCCCACCACAACCTTACCGTTTGAGGTGGAGTTCGCTAACATCCGCGGACTCCATGCAAACCTCAATGCCGTCCACCACCATCTTGAGACGGCACGGCCAGCAATGTTGTTTCTGACGGAGACGCAAATAATCCGCCCAGCTGACACCACCTACCTGAACTATCCCGGCTTTGTGCTTGAAGAATCCTTCAAAGCCAAAGCCGGAGTTTGCTTATTCGTTCGGGCGGATGTTTGCTGTCGCCGTCTGCGCTGTCTGGAGGACCCTTCCTTCTCCCTCCTAGTGGTACACGTCGACTTAGGCTCTCATTGCCGCGTCTACGTCTGCGTCTACCGATCCCATAACGGCGACATGGAGACAACTCGAATAATTGAACATCTTAGTCGGGTAGCAGATGATGCGCAGGAGCGGTTTCCATCGGCGGAACTGGTGTTTTTGGGGGACTTCAACGCCCACCATGAGTTATGGTTAGGTTCCTCCAAAACAGACCATGCTGGTAGAACTGCCCACGCATTCGCTCTCACGCATGACCTGACGCAACTGGTGAACCAGCCCACCAGGATCCCAGACATAGTTGGCCATGCGCCCTCCTTACTCGACCTTCTGCTGACGAGTCACCCAGCTGGATACCGGGTGGAGATTCGAGCTCCTTTAGGTTCCTCGGATCACTGCTTGATATCCAGCACAGTGCCCTTGGCATCGCGCCCGCCAACAGCGGTTTCAAAACGCCAGATTTGGCACTACGCGTCGGCAGACTGGGACGGGATGCGGGAGTATTTTACATCCGTCCCTTGGAGGCAGCGCTGCTTTAGTGGGAAGGACCCGACCGCTAGCGCCACTGCCGTTGCTGATGAGATAGTATTAGGAATGGAATACTATATTCCACACTCCTACGTCATCAGCAAAGGCAGACGCAACCGCTGGTTCAATCGCGAGTGTGCCAGCGCTGTTGAGAGCAAACAGACGGCATACCGCGCTTGGATCAGAGGTAAAGCTCTCGGGGCTCCCGAAATTCGCTCGCTAAAAGCAGCCTATAATAATGCCACCAAGTCGTGTAAGAGGGCCTACATTAGAGCGGATGCCCAGCGCGTTGCACGAGTAGGCCAAGAACTCCTGACGCATCCTACGGGCAGCCGTAGCTACTGGCGTCTGGCCAAAGCCGTGCAATCCAACTTCTGCCAACCCTCGCTGCCACCACTGAGATGTCTTGACGGAACTTTAGCTCACAAGCCGCAGGAAAAGGTCGATCTCCTGGCCAAACTCTTTGCGGCTAACTCCCGGATCGATGACTGTGATGCACAGCCACCCTCAATTCCTCACTGTGGCCACACAATGTCTGATATTAAAATCAGGCAGTGTGATGTCCGTGCGGAAATGCAGTCAATCGATGTCCGGAAAGCTAACGGTCCGGATGGCATCCCAGCAATAGTCCTGAAAATGTGCGCAGCGGAGTTGTCCCCTGTGTTAACGCGTCTGTACCGTCTCTCGCTCTCTTCGGGTTGTGTGCCGGAATCTTGGAGAGAAGCTAATGTGCAACCGATCCCTAAAAAAGGAGATCGGTCAGATCCGACTAATTACCGCCCTATAGCCGTAACTTCAGTGTTGTGTAAGTTCCTAGAACGAATATTGAACAAACAGCTTATTCGATACCTAGAAGATCACTTCCTAATTCACGATCGTCAATATGGGTTTCGGCCAAAACGGTCAACGGGTGATCTTCTAGCGTACGTCACACATCTCTGGGGTGAGGCTATTGACAGGCGTGGCGAGTCACTGGCAGTTAGCCTTGACATAGCCAAGGCTTTTGATCGGGTCTGGCACAAAGCTCTTCTCTCCAAGCTCCCGGCATACGGTTTGCCCGCTCAGTTCTGTACCTGGATTGCCAGCTTCCTGCATGAGCGTAGAATCCGTGTCCTTTCGGATGGATGCGCTTCGCGGTTCATGTCAGTGAACGCTGGTGTTCCTCAAGGCTCCGTTCTGTCCCCCACGCTGTTCCTTCTGCATATCAATGACATGCTTCCTCTTGGAAACATTCATTGCTATGCAGATGATAGCACAGTGCATGGGGGATATAACGGGCACCCAACGGCTGGGCGGGTAGACACCGAAATGAAGCGAGCAAATCTTGTCATTGAGCTCGATCGGGGTTGGACCTCATTTCTAAATGGGGCTCCGATAATCTGGTGGAGTTCAATGCCAATTAAACACAGGTGTGCGCGTTCACAGCGAAAAAGTCGGCATTCCTTCCCCTTCCCTCTCTTCAGGGTACATCTCTAGGCCTGCAGAGCAGTATTAACATGCTCGGTATGGATATCCGCTGCGATCTGAACCAAAAGTACTACATCGAAACCGTGATTAAAAATGCCTCACGTAAACTCGGTGTCCTGAACAAGGTGCGGCGATTCTTCACGCCTGATCAGTTGTGTCTATTATACAAGACACAGGTGCGGTCTTGCGTGGAGTATTGCTCTCACCTTTGGGACGGCTCCGCAAAGTACCTTCTCGATGCCTTGGACAGATTGCAGAGCCGCGCTGTGCGCATTATCGGCAATGCAGAGGTCACTAAAGCTCTCGAGCCTTTGCAATTGCGTAGAGATATTGCGTCACTCAGCGTCTTTTACCGTTTATACCATGGCGAGTGCTCTGAAGAACTCTTTAACCTCATCCCTCCTTCTCCCTCCCTCCATAGGAGTACGCGTGCTGCTCTCCGGAGTCACTAATTTACAGTCTCTAACATTCCATCTCGCACAAAGAAATTTGGTGACTCGTTTCTTTGCCGCACTTCCAAAAGATGGAATAGTCTACCAGCACACGTATTCCCTCCTACCTATGACATAGGGTCCTTCAAACGAGGCGTGAAGAAGCACTTTGTGGGCCGGCAGAGTGAGGATGATGTAACGGTACAGAATGAATGGTATCCGTCCGTTAGTAAGGAATGTGTGGGAGTAGCACTAAAATAAATATTAATGCGTAGCACCATTAATATAATAAGCATGAAAAGGGGGATAATAAACTAGTTCAGAATAATGGTCCGTGGTCTAGCGCTTTATCTTTAGTTTGAATTTCGCGGGGACTGCTCTGTGTGCTCCTTGCGACATAGGCGCCGTCTAGCGTGAGTTATTTACTTGAGCTTCGCATAAGGTTGCTAGTTTGACTTCTTTATTTTGAATTTCGCGGGGACTGCTCTGCGCGTCCCTTGCGACATAGGCGCCGTCTAGCGGGAGTTATTTACTTGGGCTTCGCGTTAGGTTGCTAGTTTGACTAGGACTTTATCTTTTGTTTTGAATTTCGCGGGGCTTTGCGAGTCGGCAAAGCGGTTCACATACGGGCGGACGCCATCTGTGGTCGGAATACGGAACTTTTTATAATTTCACAAAATACAGGATTATTGGCTTAAGTGGATGATTATTGAGAGGGAATTGTTAATAGAAGGCTACATTTAGATATTCAAAGATGTAATATTGGCTATCTGACGAGATTTGGTTGGATTATGGAAAAACTTTAGAATTGCGCGGCGGACGGCGGAAATGAGCGAGCGAGAGGTTGGGAAAAAGATAGAAAGAGAGGTAGGATGTTATCTCCACGTGGCGCAACGCGAAGTTCGCGTATAACAAATATTAAGCGACGCGAAGGCGAGGCGCATCGAAAAACAGCTAGGGATTGGTTGAAGGGAGGAAAAGCGGACTCGCGCGGGCAAATGTTGGGGGCGGATGGCGCGAAAGTTAAGATGCTTGGGAAAAGGGCGGAAAATTAGCGGGCATTCAATAATTGGACGTCGGAGGCGCGGTCCAATTTAAGAGTGCGGTAAATACTCATACGGAAAGAATAGTGTCCGAGCTTTGAAAGTGCGCTAAGTGATATTCGAGTTGCGATTTTAACTAACATTGGTTGTGAAATTGAAAGTGATTTATAAAGTAAAACTATTGCGATCGCAACTTGAATCCGTTAACGAAATGATGTATTTCGGGGTATATTGGCGGAAACGCATAACGGTGGCAACAAAACCAATATACCTTTCAACAGACTTCGGTCTGGATGACCTTTGACTGTATTTAATAAGGTCGGCGTTTTCCATTATTACGCTAAACAATACACTATCTTCGACGGAGTAATGGGGGAGAGACAGTTGTCTCCCTAGTGAAAGTTGAAGATAGGTCAGACACCATTTAGCTGGAGGTAGACCCGTATGACCCAGTCCAATTTCGAGTCTACCTCCGTACACACAGTGTAGTGATAGGAAAATAACACACTGAGTATACTGGCTCGACTGATAGAACATTTAGGAGTCAGTTGCTTTCAGGGGCAATGCGACTCTCACAACTCACCACGAAGTTAAGTTAAATGTGGCTTGGGCCTAGATTGCAAAGTACACAAGTAGGGACTGTTAGTTCGACAAAATATAGGCATTTTCAAGTGAGGAAAGCTGTAGGAATCTATAGGTAGGCGGTTCTATATTGTTAGTTAAGGGAGGGCAAGGTGTTTGCACGCTGTGCGTACATAGGCTGGGTACTTGAGCCGCGAGGCCAGGCTGGATTAATTCAGACTAATAAGGTAGGGATAATTAGGTTACGGTGCTAAATAAAATTTACGATGAAGTGATGTGGGTCCTATCTGGTAATCGATAAAATTCTAATTGTTTTCCTAAAGTTGTTACCAATTAATTATTCATTTTAAATAATTAACAGAAGTATGATAATATTGTACCATCATTACTTGGAATACCTAAAAGTCTAGACTGGTTTCCTATTACAAGAAAAATACTAAAAGTTATAGCAAATAAGCATAGCTGTACTGTGATGTTTGATTTCTAATACTGAAATGACCAAACAGGCATTTTTAGCTTTCCCTGGGATGCGATACGATCTTATATTGATACACTCTTCAAGGTATTAAAAGTACACATCCGATACCTATTAGTAAAAAAATAAGCTGATACATACTGAACAACTAAAACCAGTTTAGAACCTAGGATAATTCGTTGAAGGAAGACATTGCAAGCTATGAGCTTCTAATAATCTGAAACATAGAAATAATTGATTGATAACAACCTGCAAATTAGCCTGATAATGGTCTACTAATACCATTTGAATTCACCTTAATGGTCAAAGACCTCTTAAGATATGTAAGTACTTACTTCTAATAATGTGAAACATAGAAATATTTGATGGGAACAATCTAAATCAATCAGACTAATACCTAGTACAGTCTAATTTATACCTATTAAAGTGAGTGAAGGATGACTCCTAAGTGTAATTGATTCAATTATTAACAGGGATAATTACCTGATTTACTACCTACTAAAAACATACTAACTGTGATTTAGTAGGCTATCAAATTAACCACTCAGTCTGAGAGACAGGGGTGGAAGTTAATGGAAAAATAATTAACTTAAGTTCACTTCCTAAAAGTCAAGGATATTGAATAAATTAAACATCTTTTAATAAACTTGAGATGTACTTATAAATCTAAATAAATAAATAATAAATAAATCTTTCCTACAATCACACCAATTATCTAGCCCAAGAGAAGCTTCGAAGAAACTCGTTAAATGATTACTAGACAACGGATAAACATACTTAAAATACTTAAATACATACTTATTATACATAGAAAACACCCAGACCCGAGACAATTTAGAAAAACAATAATTTCTAAATTGACCCGACCGGGGATCGAACCCGGGACCTCAGAGATGGCGACACCATGAAAACCGGTGTACAAACCACTCGACCAAGGAGGTCGTCGGATACTTTATAAGATCCGTATAATGAACACTAAGAGTAACCCAAAGTAATTTACTTCAAATGATAGTATTCTATTTAAGTTCACTTCCTAAATGAGCAGGATATTGAATGAATCAAACATCCTTTAATAAACTTAAGATGTGATAATCTGCCAATGCAGCCAATCCAATGTAGCTATATTGGAACTTTATAAGACCTGTATAATAAATACTAAGAGTAAATAAAAGTAATTTTACCTGTATTAATAGCATTCTATTTTAGCCACCGCCTGAAGTGGCGTTTGAATAAATTATCCACCCTTTATAGAACTGAATATTAACTTTCTAATAAGACAAAAGAACAGTAAGTTAATATTGTTACATTGTGATCTCTTATAATAGACACAATAATCAGAGGAATAAGTGTCCGGTAGGATGTTGGCATCCCACATCTGTTCGATAAGTGATTTCACAAGACATAGTTATTGCATTAAACAATTAAGTTCTTAATGTGAAAAGGATATTTGGATGATAGCCAGCCTTGAGGTAAACACTATTGATTTATGAGGAATAATGATAATTAAAATGCTAACACATATTTCATAATATAAGAGGAAAATAAGTCAAAAGTTGTGATGACTCTCTATAAATTAAAGTCGAAGTGGCGGGGCCTGAAGGACGAATGCGTTGAATGGCACGATATGGGCGAGGATGGAGCTGTTATACTTCCACAAGACTTTTATAATTCCACAAAACCTTTACGTAAATTGCACAAGGCTTCTTATGTATCATGCTACTGATAATAAATAATAATACCTGCAAGCTAAGCTATCATCTGATTATCTTTGAGTGGTTACAAATCTTCCCCGCAGCTGCAGTGTAGGATTTAGGTCACAGTTCAGACGGAGTCATTGCTAGGCTACACATATCTATGATATGATTTATAGACTGGTAGGTAATTAGGTCAGGAGGAAATAATTTAACACAGGGATAAGCCAATTACTAAACTTTCACGAAAGAACTTGAGTTACTTAAATGCGGTTGACAACGGAGGGTTCACTAGACGATCTGGCCAAATAGTATTTATTATAATATTACATTGCTTGACTGAAATTCACTGCCAATAGAATTAAGCTATGCTAAGGTTTCATCATCATACAAACACTACGCACTACACAAAACTCCAAACACAACCATTAGATTGTAGATAAATTAGGTTAATTAGTTTTAAGAATTAGATAATAAGTTAAGTTAAGGTAAAAGCGGCGAGGATGTGTGTATGTATTATAAGGTAGACTAGGCATTAGATTTAGGTAAGGGCGAGAAGTTACAATGACTGATGCTACGTCTCTTACGCTGCACCAGTTGTCCTCGCGCCTGGACCTCATTTTCACTTAACATCAGGTGGAGTGGGGTCATTTGCCGGGATTAGCATAAAAAAAAAAAAAAACATTAAATATTTCGAACATTACAAATCAGCAAAGCAAAAAAGGCACAACTGACGCGATTTGCTTCGTAAATCAGCCCCATCACCCCACCTCTGTTCAAAAATGTTTGGTAGCAAAGGCATAGGTGCCAGTTGTGACTTTTCTTTTAAATTAAATGATAAGTTAAAGAATCAGTAAAATTTTAAATGAAAGGGCATATTTGCCACATAGGCCGTTACAATTTGAAGTTGGTCAGATATGCCTTTACTAATGATAAATCTTTATTCATTTGTGACCTTTTGACGTAATGTAAGCTAGATGTGCTCTTTCTACGTAAGTACTATCACAGAAAAAATGGCTCAGTTGTGCCCTTTTTGCTTTAAGTACTTTATGTTTATCGTGCTTCTAAAATTTACAAAAAATATGAGCATATAGGCCTTTTTCTCCTGATTCCAAATATGTATGTAACTCAAATTTAAAAAAAAAATATTAGTTGTGCCCTTTTTCCTTATGCCGGCAGAATAGATTACTGTCTAGATTTAAGCAAACATCGTTAGTTTAATAATCTATTCTTTCTGATCCTTATTTGGCTTTCTTGAACTGGCTGCCGTCCATCATCATCATCAGCCTATCTTAGTCCACTGCTGGTCTTAGATCTCTCCCGCGGCGCGCCACTGAGCTCGGTCTTCGGCTCTCCGCATCCAGCTACTGCCAGCCGCCCTGCGCACATCGTCGTTCCCTCGTCATGGAGGGCAATGCTCTTAATCGCCACGCTGGGTGTTTAAAACCAGCAATTAACTGCAAAACTGCAATGGACAGGGTATAGAAAAAAGAAATTGTCAAGTGTCAAATGTCATGTACGGTCTTGACATTGACAAACGGTAAAAATGTCTAGTCGTGATCCGAGTGAGAAAAATATGGCGGACTGAGTACGGTACGCTGAATTTTCGAATTCCCATCGTTTTATAAGGGACAGTGCCAGACGCTATAGAATAGCTAAAACCGGCCGCGAGTATTGTGCGCGTATTTGTAGCCGTGACGTTCACGATTCGCGTCCGCGAAATAACGAATTCGTGATCACCGCGTTGTACTTACCTAACCTGAAAAGGTCCGGCAAGCTTAGGTTCCATCTGATTACGGTGTGCTAGTTGCGAGCCATACGTACGGTTGACCTGGATGCTTGATCCGTTGAGAGCTTGGTCCGTGGGAGACAGCATAGTGATTTGGGTGGTGGAATCTGACCTGCCACGTGAGGCACGCGAGTCGGCACTGTGACTAGGGCATCGAAACCCGAACCACTTTTTAAATACCCGGGTTTCGGGTTAACGTGAAGTCAAAACCCGAGTAACCGGGTTTTTCGAGCTTTTTCGGTCTTTTTGTTATTTTTTTTGTATGAAGAAAATGTTTTTTAATATGGATTTGCTAAGTCAAATACGAGTAAATAAAACAAGGGAAGGATTCATTTATGTATCTAAATAAAACAGTACTTTCAAAATCACAAAAATATTTTTATTAATTAAAAAGTCTTTTAGACAATGAGTATTTGTTCAAAACAAATATAAAAATAGAAAGGTAGCTAGAATTTATCTAGCCAGTAATTATTTTTGATCATAGAGACACGCAGATCAAATTATTTATATTAATTTAGTATTTTGGTTATAGTCAGTTCTTATACTGCTAATAATTTATAATAATATATATGCTGAAGACTATTTTTGATACCTACATAAAATATTGTAAAATTATTAAACTCTTTTATTAACATTAACAATAAATTCCTCTTAATAATTAACTTACGTATATGAAGTCAGATTGGAATCACATAAATTTTTTAATTTAAGTCTTTCAGTAAGTAATAATTAATCAGGTCTTCTCCTAATAACTAAAAATCTGCTAAAGGCTATTATAAAAATTATTTTAACATTAATTAAACTTTTTTCTTAACATTAACAATAAATTCGTCTTAGTGGCTAACTAACGGATAAGAAGGCAGATTTTTTTTAATGTTACACGTCTGTCATATTGGCAACGTCCTGCCTGACATAAAGCAGCCAATGTAGTCCAAAATAACGAGAGCGCTCCTCGCCCTGGAACAAGTACGGTATCAAGCGCTCCCGTTCATGACGGCCTGCATAAATGTCGCTTCACACCCTGCTTAAAAGACCCGGGACTATAGGAGCTGGGACAAACATGCGCCAGCAGAGAATTCTAAAGCCGAATGGGCTTACAGAGGAACGCCTGGGCAAATTTTTTGGTACGAGTGCGGACAGTCTCCACAGTATGATGGTGGTTCCTAAGACCAGAACGTGTAGTCCGAGACAGGAAAGGAGAGGGCGGGATTAGATCAAAAAGTTGTTCAGAACACTCTCCGTAGTAATTTCGGTAGAAGACACTGAGAGAAGCAATGTCTCTACGCAGTTGGAGGTCCTCAAGAGAGGCTGAAACCTCAGCATCTCCAATAATGCGTACCGCTCGCCTTTGCAGTTTATCAAGTGCATCGAGGAGGTATTTAGCGGAGCCGTCCCATAGATGGGAACAATACTCCATACTCGATCGCACCTGACTCTTGTACAGCAAACAGCGCTGCCTGGGTGTGAAAAACCACCTCACCTTATTGAGAATACCCAACTTACAGGAGGCAGTTAAAATAACTCTCGATGTAGCATTTTGGATTCAGTTCTAGGCCGATGTCCATGCCAAGAATACTGAGGTCCATTGAAATGGGTAGAGTTCTGAAGAGAGGAGGAGTAAGGAAGAAAGTTATCTTGGACGAGTATGCACAAACCTGGGTTTTTCTGGCATTATACTCCACCAGGTAATAGGTAGGTAGTTAAGTTAGTTGATAAGATTTAACTACTGTTAGTTAACTACTTTTTATATACCTATTTTTTAGACTTCAATAGGTACCTGTAAAGGTTTATATTGAATAAAGCATATGACTTTGACTTTGACCTAGAGATGAACCTTCGATGTCAGGCACATCATCCAATTTATTCAGTAGTGCGTTATATTCGCGACACATTCTGTATATGGTTGTGAAAGAAGAAAACCGCCTCACTTTATTGAGAATACCCAACTTACGGGAACACTCTCGATGTAGCATTTTGGATTCAGTTCCTGGCCTGCGGTAAAGGAGAGTTCTAAAGAGACGTAGGAGGACTGACAAAAATCAATGGCGGAGGAGTCACTTGCAGCTCACCGCTCCCGTTGCGCGTCAAGAACGCGACGACGCATCATGCCTCCATCTTTCATTCCGTTTTATGTCATTTCTGAGTCAAACGCACGAATAACGCGTAAAAGTAAGTTAATCTTACGCGAACGCGAAAACGCACAAAAAAACAACTACAGTTATACGAGGGCGGTTTGATAAGTTCATGACTATGGAAAGAAGAAACACTCTTTTTTCATATTTTTTTTAATTTTTCTCCTTTCAATTTAATAAATTAATCTCCTTTCAACTCTACGCACTTAGTCCAGCGATGTTCAAAATATAGGATTATTGGCTTAAGTGGAGGATTATTGAGAGGGAATTGTTAATAGAAGGCTACATTTAGATATTCAAAGATGTAATATTGGCTGTCGGACGAGATTTGGTTAGATTATGGAAAAATTTTAGAATTGCGCGAATACTACTATTTGCTAGCTTTTAATACTTACTACTATAATGCAAAATAGTTATTGTTATACTATTAGTTGATTAGATTTAGTGTTTTTATGGGAAAGCTTGCTTAAATACCTCTTCAACCCATCAAAAAAATATGTTTTGTCAAACCCTAATAAGGCCTCAGTTTCGGCTACCACCTCTTCGTTTGACAAAAATTTTTCCTGCCAAGCCATTTCTTCATGTTTGGGAAGAGAAAAAACTCACAGGGGGCTAAATTTGGCAAATACGGAGGGTGTGGCAATAATTCGTATCCTAATTCGACAATTTTTGATGTCGCGATTGCAGACGGTGGCCGGTGCATTATCCAGATGAAATAGATTTTTTTTCTTTGCTAGATGCGGTCGTTTCTTGATTAACTTTTTATTGAATCTATCTAACAATGTAGCATAGTAAGCTCCGGTTATTGTCTTGCTTTTATCCAAAAAATCGATGTAAATAACCCCTTGGCTGTCCCAAAAGACAGTGGTCATCACTTTACCAGCCGAGCAAACAGTTTTTGCCTTCTTTGAGGCACGTTCCCCGGTAGAAGTCCATTGCTTCGACTGTTGCTGAGTCTTTGGTGTATAATGATGGACCCACGTTTCGTCAACTGTTAAGTACCGACGCATAAACTCACTTGGATTGCGATTGTGCATGGCTAGGCATCTTTAGAAGCTTTTACACGATTTCGTTTCTGGTTGACTGTTAGTAAACGCGGCACCCATCTTGCAGAAAGCTTTTTCGTGCCCAGAATATCATGCAAAATATAAAAAACTCGTTCAGTCGAGATGTGCACAGCATCACTTATTTCGCGTATCTTCACTCGACGGTCTGCCAAAACAATATCATGTATTTTATTAACCATGCCCTCCGTAGTGACCTCAATCGGCCTTCCTGGGCGCTCCGCGTCATTAGTGGTAGTACGTCCATAACGAAATTCAGTGGACCACTTAGGTACCATCTCTTGAGAAGGCGCAGAATCACCATAATACTTTTTAAATTTGTCTTCTGATAGAGACCCATAGTTTTACCACGTAAAAAATAGTGTTTAATTAGCCCTCGAAACTCGCTTTTCTCCATTTTCAAAGAATACTTAGAAGTCGCCTAACTTTTTTGTTTCTAAAAAGATTGTTTTCGGGCCAAATTTGAAAAAGAACGGCATGCGCTTCGTAGTGAGTTTCCAAATATGAGACAAAAAAAATATTAAAAAAGTTTTATTCAAACTTAAGGTCATTGAGTTGCCAAACTGCCCTCGTACTTAATTAGGTCAAGAAGAAATTATTAGTGCCTAGTGCAAAAAAATTTAAGAGAGCAGTGAACTTCACTATCTTGCTTGTATGTAATGAGATACATGGCGTTAGGTACTTTTTAACCGTGTTCAATCAATCATTTCGAAGAGGCGTAAATATTCTTATGATACAAACAAATTACCGACAAGAAAACGATTGGAGAAAAGCTCGAAATACCCGAAAACCTAGTTTATGATTTTCCAAACCCGGGTTTTCTTGCGACCCAGAAAACCCGAAATACACGGTTTTTTTCGGGTCGGGTAAACCCGGGTTCGATGCCCTAACTGTGACGGCGCCTGCGCAGGAAGTTTGGGGGGCGCGCCCTTTTCTACGCATCGGGGGATCACCGTTCAGGAGAGTACAGCAGCTCAGGTCAGACCCACGATTAAATAGGTATAATTATTACGGGTTGCATCGCCCCTTGTTCAGAGCAAACTCCAGCTCGTTTCACTCCCAGGGAGTAGTCTATGGGCCCGCTATGAGCCTGGTTGATGTTGGCGAATGAGGTGGAGTTTGGTCAGAACACTGGGCATTAGGGCTGGCTATCTCAGTCGCTGGGACTTGTGCACTAAAGACCCGTCCTCATGCATCTGGGATTTACCAGCTAGGTTATACCCATTCGATCGCCAGAGCCTTGTTCCCTCATCGGCAAATGCTTCACGACAGATTTTTGATAAAGATCTTTGCGCTATCTCTAAATTCAAAAGTTACGAGTCTGTCGGAAAGAGAACCCAGTGCCTCTGGGTGGTCTTAACCAACCTTGGTCAACCTTTAACCAAATAATGCATAGACAAGGCCATAGGCCGGGGCTGATGATCATATTTTGCAGGTAACAATGTCCTACAAGGCGCAGAATGTGCCGGTACCTCTAGCAATCACAATGAACCTATGTGACATGTTCATTACAAGATGGTGCATCAATTTCATTAAGGCTTTCTCCAATGTGACGACGAAATGTCCTGTGCAAGCCGTAAGTGTGATATAACGCTCTTTTCATTATGTACTAGCAGAATTCCGCGACTTTGTCTGCGGATAGGTACCATTATCCCGTGGCGTAAGTTTTGTTTATTTTATAAATTAGCACGGCAAATTTCTCCACTCTACCTAATGTAAAGAGAAAAAGGAGTTCAGATGCGAATACAACTGGTGCAGCTTTAAAAAGTCGAAGCATCGATCACCCCCACGCTGCAAGCCCGCACGGTGCCTTTTCACGCTTCATTTGAAGGACCGCATTTCATAGAAAAGAGGGAAATCGTGTGCTGGTAAACTATTTCATCTTTTGGAGGTGCGACAAAGAAACGAGTCACTAATTTTCTTTGTGCCCATAGGAATATTGGAGAATATTAATCAGTGAGTCCGGTGAACAGCACACGTAGGCTTGTATAAAAGAAGTGAGACGGTGTATCACTTCGCAGGATTTTTTTTAAAGAAAAGGATTGCCTAGCTCGCTAGAACTCTTGTTTTATGTGCGATTATTTGTCGTAATAGTAGTCGTAGCAGTAATAGTAGTGTCTAGACAAGAATGTGGAATCCTTATTTACTTATATATATTTATTGCATACAAATTAATTGGCTCAAAATGTCACAACGTGTTGTTTATAAACTAAAACTTTTACTGCATGCCAAATCACGATATGAAAGTTGTTACAATTAGCATTATCTATTTTTTTTGCGTTTTCCTAGGGCACCTATGTATTTACCAATATCTTGCTGCCGCCAAAGGACTTCCCACTGCCTGCTCCCGTAGGAAAGAACATCGTTAACGTCAGCTTCTTCCACGCCGACACCCATGAGCACATGCTGTCTTTCGGGACCACCGTGTATATTACCTAATCTGTCTCAATAAAATGCTATGCCAACCTAAGTTGTGTTATTAAAGGCTCCTATCAAAACAGCCGCTGCTAAATGCTTAGCTGCTTCGCCATCGAATTAAGAATTAGGAATTCACCATCAATGAGCAATCGTTTAAAACAAAAAACGTTTTATAAATAGTTTACTAACAATAATAGACTTAATATATTTTTTTAATCTTTCCATGTGTTCTTTTTATCCTTACACGGGAAGGCCGGTAAAAGGAGGCGATCACGCTTAAAATCTCAACCAAACCACAACTAAACCGCAGTCGTTTAATCCAAGGCAAATATAGGGAATTATTTCTACAATACTGCGTCAAACTTGTTGCGCTTGACGAAAACCGAAATAAGACTTAAAAATTTAAATAATACATGTTAAAATAACAACAAAACATGTAATAGAAATAAAGTTAGAAATAAGAAATAGTCTAACAAAACTGTATTAATAAAAAAGGAACCAACAGAAAACTGATTTACTCGACTATCTATTTGATAATAAGAATTAAATAAAGAAAGGATTAGATAGACAGCAGCATAGGGTCCATAAATATAAATGCGGAACACCCACCGCCTAAGCAATGAATGGTGATGGATGAATGTGAAGTATCACACTAATCACACTAATGTTATAAAGGCGAAAGTTATGAGTGTGTATGTTTGTTACTCTTTCTCGTAAAAACCACTGAATGGATTTGGATGAAATTCGGCATACAGATAGTTTATAACCTGGATTAACACATAGGATACTTTTTATGCCGATATTCCCACGGGTACGGTAACCACGCGAGTGAAACCGCGAGCGGCCGCTAGTAAAGTATAAAAGCGAGAAAGGTATGATAAAGAGAATTAGCTAATAAGGGCTTCGGCGACCATAGTCGGAGGAAGTAGTAAGAAAAAAAAAACCCGCAGCCGTTCTGCCGACTTCGTTACCGTGATCGAGGCTACCGCTGCTGGGCGGCGCGTTGCTGCCTTGTGCTTACCGGTTGCCGTGGCCGAGGCTGCCGCTCCTGGGCGGCGCGTTGCTGCCTTGTGCTTACCGGTTGCTATGGCCGAGGCTGCCGCTCCTGGGCGGCGCGTTGCTGCCTTGTGCTTACCGGTTGCTGTGGCCGAGGCTGCCGCTTTTGGGCGGCGCGTTGCTGCCTTGTGCTTACCGGTTGCCGTGGCCGAGGCTGCCGCTCCTGGGCGGCGCGTTGCTGCCTTGTGCTTTACCGGTTGCCGTGGCCGAGGCTGCCGGTCCTGGGCGGCGCGTTGCTGCCTTGTGCTTACCGGTTGCTGTGGCCGAGGCTGCCGCTCCTGGGCGGCGCGTAGCTGCCTTGTGCTTACCGGTTGCTGTGGCCGAGGCTGCCGCTCCTGGGCGGCGCGTAGCTGCCTTGTGCTTACCGGTTGCTGTGGCCGAGGCTGCCGGTCCTGGGCGGCGCGTTGCTGCCTTGTGCTTACCGGTTGCTGTGGCCGAGGCTGCCGCTCCTGGGCGGCGCGTAGCTGCCTTGTGCTTACCGGTTGCTGTGGCCGAGGCTGCCGGTCCTGGGCGGCGCGTTGCTGCCTTGTGCTTACCGGTTGCTGTGGCCGAGGCTGCCGCTCTTGGGCGGCGCGTTGCTGCCTTGTGCTTACCGGTTGCTGTGGCCGAGGCTGCCGCTTTTGGGCGGCGCGTTGCTGCCTTGTGCTTACCGGTAGCCGTATAGCGCTATCGCGTGTGTCAAACGCGATAGCACTATAGGTATGTCGAACGATTGCGGTTCAGTTGTGGTTTGGTTGAGATTACTTAGCGTGATTGCCCCCCAAGCCCGAGCGTGTCGCAGTGAGTCCGTCGCCGTGACAGGCCGCTTCCATGTAGGTATGCTTTACGAATGGACGTAATATTACGGCCATGGCTTTACGTATCATGTACAGAAACACCACAAACGTTCTGCAAAAGACACTAAACTAGAACTTAACACACGAAAGTTAAAGCTAAAAATATGTTGGAGAATTTTGATAGTTTGTGCATTGAGGTATTTTAACTAGAGACGATACCGCAACGCAAGTTTTGCGGCCCATGATCTTCAAACGCCTGACCTGACAACTGACAACAAAGGTGCGGCGGCGGCCGACGACGCCGATCGACTACGAACACGCGTTGCCCGCTGTCATCTAGCTGATCACATTTTTCGTATGGAATAGCTACTCTAGTTATATACTTCAATGGTTTTGTATGCTGCTGTTACTGCAGGTGCTGTTGTATGTACATAATGTACATTAGCTGTTTAATATAATATGTGCGGCTCGCTCCGCCATGCCTATTATGACCGAGTTGGGGAATAACGATATGGGTGATGGGAACACGCTGGCGTCCATTATGCGAAGGCCCGACACGGATTTTACTCTGAAACAATAAGATCAGTATTTAGGTTATTTATTTAGGTAAATGTTGTTTAAAGTGATATTATTGGGATGTCTGGCTCAATATCAACACAACCATGCTCACTTTGTTCGCTGCTCCCCTTTCGTTCCGAGATTGCGTTGATTTCAGCAAGACATCCCTTAATATTTTTGGAAAGTAATTTATTTAAATGAACGTGTAATTTTGTAATAAAAAAAATGTCTTACTCAAAATCAACACAACTAGTTACGCTCAGTCAATGCGCTGCTCCCTTCGATCATCGTGTTAAGATGATGGAAGGGCTACTCTCCGTTCTGCCTTTGTGTTGATTTCAGCCAGACAGACAACCCAATAATATAACTACTGTGGGTAACCCTACAACAACTTGTAGGGTTACCTACTTATGTTTTTTATTTTTATTTGTCACACCTACGATATTTTAAATTACACTGTATGTAACCTAAATTAGTGCTAGATTCAGTAGTTTAGATTTCAATAATTTATTTTACATATGAATGACCGAGTGGCTGAGCGCTCACCCTAAGCACATGAGTTCTTTACTCATGTGCCCTAAGTTACCTGTTGAGGATTAAAAAAACCTGCACGAAACGAAAACAATTTAACGTGTGCCTCAACTGCTTTATTTGAAGAATCAATCATCGGCACAGGCCTTCCTACAAGGACATTTCATGAGAAGGCTGGGCCATCGCACCGGCCCAATGCGGGTTGGTGGGTTTTAAAGCGAGTCCTTTCGAGCGCTTCTCTCTCGCTCTCTCGACGGTACGACGAGACGGTACGGGCCGGGTGTAACAGCGAAGCGGCGCAAATAGGAGCGTTTTTAAGGTTCCGTAGCCAAATGGCAAAAAACGGAACCCTTATGGATTCGTCATGTCGGTCTGTCTGTCCGTCCGTATGTCACAGCCACTTTTTTATATTGTGATTTTATAGTGAGATGGATGGGTGACCAAATTAAAAACATTCTCTCGAGCTCCTCCATGCTTCGGGATAATCAATCAGATTGATTAAACCGTGTCGCGTAGCGGTGGAAGAATACTCCCACCCCCTCTCTTCCCTAGGGTGTCGTAAAAATCGACTAACGGACTAAAGACTGCACATACATCCAACAGCATAGAGCGGCGATGGGCTCATCACTTGTCAAGCTGAGCGCATCGCTATTTGGTGAAAAGTGGACTATGGTAGAGGACTAATTTTGCTGTCGCCATTGCCTAGTCTCCGACCAACCCATAGTCGTGAATCTATGTACAGTCACGAGCACCAATATGTATACACTTTGGCTCTTACTCCATTGTATTAAGAGCTACAATTGTTTACATATTTTGGCTCGTGACTGTACCTATGTATGTTAAGGGTTTTAAAGCGCGTTCACCTGAGCTGGTGGTCTACCACACTGCCGCCCGCGCACGTGCCCGCGGCGTGGTGGCCGGTCACCGCCACCTCACGGATCACACACTCCAAGTACTCGTCAGGAGGACTCAGGGGTGACGGTTGCTTTTGCTCTTTATCTTCTGGCGATGATTTGAACCTTTCAAGGGAAATTTGGGATCGTGAAAAAGTTAAATGTTGTTTGTGATATTAAATAAATTATTACCTACTTAGGTTTAACTTGTTATAATTTTTAGAGAGCAAACTTGTTATTAGAGGTTGCGTCCACATCTGGCGCATGCGCGGCGAATGCGCAGCTCGCGCGCCGTTGTTTGGCGTGCAACTCATGAAATGCTTGTATAGTGCGCGCGTGCTGCGCGCGATCTGCGCGCGATCTGCGCGCGTCCAGTTCGCGTGCTTACCGTTCCGTTTTCTTTCATACTGGAGTCTCAGTTAAATTAAGATTTATGAGATGGCCATCCAGTGGTCCAGCGAAAGGTCAATAGAGGTTATACCTACTAGGCTTCAACTTAAAGTACTGATTTTGGCCTCCAGTATTCCCTATATCTTCGCGGGCGCGCGGCACTTGCGCCGCTCGCGAGCCGCGCGCGCGCGGCGCGTGGAATGCGCGCGGGCGGCGCGCGAGCTTAATATGAGCGCGCGCGGCGCGCAAGCGGCGCATCGCCAGATGTGGACGCACCCTTAAACTTTTGAAATAATATTGTTTTCCTAAGTTTACGCAAACAGGTACTCAATGACTCATTGATATAAAATTATAGATCTTTCTCGAACGAGGACCACGTGACATAGACCAGCAAAGTTTGGGAGTCGGTTCCCATTTGTCGGGTGTCTTTTCCTTGGGTAAAAGGTGAAAGTTGATCCATTCCATAAAAAGTGTTTAAAAAATTCATTCCAATTTTCTAAGTAAAAAATGAGCAAGCAATACCTCCTTCTCCGCCTTAGCGCTGGCCCCCGCTGGTCCGCGATGGTATAGTTCCAGAAGGAGAGGCACCGTTCAGGCCGCGGCCAGTGGATCCTGGAGCCGATGTCCTTGAACGGTTTCGTTTCTATCAGCTGTTCTGCTCGTCGAATGGCTGTATGCAACCGGAACATCCATACATACAGATACTCACGACTATAATCCCAAAAGGGTTAGACAAAGACCAGGCAATGAGGACCGCAGAAGCAGTCTGCTGCCACACTCCACATTTCACCGTATAATAACGGCACATGTGCTCAGTGTAACAGGTGGTGAGCCCATCGCCGCTTTATGCAGTTGGATGTATTTGCAGTCTTTAGTCCGTTAGTCACCTTTTACGACACCCAAGGGAAGAGATAGGGCAGTATATTTTGCGGTAATATTCTATTAATAAGCCGTTAACAGCACATCACCAGGATCTGGAACAATCTTATTTTATTATACGTGAATTTAAAAACAACGTCAGAGAAATTCTCGGCTCGGCATCTCCCAATTATTAAGAAAACTTCATAGTGTTGTCAATATCAACCTAGAATAAGTTTTCAATTTGTTCTATTTTTATTATTCACTATCCTACATATATAATAAGTTTTTAATTGGATATAGTTTCAGATTAGCTAAACTTTAACACGGACGCTTATTATAAATCGTGTTGTGTACACATGTTTTAGATAGGAATTTAGCTCTTATACAATACATCATGCTTTTTCGTTATTTATTATTTTCTATCTGTTTTGTGTAGGAACCTAATAAATAAAAAATATTAATCTGTTTGCCTGTAGGAACGTTTCTTTGACTGGATATTCAAGAGCATCCTATGCTATCCATGCTGTACACATCATCATCATCATTCGCCTATAAATGTCCCTCAGCTGGACATAGGACGTCCTACATGGACATGGGGCACACATGGGGCGATTGGGCCAAGCTGGCCTGGCCCAATGCAAGTTGGTAAGTTTTAACGACTGGCATCTTACTACAATACCCGAGACCGAGAATGACTACCCATCCAGTGACCCGGCACTAAGAAATGCTTACTAGCGAGACTACAAATCGAAGGGCTCGAACTCCTTGATCGACATTGTTCCAAAATTTGCTATCTGAACCAGTTACCTAGCGATAACTCTCCACATATTGTACAGACGCCAGCTCTTCAACCAACCACTCAACACTCACGCATACATTTTTTTTTATTATTTCTTTTAGGAAAGCTTACAGACAAATATCCTTATAGATTAACAACTTAATTTCTATATTGCTAATTACAAGCCTTCACATTTTTTCAATTAATCAACGTGTACATAACATGATGATTTTAGGGTAAATCTCTAACCTGAAATAATCTAGATGCATATAATGGCAAAACAACAATAACAAAATAATCATTTAGAACATATTTATACTTTTAAGTATACATTTACACATACATAAATAATTAGATAAGTAACTACACTTAAAATTACACAACCGAGATTGCAGTCCGAGAAATCAATTACCAATGTCTAGTCGCAACCAAAGAACTTGTCGCTCATCAACTTCTTGACAGAGCCAGAGCTAGTACAAAACAGATCAATTTCAGTCAGTTCTGAAGATAGTTTATTGAAACTCGATGCACTGCGCAGAAAGAACGAGTTTTTCCTATAGTTGGTGGAAACTGACGGCACGTCCAGTAAAGGTCGCTGTCTTAGGCCAAATTGGTAGGTACGGAGCCCTATGTGCATAAGAAGTTCGGGGCAGTCAAGCCCGCCATTAATTATATTTAGTAAAAAACAAATATCATTGACATTGCGTCTGTATTCCAAAGGTAAGAAATGATAGTGCCTACAAGTAGTGTAATATTGGGCATTCTAGATCACTTTTCACTCCATTGATCTCACTGACGTTCGATCAATGTCGTTAAAAGTGATCTAGAATGTCCCAATATTACTTTTGAAAATCACTGCCACTCGCTCAGTCAACGTCAAAAAGTGATTTAGAATGTCCAATCGACTTCTCGTGTTTTAGAATGTCTAATCGACTTCTCGTGATGTAGACTAATATTACTTTTGAAAATCACTGCCACTCGCTCAGTCAACGTCAAAAAGTTATCTAGAATGTCCAATCGACTTCTCGTGTTTTAGAATGTCTAATCGACTTCTCGTGATCTAGAATCCCATACAACGACTGCGATCTACTTTACACATTTTCAAGGTCTTTCGTTCATAGGATGCAGGAGCTTTTGACAATATGGAATTACAGCACAACTATAAATGAATGTGACTTAGTGAACTCTCAGTACGGAATAAGTGTTGTTTAGACGTAAGCGCCTACACGATTAAAATAGCAATATACCATTAACAGCTACGCTCCTCAGTCTTTCCGAAGGCGCTTGGTCAATTTATTCTATATTGTTTATAATGCCATTTTGTAATATAGTTTCGATTCATCATTGAGATCACATTATTAAACTTAAGTATCCGTCATATACGGTTTTTATTTGCCACCACGCTCCAAGGTGTATCATATAGTTGCATTTGTCAAATTTTATTCCTGACCCATAAGAAAACACTTGTGTATTTTAATCGAATTCATATTTCAATTTCTGTATACAACGACTTCGATCTACTAAACACATTTTCAAGGATTTCGTCTACTGAATGCGAAGGTTTTTGACAATATGGAATAACAGCACAACTTAAACTGGATGGGGCTTCCTGGTCTCCCAGGACTGGATCCCCGAATAAGTTAGTGCTATGAATAACATTTATCAAAGTAGTACCTCGACCCATAGGAAAACACTTGTGTATTTTGATCAGAATCCAGTATGTAATAGTTTAATTTCTGTATACAACGACTTCGATCTACTTAACACATTTTCAAGGATTTCGTCTAATGAATGCGAAGGTTTTTAACAATATGGAATTACAGCACAACTTAAGCTGGATGGGGCTTCCTGGTCTCCCAGGACTGGATCCCCGAATAAGTTGAACTATGAATAACATTTGCTAAAGTTGAACCTCGACCCATAGGAAAACACTTGTGTTTTTAAACCAAACTTCATTTCAGTATACGGTGACTCCGATCTACTCTACACATTTTCAAGGTTTTCAACAATTGGAAGAAAAGGTTTTATGCCGAAACACCTCAACCTCGATCCAAGGAAAACACTTGTGTATTTTGATTAGAATCAATTGCCAATTGTCATTGTCGACTCTGATCTACTCAACACATTTTCAAGGTTCTCATAAAAAAAACACTTGTATTTTTTGATCTAAGTCAATGCAGACAACTGTGCAGGGAATTGTTAGTTACCTTATTTATATCAATCCCGCAAACAACAACGTATGCAATCACTACACACACACACAAACACACACACATACATTAACTACGAGTTCGACTTTGAAACTTCCCGTTTCAATGCTAACGAAAACAATTTTAATACGGGTTATTCCCAAGCGCCATCAAAAATTTGTTTGGAAAATATAAGAAATCCATACATCAATTCCTATACTCCTCCAAAGACCAAATATTATAAAAGATATTATCGAATCAGAAATGAGGAGATCCGTAGACGAACTAAGGCAGCCGATATAGCCCGAAGAATTGCTAAACATAAGTGGCAGTGGGCAGGGCATATCGCTCGAAGAACCGACGGCCGTTGGGGCAGATCGGAGTGGCAACCGCGCACCGGAAGACGCAGTGTGGGCAGGCCTCCAACAAGGTGGTCCGACGATCTGGTGAAGATTGCAGGTAGCAGCTGGATGCGTGCGGCGCAGGACCGGACGTGGTGGGGATCCTTGGGGGAGGTCTTTGTCCAGCAGTGAACGTCTTTTGGATGATGATGATGATGATGACCATTTTTTATCACGGAGGAGCATGAAAATTAATATATTTGTATTTTTTCTGGGGAGGACTTTGGGCCATTTTGTTGTGGGAGAATGGGAATAACCTTTAACATAAACACAATTAGAAAGATAAAGCTAAGTCTATACTGTTTTAATTGACAAACGCATTAAACATACATTTTCATAATACATACAAACACAAACATCACGGCGTATTCCCACAAGTGGGATAGACAGAGCAACAAGTAACAATTAATTACGTCATGCTGAAGTCACGTTTAGCAACAAGTGATCAGATAGGATTTTCATAACAGTACCTTTCAAATTATGGTTTAACTTATAAAGCAAATGTCGATTTGAATACGTACCCACTAAATATGGTTAGATTTAATTATTGTGGGAATAATATGAGTACATAAACACCGAAGTTATAAAAATAGACTGCCTCACGGTAATCGAACCCGCGTCTCTCGATATCCGAGCGGCTAACTTGTAACATACCGAGACATTTGTTTAATTTAGTACGTACATCAAAATGTTTAACTTTTACCGTCTCATTAATAAAAATGGCCAAATGTTACACCTCGGTTTAAAGTGACGCTGTCTCGTTTTTGTTAAAGAAGACAGATAGAGACAGCGTCAATTTAATCCTAAGTGTAACTTTAATCAACGTTTATTAATGACAGGGTTAGAGTGTGAGGAACTCGATGAGGTACCTAGTGGTGAACTCGATCTGTGATTGTGGTGGTTATGAAACTCTCGTTAAGACGATCATGAGATGAAATGTAATAGTAAATTTCATGCTTAGTGAAAACAGTCCTAATGTTGCACATCCGGACAATCGTCGTCAGCGCTTTATCGAAAGGTTAGCAATTACACAGGAAATGTAAAATACTTTCGCTGCAAGTTTTCGCACTAATCGATAAACTAAATATTTTGCTTAAAATTTAAAAAAACAGAGGTTACAAACATTGCTTCAATTTTGTAATTACTTCCTTTCTTGCTACTAATAACACATATTTATTTATAACATTGTAATACTTATTTAATTACTTTTGCTTAAACGTACACTCGTTAAAATATAACAGCTAATGTAGTGGTTAGGTAGGTACTTGACTATAACGCGAAAAAGGCTCAGGCTAATGGTTTGATGAATGCAAGCATTTATGTGTACATCGTATAGGTAACGGTTTGTAGTACAGAAGGTTACGCTACCGATTAAGCTTGCTTTACTTAGATAATGTATGTGTTTATAATAAGCCCAATATGTACCTATTTGGTTTGTAATAAAAGCAATAATAATAAAAAAAAAATTTGGAATTAACAGTTTTTACATACGGTGTTATTCTTGAAAGTAAAAACTAGCACTAATAGTTTAATTGTATACAAGCAAAAAAAAAAAAAAAAAAGTTGATCACTCCTGCTTAGTAAAATTGCTGTTAAACACTTTTCTCCAATAAATACCCGAAAAATGGTAGTTGTCGTATCAGTGCTTCCTAAGTCAGATCGACCACTAGTACGCCTAAGCTACGCCTAAGTTATTAATATTTAGTGCTTCGGTACTCTGACATCGCTACGAGAATCATCCAGAAGATATACACCGAAACAATGTTCGTAAGTTTTAAATATTTTTATTTTTCTATTAGCAATGTTGTGTTTGCTCGACTTCGTATATGTTTTGTAAGGTATGTTAACGGTTGATCCCTTCTGCATCTGCAACCGTTAGCACCGCCAAACCGCTGTGGGTGTGCGTGGTGGGCTATGGTCCGTTCTCTCTATGTCATCATCATCATCATCATCAGCCTATAAACGTCCCACTGCTGGGCAGAGACCTCCCACGTGAATAATAGCACGGGGATATTAAGCCATAACCCACCACGCTGGTCCAATGCGGGTCGGTGGGTTTTAACGACTGTCATCTTACGACAACATCCGGGACCAACGGCTTAACATGCCTTCCGAAGCACGGATCTCTCTCTATGTGTAAAGAAGTTATTAAAGAAGGTCTGTAGAGGAGCAGTGACCTAGACCAGCAAATGTTATTATTTAATCGTACTAGTATTTACTGTCATATGTTAAATGTTAATGTCACTAATATTTATTGTTATTTTAGGTCTGAAAGCAAGCAAGTTAAACGCTCTGCCAAGAAAAGCTGTGTGTTAGCCAATTCATTTGACTCGGACAACGAAAGCATAAGGTAATTTGCGTTGATTACTTTTAAAACCTGTTAATATATTTTATGTTATTTCGTATATCGTCAATATTAATAATTAGTTTTTAATTACATTTCTTATCTTTCTAGCTCTAAGAAGAAATGCCTGTACTCGTCGTCGGTGCCTAAGACTTCAACAACGATTGTAAAAAAACAAGAAGGGTCTAGCTCCGCTTTAGACTGGTTAAATGATTCAGAGTCAGATAACGAAGTTTCGCCGCCTCCACGCAAGACAGACCAGACCTTCGACAGTGTACTAACGCGACGAGTACCAGGCGGGGTAACGCGTCGGACTGCGAAGCTCGACGGTGAACTGGTGGCGGAGCTGCGTCTCTACGACGCTGAGGAGGTGCGTAGCCTCACCGGTCTTGAAAGGTGTGAAAAGGCAATAATTTGGGTTCGACTACAAGGCGAAGCTGAGTCTCCTGAATTGTTGACTATAAAAAAATTCATAAAATTAGCCAAATCAAAATTTACTGAAGAGGGGGTATTCTTTAGTGATAAAAAGAAAAAATAGTCACAGTCAGCTAGGTACTACATATTAACTAGTTACACTCTCTTCGGTAAATTTTGACTTAACTAGTTTTACTTATATATTATATGTGTGTTAGGTTTTATACATTTTACTTAAAAACTACTTTAACCTCTTGTAATTTTTTAACACAGTGAAAACAAAATCATAATGGTTAAGACTATATTCTGTTCAACTTGCAACTTATCCGTTAAAAATAATGCTTTCTCTGCTCATTTAAAAAGTATTTTACACAAAAATAATAGTTCTGTAATTGAGAGCGAGGGTATCGAACAAGTGCATAGCGCTCTTCGCGGTCGCATAGCGTCGTACCGTGTTCAATGCGAGGACGTTGAAGAACGTATGCATGTGTTTGCTCCTGCAGATTTTTTATCGCAATTGCGCCTCCGCGTGAAACTTTTACTCTCAGCCCGAATTGAGGCTTATACAAACCTTAAAGTAAATTTCGAATTGTTTTCTGAATTTTTTCTGCATAAGGATGACTCGATTTCAACGAAATCTTTTGCTACTGAAAACATTATCTTACATAAAAGTTATAATTTTGATGCTATGTATACAAACATTAGCCATAAAATTTGTAAAAAAGTTGAAGAATTTGAGGAAAGAGATAGTGGTTGGGCTTACTTACGAAGCTTGTATCTAGAAGTAAATATAAACAAATATAACCCGTTGAGAGCCTCAGGTTACTTAGATTTACCTAACGCTATAAAAAACAAACGTGCATGTATCAACATTAAAAATTCGGATGATTACTGCTTTTTATGGTGTGTCATGGCATCACTTTTTCCTGCAAAAAATAACGCAAATCGAACCACCGCATATCCGCATTTTGAAAGTGTACTTAAAGTTAAAAATATGACATTTCCAGTAGGGTTCACAGATATAAGAATTTTTGAAAAGAATAATCCCAACATAAGTATTAATGTTTATGGCCTTAAAAATAGCAGTAAGGTTGTTGGACCTCTGTACAAATGCGAATTACGTAAAAGACATCACGTCAACATGCTTTTTCTCGAAAATGGAAAACGTACGCATTACTGTCTAATTAAAGATTTAGCTAAATTACTTCGCAAGCAGTTAACTAAACATCATTCCAAAATATTTTTATGTGAGGATTGTATGATATTTTTTGATAACAATCTTAAACTCGAAGCCCACGTTTGCAGTGGTGTAGCAACAATTTTACCTAATCAAGGAACTCGAATACAATTTGAACATTATGAACGCATGCAAGACATGCCTTTCGTTTTATACGCAGACTTTGAATCTTTGTTAGAGCCAGTTGAACCAAATTCTGAAACAAGTTGCACAACGATTACGCAAAAGCATGTACCAGCTGCATTTGCTTACTACGTTGTATGCTCCTACGACAGCTCCCTTAATAAATATGTGTCTTATCGAGGACCTGACTGTGTGAATAAATTTTTTGATAACCTTCTATCTGATATAACTGTAATTTATAATATTTTGCATTC
The DNA here is from genome assembly GCA_963921215.1 of Scoparia ambigualis. Lineage (NCBI taxonomy): Eukaryota > Metazoa > Arthropoda > Insecta > Lepidoptera > Crambidae > Scoparia > Scoparia ambigualis. The sequence continues at coordinate 2,804,419 of OY992521.1, forward strand.
ATCGATCCCTATGTTCTTAACAGATAAAGATAGAACCAATTTTGCTCAAGCTAAAAACTGTTATCTTTGTAACAAAATATTATTTGACGACAAAGTAAAAGATCACTGTCATCTTACTGGACGATATCGTGGTGCAGCTCATTCTTATTGTAATATAAAATATTGTTTGCCTAAGTTCGTTCCCATATTTTTTCATAATTTAGCTGGTTACGACAGTCATCTTTTCATACGACAGTTAGGAGAATTATCAGGTAGGATACAAGTGATTGCAAAAAATAAAGAAAATTACATATCGTTTACCAAATTTTTTCAAATTAGTAACGAAGCTATCATACCTGTTCGTTTTGTCGATTCTTTTAAATTTTTAGGCACAAGCCTAGAGAAGCTAGTTGCAAATTTAAATACAATTGATTTTAAACATCTATCTTTTTTTTTTCCTTCTCAGGAACATTTTAATTTACTTAGACGTAAAGGGGTTTATCCTTACGAATACGTCACTACTTGGAGTTCTTATGATGAAGAAGAAATACCTCCTTATAAATGCTTTTTTAGTAAATTGCACAATTGCAACGTATCAATAGTAGATTATGAACACGCAAAAAGAGTATGGCAAACCTTTGAATTACGGAGCCTTGGAGAATACACTGATTTATATCTTAAGTCAGATGTACTCTTACTAGCGGACGTCTTCGAAAGTTTTCGAAAAACGTGTAAGACGAATTATAAACTGGATCCTTCTTTTTACTTAACAGCACCTAGCCTAAGTTTTGACGCTATGCTATTAAAAACAGATGTTAAATTAGAATTAATAAATGATTTGGAAATAATAAGAATGATACAAAAAGGCATACGCGGTGGTATATGTTTATGTTCTACAAGATATTCGAAAGCCAATAACAAGTACTTACAAACTTATGACCCCGCAAAAAGTGATAACTTCCTTGTTTATATTGATTGTAATAATCTTTATGGTTATGCTATGTGCGCTTATTTACCTCATTCAAATTTTAAGTTATTAAGTGAACTAGAAATTTCAAAAATTGATTTTCATAATATACCCATTGACGGGGACATTGGCTATATACTCGAAGTAGACTTAGAATACCCTTTCCATTTGCATAATTATCATAACGATTTTCCATTCTGTGCTCAAAAATTTGCTCCTCCAGGATCTAAAACTTCGAAATTGATACCAAACTTATACGATAAGTTTTTTTATGTCATTCATTTTTCCCATCTGAAAACATGTCTAAAACATGGTTTATTGCTAAAAAAAATACATAGAGTAATTCAATTCAATCAGAGTCCATACTTAAAACAGTACATTGATATGAACACTGAGTTACGAAAAAAGGCCAAATCTATATTTGAACAAGATTTCTTCAAACTTTTAAATAATAGTATATTTGGTAAAACACTAGAAGACACCGAGAAAAGGGTCAGCGTGAAGTTGGTTAATAAGTGGAATGATGAAAAGAATATAACAAAGAAAAGTTTCGGTGCTGAGCAACTAATAGCTCGACCAAATTTCCATAGTGCTACTATTTTTACAGAAAATTTTATAGCTGTTCAAATGAAACCCGAGACAATTACTTTAGACAAACCCATATATATTGGCTTTTCTGTATTAGAAATATCCAAAAGTCATATGTTTGATTTTCATTACTCTATTATGAAACCTTTTTATCGGGAAAAATTAAAGCTTTGTTATACGGATACTGACAGTTTTCTTTATTCAATAGAAAGCAAAGATTTTTATACAGATTTAAAGTTGAATTTCCTTAGATATTTTGATACTAGTAATTATCCATTAAATAACTGTTACGGTATACCTGGTCTTAACAAAAAAGTACCAGGTCTTTTCAAAGATGAACTAGGTGGAAATTTAATTTCTGAATTTGTTGGTTTACGATCAAAATTATACTGTATAAAAACAGTACAAGAGGAGTTAAAAAGGGCTAAAGGTATACAGAAACAGGTTTTGAAAAACGTACATTTCGAAGATTACAATAACGTATTAAACAAAAATACTTTTTTAAGAAAGAAAAACATAATTTTTAAATCCTTAAAGCATGAAATATTTACCCAAGAACAGAACAAGATAGCTTTGTCAGGTAATGATGACAAACGCGTAATATTAAAAAATAAAATATCTACTATGTCTTGGGGCCACTGGGATTATATATTTTAGCAATTATTTTTTCACTGTGTTTTTAAATTCTATTATTTAGATATATGACTATGATTTAGATATATTATATTAGAGTTATATTATACTTAAGGCTTGAGAAATAAAAAAATGTATTATTATTTATTACCATTACTAAGATTCATTGGTTGAATTTAAAATAATATTAACTTTTTATAAACTATTGTAACCAGTTTTTCAATATACTTAAGTAGGTACATATAATGAATATTTTGATTTATAAAAATTGTTAAAAAATATGTAAGTTGTTGCTTTTGCTCAGATTCATTTATTGTTTGAATAGGAAATCTAACTTAGATTATGAAATGTAATGTAAAATTTACTCTACCCAGCTGTATTAATATACCTAATAAAATATAAAAGTAACCGACTAACTTGCATTTTTATTTAATTTATTATATATCTTTGTATAATAAAACATTGACGGTAAATAAGTAAGAAAATTCTAACGCAAACAAGTTTGAACAAGTCAAATTCAGAGTAGGTTGTACTCTTCTGATTATAAGGTAATATGAAACCTAATTAATACAAATCAGGTCACGTTATTGGCAAGTTAATCATTCTTTAATAATATCAATTCTTTCTTTTTATTTTGCTGAAATGTCCATTAATTACATGTTTTACTACCTATATTGTCTTGCTGTGTCATCATGTACATTAATATAAATGGGTTTCAAATTAGTTTCAATTTCAATTATTAAAGTGAAGGCGTCAGTAGTCCAGCTAGATAATATCAACATGGTAAGTTTAAATAATTTTGTATGATTATAAATTAATTTTATTTGTGTTGTAATTGTGTCGTTATTTGGTGAAAAGTGGGCTATGGTAAAGGACTGCTTTTGCTGTCCTCCTTGCGTAGTCGCTGACTAACCCTTCGGGGATAATAGTCGTGGTTTTATGTATGTAATAAACTATTTTATTTTATGTTTTAGAATACTCAAGAGAACCTGGTGTCGCTCAGCATCAACAAGGAGTTCGTACAACCGTCATCTCCCACTTTTGAACAGAACGCTCAAGATATGCTCGAGGGATTTACAGAGGAGTATCCGAATTGGAGAGCAGATGAACGGCGAGGCGATTCCCCGCTGTATAACAAGGTGGTGAATAATATCACCAAGAAGAGACTTCGAAAAAGAAGAAGTTATCTGAAGCATTCTCATTCTTACGTGATGAAAAGTACGCCGATTCAAGGTCGTCGATTAATTAAGATTGAAGTGGTGGACTTCGAAACAAATCATACTGATCCATTATTATCTGCGCAGTATGTGGTAACAGAGCATATTGACCCCATAATGGATCAAACAGAGGCTATCATTAGCAATATATCAAAAAAAGTTTGTGGATATAGTTATAGTTTTTAAGAAATTCTAAAATAAATATTATTGAATTGAATACTAAGATCGTTTCATTCACCCTTTTTACTTTTAGTAATTAAACAAAAAGATATTTATACACATTTGATTTATTGAGGAAAATACTTTATTACATTAATAACTCAATTAACATTTAAAGTGTACCACTTTTTTAGACACAGAACATTTTTTAAAGCACACATTTTTTTATGGTACTCACAATTAAATTTATTTACATCTACATGGTAATCACTATATAATTTTAAAAAGTTAGGACAACCTATTTCTTCCAACTCCATTATTTCACAATCTTGACATAGCTCGCGAACCCATATTCCTTTTTCCAATCCCTTTACTAATACCTTCTTACTGCTTAAATACGGAACTATTATTCGTCTAAATTCACGGTAATCAATGAATCCCTGACTCCATTTGAGCCCGCGATTCCTTTCTAACCACCGGATTTGCTTCTTTTCTTCATCTGTTAGGTTTTTAAAAGCATATGGTGGCTTAATTAAGAACGTCTGCGTATGGTTTTTAGTTGCTATTGATAACTCTTTTACAATAAAATTATTTTTCAAATCCTTAAATCCTTGCACATCCACTATAATAGTATCGTTATTCATGATAGCTTTTTCACAATGTTACTCAGTGGTTTATATTCAAATATGCAATCGTTCAGTATAAGGCAGTATGCAGCGGTCTGATCAGGTATCTCTTGATCTGTTTCGATTTCTACTCTTACGTCGATTGATCCCTTCAGCATTTCTTGTTGGCGAGAACAGTCAACAACGAATAAAGGAGCAATATCTTTAAACTCTTTTAAACTCGACAACGGTTCTGATCGACGTCCGTGATAATACTGCTGAAACCTTGCATACTGTTCGTATATTAATAAAAACTTGTTGTCAGAGAAATTTATGTTAAGTCCTTCGTAGGGGTAATATGATGAATTTAAAAACACTCTTACGTCACGAACATTGCAATGGTCGAACTCAGCCATTGACATTTGAGCATTATGTTTTCGGTTTGTTTGTAAGGCAATAATAACAAATCGAGGTTTCTCTGTTTGCGATGAAGTTTTAATAGCCCAAGTATGCTTACGTGTCTTGGGTAGTAACGGATATTCATACAAGTCCCAGTTACGAAACGCTAGTGTAATGGCTCGATCTTTTTCTAAATGCTTTAATAAATTAATTCTCTCTCGATCTGACACTTTAATATGTGGAACACGCCAAACGATTTTATTTATTGTTATATTTTCCACTATTTGCTCTTTACTCAATTTTATTGCATTGACATTTGTGTTGCTCCTCAACAGTACTAACTCATGTTTACAGTTAATTAAAACTTTTTCATAATCTTCTGCAAATCCTAATATTTTATTTAATGGTATGGAGACAGAGAAAACTCCGTTTGTAACATTGGTTATTCCTGCAGGAGACCAACCCCAAACTTTTGCACTTTTGGATTCATTTTCATTCAAAGACAAATAAGACTTCATTGTCGTTGTGATACCTGCATTTTTTATTTTATCTATTTCTATTCCATTTAACTCATATCGAATATCTTGGAATAGAAATAACGCAGGATTGTTTACAAAATGCACACTTGTTACCTTTTCTTTAGTGGTACTGTTATATACATCAGCTTTACCTTCAATATACAAAGTGCTGCGTGACGGCAACACATACAAATCTTGCTGATTGATTGGTATTCTTATTTCATCATTATTGTTGAAACTTGTTACATACGGCTTATACGAATGATATTCAAAACTCTCGATACTGTTATCGTATGACGTTGGCTGAGATATATTTAATATGTTCATTTTAACAAGCCTACTAGCTTTAGAAATTCTTTATTATTTTTAGTAACCTTCTTTTTTAAGTCAAACGGTGTTCTTTTACTTATTGCTCTTTTGGAACTGACTTGAACACCTGATGAGGTAGGGTTTTTATTAAAATTAATCATTTTTTTCTAAAATGTAAATAAAGTTGTACGTCTTCTCCACGTAAATTAATCTGTCTATTATCAGCGTCTAACAACCTAATATTAATTGCACTAATTGAACTTTGATTGACTGGAAAATAGATTAAGTTTTTAGGAATTTCAATAATTCTATAACCGGGTGGTACATTAGGCACAAACTCATAAATAATATGGCTTGCTTTCCCATTCACGAATGATCCGCTAACTACGTCACATTCGATGCGTACGATGGTTGTTGCTAAAATACTGACTGGGTACTGAGACTCACAACTTATATTTGCCTTAATTGTGTCGTTAGCAAAACCTAAAATTCTACCAATGGAATTATTTTTCTCGAAATGAACATCTTCTGAACAAAATATTTTGGTTTTGAGAGTATTATTATTACAAGTCAATTTTAATGCAGTGTTCTTAATGTTGCTTTTTAAAAATTCGCAAATATCTTGAAGTTCATATGATCCTTCAGGAATTTCGATGAACTCATTGATACCGTAATAAAACTTATTGTTCCTTTCGTCTATATTAGGAATAGAATTAAAAGTAGAAAAGTATATAAGTCCGCACTCATATTGCCCACGTAATTCTAAAGTTGGTGAATAGTTAGTTATTAATGAGGCTCCTTGCCCAGTTATGGATACAGTGAAAGACATTTTTATACTGTCAAGTTATTTTAATTGTAACCTATATAAATGATTTTTCCAATACTTTCTTAAAAATAATAAACAAAGATGACCACAGTTTACAGTACCGAAAGATTGATACTGTTTGTAATTATAATTTATGTGCCTATCTTTCAAATATTTTATTAATTCTAATGGAGGTTTTAAGTTACCAAAACTGTTAAAATATTCACAGTAATTATTTTCTTTTACATAGGCTACCCAATGAGTTCCAGGATTTGAAGAACTATCTAAATTAAGAATAGCACACTCAATTTTTCTTGGTTTTGAGGGTAACGTATCTCTCATAAAAACGCCACGAAAATATGGAATATCAACTGAGTGCTTTAATATATCTAAATTAGTAAGTGCTCGTTTGGGTAACCGTTTAATTAGTTTTTTGGAGGTTGCAAGTACAAGCCCGCTCCTTTTTTGTGAGACTTCAAATACAACCCTTTTCCAAGTGCAACAGCTTCCATCATCTTGTTATGTCGTTCTGATTCTTGAAGATTTTTTTGAGCGACCTTGTAATCGTTAACAGCCTTTGTTATACCTGCAGCACCCCCAGCGAGTGAACCAAGAGCTGATAAACCAGCAAAGATTGGTATGAGGGGTAACAACCCACCAGTTTTCGGAACAGGAATGCAGCGTGGGAAGCGTATTCCTTTTATATTAGAAAACACTTTTTTTGCAGCTGCATGCGCATATTTTATAGCCGTGCGGTTATCATTACATTTTATTTTTTTCATTTGCTTTTGAATTTTTTTAACACCTTTCATGAATGACCGCACTCCTGCTCCGGCTTTAAGTTTTGCTTTCATTGCATTTTTTACTATCCATGATGCAATCTTTTCTCCTTTCCCAGCATCTTTCGATTTCAATCTTTTCTTTGCCATATTTAAAAGTTCTAAATCGGCGTTTTGTCTAACGTTCCAATCTTTATTATTGTAAGCAATATCGTGATACAAGCAAGCTTCATCCAATTTATTTATTCCTCGTTCACCTCTTAGTAAGCGTTTTTTAAGTTTTGTTCCTGGACCACAAAACTGATATCCAGGTAAGTGTAACTCGAACGGAATGTTATCTATTAAATTGTTGACAATGCCGCTTCCTTCCTTCATTGATGTTCGTAAAGTGACTGTACAACATAATCAGGCGATATTTATATTAAGTCATTAATAATTTTCTGTCAACCCAACTGTTTTCACCATCACTGAGACCCAACCATTTGACAAAGAGTTTGTTTCCTTTTTTCTTTAAAACTTTTTCAATAAGATATATATCGGGAAATTGGGTTCTTTGCAGTTCGTATCCGTAAAAAGATCCTAAAATGCTTTGCTTATGTTTGTCTTCTAAGTGGTATGTGACAGGATTTGTATGGTTAACTTTCACAACGTTGAAGATTTCTGTTGACCAGTTGGGAGTATAACCTTTGTAGAATTCACCTTTGTATTTACTAATCCGAACATGATCACCAACACGGTACTTATTTTTTTTCGTTATGTTATTATTTTGTGATTTGATGATGTTGTACTTTACAGTTGTCTGATTTCTTTTGTCAACATCAATAGGTTTAAATTTTGTTATACGATGAACAGTGTTATTATAGCTTTGTACCACGTTTTTCAAATTTTTATTTATCCACTGGTATTGACCGCATAAGCTAAATAGCTTATAAAGGTGACCTTTTAGCGTTCTAATTACTCTTTCAACAATTGCTGCTTTTTTCACAGAATAAGTGGAATAATGGTTAATGTCATATTTTTTCATCAACTCTTTAAAGTTTTCATTATAAAACTCTTTACCTAAATCTGTTTGCAAATTTTTTGGTTTCCGAGACGAATTCAATAATATATTTTCCATTGCGTTGGTGACATTAATTTTATCTTTACTCTTCAAAGGATTTGTCCAAACGTATTTCGATAAAGTGTCAATAACTACTAAAACATATTTATATCCTTTATTAAATTGTGAATACTTTTGAAAATCCATAAGGTCAGCTTGCCATGAATCATCTACTCCTTTTATAATTGTACATCGGCGAGGAAAATTTCTTCTCGCCGCTCTGTGAATTTCTTCTACTATATCTCTTTTACTCATTTTTGTTTGACTTTGCTTGAATCATACGGTCTATTTCTGTTTTTGAGTAAAACATAGTAGACAAGCGATTGGAAGTAGCTGATTCTAAGTTCTGGATGTAAATTTTTACACGACTATTAACTTTATTTATTTCATTCCTTAGATCTTGTACAGTTTTATCCAAATATGCCTTATTTACAGCTTCATCGTCCTTGTCTGGAGATGATAAACCTTTAAGTTTTGATGATTTTAAGTCGTATTCGCCCGTTTCGCACTTTTTTAACGTATCGTTTATGGTATCGATGTATTCAGATAACCTCAAACGTTTATGAATGTGATGACCGAATTTATCTATATTCATTATAATCTCGAAGCTTTGCTTACTGCGAGTATACTGCTTAATTTTCCCCGTGCTATTTGTTTATATTCCATATTTATGATGCCCGCTTCGCGCAGTTCTTCAATTATTGCAACGATTTCATTATCCAAACCCGTGTTACCAGCAGCTTTTGACGCAAGCAGTAATTTCAATCGTTCTATTAATTCATTTGGATCATCCCAATAAACTAAATCTGTATTTGTTTTAACTTTTTTTAAAAGATTGATACCTTTTCCCTGTGGAGGACTCTCAGTACTAGTAGGTTGTTTAGAGAATTTAAATAATGGTTTTATAATACTCATGTATTTAAACCCTTTATTGCTGTTTATTGGTTTGGCAGGATCAAAGTTACGTCTGTGTGCATTAGTATTGATAAGTAGTAGCTTGTAGTTTTCAAGGTCGTCATCTGTAATAACATCTAGATTTGGTACCTTTTTATATAATAGTTCTTTTAAGCCAAGAGTCTTTTCAAAAGTAATGTTTCCAACTTTAAGAATTCTACCGTCATCATGAACGCGAGTGTTTCCAAGCTCAAGTTTCCCTCGCTCATTTCTAATTCCAAAAGGTATGGCATTAAATACTTCAGATGACGTAGACCATGAGGAAGACTCATCTTGATTTATAATGTTTGGTGATGATTGGAGGGACTTAAAAGAACCTTTACTTACATCATGGTTCTTAAAAGGTGACGTAGTTAGGATTTTGTCTGATTTTTGTGGTGTGTCTTGATATTCCTCTTCATCTACACTATTAGAATCAATATATTCTTCACAAGAAGAATACGACTTCTCGCTTTCATTTTTCCTGTTTTTTTTTGATATGGGATCATAAAGCTTTACTTCCTGTAAGTTCTTTTCATCATTTCTATTCGCTAAAATGTTAAGAGGGTCAACAATAGGTTTAAATATTGTTTCCAGGGTAACATTGTTAGAATTTTTAGCATCCTTTATTAAGTCTACCTTCCTTTTAACAGCTGATGCTGATTTTACAATTTGTTCTTTTAAATCTCTTTCCATTTCAATAAATAGGTTTCCTTTCAGCTTTAAGTCACAAATGAAAGTGATTTTATGGCATAATTACAACTGCTTTTGTACATTAATCTAATTCTATAAACGTATCAAATGTCTTCCTATAACATCCTTTGTTTCGTTCACAATCCTTATTTATTACAAGATAATTGAATGGTTTCTTCCAAACAGTTGAGCACATTTCTCGAAATTGTGACCAAGTCATGTCCGACCCTACGTGTTCATCATATACGTGTTTCAAATTTACATCGTCCTGCTTAAATAATATAATTAGGTTAGAATTGTCCCTAATAAGTTGTTTTGGTACTTTTGTATAAGTTTGATTAATATAAAAACAATCGATATTTTTATGACGTCCCATAGCAAAATAATCTCGGATGTGGTTTTGGTTTTCACAAGCAACATCATCAAATATAATAATCGAGTCAGACAAAGCATCATGTGGACTCAAAACTTCGGTGTTGTCATTATATTTATGATACGATGTACCTGCAACCATATTTAATACTTTTTCTAAAAATATGTATTTAGGTTGATACAAAGATTTTGAATAAACATAAAGGTTGCGGAACCGTGGACCATCTGTATGTAGTAATAAACTAATTACTAAGTTTGTCTTTCCACAATTCGAAGGGCCGCAAACAATACAACGGATACTGTTCGGCAATAAGTTGCCATGACGTTTTAACTCATTTGATGATGGTGGGCAAATGCATTTTAATTTTAATGACTGTTTTTGTTTAACAAATCTCATAGCAGCTGTTTTCTTATTGACCACAGTGTTTCGGGAGTTTCAATAAAATGACTTTGAAGCATAGCGCTTAAACATATATACGAGCGAATGGCAGTGATTTTCAAAAGTAATATTGGGACATTCTAGATCACTTTTTAACGACATTGATCGAACGTCAGTGAGATCAATGGAGTGAAAAGTGATCTAGAATGCCCAATATTACACTACTCCTACACCTATCCAAATAGTCAATGGACCGCCGCTGCGCCCTGAAGTCAAGATATCGAAGAAATTTCCTTTGTATGCCTTCAATCCGTTTTATGTAAACGTGATACTGCGGGTTCCACACCTGAGATGCGTACTCGAGATGACTACGTACATATGAACAGTATAAGATTTTGATAGTTTTGAGAGATCGAAAGCAGGATGAGACTCTCATTATAAAGCCAAGAGCTTTATAAGCCTTCTTCGCAATACTTTCAATGTGCTTATCGAATATCAACTTGTTATCTTGCATTACACCTAAGTCTCTAATTTGGGACACTTTGCAGATAGATTGATTACAAAGACGATAGCTAGTTTCAATAATTGTTTTTTCCGCGAGTATGTAACTAAAAAGCACTTAGATATGTTTAGCTGCAACCTGTTAGTCTTACAGTAAGAAGCAAATCTATCCAGGTCGTCCTGGAGACAATTTGTGTCGGACAATGATCTGACGGTCTTTAGAATTTTCATATCGTCAGCATACAACAAAATGGTAGAATTTACGAAACACGACGCGATGTCTGCTATAAATATATTAAATAAGAGAGGACCAAGAAGGGAGTCTTGAGGTACCCCAGAAGGGACTGAATACCAAGCAGACATGTAGCCATGAAGTACCACGGCTTGAGTGCGATTATCAATGTACGAGCAGAACCAACGATACAAATCCCCATGAATACCCACCATTAAAATTTTATGTCGAAGCACGCGATGATCTATACAATCAAAACATTTGTGTACACCACATCCACTTGAGCTCCCTGTTCCATCATATTCGAGATTAAATCATTACACAAAATAAGGTTAGAAGACTGCAAGGTACACTTCACTGTGAACAATTCGTTCAAGAATTTTTGAAAATAAGCAAAGTTTCGATATTGGACGGTAGTTTTCAACAATTGATTTATCACCTTTTTTGAAAACAGGCGTAACCAAAGCAGATTTCCAGACACGAGGGACTACGCCATCCTTTAACGAACGCCTGAACAGCATACACAGAGGTACTACTAGCGTATCAGCGCAGTTAACTATAAATACAGGTGGTATAGAATCGGGGCCTCCAGATTTAGAAAGATCTAACGTTTTAAGCAGTTTTTAAACCCCCTTTTCCGATATATGTATTGAACTAATGAAATTAGTACTCGGATAAGCCTCCAAGGGTCGCTGCAAGTCGGTGTCGCCCATAGCTGGAATTTGGAAGGTAGAGTGAAAATATTCAGCAAACAGATTGCTGATACTCTCTCCAGTGTCAGCAGACTCTTCTTGAAAGTGGAGTATATTAGGAAATGCAGATGTGTTTTTTTTGCTCTTAATACACGACCAAAAGGATTTAGGGTTAGTTTTTATAGAAGCTTCAATTCCTTCTATGTAGCTATCAAAACAATCTTTTTCGAGAGTTACAGCTCTGCTGCGCAATAAGGAGAAAGACTGATAGTCGGATAAATTCCCGTATATTTTATATTTCCTATGAAACTTATGCTTTTCTTTGAGCATTTTTATAAGCGCAGTGTTATACCATGGTGGGTGGAATGAACGGCATATCGCTTTTATAGGAACAAACAGATCCCTAAGTTCATGTAGCTTATTATAAAAAATATTGACAGCTTGATCAAGAGATTTAGTGTTCAAAAGGACATTCCAATTTACTAAGTTGAGTGCAGAATTGATAGCATCGTAATTACCTTTATGAAATAGGTATTTAGTATTTTTCTTATCAATAAATTTGTGAAATTGAAAGAATTCCGCTCTAACAACTATAGGTTTGTGGTGCGAATCCACGGGTAAGGCTAACGGTTCAACGCATTCCTCCACAACCACGCAGTCGTTACAGAATACAAGGTCGAGCAACCTGCCGTTTAAGTTTCGTATCCCATTGTACTGAGTTAAACCAGTGGTTTCAATTGTATCTAAAAAATCAGTAAGAAACTGACAAGAGTAATCTACCGGCGAGAAACCAATGTTATCATTATTATTAGGTAGCCAATCCACTTGATTTCTAAAATTAAAGTCACCGACTACAACAAATTTATCTAATAAATGAGATAACATTAAATTATTTAAGTTAAAAGTGAAGTTTTGTAATTGAGTATTGTAAGAGTGACCAATATTTTCCTTACATAGATATAAGGCGCAAATGTGTATACTGTAACTGACTAGAGGCCTAGATCGTTTCAACATAATTGTTACCCAAATATTCATTTCTTTCAACTACTGTTAGATCACTTTTAACGGCTATTAACACACCACCCCCTCTTGATTGCGACGTGCGACCATAGTCGTAAACATATAATCACGACCATTATCCCCGAAGGGTTCGTCAGAGACTAGGCAATGAGGACAGCAAAAGCAGTCCTCTACCATAGTCCACTTTTCACCATATGGTGTGACTGCAACTGCAATGTACTCAACGTGACGGTGGTGAGTCCATCGCCGCTCTATGCTGTTGGATGTATGTGCAGTCTTTAGTCCGTTAGTCGCCTTTTACGACACCCAAGGGAAGAGAGTGGGGGGTAGTATTCTATACCCGCTACGCGACACGGTTACACTTACACGTTCACAATAATAGTGACAAAGTTCAATAAAAGAAGGCTAACACCAGATCTCTGACGATAGCTGAAAATCATAATAAGATTACCTCTAATCATGCACTTGACGTCTTCGGAGCGATGAAGGTAGTTGGGGTCGACCACGGGCGGCACGGTAGTGCTGGAGTCTCGTAGCGTGACGGACCCCCGACTCCTCGGCTGGATGCAGCTCGCCAGGAACATGAAGCCCTCTTTGGCGGTGTCATTGTGGAACGCGAATGTATCGCGGAACACCTGGAGGTAATGGGGTTTAAAGAAGAAGTTAATTTAACATAAATCTAACAACATAGAGAGGCGATGGGCTCACTACTTGTCACGCTGAGCACATGTGCAGTCGCTATTTGGTGAAAAGTGGACTATAGCAGAGGACTACGCTTGCAGTCCTTATTGCCTAGTGTCGGACTAACCTTTCGGGGATATTATTATTTTTGATTTTTGATTATTTTTTAAATTCATATTTTGTATTTTATGACCTGGTAACAACATATTCTTTTTTTTTGTAAATGTCGTTGCTTCTGTGCGCTCTGACTACGCAATGAGGACCAAGGCACCAGACCATTTTGGACCAAATGCTGCCCAAGCATACTTTTATTTCTTTCCTTACATGGAGAGATATAAAAAAAAATCCACGGGGTTATATTGTACCTAAAAACTTATCTTATGGCTTTATATTGATTGATTGAATGACTATTCTTAACTAAGAGTTGTTCTTTATATAAAATCCATTGTTTATAATACATACTGTAATACATACATTTATTTTAAAAATAAGACGTTTGTTAATATAAAACCTATTCAACAGATTTTTTTCTCAATACTCCTCGGGTAGATTCTGAAGCGCTTTGGGTTACATACTAGTATTAGTCTTAGAAACGTTATGCACTATGATTCAATGTTGGGCAGCACTCTTGGTCCAACGTCCATACAAAAATGGTCAATCTCCTTTGCCCGCAAAAGTGGTTCACTGCCACATTCTAGGAACACCAAATAACAATTACACATGTGCACAGTGTGAGGATTTATGTTACGTTCGTCCCCAAGTTTTGTCCCACATTCCAAAAAATTCTTAGTCTGTCCCATATCACTATTGAAGTTGTGCTTCGTCCCAAATTACAAGAAGATAGTTAAAAGTAAAGTATAAAAAAATTGTTGATTGTATGTACATACTTGATATTATTGAATTCCGGAGGCCCTCTCCTCCCTCCCCCTCAAAATTCCTATTCCTTCCTTAATCCTATTCCTTTCATAACGGTCAGGCCGGCAACGCGTCTGCGATTCCTCTGGTTTAGCGGGTGTCTATGGGCGGTGGTGATTGCTCTCCATCAGGTGACCTCCCTGCTCGTTTGCCTCCTTCTAATAAAAAAAAACATACAACTAGATTAAAGTAAGATTGGCGTATAAAAAAATTTAGGCCGTAATATGACATAGGACAAAGCGAGAATAAAATTAATATTTTGGGATGAAGGAAGCATATTGTTTGGGACGAACCAGGATTTTTTTATGTGGGACGAATCTCAGTGGGGCGAACGAAGCATGAACCAGCGTGGATTTATGCTTTGTTCGTCCCGTACGTAAGGTAGTGAGCCCATCGCATCGCCGCTTTATGCTTGTGCGTGTGTGCTTATTAAAAGAATACTGTCAACCCATGTCTCCCTTGGGTGTCGTAAAAGGCAACTAACGGACCAAAGACTGCGCATACATCCAACAGCATAAAACGGCGACGGGCTCACCACCTGTCACGCTGAACACATGTGCAGTTCTTATTTGGTGAAACGAGGACGTGGTGCACTGCTTCTGCGGTTCTCATCGCCTAGTCTCTGACCAACCTATAAATAAGGGATAGTAGCCGTGAATGCAAGTATTTGGTTCATAAGTAAATAACTTTGATGGAATTAGTTTGGGCATGTGGTTGGACCATTGAGCTATATAAACTACGGAGAAAGCATAAGTTTGCTATCTCTCTCTGCCTTCATTCTTTCTCCGTTGCCAATTTTGTTTGCCGTTCCGGAGAAAGAAGTTTTTAAATAGTTCCCAACGGACCGTTGGGAAGCTACACTTTCTGCGGGTGACATAGGCCATAATATAATATTTTAAAAATTCGTCACGGCGATCTAACGACCATTGTACACAAACAAATCGCTGTCATTATAGTTTATCTGCCAATTATCTATTTGTTTTTGTAGTTGAATCAGTTTATTTTTTGGTGTACTTATTATTTCGGTAAGTTTAATTTATTAATGAGTTCAGTTAAATAATAAAGTAATAGAAGTGACTGGAAGGTGTCTCGAATATCGTTTCGAAGGTTAGTTATGTTAACTTGGTTTCGTGATGATTAGCGATATTTGGATTTGTTTCTATTTAAAATGCTTATAAATGTTTGCATTATTTTGTTTGTTTAATTCTAGTGATAAATATGTGTGCTGCTGGTTTAATACGGAAATTTTATAAAAATATTTCAAAATTCATTATTGTCATGAACTTCGCAAAGTTTATCCCAAAAATACTTAAGTCAGGAGGTTCACAAATCATAAAGTGTGGCGCTTCTAAGATTTTGGAGTCAAAACTTGCATTTCTTTTATTATTTAATATATTTTTCCCTCATCTAAATTTTTGTTTGTTTTAAACTTCTTCATCGGTTTTATTAGTGACAGCGATTTCGCAAAATTCTTCTTTACCTCCTTTACTTTATATAAATTTTCGGTATTCTACAAAGTTAAGATGAGGTATTTATGTTACAGGTTGTATAATCGTGCAGTAGGGACTAAAGAAACATTAGCACCAAGGCAGCAATCCATCTTTGTCACGTAAATAATGTTGACTTTGTTATTCATATTGATCCTTATTTAAAAACAGCGATTTAAAGTAAAGCTTACGTTGAAATTTAGGCCACGGATTGTTTTATAATAAGAGTAATTATAATTTGATTGATAATTGTTGTGGATTTTATATTATCGTTTCTTTTTTCCTAACCCTACATCAGACACAAAAATGAGAGGTGTTACGTGGTATTTGTTCTGACTGTGGTTCTGACTGACTGACATTGTGTAACATTTACTCATATTTAAGGAGTGACACAACATTATTAGTAACGCACACATAGCGACTTTTTTTGTACATGTGTGACAATTTGGCACATTGAAGTTACCTCTGTAGTTTATATAGCTTAATGGGTTGGACAAATAACTTTGACAGAACTTCTTTGGGTTTGGTTTTTGCCCATCCATCAAAATAGAGAAGTAAATTTAAGTTTAGACAATTCAAAATGCTTATTTTAAGCTTACTGAATAAATATATTATGATTTTGATTTTTTTGATCTTGTAGTTGGACAAAAAACGTTGACTGAATTTTTTTAGCCATGTGGTTGGACAAATAACTATGGCTGAATTACTTTGGGCTTGTAGTTGGACAAATCTCGGAGCAGCCTCTCGCTGGCCGTGCCCATGGAGAATAATATGAGGGACGATGTGTTCGTGTGCTCGATGCCCGCCACCGGCGGAAACGACAGGTGACCTGGGACAAAGGAAAAGGTAGAAAATACATATACATGTCACGTAGCGGAGTAACGGAGGAGTGACACGATGAGGAGAAGTAGAATGAAGATAAAAGCACGATGAGTTCAGACGTATATTATTTTAAATAAATGGTTAGTCATTATATGAAGCACAATTTAAGCGTTAGTACACTTTACACTGGACTAGGTACATGTAGGTTTATGTTAAATATTATTAAATCAGGACGTATGCTTGGAACTGCCTAGTTATAATAATGCACTATTCATAATTAACAATAACTTGGTAAGGAAAATAATAATTAGTGTTCCCGCCAAAGCCGGGACGGCCATTCAAACCATACCGCCATCTGTAAGGCGGTTGACTCAGCGGTTGTTGACGACCGCGTCCGCCTATCTGCCGCGGCGCCACCGCTGCGCGACTCGCGGCCGCGCGCTTCGTGAATATACCGCGCCGACTCGTCTGCAAGTCTGCTAGCTACCGCGAGACGCCCACAAAATACGCGCGCTGGTATCTGCCCTTATTTATAGTGACTCCTGAACCTAATGTGAAGAGAACGCCTAAATGCCTATTGTGTAGTGTAGTGACTGTGCGCCAGGAAACCAACCTACATCGCCGCCCGTGGTCAGCTCGTCCCCCGGTTCCTGTGACTCATCATCCCTGTAAGTACTTCACTATCCATACCTACCCAGCCCACAACCTTTATTTCGTCGCTGTTACTGCGAACGCCTTTCGCCGTAACATTTTGGTCCTTCGAGCCGGTAATATTAAATACCGGCGACCTTCCCGTAACCAGAACCTAACTTTCGTTTAATTTTCAATTTTAATACAGTCCGCTAAAGATAATTATTTACGCCCATATTCTTATTCTATGTCTAAATCTTAAATCTAATTCCTACCATCATTTCTAAATTCATTTGTTTCCGTAACTTTACCTTTATCTCGTGGCGAAACGGCCTGCCCCAATAAAAGTTTTTGTCGGTACTCGTAAAACAATTGTGTTAGTATAGCTGGCCAACGTACACTTATATTATTTTATTTTTATTGTTGATTTTGTGTATGCATCCGATTGTCTGATCACAAATCGAAAGTGTGATGCAATGTTGTAATGTTGTTGTAATCTGAGCGGGCTTGTGTGTGCACCCAAATGATTTTTGCCTAATGATACGTTGTTCATACTCCTAACGGTAAATTAGTAGTTAAATTATTACGTTACGTATGGTATTATGACGAGAGATTGCATTGTTATTTTTCCCGTTTTATTTTTTAAGGAATTTTTTATGTTCTTGTCGTGTTAAATCGGCTCAGATCTCGTGCATGCTCACCACGCGTGCCAAGTAGCGTGCTTTATTTTTTCGCTCGTGTTAATTTTATATCTATTTTTTTTTTTTTTAATTTTTGCCTTTGCGATCGGCTCATTCTTTGTGCGTGCTCACCACATGAGCTTAGTGTGTTTCATTTAGTTTCATCAGTTTTTTTTTATATCGCTTACGGCTATTTGCGTGCGTCGCCTTCGCTTCTACACACGTTTGCCCACTTGTGGGAGACAGACAGAGTGTCCCAATTTTATTTTTTATTTAAGTTTTTATTATTTGTTTATTTTTAATTTTTTTTTGCGACCGACTCATTCTTTGCGCTAGTTTCCGCTACAGGTCTGCCCGACTGTGAGCGCCTTGCCCAATAGTGGGCTACGGACGACGTGATTTTTTTGTTGTTTTGTTTGTTTTTTGTTTTGCGGTCGGCTAATGTTACGTACGCGCGTTCAATAGAGACACAGACATACACATACACACGCGTTTGCCCACCCGTGGGCCATATACAAGGCGTCCCAACTTAGTTTTGCTTTCTTTATTGTTGCGTTAATTTTGGCCCATTTGCCATTACATTAGTAAACAAATACGTCCAGCCCAACTATAGAATATATACAAGGTGTTGTCCTTTTTACTGCCTTTAAAATTATTATTTTTTTTTTTATTATTTTTTTATTAGTTTTTTGTCTCCTTTCATTCATCGCGATGCCGACCAAGTCACAAGCCGCGATATTTAGGGAGGCCGCCAAAGCTATACACCAGCTCCTAGAGGTGGGATCAAGGATCATTGCTGGCGACACCAAACATTCCATAACGGAATTTAACGTGCGTTTCGCACAGATACAGGGCATAAAGGACAAGCTGGACTCAGTGTACTACAACATTCTCGACGAAGAGAACTTAGACGAGGGGGTTGAGAGGACATACACTGAGAACCACACAAAAGCCTCCGGGGCATACCTGGGGATACTTGTGGCTAGGGAGGAAATCTTACCCTCTTCCACGTCGTCCCCAACCCATAACGCTCAGCCCAGTCTCGGCGTCAATACGCCTACAGCCGTCCTCCCCAAGATAGTGCTGCCCAGGTTCAGCTCAAAGGTGGAGGACTGGCCCTCCTTTATTGCACTGTTCAGGAGTTTGACTGACGACATGGCGACCTTGTCGGAAGCAGTCAAGCTCCACTATCTCTTCTCAAGTCTCAGCGGTGAGGCATTAAGCATGGTGTCCCACCTAAAGGTCACCAATGAAAATTTTGCCGTGGCCATGGACATCCTTACAAAGCGGTACGAGAACCGCCGGGTTCTCATCGATAGTTTCGTCGACATAATCCTGGGGCTGCCGAGCATCCACACGCGCTCTAGCATACGCACACTTTTCCTCACTCCGCTGGTGTCCGGCCAGTGTGCCCTTAGTAATTTGGATCTGCCCATAGGAGACGACTACGTGTTTGTGTCGATAGTGGTGCGAAAGCTTAAGGGTGAGCTCCGCACGTTATTTGAACGCAGACACGGGTCTAGCAGCACCCTGCCCACGTTGAGTGACCTCATCTCCTACCTCGAGGAGCACGCGCGCTGTGTGGAGACAGAGTTCTCCAACATAGCCCAGCCGCAGCCCATTCACGCCCTGCCCGGCCCTTCTCGTAGCCGCGCGCCTCCACAGTTGCCCCATCGCACTTATGCTCAGATGGCTCAGCAACAACCCGACCATTATCGTGGCCGCTCCTCAACTCCATCGCCTCACCGCGCCTACGATCAGCCTACTCACCAACCGTTCCGCCCAGCGCAGCAAATGCGTCACCGCCCATCCACCTCCCCGGCTCGCAGTCAGCCCTTCCCCGTCTACTCGGCCTTCCAGCAAAGCTGCTCCTCATCATCGTCCTCGTCCTCTTCCTCACGCTCGACGTCCTACTGTCCCTATTGTGCCACTAGGGGACATACGCTCATGACGTGCAGATGGTACAATGCCCAGCCAACACAGGGCCGTTGGGACTTTGTACAGGCACGCGAGCGCTGCCAGCGTTGTCTCGGCCGTCACTACGAGAGCGAGTGCAGGTCAAGCGGGGCATGCAAGGACTGTGGGAGCACGAACCACCACACGTCCCTCCATCGACCAGACGGCCCAACGCACTCAGCTCATTCGTCGTCTGTACATGTACCCCCACCACAGCTGACAGAGCACTCGAGAGAGCGTCCCAGACACAGCAGGCGGCACAAACCCGCACAGGCTAAACAGGTGCAACCCAGCTCTGCTCATAGAGCCAGCCCGCCCAGGTCCGGTTCGCCAGGTAGGCCCCGCGAACGCCGCCAGCAATTATGACTCCCAACTATCACGGAGCACCCTAGCGAAGAGGTAGATTTAGCCCATGCCCAGTCAACCCATGCCCACACAGCTGATACATACTCAGCTCATACAATTTCAGCTGATACTCAATCAGCTCACTCACCTTCTGTGCCCACTGGTACACCCATTTTGTTGCCAACCGTCTCACTAAGAGTCGCGAACGTACATGGCCATCTTCACACAGCCAGAGCTTTATTGGACTGTGGCAGTATGCTGACATTAATAACGTCACGCATGGCACGACTTTTGAACCTGCCATCAAAACCCACTTCTTTAAAAATTACAGGAGTTGGGAATCAGCACAAACATGAGTCAAAGGCGGCAATAACAATTGTATGCCGACCCACTCACAATGATACTCCTACAATCACTGCCACAGCTCACATTTTAAAAAACGTCACTGGCTACCTTCCCTTAGAGAGGGTACCAGACATTTCCCACGTACTAGGCCAGCCACCCGTGCCATTGGCTGACCAGCTTTACTACACACCAGCCCCGATCGACCTCTTATTGGAGTCGGACGTTCTTGGCCAGGTGTTGGACGGGACTAAGGTCTCGTTGGGCCCGGGCAAGCCCATAGCCTTCGGCACGATTTTCGACTTCGCGTTGATAGGACCCATTGAGGACTTGTATGGGCAGCCGGCGCAGCAGGTTAACTCAGCTCACGTCGTCAGCTCACAACCAGACTCAGCTGAGTCAGCCCAGGACATACGTCAGAGTCTGGAAAGGTTCTGGGAGTCTGAGGAGCCCCTCCCTCAATCTCACACTCATAATGATCCCCTGGAGGAACAATGCGAGGAAATCTTCCGCTCTACCACTACACGCGATCCCTCAGGCAGATATACGGTCGCTCTGCCCTTTCTAAAGGACGCCCCTCAAATAGGTAAAACTCACCCTATCGCATTACGCAGATTCCTCAATATTGAGAAGAAGCTAATGGCGAACCCGTCTCTGCGTTCTAAATACGTCGACTTCATGGCCGAATACATCGACTTAGGGCACATGGCTCCCTGTCACCCAAATACATTCGCCCATAAACCTCACTTCTACATCCCTCACCATGGCGTATTTAAGACAGGGTCGGACAAGCTGCGCATTGTTTTTGATGGTAGCTGCAAAAGCTCCAATGGTGTCAGCATAAATAAATGCCTACACACAGGCCCCGCCCTTCAACAGGACATTGTGGACATCATCATGTCCTTCAGAACGCATCCAGTCGTTTTCAGCACTGACATCCAGAGGATGTTCAGAAATGTGCTGGTTGCCCCAGACCAGAGACGGTATCAGCTGATACTATGGCGGTCCTCACTAGATCACCCTCTGCTCACCTACGCCCTCAATACAGTCACGTACGGCTTAAGATCAAGCCCATATCATGCAATCCGCACCCTGCTCCAGCTGGCTGATGATGAAGGCCATCGCTACCCTGGAGCCGCTCAGGTTCTTCGCAAGTCTATCTTCGTTGATGACATCTTGTGTGGTCATGACACAGTTGAATCCGCCCAAGCACTTCAGGACGAGTTGATAAGTCTGCTAGACCTAGGCGGCTTTCAGCTCAGTAAGTGGACATCTAACTCGCCTAAGCTGCTCGAGAGATTTCCCGACAACCAATGCGACATGCCCAAGGACTTCGACATGAACCCAGAATCCACGTCCATTAAGGTCTTGGGTATACAGTGGAGCCCTCAGTCAGACGAGTTCACCTACCGCATCTCTCTGCCCCCCATCACACATGTCACAAAGCGGTCTATTTTAAGCACCGTAGCTTCACTTTATGACCCAAACGGCTGGGTTTCTCCCGTTATCTTCCGCGCAAAGCTGCTGCTTCAGCAATTGTGGCTACTGAAGCTGGAATGGGATGAGCCCACTCCCTCTGAAGTACAAACGGAGTGGCACCACATCTCAGAGGATCTGCCGCTGTTGTCTAGCATTCGCTTCCCTCGGCACGCTTCCCTCCACATTTGTGCAAACAAAGGCTCAGCTGCATACTCGCTTCACGGGTTTGCAGATGCCTCTGAAGCCGGGTTTGCCGCCGTTGTTTACCTCCATGAGCTCGATGCCTCCGGAGATACTTTGGTACACTTGATTGTCGCCAAGTCGCGAGTCGCACCAATCAAGAATCGCCTCACAATCCCCAAGTTAGAGTTGTCGGCCGCCACTCTACTCTCCCAGCTCATAATCCGTGTGTCGGTTCAGTTATCGGCCCATATCAGTATACAACAACACATATGTTGGTCAGACAGTACGATAGTCCTGGCCTGGCTCAATACACCGCCTCACCGTCTTCAACCCTTTGAAGCCAACAGGGTAATCAAAATCAGCTCAGGCTCACCAGAATGTACCTGGCGACACGTACCTTCCGAGCTCAACCCGGCTGATTGCGCAAGCAGAGGGATGTCTGCGCAATCCCTGTCAGCCCACGACCTATGGTGGTCTCCCACGTGGCTTGGACAGCCTTGTGAGTCTTGGCCTGCGATGCCCTTAGCTCTGGGCCATCACGCTCTGCCCGGCCTTAAGCCCAAACACGTCCCGTCACTGGTCACAGTGCCCGGTCTTGACTTTGACCTGCTCACTCGGTTCAGTTCACTAGACAAGCTCGTCGGAGTGACAGCTTGTCTAAAACGCTTTCTGCACAACTGCAGACACCACCCAGATTCGCGACGCTCAGGCCCCTTGTACGTCAGTGAACGAAGAGAGGCCCTACTTTACTGGGTACGCAGTGTTCAGCACAATGAATTTGCAGAGGACATCCACCGCCTTCAAACTGGCAAAATCTGCTCCGTCAGACTCCAGCGGCTGTCACCTCTCATTAAAGATGAGCTCCTTAGAGTTGGTGGACGATTGTCCCATGCGTCTATCCGATATGACGCGCAGCATCCGCTCATACTTCCCAGCTCTAGCCCACTTGTAGACCTGATCATTGACCACTACCACAAAATACACTGCCACCCTGGCGCTGACACCTTACACGCAATCCTACGCCAACAATTTTGGATATTGTCCGCGCGCCGTATTATTAGACACCGAGTCTTTAAATGCATTAGATGCTTTCGATGCAGCCGCAAGCGCCCTTCATGGCCGACCTGCCAGCCGATAGAGTTACGCCTCAGCCAGTATTTAGTCAAGTCACGACCGATTTTGCCGGCCCATTCCTCGTTAAATCTAGTACCCTACGTAATGTTAAACTCTTAAAAGCGTACTTTTGTATATTCGTGTGCCTCTCGACTAAGGCGGTTCATTTGGAACCGGTCTCGGACCTCAGCACGGAAGCGTTCCTCGCGGCATTACAGCGTTTTATAGCACGCCGCGGTGCCCCGGTTCTCATCCGCTCGGACTGCGGTACAAATTATGTAGGCGCTAGAAATCAGCTCATCGAAGTACAAAACTTTCTTGCCTTGAATAATGACACGATTGCGCACAAGCTCGCTGGTCAGCACATTACTTGGTTGTTGAACGTCCCTAAGGGACCATGGTTCGATGCGTTACATGAGATCAACGTAAAATCAACAAAGCAACTTTTATATCGCGTAATTAGCGAACAACACCTCACATTCGAGGAATTCTCCACACTTTTAGCTCGGATCGAAGCGGTCCTTAACTCAAGACCTCTCTGCCCACTTTCGTCTGATCCCTCAGACTTTGAGCCGCTTACAGCCGGACATTTCCTCATAGGCCGCCCACTAACGGCCCTTCCCGAACTATCCGTGGAAGATAGGCCGATCTCCACACGTAGGCGATTCCAGATGGTACAGGCCCTTTCCCAGCGCTTCTGGACGCTGTGGACCCAGTCCTACCTTCATACCCTCCAAACCCGCTCCAAATGGTTGTCCCCATCCTCCCCTCCCCGAGTTGGCGAGCTCGTCCTCATCAAGGAGGACAACCTGCCTGCCCTCCAATGGAGACTGGGGCGCATTGCTCGCACCCTGCCTGGGAAGGATGGCGTCGTGCGGGTGGTAGACCTGGACACTGCGAATGGACATCTTCGGAGGCCTGTATTCCGGATCGCCAGGCTCCCATTGGATGAGCCCACCCTGGCCCCCGGAGGATGTTCCCGCCAAAGCCGTGGCCATTCAAACCATACCGCCATCTGTAAGGCGGTTGACTCAGCGGTTGTTGGCGACCGCGTCCGCCTATCTGCTGCGGCGCCACCGCTGCGCGACTCGCGGCCGCGCGCTTCGTGAATATACCGCGCCGACTCGTCTGCAAGTCTGCTAGCTACCGCGAGACGCCCACAAAATACGAGCGCTGGTATCTGCCCTTATTTATAGTGACTCCTGAACCTAATGTGAAGAGAACGCCTAAATGCCTATTGTGTAGTGTAGTGACTGTGCGCCAGGAAACCAACCTACATCGCCGCCCGTGGTCAGCTCGTCCCCCGGTTCCTGTGACTCATCATCCCTGTAAGTACTTCACTATCCATACCTACCCAGCCCACAACCTTTATTTCGTCGCTGTTACTGCGAACGCCTTTCGCCGTAACAATTAGACGGTGCTCTTTCTAGCTCCGCGGATGAATATGAACTGAATTTACATCAAAGAGTAGGGCTATAATGAAAACAGAAGCTGGACAGAAAATGCAAGTAAATATTTGAATTTTTAAAATTAAACTAAATATAAAAGAATGTCATTTACAAAGGAGGTCACAAAAACCAACAAGGCTTTAGTTGCCTTGTTACATACATACATATAATCATGACTATTAACCCCAAAGGGTTAGTCAGAGAAGGCAATGAGGACCGTATAAGCAGTCCTCTGCCATTGTCCACTTTTCACTAAATAGTGACTGCACATTTGCTCAGCGTGACAGGGGGTGCCCATCGCAGCTGTTGGATGTATGTGCTCATGTGCTGTCTTTAGTCCGTTAGTCGCCTTTTACGAAACCCAAGGGAAGAGAGGGGGTGGTAGTATTCTTTCACCGCTACGCAACACGGTTAAGGTTAGAAAATTGTGGAAATTTTTGCGTGGCGTCTGGTGTCAATTGTGACTAGTTTCCACTAGGATCTGTGTCTGTGGGAATATTTTATGCGCCAGTGCTGGAAGTGAATTATATGGTTATACGAGTAGGTACAGGCGCCAGCACTTTAGCTGATGGTAAGTTACGATAAGGCCGAAGGTGGAAGCGCGCTTCACCCGGAATCCTCAACCACTGCGGAACTGGCTATCTTATCTCTATTGTCGGAACACCACAATGCTATAAACATCGTTGTTATGGCGACATACTTAGACAAGATGGTGGTAGCTAGCCGGGCGGACTTAACAGCCCTACCACCAACCAAACCGAGCACACAAAGATGCACCCCCGCTGGGAATCGAACCCGGGACCTCTGGGTCCAAGACCGGTGGCTTAGCTAAAAGACCAGAGGCGGTGAAATAATAATGTTCAAAATGTATTAAAATTCAAAT
This sequence comes from Scoparia ambigualis, assembly GCA_963921215.1. Lineage (NCBI taxonomy): Eukaryota > Metazoa > Arthropoda > Insecta > Lepidoptera > Crambidae > Scoparia > Scoparia ambigualis. Next base: position 2,830,262 of record OY992521.1, read on the forward strand.
AATTGTAATGCATATTGAACTTTATCGCGAGGTTATAAGGTTCAATATCGATTGGAGAAACTAGACAGCTTTGGACAGGTTGCTAACGAGTATATAGCAATCGACATTTCGCATGGCAGATTTTAAAATACTTATTAAGTATTGTAACGTTGTATTTTTTTAACGTTGTCCTTGTTTATAAAATAATAAAAATTTTATAGCAAACTTATTGGTTTCGTTGATTTTAGTTCTGTAGTACCTAAATAGATGGCGCTAGCAGTCTCACGTGATAAGTAGAATTCGATTTTATCGATGCGTTTGGTCTTTCCGAAAACGTAGTGAGAATTTACCTAATAAAAATAAAGTTGATTCTTGGCTGTATGGTCCCTGACCGTAGCCTGTTCCTAGAAAGAACGATAAAAACAATTTGACATTTGTGATGTCATCTGGAGGAGTGATGATTCATTTGTAATCGAGGTTTTGATTCGTCTCGGAACAGGATTTGAAAGTAGACAAGGGCGGAGCCCCAGGGCTACCGAGAATCCAAAGACATCGGCCCCGGAATGTAAAGGGTTAAAAAAAATGCCGATGTAAATTATTGGTAAGTTCTTTGCGGAGCATTCAAATCGTTTATTTTTTTATTGTCTTTTGGAAAAAACATGCCATGTGGTTTTACAGGGTGGAAAGGGGATTGTTGCATTGTCTGGAGATGAACGACCCGCAAAAGATGTAGAAGCGGGAACGGCAGACATCGGCAGTAAGTTCAACGATTTTCTAAATTTCCGATTTAAAATCTGCAAAATCATACCTTTCTGACCAACCACATGTTTATTGTTCCAGATGGGTGTTTTTTAATTTTATTAATAGGATTTTTTACATTTTCTTTTAAGAAATGTTCTTTCTAACTCGTAGTTAGAACCTTTTGACGAGTTCCATTCTTAAAATGGTTCCTTGAAAGGTCTTGCACCTTATTTTGGTCAATTTTGGAAGAAATGTCTCGGTAATCTACCTAACTACCACCGGTCCCCGTGGATTGCTGACAACCTGATGGCAGTCACATGTGCAGCTCTAGCCAGGTAAAGGAGGGATCACCAGCGCTCTTCAGGTCAGTCTCCATATTCGTTCGGTGGACGCCTGGACCGTCACTCGAGGGTTTCCCTCCAGGCCGCCACCGTTCTGGATGCCGGGATCGTCTGGCAGGATGATGTTAGTTCACCGTAGAATTTAATGTACCTAAATTATTAACATAAATAGCGTTTGAGATTTGGGATAATTTGATTGCAGTCGCGAATCAACATAAAGCGACCTTGAGAGTAAAAGTCTTTTGCATAACACCTAAATTGATGATGGAACTCCAATAAAGTTATTTCCTCGTAATAACTCATGCATTAGAATTATATTTAATTTAATTTGTGTAGGTAATTTTGTATCTAGACTAAACAGGGTAGAATTAACTCATAGATGTAAATCCTCTGATATCATCATAATATGATATGTAATAAATACCGTCGTTATTGCTAGACTATCCATGTATTAAGAACGAAATAAAAGAGTTTGGCTTTGAGACAAATTATCATCTTTGATTTCTATCCCAGCATTATTAGAGTAAACAACAATTTACCACACATTTTACTTATTAGAAAAAACTACATTGTTTTCCACCTCTAGGAAAATACCAGTTTTCAATGGCGCCCACTATTGTGATCAAATTAATCCCAAATCTATAAAATTTTGTAAAATTTTGTTATTCATGCAATAGTTCTTAGTGAACGTAGAATTTGAAATTTAATTTTGTTCGGTGAAGTGTTAAAAGTTATGGTTGTGAACTTAAGAATGGTGTTTTGTAGTTTAAATTTGTAATAAACTAACTTATTTAGTAATCTTCTTGATGCGACAAACTAAAACATTTTTTATTAGGTTTTGTCTCATTAGTTCACAATCTATACTCCGTTCATGTTTTGTTATTTCAAATCACCGAAGTGTTGATTGTAGTTTCATTTTAAGAAAATAAAGGTTAAGTGTTTATTTTTAATTGAACCTTGTAAGGATAATTCCTTTTGGAGTAAGTCGAACCGTCGACTAACATTGTAAATGCAGTGAGATTGTTTTGGAAAATAAATTTTGTGAAATGTTTACATTAACATAAAAAATTTAACATTGTCAAACGATTTAAATTTAACATTAAATTAAGCATTTAGTGTTCATATAACAGGTGGTTATTATTAAAATAGTTTAAAATTTTTTTTTGAGTTTCATGAAGTAGGGTGACCATGAGTTGGTGAAAAAATTTAGGACATTTTTTTTTTCTGTGAAACTTTATTGGAGAATTTTATCACGAACAGTATTTTAAAACTAAAATAACAAAACCTTATTACCTTTTAACTAAGAATATTTTTTTTTTACTTTTTCGTTTTCGAAATTTTTTTTTTATTTTCGTTTTACAAGATGGATTTGAACACAGTGCACTTGTATTCGCTGCATCGTGACGAGTTGGTTTATGAGGTTTTTATTCGGGGCGAAACACCTGAGGACACAGTCGTTAAATTAAGAAGACAGTTGAAAAGTTTGATCAACGACTTTAAGCCTGAAGATATCTTAGGCGATGACGACGCGCTTCCAGCGAAAGAGTTGCCGTCTATCGGCGATAAATTAAAAGACCTTCGGAAACGCATCGACGATTTTGAGTCCTCAGGTGAACGCAGTTTGTTGGTTCGGGCTAGGGCTTTATTCTGTCACTTGTGGTTCCGGTTAGATAGGGTGAATGCGGAGGCAGAGGCTGACGTTACGGTGAAGTCCAGTGTCAAAGAGGCTTTGAAGAAATTGCGTCAGCGTCTGGATTCGCAAGAATCTGGTTCTTCGTCACCACCAACAAATTTGAAAGCGACCGAACCTCAGGCGGCTGTGTCATCTCTATCCGCTTGTTCGGCGGACTCCAACGTCGCCAAGTGGAAGATACAGTTTGACGGCACGGCAGATCCTCGTAGTTTTTTAGAGTCAGTTGCTGAACATGCAGTTGCTTATAATGTTTCTGAAGAAAAGTTGTTTAGGTCTGCTTTTTCTTTATTTTCGAATCAGGGTCTCATCTGGTACCGAGGCGTCAAAGACCAAATCTCCTCTTGGCAAGACCTCAGTTCTTTGCTCTTGGAGGAGTTTGACATTGTCGACTATGATTATCGACTAATGGGGGAGATTCGGTCTAGGACCCAAGGTCAGGATGAACCTATTCATATTTATTTCTCGGTCATGAGTTGTTTGTTTTCACGACTGAAGAAATCTTTGTCCGAGGAAGAGAAAGTGGAAATATTGCTGCACAATGTTAGGCCGACTTTTACGGAACAGCTGGCGTTACACCATTTTGAAACAGTAACGGATTTAAAGACGGTATGTCGTAAGTTAGAGGCTGCACGTCAGCGAACTAGTTTGTTTACTGAGCCACCCAAGACCTCGAGTTTGAATCCAGAGTTAGTTTATAAGAGTAAGGGTAAGACAGCGGTTAGTGTTGTAGGGAACAAACCTACATCAAACTTCGGACAACCGAACAAGAACAACTTTGTTAGGACACCGGAAAATAAACCCAAACATTTCGATTCCAACAAAAAGGTCGGGTTTTGTAATAGGTGTAAAGTAAACACTCATACTCGAGCACAGTGTACGGCTGACGACAAAAGAGTGAAGTGCTTCAGTTGTGGTGAGCTCGGTTATACAAGTAGGTCGTGTCCGAAATGTAACGTAAAGCCAAAAAACTAATACGTTTAAACCGCGGCGAGACCACTTCAGAGAAGGTCGACTCTGAAGATTGGAGATATTGGCAAGGTTTAGTGGTTAAATATTTTGAATCACACGACGTCGCCCCGGTTTTGTTTGAACCACATTCTAGTGATGTACGGCCATATTTACATGTAAATTTATTGGATTTGATAATGTGTGGTCTTTTAGATTCAGGCGCAGCTGTATCTATAATTGGTAACGGAGCTCACGCACGATTGATAAGCGCGGGTTATCCGGTGGAATCTTCCACGGACTCTAAAGTAACCGTCGCTGATGGATCGGAGTGTGACACTATCGGTTTCATGACATTACCCATAACCTTTAATAATGTTACAAAGATAATTCGATTTCATGTAATACCATCTATCGTCTCAAATATTATTTTAGGCGTAGATTTCTGGAAAGCTTTTAATTTAATGCCAGAGATATTTAGGAGCATTGCGTTCGTTAACTCACCTCCTGAGTTTTTGATAAATAATTCTAATTTGAATGGTCCGGTAACTTCCGTTCAATCTTTTCAGGATCTGTCCTTATACCAAAAGGAATTAGCGGATTCCATGATAGAAAGTTTTAAGAACATCTCTTTTGAACGTAAGGGGTTGGGTCGGACTACATTAATTCAGCACACGATCGAAACCGGCGATTCTCCTCCCATAAAGTGTCGACCATATCCGATGTCCCCGGAGAAGTTGTCTCAACTCCACAAGGAGTTGGACAGGATGTTGGAATTGGATGTGGTCACCAAAAGTGAGAGCCCGTGGAACAATCCTGTACTGATGGTTCCGAAGTCCGACGGTACCTGGCGTTTTTGTTTGGACTGCCGTAAGCTGAACGCTATCACCAAGGGTGACGCTTACGCCATTCCTTACATTCCGCAGATCCTGGACAGCCTGAAAAACGCTAAGTTTATCAGCAGCGTTGATTTTAAAGCTAGTTTCTGGCAGATCCCGTTAGAGGGGGCTGCTCAGGAGAAGACCAGTTTCACGGTCCCTGGACGAGGACTATTTAAGTTCAAAGTTATGCCTTTTGGACTCTGTGGCGCGCCCGCTAGACAGCAGAGACTGATGGATATGCTCTTCGGTCATCCATTTTGTAGCGACGTCACAAATGGCATGATTTTTTGCTACGTTGATGACGTAATCGTGGTGAGTGAGGATTACGAGACGCACCTTCTGTTGCTAAATAGGTTACAGGATCGCATTAAAAGTACAGCTTTGACCATCAACTTTGAGAAGAGCAAATTTTTTAGAAACTCTCTAAAGTATCTGGGTTATGTCGTGGATGAGTGTGGTCTGAGAACGGATCCGGATAAAGTGAGCGCGATACTGAATTTTCCAGTACCATCGAATCCTAAAGAGATAAAAATGTTTTTAGGAACGTGTTCGTGGTACCGTAGGTTTATAAGGAATTTTTCGACTATCGCTGCTCCTTTAAACGCCCTTACGAGCACCAAGATAAAATTTAAGTGGAGCTCGGAGGCAGACTCCGCTTTCAACGAGCTAAAAAACGCTCTTGTTTCGGCACCAGTTTTAGCCTGTCCTGATTTTGACCAACCTTTTACTGTACACTGTGACGCCTCGAGTTACGGAGTTGGCGGTATGTTGACACAGGTACAGAACGGAGAAGAGCACCCAATTGCTTATATCAGTAGGTCTCTTAATAAAAACGAGCGAAACTACAGTGCGACAGAGCGTGAAGCGTTGGCAGTGATTTATGCGGTTGAAAAGTTTGAACCTTATTTAGGGACACGCGAGTTCACTGTCGTAACGGATCACGCGTCGCTACAGTGGTTCCTTCGGCTCGAAAATCCTACTGGTCGTTTGGCACGATGGGGATGCCGGTTATCACAATACAACTTTAAGGTCGTGCATAGGAAGGGTAAGGACAACGTCGTGCCAGACGCGTTATCACGTCTTCTACCAGTCGAAGTGGTTGTAGGCGTCGACAGTAGAGACGACTGGTACGACCGAATTTTTAAAGGTTGTCAAGGTAATCCGCAAAACTTTCCGAACTATCGAGTAGAAAAGGGCACGCTGTATCGGTTTAGCAAATCCAAGTATGGTTTGACTCAGGAGTTTGATTGGAAGGTGGTTGTGCCCAAAGGACAGCGAGCAAGAGTTATTGCGGATCACCACGAGCCACCCACGTTCGGACATTTCGGCGTGTTTAAAACTCACAGGAAAATTTCCCTGCAGTTTTACTGGCCAGGAATGTACCGTGACGTGGTGGAATTCGTGAAAAACTGCAACACTTGCGCCGCGTACAAGCACTCCACTCGACTAACTCCAGGTCTTATGGGTCAACCGAAACAATGCTATAGGCCGTTCCAAGTCCTCTCGGTAGATTTGGTGGGACCCTTGCCTAAGTCACGCTCGGGTTTTGTACATCTTTTAGTGGTAACCTGCTGTTTCTCCAAGTATACGATGCTTTTTCCTTTGCGTCGCGCGACTAGTGCTTTAGTGGCTAAGGCGTTTGAACATTTTGTTCTTTTAACACATGGGGTTCCTGAAACCGTAATTACCGATAATGGGGTTCAATTTACGGGATCGGAATTTCGTGAGCTATTAGAGCGTTATAGTATCCCCAGGGTACATTATGGCCCAAGATACACGCCACAAGTCAACCTAGTCGAACGCTACAATAAAACTGTCATGACAGCAGTTTCATCTTATGTCAAGGACGATCATAGGACTTGGGACGTGAATCTGTATAAGATACAGTTCGCGTTAAATAGCGCGGTAAATGAGTGCACAGGGTTTTCGCCATTCTTTTTAGCGCATGGTAGGGAGCCAATTATAAATGGTTCATTTTATAAAAAGTCCCAAGAAGGCGACTATGAAGTAACGATGCCTAGAGAGGAATATGCGGGGGAGCTCGGTATTTTAAGAGAGGTCTTTGATAAGGTCCGAGAAAGGATCCTTAAAGCGCATCAGACAAATGCGAAATATTACAACACCCGCAGACGACCAATGACCATAAAGGTAGGTCAGGAAGTGTGGAAGCAAACATTTGTCCAAAGCGATGCTTCGAAATACAAAGCCTCAAAACTGGCGCCGAAGTTTGAGAAGTGCATAGTGGCTAAAATTCGTTCCCCTCTAGTGTATGAGTTGGTGTCACTAGACGGGAAACCACTAGGTGCTTGGCATATTTCAAAAATAAAGGTACGTTACTAACCTACCATGCCGTAGGACACTTTTGTGTGTCGGTGTCTCGTTTGGGACCCGGCGATGCCAAGGCGAACCTTAGGTTTAGTTTAGTTTTAAGTTTCTAGTGCACGAAAGGCAACGCGCCTTTTAGGTTTTTTTTGCGTTTAGATGTTTTCGTAAAAACATAAGTACAACTTCGAATGTAAGTTTGCGTTTAACAACCCGAGGGTTTTCCCGTAGACGGTTGCGTTTGTTACCAACCTGAGCTGACATTGCGTTGACAGTTGAGTAATTTTTTTTTTCAACTCGAGCGGCTTTACTCCGCGAAGACGGTTGTTGTTTTGTTAACCAACTCGAGCTGAAATTGCGTTGACGGTTGCGTAAAAACAAAACATGTGCTTCTCACCACTCGAGGGTTTACCCCGAAGACGGTTGGTTAGTTTAATTAATATTGGTAAGCCAATAATAATTTTCTTAGGATAAAATTTTTTTTTTGTCCTGAAATTTTCATAAAGTAGGGAGTTACGAGTGTCTCTTATAAAAACTCTGGGGTTAGTGTCAGGAGTGGCGAAAGTAAATAAACTGGTTCGCTACATTAGGTCAGATGATGAATGTCAGATAAGATTTAAAAGGGATTTCGATAGTTGAGGGGGAAAAGTAGAAGAATGAAAGTAGTATGTAAGTGCTAAAACTGTATAAATACGCATATCCGGACGGTTAATTAACTTTAGTCCTGAAGTTAGAGGGGTGGGGGTTTGAAGATCTGGAATTGGTTTAACTTAGGTGGATTGGAACTTTATTTTTCAGTTGGTTTAGTTAGAATTTTGATAAGGCTACTGTGGTAGGGTGTTTACTGGTAATTTGTTTACCCACCATGCCGTAGTTTGTTTTGGTGGTGGTTTTATCAGGTTATGGTGATTTTCCTTTTGGGTAAGTACGTTGTTTACTCACCATGCCGTAGGCCACGAATGTGGGTCGGTGTCTCTTCGGAGCTCCGGCTATGCCAAGGCAAATCCTTTAGGTTAAGTTTTTTGTCTCATTTCCAAGATTTTTTTTTTAAATGAGTTCTGTTTTGTTTCGACGGGGGTTCGTTTAATTGATATGATCAATGTTGGTACACTCCTTAGGTAGGGTTTTCTTTAGTGACGCTGAGGGCAGCGTAGTTTCTCACTACGCTCGGAACTTTCGTTGGAGGGGGTGTATTGTAACGTTGTATTTTTTTAACGTTGTCCTTGTTTATAAAATAATAAAAATTTTATAGCAAACTTATTGGTTTCGTTGATTTTAGTTCTGTAGTACCTAAATAGATGGCGCTAGCAGTCTCACGTGATAAGTAGAATTCGATTTTATCGATGCGTTTGGTCTTTCCGAAAACGTAGTGAGAATTTACCTAATAAAAATAAAGTTGATTCTTGGCTGTATGGTCCCTGACCGTAGCCTGTTCCTAGAAAGAACGATAAAAACAATTTGACATTTGTGATGTCATCTGGAGGAGTGATGATTCATTTGTAATCGAGGTTTTGATTCGTCTCGGAACAGGATTTGAAAGTAGACAAGGGCGGAGCCCCAGGGCTACCGAGAATCCAAAGACATCGGCCCCGGAATGTAAAGGGTTAAAAAAAATGCCGATGTAAATTATTGGTAAGTTCTTTGCGGAGCATTCAAATCGTTTATTTTTTTATTGTCTTTTGGAAAAAACATGCCATGTGGTTTTACAGGGTGGAAAGGGGATTGTTGCATTGTCTGGAGATGAACGACCCGCAAAAGATGTAGAAGCGGGAACGGCAGACATCGGCAGTAAGTTCAACGATTTTCTAAATTTCCGATTTAAAATCTGCAAAATCATACCTTTCTGACCAACCACATGTTTATTGTTCCAGATGGGTGTTTTTTAATTTTATTAATAGGATTTTTTACATTTTCTTTTAAGAAATGTTCTTTCTAACTCGTAGTTAGAACCTTTTGACGAGTTCCATTCTTAAAATGGTTCCTTGAAAGGTCTTGCACCTTATTTTGGTCAATTTTGGAAGAAATGTCTCGGTAATCTACCTAACTACCACCGGTCCCCGTGGATTGCTGACAACCTGATGGCAGTCACATGTGCAGCTCTAGCCAGGTAAAGGAGGGATCACCAGCGCTCTTCAGGTCAGTCTCCATATTCGTTCGGTGGACGCCTGGACCGTCACTCGAGGGTTTCCCTCCAGGCCGCCACCGTTCTGGATGCCGGGATCGTCTGGCAGGATGATGTTAGTTCACCGTAGAATTTAATGTACCTAAATTATTAACATAAATAGCGTTTGAGATTTGGGATAATTTGATTGCAGTCGCGAATCAACATAAAGCGACCTTGAGAGTAAAAGTCTTTTGCATAACACCTAAATTGATGATGGAACTCCAATAAAGTTATTTCCTCGTAATAACTCATGCATTAGAATTATATTTAATTTAATTTGTGTAGGTAATTTTGTATCTAGACTAAACAGGGTAGAATTAACTCATAGATGTAAATCCTCTGATATCATCATAATATGATATGTAATAAATACCGTCGTTATTGCTAGACTATCCATGTATTAAGAACGAAATAAAAGAGTTTGGCTTTGAGACAAATTATCATCTTTGATTTCTATCCCAGCATTATTAGAGTAAACAACAATTTACCACACATTTTACTTATTAGAAAAAACTACATTGTTTTCCACCTCTAGGAAAATACCAGTTTTCAGTATAGTATTTTAAATATCCACTTTCAAAGTTTCGTTAAACTAAAAAACAACAGTTTAGACACAAACAGAAGTGTACGACGAATTATGGGCCAACGATATCTTGAATGCGCTTAGAGAGTAAACCCTCAGGTAATCAGGTTTATTGGTTTCGCGGCGCAGCTTTAGCCCTGGAATACTCTATAAATTGTGCCCTGAATAAGAGGGACCGCAAAGAGACGTCATTATAAGTGTGCTGCTACAGCTATAGTGGCCGGCCACGTCATGGGACCACCCAACGAGTGTGGCGATGACTTTCCGAAAATCGAATTTTTCTGCAAGCGATTTTTGTATTCGTTTAATTTCCCAATTTTTTCATTTTCTGTGCGTTTATTTTCCCGAAGGGTAAATTTCTCAATTTTGTTTTACCCATAGTAATACATTCATTCTCAAATATTCCTAGGGTGGATTCGACCAAATTGGAATAAGACTTATTCCGAGATTAATCCATACAAATTCGGCCTTTAATCTAGGTATAAGACCTTTATTTATTTTATTTTATTTATTAGGACAACCAACAAGGCATACACTACAAAAAACTTATGTAAGTGAACTGTATCTCATTCTAAGTGCTGACTTAATTAAAGGTTGCCACGGCATGCAAACGTGAACTCAATATTTTATTTAATAACCTAAAACTTAACTAAGATTTAACGTAAAAGGTGGATAAACATTAAAAACACAAGAAGGAAAATGGAGATAATAGCTAACTAAACAGACCCGGGCGAGAAAGAAGTAAGTATGTTACGTTTAAATTTTTGCAGATTATCTGTGAATATATCAATAGATTCGCTTTTAAGTGCGTTGTATTGTCGCTGTAGTCTATTCATGGTGGCATGGCAACCAAGATTAGTTTTAGAACCCCTTATTGAAAATGGAACGTATCTGCAGGCGCGAGGCTGTTTAAGTGGGACATTAAAATTGATTGATTTTAACAGCGACGGGCAGTCAACAACTCCATAGATGATTTTGTGCAAAAACATGCAGTCCAACAAAAATCTCCGTTCCTGTAAACTATTCAGTCCAAAATTAGCCAACCGTTTCTCGTAGGAGGGAAGCTTTTTAACCATGTGAGTTTGGTAGGTGAGATGCCACAAAAAACGTTTTTGTATGCGTTCGATTCGCTTCATGTGTACGTCATACTGTGGGGACCAAACTTGGCTGCAGTATTCCAGACCCGATCGGACCAATGACTGGAACAAGAGAATTTTCGTTGATGGTCTTTTGAAGTCTTTTGCATTACGTATCACGAATCCTAGCATTTGGAAGCTTTTTGTGGCAATGTGGTTTATGTGTTCGTGGAAACTCAGCTTTTTGTCCAGAATAACTCCCAGGTCACGAATTGAATCCACCTCTTCTAACGCATTTCCACCAATTGTATATTTTTGCGACGAGACGATCTTGTTTCTCGAAAAACGAATATACTTACATTTATTAATGTTCAATGACAATCTGTTATCATGACACCAAAGAACGAGACGCTCCAAGTCTTCCTGCAGTAATTGTTACTGCAGGAAGACTTGGAGCGTGTTACTAACATCTCTGATCTGCATGGATAACTTCATGTCATCGGCATAGAGCAAACAATTAGCATGTTTAAAAATGGGAACTACGTCATTGATAAAAATATTAAACAAGATCGGGCCGAGATGGGAACCCTGGGGGACACCAGAGGCGGAAAAAAATGATTCCGAGGAGAATCCACTCACCACCACTCGAGAACTTCGCAGACTGAGATAAGATGAGAACCACTCCAACAGACTGCCAGAAATGCCAAAGAGAGAGAGTTTATGAAGCAAAATTTTGTGGTCTACGGTGTCAAATGCTTTACTAATCTGTCTGTCTGTATAAATAGTGTTCGCGCCACAGCGCAACGGATAACCGTCGCTGCGCCGGTCAATTAAAGCGCATATTGGTGCAACGAATGATCGGCCAATCACAGCGAGGTGACAATTATACAAGACGAAGTGTTCGCCCGCGCCGCCGGCGCTGGCACAACGGCAGTGTGCTCCGACCATTCAAAGAGAACCCACGCGCGCGCGCGCGCAAGAACTCAGCCCGTGAACAACCATGTGTTAAGTGTATGTGAATTTGAGAGCGCTGTGTTTACCAGCTCAACTACCCCTAAAACGCCTCCGATCAGTGCCCAGTAAAGTGAAGTGTGTGTGCTACCGCCCTCACCAGCGAAAGCCCGCTGCAACGCCCGCGCCGTTAGCGCCAATCGCCCGTACCTACAGGCGACACCCGATCGCCCCAGATCAACCAGCTGCTCCCGGTAAGTTATTCCTTCCTTCAGCCTTCCTGCCTTCAGCCTTCAACCTCGTCGCATGTTGGTGCCTTAAGCGCCAACAAATAGTATCAACCGATATCTAGTGATTCGGACACATGTTGAACAAAAGAAACAAGATTGGTTGTGGCAGATCGTGATGATAGGAACCCTGACTGCTGAGATGAGATTAATTGCTTAATATGCCAGGATATGACGGGGCACAACAACGATTCGAATACCTTACCAAATACAGGTAAGATAGATATAGGTCTATAATTTTTAACCAACGTGGCATCACCAGATTTGAAAACTGGAACAACTCTAGCTTCCTTCCAGGCTGATGGAAAAATGCCTGAGGTTAAAGACGAATTAAAGATGATGGATAGAGGCAGAGATATTGCTTTAGAGCATTCAACTACAAGCAGAGGGGGAATCCCACCCTTGTTCCGGTCCAAGCTCTTGAGAGTTTTCAACACCTCGTCTGGTGAAAACTGTATATTTGCGAGGTAGTTAGAGGTGAGCATGGTGTTGTCAGCTGTAGTATGTGAATTAGGGCAATTACTATATACTGATGAAAAAAAGGAGGCAAAAAGTTCGCATATTGTGTCCCCGCCACTTGCTTTGCTGTCACCGAGACTCATGGACGAAGGATAACTATTACTATTCCGCTTCTTACCTTATTCCAGTTTGGTCGAATCCACCCCTAGTCTCATAATTTACACATTTGCTTACTATTACTATAAAAAAATTTTCCTATCTATTTTCTATTTAAAAAAAAAGTAGGTAACATTAAAAAAATCAAAATACTTAATTATCTATAATAATATTTTTTTTATCAACGTCCGGAAAAAAAACTATCAGAAAAAAATTAGATTGGGAAATAATGCGAAAAGAAAAAAAACTTTAAAAGAAACAAACTGGAAAAAAAATATATCAAGAAACGATGCGATTGGAAAATTATGCAAATGCAAAAATCGCTTGCAGTTAAATTCGATTTTCGGAAAGTCATCGCCACACTCCACCCAACACGGGATTTTTATTTTAAATGTCTGTAATATAATCGCAATAAAGTTACTAATATTTATTTAAGTACAATTAACTCCTATTACATTATTTCGAGCAATGTATTCGATCGATTGTTTAGGGTGCCGTAGTGTTAAAGTGATAAGCTACTTCAGAGGACCACTGTTCAAAAGAGGATTTAAAGGCCTATTCAAACCTAGGCCCTGATTCTGTATCGCAATCTATAGATTCCACACCCAAACCTTGCCGCGCACAAACGTCAAACGCATACGTTTTTGGAAAGATATCGTGATTTTTAAGGAATTAACGTGGTTTTGAAACAAGGAATCGTTACAGAATAAGGGCCCTGAGCGGTATTCGCTGCCGCTGTGGGTAAAGGTATATACCGCGCGGGTTTCGCTCAGGTATTTAGTATCAAGTTCCGCGGCTAGATTGACCTGAGCGGTATTCGCTGCTGCTCTACCCACAGCGGCAGCGAATACCGCTCAGGTTTGAATAGGCCTAGAGCGATATTTGCTTGCGCGTAGGGTTACCATTTAGGAATTTGAAAAGTCCTGACAAAAAGCCTGACATTTCGATAAAAGTCCGGACTTAATTTTATATTTCGATAAATGAGAAGTTAATAAAGATTAAAGATATATTTGATAAAACTTAAAATGTAGTTTTGTTACTCATATTCCAAAATACGGACAAATTAAAGAGCCGGACAAGGACATATCCGGACTGATCCGGACGGATAGTTACGCTCCATAAAGACTGCGTGTACGCACACACGGCGTCAGATCAACCTACCTAAAACTGTCAAATTTCTACAATCAATTTTGAACTTTATTGTTTGTCCTTATGGACCAATATTCATTGGAGAAATTTGACAGTTTAGGGTAGGTTGATCTGACGCCGTGTGTACAGTAGCTTTCGCGTTGCGTAGATGGTGTGCAAACGAACATCGCCGAAAAGTAGTCGACCACGCAGTTCCTCGATTGTAAATCTTTTATGAACTACTCCTCCTGAGTCACAAATTATCTAGAGCTCTTACACACGAACGGCAATTTGCCGACGATGTAAGTAACTGCTGCAGCTCACCATGCGACGGCTGCTAGTCGCCGACGCTCCTTCGGCATGTTGGCGGCTGACGCCGGCAAATGGCGACTCTTGTAGCTGTAGCGTGTCTTTTTTATTTAATCCAATACGTTTAAGCACTTGGTCTTTATCTCACCTCTTGGCAAGTGACGATAAGGACGAAGGTGGAAACGCGCTTTTCCCAAAACCCTCAACCACTGAGGAACTGGCTATTTATCTCTAAAGTCTAAACTGTCGGAACACAACAATACTATTAACTATGTTATTATGGCGCCTGACTTTAGAGATAGGATGGTGGCAGATAACCTTAAAAATTAACAAGCCCTTCCACTAACCAAACCAAGTACACAAAGATATACCCCCGCTGGGCATCGAACCCGGGACCTCAGGGTCTAAGACTGATGGGTTAGCCACTAGATCACGGAGGCAGTTAAAACTCTCAATAGCGGATTGCTGATGGCTGCCGTCGACGTATCGTCTCGTCTGCCAGCTGTCACCTGTTGACTGGTGACAGGTGCTGCTGTCAGTGACTCTGCCGTTGTTAACGTCTCGCTGTGTGCCAGAGCCCTCAAGGTTTAAATTTTAACACTACAAGATCATTTTAACACTACTCGGTGTAACACACTCACCGCTGTTGGACCAGTAGTACTGCCAGGCGGTGCCTATCGTGAACACCTTGGCCAGGGTCACGCTGATGGGCCTCCCGATGCTCACGTAGATCGGTAAGTTCATGTTATCATGGAGGTTCCTGCCCACGTGCTCGTTGGACGCTACTGGCTTTATTTTTAACCTGGAAATGTAAGAACATGTGAGAACTATACTATATATACTATAACTAGGTCTTTTCGTGATGGATGGACTGACTGTGGAATCCTTGACTGATGAACGGAATATATACGTAGGTACTTTTTGTTTAGTTTTCGTAATTTGGTTTTGTAATTTTCAATTAAGCGAATTTTCGCTTTTCGTAATTGCATTACAGGGTTTATAAAATAAACGCGTGAGATTGATATATTTTTTTTAGTTTCGAAATGTAGTGTTTGGGTATACTTCATCATAGTCATCATCAACTTATGAACGTCCCACAGCTGGTCACAGGTCCCACATGGACACCAGCACATGAAGAGATTGGGCCACTCACTTCACTACCCACTGCGTTTGCCTAATGGCAAATAACGACCGCCACCTTACGACAACAACCGGCGGGACCAAAGGATTTACGTGCCTTCCGCAGCATGGAGGAACGCGAGCTTTTTTTTATTTGTTCACTCATTCAATGATATAGCATTGCGATAGTTGTTTCACTGGCAAGATCGCAAACTGAACGCCTTTTTTATATTAAGCCCGGTAAATGTCGCCACTCCACCTGATGTTAAGTGGAAGTGAAGCCCAGAGGCCTAGCATTGGCAACACGAGAAAATTTCCTCGATCCGTTTTCTCGTGTTACGTATTACACGATTTGTCAAAAATAGACATAATAGTAGTTTTTGCTTGTCTGTGGTATTTTTGTCTACAAGCAAGCAATATAATTTTATCAAGTTTTGACCTGTAACCGAGATATTTCGTCGTTCCCGCCATCGAAGGAAGAGAGAATATCGTCCGCGACATAATTAAATCTCGTATTGCGTATGCTATAATATGCCTACTGGTGCGAGGACAACCAGTGCAGCGAGAGACGTAGCATCAGTCACCACACTCAGTGTGCCGGCCCACCAGACTTAGATGCTGCGCCATCAAGCTCCTCTACAATGTAGTCTTAAGATCCATTTATCACTTGTATTTATCAATTGCAATAAACAGATTTGAATTAGAAATACAATTTGAATTTAAAGTTAAGTAGCTGTACAAATATTTGGCAGTTAGTACTTCTCTATCACCGATTTTGGTCCTATTCCCGAGAGCATCAAAATCTGTGGAGTTTTGATAGCACCCGCCGCCAATATGACTTCCTTGTTCACGAATATGTTGTCTAGCTCTCGGTGGTTACGCAAAATGTATACGGACGATGCTGTTGTGTTCTCAAAACGAATCTGGAAGAGAGACACTTACTTAAAATTTATGTCGTTTATTTCTATTAAGTCAGAAATATTATTTACCTACTAACCAATTAAAAAGAAAGAGCTGTAAGCGTGGTGGCTCCTTAATAGATTACTACCAACCCATCTCTTCCTTAGGTATCGTAAAAGGCGACTAACGCACTAAGGACTGCACGTACATTCAACAGTTCTTCTTATTTGGTGAAACGTGGACTACGGCAGAGAACTGATTTTGCGGTTATCGTTGCCTTCTCTGACTACCTGATCCTCAGGGGATAGGTAATAGTCGTGAGTGAATGGATTTCACACATTTTTTGCTCCATTTACTCTAATTACAATACTCCATTTACATAACGTTCATCATACATGCTCTTCGGTCTAGGGTTCTTGATCTGATCTTTAAAACGAGAATATCTTTTATAAAAAGTTTATAATTATCACAAATGCAAACTCACCGCAATCGCCTGCGTCTTCAGAAGCACATGAAGGTTACTCCTCCTCATCACTGGCTTCAAGTAGGCGTTCCAAGCCGCGTGCCGCTCCCCTCCTCTCACCGTGGCCGCGGTCTTCCTGAACACCCCCTCTTTGGTCTGCGCAGTGCTGCATGCTTGTCTGAACGTCCTCATCAACTCATCTTCCTCGGCAATCAGTTTCAGTTGCAAAGGCGCCTAATAGTCGTGTTAAAAAGAAACGGGAATTAAATGTAAACGGGAACTAAATGGAATTACTATAATAGAGATTAGATAGAATTTTTTTAAATCCTCGTTTACGAATACTAGGGACTTCAGTGCCTACTTATTACTTACATAGTTATCGACATTCCGACTATTGCCCTTTGATCTCCTCAGATATAATATTAAGATAATTAATAGTCGATAATTAATAGGCGTTACTTTGCGGAAATCCATGATATACAAAAATGTAATAAAAATATCTAGTGTTAATCCCGCTAACTCACTAATTTATCAAGCTTGGATGCTGCATGCAAGCACCGCCCTCCCGCCCGCAATGTATGCACATGCAAAAGAAACGATGGATGCTAAATAAGGTATGCACATGCAAAAGAAACGATGGATCCTAAAAAAAATGCAAACCGAAACCCGAC
Organism: Scoparia ambigualis; assembly: GCA_963921215.1. Lineage (NCBI taxonomy): Eukaryota > Metazoa > Arthropoda > Insecta > Lepidoptera > Crambidae > Scoparia > Scoparia ambigualis. The sequence goes on from OY992521.1 coordinate 2,847,430, forward strand.
ACGTGTTGTTGTTGTGACAGCTGTTGACTGATCGAGAGCTGCGCGCCGACTGAAACGGCTGCGAAGATCTCGGCCCCTTATATAGCGCCACCGTTTCGCATTTGTGACGTACTACCCGCAATAAGACGCAATAATGGGGAGGAAACTAAATTTGTTTGGTCATTCAACAGTGTGTAATTATTATTGTTATGTTTTATAATTTCTAACTGCTCCAACACACACAACCGGAAACTCTTATTACATACATGCAAAATATTATATGTGTGATTGTCGCCCAAGGAATGGCCGGTGTCAATTAAATGTTTTGCGAAATGTGACTTGTCTGGATGGCCATTCCTATGTGCGGCCACATGTTCCTTATATCTAATTTCAAAATTACGGCCTGTCTGACCTACATAGACCCCATTGCATTCATTACAAATTAAAATTAAAAACTTATATACACCGGATTTTTTGGAATTTTCTAAGCGATCTTTACTGTTACATAAATGACGCATTATTAATATTCGCAATTTTATCTGAGATAGGGCCTAAATAGGTCAGACTACCCACATATTTGTTAATACGTTCGGGGGGACACGCATAAAGTAGTGAACGGACCCTTTTATTCTGTTTATTTAAAATTAAATAATCAATAGTTTGTTTAGAATAACCTAGACTCGACCAGTCAACAGCTCCTGAGGATGCCCCGTGGAGGGGCGAAACACGTGTCGGGTTTCGGTTTGCATGCCTTATTTAGCATCCATCGCTTCTCTTGCATGTGCATACATTGCGGGCGGGAGGGCGGTGCTTGCATGCAGCATCCAAGCTTGATAAATTAGTGAGTTAGCGGGATTAACATTAGATATTTATTCCATTTTTGTATATAATATTAAGGATATACTCTCAGACCAAATATTATTTGGCCAATTAAACTATTAAAAACGGTTTATATACTGCAGATGATTACGAATTAATGTAGGTTAAGTCATTATGCATTTCTCGATTTTTTATAAAATAATACCCTTAATGTTCAATTTCAATTGTTTAGATTATTTTAGTCAAACTTTTTGTTTAGTTAATTACTACTTACTACTATTAGCTGTTGCTGAAAGTTAAAAGAAATTCATAGACAAGAAGAAGAAATTTCGACAAGGATTTATGATTTAAATACACAGACGTATACGTCTGTGATTAAATACCATTATGAATAACTCAAAAATTAGAGATAGGAATAAAATATGCTCACCATATGCCCAGGACAGACCCCATCGACAGCGCAGTGGTCGGAATCGAACTCGTTCTGTACGGTGCCGAACGCCTTCACGAAATACGGCTTCAGGTCCTCGAAGGTCCAGCCTTTAAATCCCAGGCGAGACCAGCGCTCGAATTCCTGGGGGATGCCGAATCCGTGCAGGAGGAAGTTGATTTGACCTGAACCGCCCAGGCCTTTGCCGCGCGGAAGGAACTGCGACTGGGAACAGACGAAGGTTGGAAGTAGTTGGTTAGTTGGAGGTTTCATGGCGTTTTAAAAAGTATGGGGTCTGAAAAAGGAGGCAGAGGTAGGTCAATATACTTACCTAAAACTGTCAAACTCTAATCGATTTGATCGTTAAACCTTAACCATAATGTTCCAAAATTGAAGAAATTTGACATTTTGTGGTAGGTTGATGCGCTGGCGCGCTGGCTTTTGATATTGTTACTCGTTGATTCTACTAAAATTTGCTTTTTTCTTCGAAATTAAATTAGAAATGAGTCATTGCTCTGAAAATGTTTGCTTGAAAATTGTAACTGTTGGTTTTGCAAATAGCACATGAGGTTCGACATCAATTACTTACTTACCTACTTCTTTATTTAGTTTCTAACCTCGCGTATTTCTACTACAAAGCTTGTCCTCATAGAGAACTTTAGTAAGTATAGGACCACAAAACCTACCTGTTTCCAAAGACCGAACGAAGAGTACTTCTGCCGCGCGGTCTTCACAGCCCAGTCGTTGGGGCCCTGCTGCGCGGCAGTGGCCGTGAGGGGGATCCTGGTGAAGTAGCCCATGTGTTCCCCGGCCTCTACCAGCAGCACCCTGGTGGAAGGGTCCTCGGAGAGCCGGGCGGCGAGCACGCAGCCCGCTGTGCCGGCGCCAACTGCGTAGGTTTTTTTTTATAAAAGAAGGAGGCAAACGAGCAGGCAGGTCACCTGATGAAGAGTAATCACCGCCGCTCATAGACACTCGCAAAACCGTAGCAATCGCAGGCGCGTTGCCGTCCTTTAAGGGAGGGGGAAGGGGGGATGGGCCTCCGGAACCCTCACTAGCCGGACGAAACACAACAGCACCAAGTGCCATTATTTCACGCCGGATATTCGTGAGAGGGTGGTATTACGCCGGGCGAGCCGGCCTAATGCGTACTGCAACGCAGCGTGGCTCTACCACTCAGTCAGTGTCACTCATTTAGCACCACCCAGGGGTCACGTGTAGGGTCTCAAGAGTAAACCTACGGACGCGAGTAACTTTAACCCCCAAAGTCACATTGGGACAGCCTGGTGGGTTATGACCCTTTTTCCACATATGGGAAAGCTTGAATCACTTAATTATTGCACAAAATAATATCATTAAAAGCACTTTACACAAAATATGTCTATTATGCTGTTAAACAACGTTGATGGGTTTTGCTTTGCTACTGTTTTATAGGTGCCAGCAAGCAAGTACATGCAAGCCAATATCGTAGTGAAATGGCAAGAATTGGTTGCCAAACCAAACCTGACTCTCGATCGTGTCTCTAAGTAACGGGTAAGCGCTTGGCCTTCATCTCACCTGATGGTAAGTGACGATAAGGCCGAAGGTGGAAGCGCGCAAACCCGGAATCCTTAACCACTAAGGAACTGGTTATCTTATCTCAAACTGTCGGAACACAACAATGCTATAAACATCGTTGTTATGGCGACAGACTTAGATAAGATGGTGATAGCTAGCCAGGCGGACTTAACAGCCCTATTACCAACCAAACCGAGCACACAAAGATTACCTGCCCCCCGTTGGAAATCGAACCCGGGACCTTTGGGTCTGAAACCGGTGGCTTAGCCACTAGACCACAGAGGCGGATAAAGTTTTGGAGTTTGCCAGAAAAACCTAGGTTTGTGCATTCTCGTCCAAGGTAAATTCCTTCCTTACTCCTCCCACTCTTCAGAACCCTCCTTTACCCATTTCAGTGGACCTCAGCATTCTTGGCATAGACATCGGCCAGGAACTGAATCCAAAATGCTACATCGAGAGTGTAATTTTAACTGCCGTAAGTTGGGTATTATTTATACAGCAGCGCTGTTTGCTGTACAAGATTCAGATGCGATCGAGTATGGAGTATTGTTCCCATCTATGGGACGGCTCCGCTAAATACCTCCTCGATGCACTTGATAGACTACAAAGGCGGGCGGTACGCATTATAGGAGATGCTGAGGTTACAACCCCTCTTGAGGACCTCCAGCTGCGTACTCAGTGTCTTCTACCGAAATTACTACGGAGAGTGTTCTGAAGAACTGTTTGATCTAATCCCGCCCTCTACTTTCCTCTCCCGGACTACACGTGCTGGTCTTAGGAACCACCATCATACTGTGCAGACTATTAGCACTCGTACCAAAAATTTGGCAAGTCTTTCTTCTGCAATTTCATTCGGCTTTGGAATTCTTTCTTTAAGCGGGGCGTGAAACGGCATTTATGCAGGCCGTCATGAATAGTTGCGCTGCGCTTGTTACCGTGCTAATTCCACGGTGTGAATTATTTTGGACTGCATCGGCTGCTTACCATCAGGCAGGACGTAGTAGCTATGACGTGTCAAAAAAAAACATATTTTATGTAACCGCCTCTGTGGTCCAGTGGTTAGAGGACCGATTTTAGACCCTGAGCTCTCGAGTTCGATTCCCCGCGGTCCCCCGCGGGCAATTAAAACCCTGTTTACCACCATACATGTTTGTATTCAACCGAGTACTAAGTACAACCGAGTACGTACTCAATTTAGAGAAAAACTGTTTTTCTAAATTGATTTCGGGTCTAGGTGTATTTTCTGTCTATGTATGTTTCTCCGTTATCTTACCATATTAACGAGTTTCAAAGGAATACTTATCTTGGTCTAGATAATTAGTGTGAGCGTAGTAATACAATTTTTTTTATTTATAAAAGTACTACAGCATTGTTGTGTACCAAGAGTTAAAGATATAAGATAGCTGGCTCCTCCTCAGTAGTTGAGGAGGAATTTGGATGAAGTACCCATAAAGATATTAAAATCTTCTACGGGTAAGCACTTGGCCATAATCTAACATTAAAGCAATATTTAACTTTAATATTATTATGCACATTCCCATACGAATTTTAATTAATACTTTATTGCACAAAGAAATTACATTAATACACAAGTTATACAGGACATATATCAGGTCAGCTTATCTCTAGAAGAGATCTCTTCCAGCCTACCCTAGCTGTGGTGATAAAATTAAATCTGCGGGACAAATTGCCCTATACAAAACATACATAAACTAAACATAATTATATAAATAAATAAACATACACAAAATATATATCAAATTACTTATATATATACTAAGTTACAGATTAACGATAATGTTAGACAGGTAGTGCTCTTTGAGGTGGTGTTTGAATGATTCTACCGATGACCTCTCACGGATGCTGGCCGGTAGTTTGTTCCGCAGTCTAGCTGCATAAACAGTAGGTAAAGGAATTGTGGAAAAACTTGGTGTTGGCTTGTGGATAGGAAAGGGTCCTGGTATCACAGGAACGTTTTGGGCGAGAAGAGGCAGGTAACCCAAGCAACAAAATTTGGTACTATATTTGGGGGTTAAAGTTGCTCGCGTCCGTAGGTTTACCCTTGAGACCCTACACGTGATCCCTGGGTGGTGCTAAATGAGTAACACTGACTGAGTGGTAGAGCCACGCTGCGTTGCAGCACGCATTGGGCCGGCTCGCCCGGCGTAATACCACCCTCTCACGAATATTCGACGTGAAATAACGGCACTTGGTGCTGTTGTGTTTCGTCCGACCAGTGAGGGTTCCGGAGGCCTCTTCCCCGCCCCCCCTCCCAATTCCTATTCCTTCCTTAAACCTATTCCTCCCTTGAAGGCCGGCAACGCATCTGCGATTCCTCTGGTTTTGCGGGTGTCCATGGGCGGCGGTGATTACTTTCCATCAGGTGACCCGCCTGCTCGTTCGCCTCCCTCTTTTATAAAAAATAAATAAATAAATAAATAAAAGTCCTGAGAACGTTTTGGAGCGTGCTAATTAGTGTACATAATTATCACTATAATGATGTTAAGAACGTTTACAGAACCCCAAATAGGCCCTAGTTTTATCACTGATTTATTCTATAAACATTACATAAAGGTTCTCACGGTAATAAATCAGCTCTGTAGTTGAAACCTAAAAGTGTCGAGAAACGCTTTTTGGTACTGAAATAGTGCTATCTGCAGCATTTATGTCACAAATTTGCACTACTTATATATAAAAGTAACCAAAACATGTTTAAATTGCTTTTTTGCACCGTAAACAATTCTAGTGATCTTTTTTATAACACTTATTCAATCATTTTATTCGTGTTGTGACTCTCGAATGGGTGAGACCAATCTTGTACAATCTACTGTGTAAATGCTGGGACGCGGGAGGTGTGCCTAGGGATATGCGTGACGCTAACATCATCACATTATACAAAGGGAAAGGTGACCGCGGCGACTGTAACAACTACCGTGGTATCTTTCTTTTGAGCGTAGTTGGCAAGTTTTTTGGCCTAGTCATTCTATCAAGACTCCAAAAGCTTGCAGAGCGCGTCTATCCTGAGTCACAGTGTGGTTTCCGCTCCGGGCGTTCCACAGTTGACATGATTTTCACACTTCGTCAAATGCAAGAGAAGTGTCGTGAACAAAAGATCCCTTTGGCTGCAGCCTTCGTTGACCTTAATAAGGCCTTCGATACGGTCAGCCGGAAGGGATTGTACACAGCGCTCGAGAGCATTGGGTGTCCACCTAAGCTTCTTCGTCTCGTGGCATCGTTCCATGAGGACATGAAGGGGTCAGTGGTTTTTAATAGAAATCTATCAGAACCGTTCGAGGTCTCCAGAGGAGTGCGACAGGGTTGTGTCCTGGCTCCTACCCTGTTTGGTATATACTTCTCGCTTATATTACATACCGCTTTCGGCGATAGCCAACAGGGTATCCATCTACACACGAGGACCGACGGAAAGATGTTTAACATCTCCCTCCTCAAATCTAAAAAGAAAACGCGAGGATCTTTTCGTCAACAGTCTTCTGTACGCTGATGACGCAGCTTTCGTTGCTAACTCCGAACATGAGCTCCAGTTAATGATGAATCAATTCTCACAGGCGTGTTCCCTGTTTGCCATGTCAATAAACACGAAAAAGACCGTTGTGCTAGTGCAAGGTATCTCCGTGGCCCCAGCGATCTCTTTTAATGGCGCGCAGTTAGAGGTAGTTGACAGATTTTGCTACCTAGGGTCGGCCGTCACGAACAACCTCTCGCTTGATGCGGAGGTCGACATACGTATTGGAAAGGCGGCGACCATGTTCGGGAGGCTTAGTACCTACTCGAGTATGGCAAAACAAGCATCTCACAACAACGACCAAGATGTTGGTCTTTCAAGCTTCCATTTTAAGCATACTCTTGTACGGAGCCGAAACCTGGACGACATACGCAAAAGTAGAACGTCGTTTAAATTCCTTCTATATGCGCTGTCTTCGTAAGACCTTGGGCATATCATGGCAAGACAGGATCACAAACGAAAGGATTCTATAAATAGCACGGCTGCCTAGCCTGACGTTTAGTTGACTGAGTTTCTCAAACAGAGACGTTTACGCTGGCTAGGGCATGTGTACAGGATGGAACCCTCCCGACTACCACGACGTGTTCTTCTTGGTGCTGTCGCGAATGCAAAAAGAGACGTTGGGAGGCCATTGCTTCGCTTTAAGGATTGCGCTAAAAGAGACATGTCTGCCTTTCACATTGACCACAGAAACTGGGAAAAGCTTGCAGAGAAACGGACGGAGTGGCGTAAACACGTGTTGGAGGGTCGCAAGTTTTGCGATAAAACCTGGTTCGCGGCACTCGCTGACAAGAGAAAGAGACATCGTCAAGGCGACTCAGTCCCATCTGTCGCAAACTTCTATTGTCAGGCCTGCGGTAGAACATGTCGCTCTCGCATCGGACTTTTCAGCCACCAAAAACGGTGTTTGCCCAGCATTGCACCATAAATCGTCTGCAATAGACGCAAAGGCTAATGATGATTTCATTCGCCGATGTAATAAAAAGGAAAAGGACACTACGTAGCTCTGTCGTAACTTGCACTTGCGAAATTAATTGTATTGATAAAATCATTCCTGCTGATTTCAAATCGACAATGCGCCCTCGTAATTTGCTTGTTTTAAATAAATTTAAATTAATTAAATAAGTACTTTTCCCGACTATGGCTGCTATAGTACACATTGGCACCAGCCGTGCTGCTAATGTGCTATCGTGGTAGCAAACAGCAGCCATAATTGATTATTTTTTTATGGCTGCTCTTAAAGTACATTTTTGTCACGATTTAGTATCGTAGGAGAACAAACAAACTCACCTATAGAGCTATTTAGAATTGAAGTTATTAAGAACTGTAGAAGAGTTATCATGATTTTTACAGAACTAGCTCCATAGCGATGTTGAGGGAGCTTGTAAGAAGATATAACGTTACGTAATCGTTGTGCAAGGTACTTTTATAGTGCAAATTGATCCTGTAATAGTGTTTTCGACACTCCTACAATACTAGTACTGTAATAGTGCAGCGCGATGCGCGCTCGGAAACGGACGCGCTCCACTACGCAGTGAGAATTATTACTATAATTCGAGTTTCGCGCGGCAATATCCGCCGCTCGCGGTATTGACTATGGGTTCCCAGCAACTTATAGTCAGTGAACTACTGGCATTTATCAAGCATGCCATCGACACAATGGACGAGGTCAGCATCGTCCAGATCTGCAAATCTAGCTTCAAGGAAGATGAGATTTGCAGTGGCAAGGTGCTGTTGTTCCAGCTCCTCGGCAAAGCTGACCAGATGCCATCACGACGGAGGGATGGAGGCGAGAAGAGTCTCCAAGATATAATAACTCTTCTGAAGGAGACCGACCCGGACGATGTGCCTGCATTCGTGGCGAAAGAGCTGCACAAGCTGCCCCCCGTCACATTCGACCACGTCGACGTCACCAGGCTGTTGAAGGACGTTACTTCCATCAAGACGAGCCTGACCGAGGTACTGTGTAAATTGGAGGCCTCCGATAACACCATAAGTGAGTTGCGTGCCCAAGTAGCGTTGTTACTTGTTAAGCAGCGCTGTTTCGGTATGTAGGTCACCTGAGGCCCCCAACGTAAACACTCGTCGCGCGGCGCAAAATGCATCCATCAGCAGTTTTGAGTCGGCTCATATGGATGCGTCACCGGCCGCTGCTATCGCCGCACGCGATTCCCCGCGCCCCGCCGCCCGCTCCCTCGCCCCGACGGAAACGTCACGCGTTTGCACGTCGACCCCACGTGCATATGCCGCTGTCGCTGCTGTTGCCAGCCAAAGCCGACCCGCCGCTCCGCAACCGGAGCGACGAACGACGAAGGGAAAATACAATACCCGCGTACCTGTCTCCGGAGTTGTTTCCAAACTACAAAGGCAGATGGGAATGTGTGACAACGACGGTTTTACGAAGGTGGAGAGGAGGAGGAAGAAGCCCACCAGCCGGAACCTATGTGGCACAGCACCGACAGGTCCTAACCATCTGCTGCGGCCGGCGGTGCCGACGACGCTGCTGTACCTGTCCCGACTGCATTACTCCACGAAGTCAGAGGAGATTGTGGAGTATATCAGAATTAAAGCCAAATACACCCTGAGAGTCGAGCGGTTGGAGTCCCGCCACAACGTAAATTTTAATTCGTTTGTGGTGAGAGTGCCGACTGACCACCTGTCGACCTTCATGAAGGAGGACTTTTGGCCGAAGGGTGTCATGTACCGGCGGTTCAGAGGTCGGTTACCAGACACCACGTTGAGCCACACGTCGCCGATATGTACGACGAGTACATTACCTGTAAAATAAGATCTTACTAACATAGATAATAAGTATTATATACTAACAAAATTGTTTTATATTGTATGTATGTTAGCGTGTAAGGTATTTATTATATGGGCCTCTTTGTATCTTTACCATCCTGTACATTGTTTGTTGCCTGAAATAAAGAGATTTATTATTATTTATTATTATAATAGTACATTATGATATAAGTGCGGTAAGATGAAAATTACAGCAGAGGCGATATAAATCAAAACGTGCGTCATTAATGTAACAGTAAAGATCGCTTAGAAAATTCCAAAAAATCCGGTGTTTATAAGTTAATTTGTAATGAATGCAATGGGGTCTATGTAGGTCACACAGGCCGTAATTTTGAAATAAGATATAGGGAACATGTGTCCGCACATAGGAATGGCCATCCAGACAAGTCACATTTCGCAAAACATCTAATTGACACCGGCCATTCCTTGGGCGACAATCACACATATAATATTTTGCATGTATCTAATAAGAGTTTCCGGTTGTGTGTGTTGGAGCAGTTAGAAATTATAAAACATAACAGTAATAATTACACACTGTTGAATGACCAAACAAATTTAGTTTCCTCCCCATTATTGCGTCTTATTGCGGGTAGTACGTCACAAATGCCAAGCGGTGGCGCTATATAAGGGGCCGAGAGCTTCGCAACCGTTTCAGTCGGCGCGCAGCTCTCGACCAGTCAACAGCTCCGGAGGATGCCCCGTGGAGGGGCGAAACACGTGTCGGGTTTCGGTTTGCATGCCTCATTTAGCATCCATCGCTCCTTTTGCATGTGCATACATTGCGGGCGGGAGGGCGGTGCTTGCATGCAGCATCCAAGCTTGATAAATTAGTGAGTTAGCAGGATTAACACTAGATATTTTTATTACATTTTTGTATATCATCGATTTCCGCAAAGTAACGCCTGATTCTATTAATTAGACATATTTATTTTTAAACTTTCAAGGTAAAAGGCGATTAACGGACTAAAGACTGCACATACCTCCAACAGCATAGAGCGGCGACAGGCTCATCAAAATAATACTACCAACACCTTCCCTTCGGAGTCGTAAAAGGCGACTAACGGACTAAAGACTGCAGATACATTCGACAGCATAGAACGGTGATGGGCTCATCAAAATAATACTACCAACCCTCCCTTCTCTTCGGTGCCGTAAAAGGCGACTAACGGACTAAAGACTGCACATAAATGCTACAGCATAGAGCGGCGATGGGCTCATCAAAATAATACTACCAACCCCTTTCTTTTCTTGGGTTTCGTAAAAGGCAACTAACGGACTAAAGATTGCGCATACAGCCAACATCATAGAGCAGCGATGGGCTCCTCAATATATTACTACAAACCCCTCTCTTCCCTTCGGTGTCGTAAAAGGCGACTAACGGACTAAAGACTGCACATACATCCAACAGCATAGAGCGGCGATGGGCTCATCAAAATAATACTACCAACCCCTCTCTTCCCTTGGGTGTAAAAAAAAATATATTTTTTTAAATATTAAAATAATTATTAATGGTACTGGATGGTCAATAATGAGGCCTAGATTTTTAGTTTTATCAGAAAATGCAATATTCACTACATTACTTATACGTAACCTTGGGGAGTATATTGAGGTCTAGTCTGTCACGCAGCCGGTTGCTACCCACGATTATTGCCTGTGATTTGGCTGGGTTTACTAGTAGTAGTCCAAATGCGTCCGCCCACAATTTCACTGAGAGGAGATCTTTATTGATAGATTATATAGTAGAGTGAGCATCAACCGCATCGAATTGTCTATAAAGTTGCAAGTCATCTGCATATAGGTGGTACGAGCAGGATAACACTTTTACGAGTTGACTTATGAATATCGAGAAGAGCAGAGGTGAAAGTACCCCACCCTGTGGTATGCCCGCAGTGAGAGAAGGCCATTCAGAAAATGAGTCATCACACCTGATCCTCTGGTGAAGATTGCGGAGATAATCCGAGAACCAAAAAATCACCGCAGGGGTAAGGTTAAAGGAGTGGAGAATGGCAATGAGGATGTCATAATCAACGGAATTGAAAGCACTGCTAAAGTCTAATAGAATTAGGATCGTAAACATCCGGTTATCCGTAGCGTAGCGAATATCGTCAGTGACGTTTAACAGGGCAGTTACTGTGATGTGGCCAGGATGAAAACCGGATTGATACGGACCAAATGAGTTGTGATGTGAGACAAAAGAGAACAGTTGTTTGTGAACAGCGCTTTCCAGGACCTTGGATAGGAATGTTAGGCTTAAAATAGGACGGTATTAAGAGAGTGCGGTAGAGAAGCGGACTTAGGAATGGGAATGACCTGGGTTAATTTCCATTTAGAAGGGAATGCGTTGGTTGCCAAAGAGTGGTTAATAATGTGTGTAACGATAGGCACAACGTCATCCAGGAGTGGCACCAACATGTCACGGCAAATGTCATCTTCGCCCATGGCCTTGGAGGAAATGGATAGGATGCTTTTTTAACCCTCTCCTACAGTGATTTCACGGAATGTAAAGGGCTCACCGTCGGGACGGGCCGCTGTGTCTAACAAAGTGAGTGTAGCTGCCTTGGTGGTACCATCAACAATAACCGGTGAGCTGGCGAAATGTCTGTTAAGGTGATTGAGATCTGGTAATTCACCAGTACTGCCACGGTCCTTACCTGCACCGAGGGAGCTAAGGAACTTCCAGACCCTACCTTGGGGTAGGTCTTCCACTGAGGAATGGCTATATCGGCGTTTGGTATCACGGCAGAGCCGATTACAGTGATTGCGCAACTTTTTGTAGGAGCTCAAATTATTATTTTATGGAAACCTCTTAAGCAGTGATTTAGCCTTGTCTCTACGTTGCATAGACTTCCTTATCGTAGGAGTGAGCCAAGGCGCAAGTAGATGCTTAATGCGCACTGGTCTGAGAGGGGCATAAGAATCAAACAGTTTAGTTAAATGTGTATTGAAAGTTTTCACCTTCTCATTTGTTGTGCCAGCCGCAAACAATGTAGATCAGTCAATCTAACAAAAGTCATCCCTCCAGCGATCCACACAGATATCACCAAAATTACGCTGAAGAATTACTTTGGCTTTGGGTTTGGGAGTGCGTACACGCTAGGACAAATATAAGAAGTCATGATACGAGAAAGGGGCAGTAGTTTGTCCATGCATAAGGACTGAATCAGGTTTAGAGACTATCTGTACGTCCAAGAGAGAGGCCTGACAATTATATGAGAATATGGGTGGCAGTGAGTGGAAGCAAAACAAAGTTGACTGAAGTTACAATGGAATTAAGACGTGAGGACCGAAAGTTATTCTTTAGTAAGCAAGTATTGAGATCACCCATCAAAATTACATGATCGTAAGAAGAGCTGAGGGATTCAAGGGTTGTCTCAAATGAGTCAAAATAGTTAACGCTGGTGCTGGGGCTGTAAGCAGCTTCCACTAAAATACTGTGTGATGTATGCTGAGTTTTAAAAATAAGTACTCTAAGGATCCAGTATAAGTACCAGGAGACTGACTAACAACAGAGCACGGGATGTGTTCCTTGATGTAAATAAATAAATACATACATACATACATACAACTCTGTCGTTTCGGAACAAATATATAACCATTTAGTGTTAAAAGAGGGGACGGTAGAGAAGGTTTGAGCCAAGATTCGGAAATTAATATTCCATCGACTAGCCCGTTGTTAAATGATCTTGCAATAATGAATTTGGCATAGTAAGAATAATAATACTGGTCTGAGGTGACAAGCCCCTGATATGATATTAGTCATAATAAGGCTGAAGGTAGAAGCGCACTCTATCCAAAAACCTTTTCTAAACACTCTGGTTTAAATTCTAATTTCTCAAAGAGTAACGTTACGTTTTTTGTAGTAGAAAGTTCTGAGCTCGGACCAATTTGGTCCGAGGTTCTGAGGTAGAAAGCCTTGTCACAGATACGCAATCATTAGTGAGATGCGATGATTATCTACGAGTATATTATATTTATCATAGCCATTCGGATTTTTACTGACCTCGGGCTTTTTATGGTCAGAGTTGAAAGTTGATAGCTGTTCTAAAACGGACAAGCCTACAGGCGTCTAAATTTAGGAAGGAAGGGGACGCTGTGTTACTTTTCTTGCTAAAAAATTAAAATATTTAAAAGGTAAGTACGTTGTGTTTTTATGATTTACGTGAAGTTAATTGAATAGCAACGCACATTACCTGATAGATTACCCTTTATAGTGTCTTATATGAGTAAAATTAACTGACAATATATTTGTAACTACTAATATTTTTCGGCGTGGGCTCGGATGGGGGATGGCAGGCAAAGCGGTGACAGGCCAAACAGGTAGGTACCTACTACGCTTTTTGTAAAAGTCAACACTACAAAATCATCATTATCAGGCAGGACAAAAGAAAGCTCCGAAAAATCCGAAACCCTCAACTCCGGACAAGAAAAGCGAAAGAAGAAAAAGGATAACACAAATAATAAAGAAATTAAAGACTATTAATGCATTATAAGTAGGGAAAAATACGTAGGTACTTGATGCCCCTGAGGACTGGATACAATATTCACAATTACTATTATATTATTACTATAAAGGACATGGATCCTTTTTTGTGATTTTTGTTCCGATTAGAACGCAAATTTATATTTTTGCCCGATTATGGTACCCGTTTTACCAACCTCCTAAGGGCAAAAGGGGTTTTTGGCCTATTTTTGAAAAAGTGATTTTGCTCAATAATTTGATTATTTTGTCATTAAACAAAGATCATTAGGTACCATAGCCAAGGAGGTTGTTCTTAAGTTCCTTCACTTTGTTAATTACATTTCTCACTATTAAGGGGCCCCGCCCAACAAACAATTTGGTCATGTAATGACAGAGTTACATGACTTTAAGTTATTTAAAAGTTATATTACAGTAATTTGTTTCCCTTTTTGTCGTGTACAGGTGCGCTATTTACCTAATTAGTTATATTATACATTGTTATATAATATGGTCCTATAGACGTAATGGCAACTTTATTATAGGACAGTTATATAGTTATAGTCATGACGACTTTTATAAAACTTATCTATATAACTTTTTAGTCGTAAAAACGTTATGGGCATATAACAGTGTCGGATGTGTCAATGACGTCATGTTATTACCTTTCTTACAACTTCTAAACGGGCGATTGTCGTTTATACGTCGTAATGGTAATCATTAAATAATAGTAGAAAAAGAGGCTCCAGTACAACCTGTATACGTCTTCAGGGAACATAAATATCACAATACGACCGTTATTTAACTAATGTCCACGTACAGGTCTTAAAATAAACTTGTATATAACGTGCATAACTGAAGTCCTTCAATCATCTGGTTTGACTTTTTCACAAGCTGGAAGAGAGGAATATCAGGATGGTTCCGTAGTAAACAAAATATTTGAAAATACTGAAACGGCAGATATTCTTTTAATTAAAATGCCGGAAATTACGAAGACTATAACAATTTGAGTCTTAGTAACTGTGGTTACTTTCAGAAAGTGAATGTATTACTGAGAAGGACATACAGAATATAGATGATGACTTTAGAAGTAATTATAGAAAGTGGGCTATCGATTATAATATTATATTATAATTATAAATACTGAACGAAAGAATACCCTATATAGGTCCTTTAGACCCAAGAAGTCTTTTACAAAGTGGAAGAGATGTTTCAATAATCGTTTTCGATAATGGTCAATATTGGCATAATGAGTTCTTTGAATTTTATTTTTTTTTGTTTATTCCACTTATTCATTATGAATTAGGTAACTAAGTACTTACTCTTAATTGATATAAAGAAAAAAATCGGTAATTTGTTTATTTTTGTATTTCTTGAAACATAATTAAACCACATCCTCCAACTTTAAATATGTTTTTTTTATTTTCTTCATATCTGTCTTCGATATAAACTTATCCATATGGCATTTGAATCATTTTGTTGTATTTATGAGAATTGCCTACAAAAGTAAAACTATTAGGTACATACAAAATAAATATAATGGAACAATAAATGGGTACATAATCATAATATTTGTTTGTATTTACAATTTTACTTTGTATCTAATGAACCCTAATAGTACAGGAATGGCGACGAAACACTTTCGCAGAAGACAATTTATACGTCGGGAAGTTATATTAAAGTCCCATAACATAGTTACCGATAAAAATATGATTAAACATTAAATAATGCTTAAGAATTTATGAAGCGCATGAAAAATTACTTTAAAACTTACCTTACATTAATCAGTAAACTTTTTTCCACAACAGAAATGGTTATAGCTGACAAATAACAGAGTTGTTTTATTATTTTAATGTAATGTATATTAATAAGATGGTTGTCGCCTTCGATTGTGTTTTAATCACGACGGAGTAAAGTAAAGCGAAACCAAAATTGTTATATATTATGATTGTTTTTACGTTATTATGACATTTACACGACGGTAACACGTCGGTAATATGTCGATAAATTAACAATTACTTGTCATGAAGTCGAGTACATATTGCAGCAGCTAACGTTACTCAACTATTAAATAAATCGACAACATCTATACGACGACTATGCGACCAAAAAGGCATTTATATGACTGTTATTCGATTTTCTTATGACATTTAGTTGAATAAAATGGGCCTAAATGCCGTTGAGTAAACGTAATGACGACGTCTACACGACTACCTTTTAAAACATAAAGTTATAATCAAAACGTTTAATCAACCACACAAATGTTTGTTGGGCGCTCTTAAGTTTAAGTTTAAAGATTCTTTATTTCTCAAAAAAGATAATATATCACTTACATGAGAAAAGAATTAAGTAATGACGTTAATTAATACAGGCACCGTTCGCGCCGCTGTATCTGTATTACAAATATTTCCTCACTTCACTTACACTAAGTATTGTTTATATATTTCATTAATTCACTTCGCAAACATATTGAGCAAGTTTTGCTTTAAATGACTTTAAACATTCAACGCTTTTTAATGATGAAGGTAGTTTATTAAAGAGCTGTGCTCCCTCAAAAGTAAACATTCGTTTGCCTTATTTGGTTCGTGCTTTGGGTAGAACCAAAAAACTGGCGCGTCTCGTTGCGCGTTATGATACTCGCTGCGTTATTGCTATTGAGGTGTGGATGGTTTTATTAAATACTTTTCGCATGAGCATGCAGGTGTGGAAGGCAAATACCTAACTGTTTTATATTCATAAGACACGTTTCCATGTAGATCTTAGAGGTAGGTGTGAGGTATGCATAGTGGAATAATAATTTAATTATTTTATTTTGTACTATTTGTAGTTCTGACAACTTAGTTTTTGAGGCACTGCCCCATATTTCTATTAAATAAATTAAGTGAGACTTTACAAGTGAGTTATAGATATCAAATCTTGCTTTGCGTGGAATACATCGAACTATAAGGTCGTAGGGAACTCATCAACGACGATATTTTTTTTTATATGGTTAATATGTATGTTCCATGTCAAGTGGGTGTCAATATGCAAGCCTAGGTATTTCTCGTGTGTTTTTTGTTGTATAGGTATGGTATATATTGTAGGTGGGTTATATAGCGGAATTGATTTGTTTTTTGCTTTAAAAATTATGTAAGATAAGAAGTCTTAGATATGTTAATTGTTAAAAGATTTTGTTGCAACCAAGTGGTGAGAATGTGGAGATCTTATTGAGCGAGAGAAATTATGCTGTTAATAGATGATCCGAAATAGAATAGGCAAGTGTCATCAGCATAAGGTCACGTGACCGTGTAATCCGATTTTATCAATGTCATTAATGTAGATAGAAAATAACAAGAGTCCTAATATGGATCCTTGGGGAACACCACAGTGTAATGGAAGAGCTTTACTTTGATAATGTTCTATTTTTACAATCTGATGACGATCTTTGAGGTATGAATTAAACATTTTGAGTGCATTATCGCGGATACCTATAATTTCAAGCTTTTTTAGTAGGATTTCATGACTAACGGTATCAAATGCTTTTTTTAGGTCGATAAACACACCCAAGACAATGTTTTTTCTATCAATATTGTGTCGTATTTTAGTTACTAAGTCGAGTGTTGCAGCTAACGTGTTACTTTTTGGTCGAAAGCCAAATTGTCTGCCAGTCGAAAATTGATCGAATTCAGGTACGTTTCTAAGCGTTCGTGTATTACTTTCTCTAAGATTTTTGATAGCACCGGCAAAACAGAGATTGGACGATAGTTGCCTGGATCTGTTTTTGTTCCCGATTTGTAAATTGGTGTCACTTTAGCTAGTTTAAGTGAATTTGGGAAATGACCTTCAGCCAATAAAATGTTAATCGATTCAGTAATGACGTCTGCAATTAATTTTTTGATGCATTTCAAACTTTTGGTACTAATAACATTCATGCCCGTGCTGGAATTCGGATCAAGTCCGTCAATAATTTTCAATATCAATATCAATAGTTTAAATGATAAGAGTTTCGGAGTGTCGTGTATGATGGGTGGTGATGTCTGTTCGTTTTGGATATTGTTGTGAGGGTGTGATAGGATTTTTTTGGCAAGTAGGGATCCGATAGTAGAAAAATATTGGTTAAATATGTTACAGATACCTTCAGGATCAGTTATAGTTTCCGTTTCAGATACTAATTTTGAGGGAACACAGCTGTTTTTCATCTTACGATTAGATAGGTGGTTTAAGAGGCTCCAGGTCTTCTTGGGATTGCTTTTACAGTCGTGAAATTTGCCGTAATAGTAAACGTCTTTGGTATTTTTGATTAGGTTTGTCACCTCTCGTCTCGTTTGTATGTATGTGTTCTCCAACGTGACATTCTCGGGATCTTGTCTATGTTCAGTCCATAATTCATTTCTTCGATTGATTGCGTAGATGATATCTTTGTTTATCCAATCCTTAAGTGGAGGGTTTAGCTTTTTGAGCTTAGTTAGTTTACATTTTTCTGTGTAATTTTTTATTGTTTCTTCTAGCTTGCTGTAGTCTCTGATCTCGTTATCAAATTTGTGGTTCTCGATGGATGTGTATAGTTTTGCATAATCCATAGCTTTTTAAGCAATACTTTTAATCGGAGCTGGTTTGTATTTCTTTACTGTCAAAAAGATTTGTTTGTGGTCGGACAATGGGGAATCACATAAAGCTAAATGAAAAAAGTCATTTTTTAAATTTGTACTCACGTGATCCAGTACTCATGCTCTTGCCCTACCTTCCCCTAATGTAACATTAAGCTATTTTTTTGCGGTTCATTAACCCCTATTGCCTTTCACGAAAACTCCTAGAGGTGTCTGTACTGCATCCAAGCTATTCCAAAAACGCTAGGATCAATAAATAACTATGTTATTGTCAATGCATTTACGTATTTATGAAACATTACTTTACATTTTTTCAAAGAATTCTCATAAGTAGGTAATTTTCTAATCTGGGGGCACGGAAGTGCCCCGCCAAGTCGAGTAGCCAAAAAAGGTACGGCCATACCCATCCTTTTCTCGAAGCCATTCGAGCCATTTTCGAACTCCTGTAACTTCATTGCGGAAATCCTAGAAGCCAAATTTTTTTTATTGGCCAAGAGGTCAATACATAGCTAGATTTAATTCCAAATTACATTTAATTTGAACCAGTAGGTAAATTAGTACCTAATTATTGCAAGTCAATGTTGCTTAATTTTGTCACTGACTCACTCAATGCTCATAAAAATTCTAAGGTATACCTACCTTCGGGTACTTCTAGCAGACACACAATCTTCAAATTTAGTACATACCTAGTTATTGTTCTGCGTATTAAGCAAGGAAAAACTCTTAAACTACGATTTTTTTTCAAAAGCCGACAAGGCAAGAAAAATCGAGCTAAAAGCAGGCAAGTCAAGCGAAAAAGCAAAAAAAAGATAAGGCGGTACCATAGAGAGCCATTTTCAACCCCTTTAACTTCGGTGTCGAAAAAACAAAAATCAGGCCTCACGGATCGAAGTGTCCCCGCCAAGTCGAGCAACAAAAGGCACGGCCCATCGCAGCCATTCAGACCATTTTCAAACCCCTGTAACTTCGTTGTGGAAAAAACTGGAATCTGGGGGCACGGAAGTGCTCCTGCCAAGTCGAGCCATAAAAAGGCAGTCGTAGGTAGGTATAGTACCTACCTATTAATCTTTTATTATCCTTATTAATCTTTTCTCGAAGCCATTCGGGTAATTTTCGATCCCCTTATGAAATATTGACGTAAGTCTTGGCCTACCTAGATGGTTTTATCGTTATAGTGCAAGGATTAAATCTTGATCATGAAAATAATAATGAACATGTTTACGAGCTTGGTTCAGTCAAAGTGAATTTGAAATATAATAAATACTTACATAAAGCTTATGCTCATCGCGAACAGTTTCTAATACGTACCTACCTATAGCCTATTACTACTTATTAAGAGTCAGGGCTAAGTCTTAATAGTGCATTAGTGAACTTGGGTTCTTCAGTATTCACATTATTTTACATCCGGTCAAGCGTACCTATGTGGCACTTTCAAGAATGACAAGTATCGGCGGTTTACCAATGAACTTTAGTTGTATTAAAGTGCAGGAGTCTGCTATTTTCTGAATATACTAATAGACTTAGATGCATTTACCGTCCAGATTTGTCAAAAACTAATATCAAAGCCTCTGAGAAAAACCCACAGAAACAGAGAGTGGATCTTGACAAAACCCGCAGCTGAGGCACAAAATCTTTTGTACCTACTGACCTCAAACGAAAAAAAAGAAGGACTACCTACAAAAAGAAATGATATCCCATCTAAATCATTAATGTACAAAATGCATGTCTCAAAAAGTTGCTCAATGCTGTAAAAAGTTGTGAAATCGAATGTAAACCAAGTCTGTTAATTCAAGCTGAATTAACAGACTTGGTCTAGGTACATACATACTGAATTATTCAGCACCTACCCTATCTAACCACTTTGTCATAAATTGATACCTTATTAGTTAGCTAACATTAACCCTTTATACCTAGAAACCATTAATATTATTATTTATTTCTTTAATAAAAAAGGGTGACTGAAACGAGTGACATTTTTGTACATGTTATGCTTTTGATGGGATACTAAGTGACCGGTAATGCATAAGGATGTTACTTACCGATTATGTAATCATATCGCTTATCCGGTTTCAATACTATGCTGTTGTACTCCGAAGCATATCTCTGGTACATAAGATACGATATAATAACCACTAGCAAACTTAACAGATAGGTAAATGCAGACATTTTAATTTCTATCACACTATTTTTTGTATAAAAATACAAAAAGGGAATGTAAGGTACAAGGATACCTAAACGACTACTACTCGATGCGGGACGTATAAAAAGTGATTTCTGTAGGTAGTGAAATTTAATCCGAACATCGCTAATTGAATTATGAAGAGGTGCACAACCGTTTTTTAATTTATTTTCTTTTAACTACTGTTCTGAATTTTGCTTTCTTTTAACTAGGTAAGTACCTACTTAACTGACTTAGATTTTAGACTCAGAATAATAACTAAAGCATATTATTCTGAGATTTTAGATAAGTTTTTAACATTTTATGCTTGAAATGTTAAGTCAAAAGGATATATGCAAATGGTGAAAGCACAATAATAATGAAACTCGACTTTCAAAGCAACACACCCTTCCTCGTACACTAACGCCTGTTAGTATTGTTGTTGCAATATCTTACAGAGTCGTAACGTACCTATGGATAGATTTACTTATTACATTACCTACTACAAAAATGTTTACGATCCCCTTCTAAAGACTTTAAGAAGATTAGTCTAGCCAGGTCTGTAAATCAATACTTCCATTATGACATACGCTACACGATATCGCGTGACAAAGTCCGTCCATCATATCTACCTATGGTTTTATACAGGAACTACTTAATTACAATGCAGAAATAGCCGACATCATGGAGGGAACATAAATCTTTTTGCATTAAGTTTAAAAGTACACACATACATAAAAGTAAACCAAATTTTGTAAAATGTTATTATCTATCATCATCATCAGCCTATTAACGTCCCACTGCTGGGCACAGGCCTCCCACGTAAACAATAGCACGTGGGGATATTGGGCCATAACCCACCACGCTGGTCCAATGCGGGTTGGAGAGTTTTAACGACTGTCATCTTACGACGATAACCGGGACCAACGGTTTAACGTGCCTTCCGAAGCACATAGCTCGAGATATTTTTTTAAATTTGGTCACCCATCTTGCGACCCGGCATTGCGAAAGTGCCTTAGCAACCAAGACCGTAATTCGCAAGCTGAACGCACTAGCCGCTGCGCCATCGAGCCCCATTATCTAATTATCTACCTTTGTTATTGATTTGCTATATAAAATAAAGAACATAATGTTATTTTAAATTTTATTTACAAATCATTAGGTACAATCATTCTATTTTATTCAAAATCTCTACTCTGTTTTACAAAAATGGGTGAATGACCTAGATCATATTATAAGACGTTGCCAAGAGCAGTTTATATGATAAAGAGTAGACTTTCACTTTCGTTACTGACTGCCAAGACTAAACTTTTCCAAAGAACATCATATTAAACCATAAAAAATGTGATAATTTAAAAAATGCGACAGTTTGCACTAGTTAGATAACTTAGACATTTAATACATCGTACCACAAGAAAAAATATAATTAAAGTTCTATATCTCCTCCTTCTTCAATCATTTCTGCAGGCACCATGATAGGGGCCTCGATGACTTGTTTACGACCTTTAGCATCGACAACCTCAATTGTTTCCGGTTCCACCTCCATTTCAGTTGCCTCTAATGCTTGACGTTGTTTGAGACCAGCTGCAGGTGATCTGAACAAAGCAAATAATACATTCGTAAAATAAGATACATACCATATGGTGGGGTGGGCTACTACTCTGCCTACCCATCCATATAGAGTAGTAAAATTAATTAAGACTATTCAAAATGCTTATTTTAAAGGAGAATGACCAAACCAGCCTATTCGATATCTATTGCGTCTTAGTCATTCACATATCAAAAGTGTTCTCATAAGTTATAATGATTACTGTTAAAAAAGGTTTTCTATAGAACGCCGCGTTAAGAGTCAAGTGATAAATAAATGCTGAACTGAACTGATAATCATACAATAACAGTTGTCATAACCTCAAAATACCTAAAAAGTATTAAGCTAAAAATGAAGATAGCTTCAAACTCCCGCATGATATTGTAATGTAATTTTTTCTTCATAATTTAGAGCATTGCTGCTATTGATTACTATTTATTTAATTAAAGCGCTGTGTTACGCTAGCTAGCTAAAACACTAGCCCAAGTCCCATAGTAAAAAGGACTTTCTCCTTTAATTCCGCTGCATGCAGCAATGCTGCCACTGCATTGCTGCCGCGACATTGCTGCGTAGCTCGGAATGTAATCTCATATAAACTTTTAGAGAATATATGGTGACCAGTAGTGGCTACGGCAACACTGCTGCGTGCAGCGGAGTTCGGTATCATACCTTAAGTTTACTAAATAAAGAAATTATGATTTTGATCATGATTCCCATCTGAGGTAGTCATATAGGACTGGTTGCAGAATGCCACATTCTACAAATTACACACTAGTTTAAAAATGTAGATTATTATTATTTTTGTTATTTAAAAATATACTTACAATGTAGTTTAAATCAGCCGTTCGGATTATAGTATTTATTTCAGTTTCAATCAAAATCAAAAAATCAAAATTTCTTTATTCAGTAAGGTTAAAATAAGCATTTTGAATCGTCTAACACGTTTGTTGTTTTGTTACGATTGTTTGTCATTTTTAAACTAGTGTGTCATTTGTAGAATGTGGCATTCTGCGACCAGTCCGTCATATGATCTTGTAACATTTCACTATCTTAGATACACAAAATGTGAAAAATACACCATGTTTGCTAAGTCATGTTGCACAATACGAATAAATAAAAAAATAGTACCTATGATAAAGTAATGTAACATTTACAGAATTATAAAAATACAACAATTATAGGTATTTATAACAACTAGGGTTGTAAACAATCACAATGAAGTTATGAATCAGTGTACAAATTAGTTGTGCAATTCATTGAAATTATTTTATTACTTTCTTTGTAATGTATTTTGAGTGATATTTAGTCTTTTTAATTGTAATTTATTGTTTGAGTATTAATAAAAACTAACAATGATACAAATTAGAAAATCTTACTTGATAAGCGAAATATCCCTTTGGACTTCTCTGACATCCCTTTGCCATTCAACTTCGCGCCCTTTCCTCAATCTCTGCATAATGTAGTTGTTCGATCTCCTCTGCCTGATCTCTTCAACTTTCTTCATTGCTTCTATGGTCTTTGTCCATAATTCTCTGTTGTATTTCAATGGTGTGTGGCGACGCTTCTCAAACTCGAACGACGGGTCAATAGCCAATTCCTTGCCTGCAGTCTTGCGGTAGGATTTAGTCCATTTGGTTTTACGTGGGTTCTTCTTCTTTTTGAACGCTGCATGGCATTTAGAACGGCAGAATCTGAAAATCTATGAACGAATTTGGTTAAGTCATTATTTGGTCCAGACAGTGATTCAAAAGCAAAATATGGTTTTGTTGAGACGTACCTTGCAATCGTTCCTCACGAATTGAATGCCATGACCAGGATATATCCTGGAGGAACAGAAATAACAGGTTTCAATACGCATTTTTTACACGTGCGTGTTTTGTTTTTGCACTGCACGTCAAAAGGGAAAGTTAATTTAATTTTCTTCTCTGTTTATCTTTAGACAAAGGTACCCCTCCCACACAGCCTTACGTTAGCCAATTTGCCACTTTTAGAAAATGATTAATGAGAATGTGTTCACTACTCAATAATTAATATGAGATTTTCCTTGATTTAAATTAATGTGTAATGTACTCGTAAACTAGCAATACAGTAATTTATTATATTTCTCTACAGTGTTGCCAGATCCGTAGGTCAAAACTATCCTAGATTTACTGCAAAATTATCGTGTTGTTATCGCATTCAAAAAGACAGAATTTATACGACTGGGCACTCCAAATATGGTAACATCCAACGTCAAGAGCTAAAAAAAAAAAAAGCTCATCACGTCAGCGTTGCCAGAAGGTTACAAAAGTAACCTTCTGGCAACGCTGACGTGAGTTTTGACGTGAGAAGTAACCTGACGGCTGTTTTAGAGCCGTCAGGTTACTTCTAGGTTACACTACACAAAAGGTTACATTTAGGTGATTTTTCAGAATTTGCGTAGAAAAGGAATGTGCAACAATTTAAAAACATCTTTCTCTCTAACATAAATCAACAATAGTACAATACCTTTAGTCAATCTGGGCCGTTATTCTGTAACGATTCCTTGTTTCGAAACCACGTCAATTCCTTAAAAAGTTACGATATCTTCCCAAAAACGTATGCGTTTGACGTTTGTGCGCGGTAAGGTTTAGGTGTGGAATCTATAGATTGCGATACAGAATCAGGGCCCAGATTCGTTCGTAACGTCGATAATTCGTCGTGATCGTGCGTGAGTGCGTGGTGCTGCAGCCTGCGTTCGTGCTGCCGTGCTTGAAATCAATTTTATAGCGATGCATAGAAACAAGTAGTGTTGCTTGCAGCCTGCAGCTGCAGTTTGCAGCCTGCAATCCGTCTTGGAACATAGCTAAGTTAAGTTTAAGTTTCAACTTAGTCTATATCATTTGTGAGTTTAGCTTTGAATGATTGTGTTTTGTTATTGTATTGTATGAAAAAACAGCTCAAATCTTGGTAAGTGTACTGATAAAGTGACTTTACCTAACGTAGTTATTTGTTATTGTGTACTATTTATTAAGTACCTAATTCGTTTCGTTTGAGTCACTCGTCTTCGCCTGCCTGGATATTCTGTTGTTTTGGTAAAATAGAAAGATAACAAATCGAGAGGATTGGTATAGTGCGACAAGGATCTTTCTATTGGTGCGCAGTTGAAACCGGTACCTTACTCTCCTTTAACTGACCTAGTCAATCAGTCAACTAGCGATCATTGCAATGTCATCCATGTCAATGTAAATATTGAAAAATTAAATCAAAATAAAAAATCTTTATCGATTATTTTAACAATAAATTAAAATGCAAGTTGTTAGGGAAATAACTATTAAATTAGCCATGATTCTGTAAGTTAATTTAACCATCATGTCTTTCTTTTCCCTTTTAAATACTATAATAATACAAAAAAAATGAAAAGGTTACTTTTCCCACAAAAAGGTTACTTTTTCGTACATTTCAGGTAACTTTTGATAACACTTCGCTGGCAACACTGCATCACGTAGAAAAAGGACTGCCTGTGGTACCTTAAATTTCGTTATTTCCAAACTGTGACTGAACGACTGATGCTAAACCAGGTTTGTCACAAAATTATCGTAGAACTGACAAAAAATATCGTGGAAAGTCGACGAATTATACAAATTATCGTGCGATACTTAATTATTATTTTTTATCGCATGCCCCTCCAAATTATCGTGGATCTACGATAATTATCGCACGTCTGGCAACGCTGTTTCTCTATGACAGTAATTTGTCAAATTACTCGAGAGATATTTTATAAACTATTGTTTAATATCTTTTAGCGCCATCTAGTGGCTGGTAGCTGAAACTGTGTGAGTCACTGTTCACTGTTGTGTCTTCTTGCTCTAGATGTCGCTACAAGTAAAAAAATACCAAAATAAGTAGGAAAAACGCGTTTCAAATGACCGAAGTGCAGTATTTTTCTTAAAAATGGCATTATAAAAATAATTCGACCGACCGATAAAAACAAACCATGTTCGGCGACACAAGCTAATAAAAATTCACAGATTTCGAAAGAATCGGAGCCAAAGAGATTAAAAATAGTTTAATGTCTTTGATCGGAGCATTGAAAATGAATACGAAAACTTTGCGAAAAAAAATTATTGTATTTTTAATAACACATTCAAGTTATATAATTATTTAACTTGAATGTGTTATTAATGTCTTTGGAATGAAACACTTTTTACGGATTAACTCGCGTTTAATTTACTATTTACATAGTTTTTGGATTTATTTTTGTATTTGGATCTACCGATTTTCAAATTTTTTTCGGCATTTTGTAGCAATACTAGTACCCTAGCATTCTTTTTTCATTTTTTTAGTCTGTTTTTTTTAAATGTTTACAATTTATAGTAAACAAACACCCCATATAACCCGATTTTTTTTACATTTTTAAAAAATTCCAAAAAGAGTTACCATCCGCGATTTTCAAAATTCAAACGTTTACACGTTTACACACAAAAATACGTCCCAGGCGATTTGTGATAACCATTTTCAATGGTAAAAAAGAAACCTTTGTAATGCTTGTGTAACCTGTAATGCCGCTACAAATTCAAACATATGGATAGAGCGTTTGGCTTGGTTTGCAAGCGCTTGTAGCCGATCCGTCGAACAAATCGCGGCGCAAGCGCAAGCAAAAGCGTGTGGTCGCGGCATAATATTACTGGTTCCCAATAAGGAACAAAGTGTGTTTTCGAATTTTTCGATGCATATTGCTCTGGTTTGTGATCAGTGATCACCCACCGCATTTGGCAAGCATGGTGATTATTCAGCCAATACCAATCAATTGTAGCAACGACATGATTCCAATGATGGACCTGAGCCATAGTAGAATAAAAGAAGTATGTTAGGGATGATTTATATCAGAGCGGGCCGTCCGGGCCCGGACGGGACACGGATCATGCACGGTGTAATATGAACTGCTTCATACAAAATGTATGCAACGTCTCAAATCAGTGGCGCCGTCCGTGCCCGTCCGGGCCCCTGGACGGGGCCTGCGTGTTTCGTCGCTGCGCCCGCCGCTGCCGTTCGCAGAGCGACAGCCCTAAGGCCGGGTTTCCACTGAAGCAGAGCTGTGCAGAACGGAGCTAAATCGACCAATCACGATGCTCGAAATCTCCGCTCCACAAGATTTTGAGCATCGTGATTGGTCAATTCAGCTCCGCTCCGCTCAGCTCCGCCTCAGTGGAAACCCACCCTAATGTTTAGGCAATTATCGCTCGCTCGAGGGCCAAGTCAGCGTAGGTACTTGTTTTATTCTAATATGCCTGTACTATGCAGTGGTACAGTATACAGACTGTACAAATACTTTACCGTACTTTTTACCCACTCACCTACCCTTTCACATGACCCCTCAACACCGGAGCACAGTAATGCCAAATAATGCATGCTTGAGCTTGAGTCTTGACGGTAGGAATTGGTAAACCTACTCGCACCTGTACGTAGTTACTTTAGTTATACTGTGCCTGTACTTAGTGGAGTAATTTAGTGGAGTAGCGTAGCGACACATTGCTTCGCTAGGTTGATCATTTAAAACAAATTTTAAAATAGGGAACTAGCAAAGCAATGGACTTCTAATCAAATAAATTACTAGGTAGTATACTGGTGCTTTAGGGTGGTCGCCAGTCCGATTCTGGGTAGCGTAGGTAGGTACCAGGCAAAATTATGCATACACTACATGACACGTACCCACTAGAAACAAAAATTAGCATTTAAATGGGAATCGGCCGGTGGTCTTTTGTGCCTTTGCGGCGGTAATTCGGATTCGTGAGCTGATTCAATAAACCACATTAGAATCTCATTGATACTTATTAACGGTCGTAATGAGGGTAGGTCCGGAACGAGCTCTGAATTTTTATCAAGATATTCTTCAAATTCAATAGTTTCTTGCGTGTTTTCTGAAGGTGCTTGGGTACAGCGTTGGTCTATCGTCTCTCGATAGATACAGTACCACGGTCCAATCCAACATATTCTGCCGTCATACGGAGAAATAAGGTATCTAACATTTTTTTTCAAAATTGAGTTAAGTACATACATATTCATCATCAGCCTATAAACGTCCCACTGCTGGGCACAGGCCTCCCACGTGGACAATGCACGATGGAATATTAAGCCATAACCCACCACGCTAGCCCAATGCGGGTTGGTGGGTTTTAACGACTGCCATCTTACGACAACAACCGGAACCAACGGCTTAACGTGCCTTCCGAAGCACGGAGGAGCTCGAGATATTTTAAATTTGGTCACCCATCCAGCGACCCGGCATTGCGAAAGTTCCTTTACGGGCAAGTTCGCAAGCCGAACGCGCTAACCGCCTGCGCCATCGAGCTCCTCATATAATATAATACATATTCGCAATCAGTAAAAAATAATGCATTTACTAGTATTTTTTCATTTCATCGTTGTGACCGCGACCCAAAAATTCTCGTTGATAAAAAGACGTTTCTGCTTTAAAACACAATGTTTAGGAAGTAGAAAAGTCAGTACTGACGCACACTAGATAGAAAAGACGTATCTGAGTAGATGCGTCTTATTAATTTAAGTAATATTGGTCTAGTCATAAAATGAAAAGAAGTATCTGCACTGGTCATAGAAAGAAAGGATGCTTCTGCGTAGATGCGTCTTTACATTCTAGTACTTACTTATTATAAAAAAATTGCCAGGCGCAAGTGGCAGTAGCGTCTTTTCTACTTCGTATTCTTAGTTGTGCGGGGTAATAGAGGGGTCGCGGTGGGACTACATTCATTTTTTTTCAGTCGAATAATATTATCATTAGGGCGCAGATCTCTCTTTATAAAAGTTATCATAACGACTTCCCTTAGATGTCTTAAAAGGCGACTAACGAGCCAAAGACAGCCCTCCTCCAACAGCCTAGAGCGGCGATGGGCTCACCACCTATCACGCTGAGCACATGTGTAGTTGTCATTTGGTGAAAATTCATCCAAGTAGGTACTTAGTTTTCATGGCAGAGGGCTGATTTTGTGGTCCTCATTGTCTAGGGAATCATAGTCTGGAGTGTATGTATGTATGTATTATTCTATTTCAGAAACCTAATACGCTTGTGCGGGGAAGGGGTTAAATTCAATGTGATCATAGTAGTATAACGGAGCTGGATTTACGATTTCTTACATTTCAGCCGAGCATATAAGTATCCGTTCATAAAAGTTAACCCTTCACACATATATTTCTATGTAGCAATTTGCAATAATACTTTATAATAATACTCGTATTGTAATAATTATGTACTTTGCTACTCGAGTAGGACAGAAAATATAAATAATATTTCAACACCATTTATATGAAAAAAAAAAACATTTTATTACCTCCTCATGAGTAGCAGAAAGGACCTACATCAGAACTTTTGTATATTTTTAACTAAATTTGCCCCAATACGAAGGTCTGACCTCAAAATAATTTAGTAAAAGGCTGCAAACGCCGCTAACAAACTAAACTAAGTACTCTCCCACTATAAAACGTATTTCAAAACAATATAAAAATGATAATATTAAATAAAAATAAACATGTGCATCTAGTTGGCCACACTTTGTTTTTGTTTTTGTTTTGCATTGTCATTGTGAGTAATTACATGTACTTATGTAATTTGGTAGTGTAGTGTGTGCCAATAAATGTTTTTTCTTTCTTTTTTCTGTCTTTCATCTGCGTTATTAGCGTCTTATAAAAAACAAAGTGATATTTAATTACAAAGGCTGCTAATAATTATGATATTAAGTTTTATATTATATTATTAGTTTGGTCGAATCCACCCTTAGTAATTAAATCATCATAACAAACCAATTATGAAATAAACGTTTATTTATTTAGCATTGTTTGACGTAAGTAGTATCTAATTTTTTTAAAAATAAACTATGAGTAGTAAACTTTGACGTATCTAATCAAATAAGAAATGAAATAAACAACCAGACTTCTCTTCTAATATCAAACAAAAGTCTTTTACTAATAAAACAGTGCTTTTATAATTTCTTTTGTAAAATGAATTTCATTAATTAAGTTGAGTTGACTATTAAACTAAGATATTATTATCAATTAAAGAAAACTATACCTACTCAGAGATCTAGTAGAAATTAGAAATTAATTAACAAAATATACCAATTAAATGAAAGGCTTGACTTGTCCAGTTCACATCACACGCCATTATTACGAATTATTTTAAAAGTAAAACTTCGAATAAGACTAATAAGAATTTTATGCTCGAGTGCAATCTTGTTAAACTCGCGAGATCTCGCCCATTTTTCGGCCGAGATTAATCTCGCTAAAAAAGACCGAGATCTCGCGAGAACGAGATTGCATGCCCTACAAGTAATACGAAAAAAGGCAAAATATAATGAAAAGATATGAAAATATATATATTTTTTAAATAGTAAGAGTAGAATCTACTCTTACTATTAGAAAAATTGTTGTAAAGCAAGAGTAGGACAGAGACACGGTAGTAGGTATAGTTATAGTACACCCGGTATGTCGGAGGGCGCAGGTTCAAATCCTGCTCGTGGAACTTTTTTCAAAACTTGTATTTTTCTTCAAGTTCCTTAGGAAGTTAAAATAAAGGTAGGCAGGTTTATACATACTACAAATTGATATTCAAGTAGACGTACGCCGCATCAATTGCGTGTCTCTTTCGACGGCAAGCATATTTCCACCTGGCTTTATTGAGGGAGAGGCTACAACTACAAACTACAACGACAACGACGCGCCCGCCGTCTAGACGCCGCGCGCGTGACCACGGGCCATTGAGGTATTATAACTAGAACAGCCATTCCAGACAAAATATGTGTTCAGCTAGATGACAGCGGGCACAGCGCCCGCCCCGTAAGGCGCAGAGACTTTAGTCTAAGATCCGAGTATAGAACGACCTAAATAATATATCGCGAGTGGGTTGGCTGAAAAATTTCAGTCCAGTACCTTTAATGATTAATTTAATATTAATAAAAATCTATTTTTTACATTGCACTGGTTTGGTGTGTGTATGTTTGTAATGAGCTTATCTTAATATAAACATAAATTTATTTATATAACCAGACGGTTGCAAATTACTAATATTGACTTGCCTGTTTACACCTGCCTACCCAATGTTATGACAGGAAAAAAATAGTCAACCTAACGTTTGCATTTTCTATAGGATTCATACTTTCGATTGGTACCTATGTAATTTATCTATTATCGATACAAGTGCAATATTTAAAAAAAATATATTTAATTAATCTTATACTGGACTGAAATTTTTCAGCCAACCCACTTGCAATATATTTTTTAACACATTAAATTTGATATAAAATACTTTTCATCCATTAACCGGCTCGGTGAAGGTCGTTGTATACTGGTTGTCAATTGTTTGCAGCCATGGGCCGCAACGCAATACGCAAAAACTTGCTTCGTGTTGTCGTCTCTAGTTATAATACCTCAATGCCACAAGCGCAGTACCTGCCGCGTGTGGTCACTGACATTTACTGCCGATGAATGGTGTTGAAGTTAAAAAAGTCGGCGATGCGCATACAAATGCAACGAATAAGTAGGCTAATTTAGCACACCTAATAAAGCTATGTCGGCAATGAAAGAAGGATCGCGTGCAAGTCATGTGACGTGTTGTATTAGCGCAGCACGGTCACGGAGTGGGGTGCCTAAGTGGGGGGAACTGTGGGAGAGCCCCCACTTAATTTTCCCTGGCTCCCCAAACGCGATGGTACTCGGTAACGAGTGTTCTCTAGTATAAAGAAAATAAGAATAGAACGCTTATGTTTGAGTACAAAGAAGGCTTACAGTTAGCAGCGGATTCAACTGTGCTACCGACACAGAAGTGAACCTTGATTATACTATGAACGTAGGTAAGAGTCCCAACCAAGTTAGCCTTTCAAAAGTGCTATGTATACAATGGCGAAATTCGACAAAGAATGCTTGTAAACAAATTTTTTACATTTTTAAGAAAAAACGAGATTTTTACCATGATTATCCTCCGTGATCAGGGTGCATGTGACTGCGCCGAAATATCGGGGACTCAAAATCAACAACACAAACATGGTAAAAAGTGGTGACTATGAAGGTTTAAAATGTTAAATTGTCTACTCGTCTACTTAAACTGTCTGTGGTCTTTCACATCTCTGCTATAGTCTACGCTGGCGTAGACATAAATTATTAACAATTCTTTGTGCACATGTTTAAGACAGTATCTGTACTTAGTGTTAATTTTTACTTTAACAGAGAGAGATTCACAAGGAAACTACTAAAAAATATGTATTTCGACCAAAAAGCAGTAAAGGCTGGAATGACCGTAGATAATTATTTGCACAAATAATAATTGTCAATTTGTTTATAAACCGGTTAAGGATTTTGGGTCCATAGTACTTTAGATTATTTTTTATTCTTTAACCCTTAATCATCAATCATCTCATCGTCACTTAAAGTGACAGATGAGATTAAGGCCAAACGCTTTGCCGTTGTGGACACATACTTTGCATACAATGTATAGGTAATTCGCGGAAAGACATAAATGAGAAGCCTGCAGGCAGTGCAAGTTGCAATATCACCCGGTCACCGAGTCATGACTCTCATGACAGACGCAATTCACTGGAACGACTGCATTGTTCAACGTTCGTCTCTCATTCATAAGCCAACGGTTTCCAAAATCAGAGCGCACACTGCCTTGAATTTTAGAAAAGGAAATAAAGTAAGTATAGAATAGAATAGAAAATCATTTATAAACATACATCATTTATACAAAAAAAAAATACAGATGGATAGAGAAAAAAAAAGAACAGATGAGTAATAAAAAATAAAATGAAGAGTGTTAAGTTAGAGGCCCCTGTCTATGTATAAGCTGCTAAGTAAAGCTTTATTTGTCGTATTTCTAAACACCCCACTGCTGAGCTGTTGCAAAATTAATACAGCTGCCCGAAAGTTTTATCACATAAAAAAATGGGACAGGAGTAGGGAGGAGATTGGGTCGTATCCACCTTGCTGGCCCAATACAGGTAGGTAGTTAGCGACTGCTATATTATTACGACAGAAACCGGGACCAATGGCTTTATGTGCCTTCCGAAGAACGGAATAAAATAAAATTAATAAACGTAATTAATATTAAATTGAGTCCTTACTCGAAGGTATATGAAACACATATACGGTACACTCTTCCTCATTAATTTGTACATACATACATATAATAACGACTTTATCCCCGAAGGGTTAGTTAGAGACTAACCCTTCGGGACTAGGACTAGGAACGCAAAAGCAATCCTCTGCCATAGTCCACTTTTCACCAAATAGCGACTGCACAAATGTGCTCAGCGCTGCTCTAAGCTGTTGGATGTATGTGTCTTTAGTCCATTAGTCGCCTTTTACTACACACAAGGTAAGAGCGAGTTTGTATTTGCATTTTTTAATTTGTATTTGCTGAATAAGTAGATTTTAAAACAGAAGATTAATAAACGAATTCTTATAATGCGAGTGGTAAAGTGCTCAGGCTGAGTATTCCGAGATAAGGGATATTGTATCCCGAGGATCCTAGGTTCGATTCCCAGGTCGGACAAACTGTGGGAGGTTTCGATACATCGTCCGATTTTGAGATCACCAACCAACATTTAGCAATCATGGATGACTTTCCCCAGCAGTGAGACAATAAACGATTACATTTCACTGTGATTTTAAAACGAATGTTAGAGCCGTGTAGCGGCTTACTAAAGAATACTAGCAACCCCTCTCTTCCCTTGGGGTTCGTAAAAGGCGACTAACAGACCGCAAAATGCACATACGTCCAACAGCACAGAGCGGCAATGAGCTTTCCACCTAATACGCTGAGCACAAATTGCAGGTGTAATTTGGTGAAAAGTGGACAATGTATGCTTCTGCTATTTGCTTAGTCTCTGACTAACCCTTTGGGGATAATAGTCTCGAATCTATGTACAGTCACGAGCACCAATATGTATTCACTTTGACTCTTATTCCATTGTATTAAGAGTTACAATTGTTTACATATTTTTGCTCGTGACTGTACGTATATTGTGTTTTAAACAAATTACCAGTTTAAGCTCCAGTATACGCCGCCTTTATAATCATAATGCAGCTGGCGTCGCCCACATGTCACCTCGTATGTCACAGTTGACGTGTTGACGTGATTTTTTTAAATGCAGCGGCCCGATGCTCTGGTGGAAAAAATCGCACGCAGCCTTATTTGCATGGCGCTGCTCCAGGCATGCTAAGTTGCAGCGCCGTGTCAAAACACATTCCGATGCTATTTAGCTATATGTTTTATTTAACGCGATTGTAAAAAGGGTACCTTAAATACTGCATACATAATATTATATAGATGACGACTATTATCGACGACTATTATCCTCAAAGGGATAGTCCGAGACTAGGCTATGAGGATCGCAGAAGCAGTCCTCTGCCAAAGTCCACGTTTCACCAATTTAAGCATCGATTAGACCATCCGATAAACAGGACACTAACTCACTTAGGATCCCGAATCAGGATGGTGTAATCGCTGTTAGTCAGTTAGTGTCCTGAGTAAGTACAATCGGGAGAGCCCGACCGTCCTATCTCCTAACTAGTGTCCTAATTAGTTTAGTGTAATCGCAGTAAGGAAGTAAGGACGCTCAGTCGCCGCCATAGATAATACTATCGCGGTATTGCATACGAGAGGGTGTGTCGTGTCATCGTGTCGTCTGTCGCAGAGTACCCTACCTACTTTGGATAAATAGCCTCCATCCAATAAAGAGAAAGAAAATACACTATAAATTTTGATTCCCTTGAGAGTGACGAAATATACGTTTTTTTTGCGGCATAAACTGCCATATCTTTTTTTTATGATTTTTTCACAGCTTCAAGAGACTGTAGACCTGAGTATATCGTTTACGTTTCGTTTTGACCCGAGATAAAGGGTCTTGACAGACAGACAGAGAATTTTGAAATTTGGCAAGTATTACCATCCTCAACAACAAGTATAGGAAAACATCTGAGAACTATACATTTGTAATTAAATCATTATAAAAACAAGGTCTTCATGCCAGGAACGGCGGACCAAACTTTGAATTGAGTTAACCGTGTCATGGGTATCGTATGAAAGGGCTTTATTAGCACAAGTTTATACAGATTTTTTATAATTTTATGATGTAAGTACCTATAGATTCCAATGATTGACGAACAATGAAAAAAAAATTTTTTTTTAATATGCACCTACTTTGTACGGAACCCTCAGTGGGCGAGTTTTTTTTTAATTTATGCCCGCTGTTACAGCAAGCGCTATGCCAATTTTTTTTAAATTTTGATAGCGCGGGTGTGTCATGTTCGACACTTCGTAATCTTATCCGACTGAGTTAAGAGTTCCGATTTAGGACAGTGTAAACAGGACGCTTTTGCTGCCTTCCTAACTAGTCTCCTGACTTAGTGTCCTGTTTATCGGATAGTCTAATCGATGCTTTACAACTGC
Organism: Scoparia ambigualis; assembly: GCA_963921215.1. NCBI lineage: Eukaryota > Metazoa > Arthropoda > Insecta > Lepidoptera > Crambidae > Scoparia > Scoparia ambigualis. Next base: position 2,882,742 of record OY992521.1, read on the forward strand.
ACGTGTGGTCAGCATTATTTGTGGTGACTGGTGAGCCCATCGCCGCTCTAAGCTGTTGGACGTATGTGCAGTCTTTAGTCCGTTATCTTTATTGTTGAAATTTGTCATTTACAATGCTATATAGATATAGGATAAAATGATAACTAGAAAAAATAAATCAAAAACCAAAGTCCGGAGACTGGTTGATTTTTTTCTAGTAATCATTTTATCCTATATCTATATAGCATTGTGAATGCAAAATTTCAACAATAAAGATATTTATAAGCAATTACGTCTTTATCGATTGTTAAATACTTGCAATAGTATTTCTTTCGAATGTGAGGGTAGACTTCACAGTGACGTAATACCGCTGGCTTGCAGCGTAAATCAAACTACTAGGAAAAATTCAGCGAGTCTTCTGAGGTCTCGGTAGCTCAGCGGTTAGAGCAGTGGACCGGCAATCCAAAGGTCGTGGGTTCGAATCCCACTCGAGCTTCCTGAGACTGGTTGATTTTTTTTTCTAGTAATCTTTTATCCTTTAGTCCGTTAGTCAATTTTTACGACACCCAAGGTAAGAGAGGAGTTCGTAGCATTCTTTCAGTGAGTGGTGGATTCTATGAATAAAAAAATGAACGATGAATTTTGTAAATATTAATGTGTGTACATTGCATGCCTGATCATGGGCAAACTGTTGATACTATATATATTTTTTTTAAGAACTTGTAACACACTTTATGCAATAAAGAAATTGTATTCTATTCTATTCTATTAGTGATACGCATTTGCAATTTTTACACGTGCTTGAAAAAAGGCTAGGTACTGAATTGACGAAAATTAATCACGATGCTTGAACGGGGATAAATGTAATTTAAAAAGTGTTCGGAAAGTAGTTTCACAAAAAATCTTTGAAGTGTTGATTTTCCTTAGCACCATAATGTGGATCTTTTTTCTAATTATTTATTTAGTTATTTAGGTACGATTTTCCCAGTAAAAGTTTAAGTGTTCCTCACTCATCGGTACCTTACCTACTACATAGTTTTAATTGAATTCTCTACAAAGTTTCACATGGGAATCGTATCGTCTAGCGATTTGTCATCGACGTGCCAAGAACTAACAGAGTATATGCTTTGGTTTCGCTTCAACCGTAACAATACGGCTATTATGAAAAACCTCTTTTGTTTTGCAAACAAAAAAAAGGATAGCTAATGCCATGATATGACATCAGAGAACGATGTTGGGATGGCCTGATGGTAGGACCTTTATTTGGTTCATATGTGAACGTTGACGTATTCTTATGTCCCCTTACTTAAAATAAACATTAAAATAAACATTAAAGACACCTATACTTTGTATGGATGTTAAAACACTTTTTAAGTAACGTTCATAAGTAAGGCCGGTGGTCTCTAATATAGATTAGTGGGCAATCCGACTCTAGATTGAAGATTCAATATCATTTATTTAGGTTAGGCCATGTTTAGATTACAGCACTTATGAATGTCATTATGCCATCGGTTCGTAAGTCTAACTATGGGGCGGGAGCCTTGTACTGAGAAGAACCGGCAACAAACTCAGCAAGGGCATTTCTTTTCTCCCTTTCTTTTACAGCGTCAATTAGAATTGAAAAATGCCCTCCCTATCATAGAAGGGCACTTTCCATTACAATAATAAAAACATAAAACAACTACAAGGACATAAAAATAAAAAACATATTAATAAAAATAAAAAGTTCAGGTATTCATCAATATAAAATAATCAATGTAATCAATGTCTTACAGTAGAGAAAAATAAAAGTAAGACTACAACTACTAATATACTAATAATAAAAATAAGTTAGCAAGAGCAGACCAGCCTCCACAGGCGGCACCCGTTCACGAGTATGACATGTGAATCAGCCATCGTTTCGCTCAACCATGTTTTAGGGAACGTAACGTCCCGACGCACATGCCACCACCGCAGAGACACTTTGAGAGAGCATGACATACTCGAGCAACTCCAATGAAGCAAGCAAGAAAACATTTAGGCAACGCAACAAAGTTTTGAGTAGGTACCTATTGTCTGTAAGACACTGCTGATAAAAGGCTATCATACCAGGGTAAAATGAGTTAGTTACAAAGAAAATGGACTTTAAAATATAATGTGATTATTTTATCATTACCAGGCGGTTTTGTCTTCTAAATATTCCTTAACTGTATAATAACCTCTCTTAAGTAAACAAGATTTGACATGATTTTTAAACTTATCTAAAGGTAATTCTAGTACCTACAGTACTTGGTATTTTATTATAATAGTGTATACCTTGCCCCAAGAAAGAGCCGAGAACCTTCTGTAATCTGAACAGGGGCATCATAAGTTTTGACTTATTTCTAGTATTGAAATTGTGTACGTCACCGTGTTTAGTGAATGAGTTAATATTGCAACGCACAAAAACTATACAATTATAAATATATTGAGATGCAGCTGTAAGAACACCAACTTCTTTAAAAATATCTCTTAGAGAAGTTCGTGAGCTTAGTCTATAGATGGTTCTTATTGCCCGTTTCTGTAAAATGAATATAGTTTCAACATCAGCCGCTGTTCCCCACAGTAGGGCGCTATATGACATGACACTGGGAAAATAACTAAAGTAAACCGTTTTAGCAGTTTCAACGTCGGTTTATTGCCTAATTTTTCTAATGGCGTAAGCAGCAGAACTGAGTTTGCCGGCTAATTTCGATATATGAGGATTCCATTGAAGTTTTGAGTCAAGGGTTATCCCTACAAAAACAGTCGAGTCTACCAAATCTAATTTATCACCGTTTATCTTTACATCAGTTTGTTCGGTCTTAACATTTGGTAGTGTAAAATTAATACATTTGGTTTTTTAGCATTTAGCTGTAAATTATTAACAGTAAACCAACTGAGTACCTCTGATAGAGCATTGTTAACATCGTCATAATTTTTCTTAGACCTAGTCACATTAAAAATGAGTGAAGTATCATCTGCAAACAATACAATATCACAGAAGTTTTCTACAAAGAATGGCAGGTCATTAATATATATCAAAAATAAGAAAGGGCCTAGGATTGACCCTTGTGGAACTCCCATTTTAACATGAGAACCAGACGACTTAGGTCCATTGATATCGACAGTTTGTGTTCTAGAACTGAGATAAGACTTTATCAAATCAAGCGCAAAATCTTTGAGACCATAGTAATTTAACTTCATCACCAATGTCCGGTGCTCAACGCAATCGAAAGCCTTGGACAGGTCGCAGAAAACTCCAAGAGCGTTATGAGACTTCTCCCAGGCATCAAATATATGTTTTACTAGAGCAACACCTGCATCAGTAGTGGAACGACCCTTAGTAAAACCGAATTGCTTACTATGTAAAAGATTATTTAAATTAAAGTATTCCACTAACTGTTCGAGAATAATTTTTTCATAAATCTTACTAAGTGCTGGTAGTATAGAAATTGGTCGATAGTTACTGGGGTCCTCTTTATTTCCCGATTTAAATAAAGGTATAACCTTACTAAACTTCATAAGATTCCTTTATCAATACAGTTATTAAATATGTCAACAAGATGGGGTGCAAGAGAATATATAATATTCTTAATTATCTTTATGGACATACCCACAAATCACCTGTGTTTTTCATTTTTAGTGATTTGAAAGTTTTAATAATATTTTTAGGGTCAATATATTGAAAATTAAAAGAAAAATTACATTTGGGTACATGTTGTTCGAGAAAAGATTGTGCCGCCACTGGTGATGAATTTAAATTTGAAGTTGTTACCACAGGTATATTTATAAAGAAATCATCAAAAATATTAGCGATTTGTGCATCTGAATTGATAAGGTTTTCTTTAACTTTAAGAGTGAAAGTGTTGTCCCGTGGTTTTAATTTTCCAGTTTCACGGTTGATGATATCCCAAGTGGCTTTTATTTTATTATTAGATTTTTTAATTTTATCTTTAATGAAATTAGATGTTGCTAGTATGCACACTTTCTTAAACAATTTAGAGTAATTTTTTACATATTCTGTAAAATTTAAATTAAGGTTATATGGTCTTAAATTATATAACTCATACAGTTTATTTCTACTTTTGTAAATACCAGTCGTGGCCCAGTCACAGAACTTAAGTTTTTGTGAAAACTTCATTGTTTTAGAGGTAAACACTCGATTGTATTCTGTCTTTATTAAATCAAAGAGATTACTATATAGTACATCCGGATCATCATGTATAAAGGGCAAAGTATCGATTTTACAAGCTACATTGGTTTTAAAACACTCCATTCGCTTTTTTGTAACTGGTTTACATGTTACAGTTCTTGGCTCCTCCTTAACATCACAATCATAGGTCACCTTCAAACCAAAATGGTCAGACGTAAGACTACTAATAACTGACTTAGAGACAGGGTTATAGTCTGTAAAAACATTATCGAGACAAGTAGCCGAATGTGAAGTTATTCTAGTGGGTTCACGAAATAGATTTCTAATTCTTTCAATTCCAATATCATTAAGTGTTAAGTATTTTCATTCCAATTTTAACAAGCAAGCAAACTAAGTACAATAACAGTACTCCTGGTGCTACGGGGTTTTACCAGCGGTAGTTTAACCAATAAGGATCGAAAAACTTTGGCAAGATTTTCTTATAATACAAGCCTACTACCAGTAACTAAAACGAAACTCACGACCACCAAAGAAGATTAAACTCTAGTCCCTATCGGTAATGAGACAGTAATGATACAACTAGGCTTTCCCGCTCATTATCCATAAGCGGATCCGCCCGCATCCGCTAGGCTTAGAGCAGGTGCTCGGAAGGAGGTTGGCGGTCACACTCGAATCAGTAATGCTCACTTCCTTACGCGGCATGCTCGCCTGGTACCTAACTGGAGCGACTCTTATTAAGAACCCCGTTATTGTTTAGGGATGTCGAGTTACTTGGATCAGGCCAAGTACATAGTGTTAGATGAAGATTAGATCAAACGATAAGCACAACCCGTCACATGTCACCGTACCGCATTAGTTGTCGAAGTTTGACAGTTGAGTTACTGCGCTTTTAGTAATTGTTGTAAAATACTTGATTGTAAATTGTAATTATAATATATGACTTTCGTAAAGGATGGCCCTATGTATATTTGATATGTTTGACTCTCACATAACGCAATAATAATAATTTTAATAATTACTACGCAAAGGCGGCACTCAAACCCACGACCTTTCGGGTGATTACTCGTCCAGTAGTGCTACAAGGAAAGATTCAATGACGCCGAAATCGCTGATCAAAATAGATGTAAGGAGGTTAGCAGTGTCCAGTGACACTGCTAACCTCCTTTCATCTATTAATATGGCTGGGTCCCACGGCCTGTCTGAAGACAAGCCGCACCACGCCACGCCGCGCCGCGCCGTGGGAACGCTTACTCAAACATATGTATTCTCATTTGTTGCGCTGTTGGCGCGTTTAGGCGCGCCAAAAATCAGGCCGTGGACCGCGGCTTAACGCTCACTTCTTCTAGCACATAACTGGAGCGATTCTTATTAAGAACCTGTTATTGTTTAGGGATGTCGAGTTACTTGGATCAGTTCAAGTATAATAGGGACCAGTCCCTATATAGATATATTTAATATGTTAGACTATCACTTTATGCGATAATAATAATTTCAATTATGACTATCCCCAGACGGGATTCAAACCCACGACCTTTCGTGTGACTGACTACTCTTCCAGTAATGCACCAAAGACATAGTCAATGACGCTGAAATGGATGAATGGATTTATAGCTGGAAAGAGGTTGGCAGTTTCACTGGAAGCAGTAATGTTCATGTTCATGCTCACCTGGGCCCTTATTCTGTAACGATTCCTTGTTTCAAAACCTATCTCTCAAAAAAATATCTTCCCAAAAACGTATGCTTTTGACGTTTGTGCGCGGTAAGGTTTAGGTGTGGAATCTATAGATTGCGATACAGAATCAGGGCCCTGGTACGTATCTGGAGCGACTCTTATTAAGAAACCTGAACTTTGAACTAATCTGTTTGTATATTTGATATATTTGACAATCACTTTATGTAATAATAATAATTTGAATAATAACTTGTCACAAGCAGGACTCAAACCCTCAACCTTTCGGGTGACTGCTCTTCCGGTAGTGCTACATAAGAGACAAGCTGATGAAATAGATTTTTTAATAAAGTTTCTGGGAGAACATAGCAAAGGTACTGGATAATTATAAGGATTAGAATACACTTTTTTCCTCGGGAGTTTCCTTATCGTGCCAAACCATATTTTACAAGGATAAGTTAAAAATGGAAGGACATTTTTTAACAGCCAACATTTGTCGTCGTCAGTTACTTTTACAACCAACTCTGTCAAAGAGGCAATGAAGCTAACAAACTGATTAAAAGAACCTTTTGTAATCCAGGAGTGGCAAATTGGACTAGTTAGATAATAAAATTGGCTTCGCAAGTGTTCATTCGCTCTAAGCTGCCATCGCGTTGGTGCGTAAACAATGCATAATTTATGATTACACGCCCTATTACATTAGTGGCTACTTACGTCTGGGGTACATCTGTTCGCTTTCTAAGGGAAAACATACTGCCCGAGGGGTTAGTCAGACACTAAGCAATGATGGCCGCAAAAGCAATCCTCTGCAATAGTCCACTTCACCAAATAGCGACTGTACATGTGCTCAGCGTGACAGGTGGTGAGCCGATCGCCGCTCTATGCTGGTGGATGTGTGTGCAGCCTTTAGGGAAAACGCACTATGTTAAATCCTATCATCGTAAATGGAAACAACAGAACAAAATAAAACGATTTAATAAGTAGATAGACAGATAAATTCTTTATTGCACATACATGTTAAACAATTTTACAATACAAAACTTAAATCTAGTATGAGCAAAGGCGGTCTTATCGCTGAAAGCGATCTCTTCCAGAAAACCTTTGGTTTTTGGACCCAAGAAGGAGAAAGAGGAAGTGCGCAAGTATTAAATAGAATTACACGATAGATAATTAATAAAAACAGATATTATAAATACTTCTATTCTATTATCCTAGAAAAAATATAGATAGTTTCAAAGTATTTAACCACAACCACCTAAGTAAGTTAAGACAACAACTGAGACTGAGGCTTTAAGTGCTTTCCGTAGCACGGAGGAGCTCGAGATGTTTTTACTGAATCTGTCACCAATCCAGTGACCCGGCATTGTATAAGTTGCTTAACTGGGTGGATCAAAAGCCGAACGCCTTAGCTGATAAAGAGCTCCTCGTAATTTATTACCTACATTTGAATAATTACGATTTCTTATAATTAAAATGAGCTTTGTGGTGATTTAGAATACTACCAACCCATCTCTTTCCTAAGGTGTCGTAAAAGGCGACTAACGGACAAAAGACTGCACATACATCTAACAGCATAGAGCGGCGATGGGCTCACCATTTATCACGCGGAGCACATGTAACGTGGACTATTTGCAGTGGACTTCTTCTGCGTTACTTATTGCCTAGTCTCTGACTAACCCTTCGGGGATAGTAGACATGAATCTATGTAAGTATGTAAATTACGAGAAGATTCATCATCATCAGCCTATAAACGTCCCACTGCTGGGCACAGGCCTCCCACGTGGACAATAGCACGTGGGGATATTGAGCCGTAACCCACCACGCTGGCCCAGCGGGTTGGTGGGTTTTAACGACTGCCATCTTACGACAACAACCGGGACCAACGGCCTAACGTGCCTTCTGAAGCACGGAGGAGCTCGAGATGTATTTTTAATTGGTCACTTATCAGGCGACCCGGCATTGCGAAAGTTGCTTAGCGGGCAAGATCGCAAGCCGAACGCGCTAGCCGCTGCGCCATCGAGCTTCTCCACGAGGCGATTGTTTAAAAAAAAGCATATTAATTTCGATTTCTTATAAATACCCGCCTTTTCCTTACTCCAGTCACCTGTAATTCAATCGAGATATCAAATGTTGTTTTCTTTGACCTTGGCCACCAATTTACGGCTTATATCTTTAAAAAAATCGTTAACCGCCGCTTCTAACGTAATGCCGTACTATTTGAATAAAATGTGACGATCTTAACACATCGTTCAAGACATGATTTTGTTTTTCATTTGTAATCGCCTTATTCCTCGATTATAGAGTTTATAATTGCTAATTGCTTGAACTCTATGTGGTGTTAAGATTGTCAATGCAGTGCTGCGGGTAATATTCAGTTTCAATTAATTCTGTGTTGGAATTCTCAGAGTGTTTGAATGAAATGTAAGTATATCGAATGCATGACAGTGATACCGACTCGACAAGAGTTTGATGTTTTTTTATTTTTTATGTCATCTAGATACTAGTCAGAGATAATGAACACATATAAAACGATTACTGAAGGCTCGGATTTGGTCCGAGACTGAAGGTTTTTAACCTATGTCAACACTTGTTTAAGTGCTTAGTGAAAGAGAGAGTGAGAAACATTTATTGACAAACCTAAAACAAAACTTCTTTATTCAATAAACTTAAAATAAGCATTTTGAATCGTCTAAATTTAAATTTACTTCTTTATTTGGATGGATGGGTAACACCCATTCAGGAAGTATTTTAGCTGCGGAGAAGAACGGGCGCAAGAAACTGCACAGATTTATAATATTAAAGAAGTAACGACATTAACAAAACAATATGTCGTTACCAAGTTATACAATCCTAAGTAGGTACATAACATAAGTAGGTACATACTAAATAGACAATTGTCAATAAGGAAAACAAAATGTTTTTCGAAATATAATATAAATACAACATCTATATTAATAAAAATCAATTGCCAAAATGTTTGTACGCGCATTATTTCAGTACGGTTGCACCTATTAGGGTTATTCCTTTTTTGTTGTGTTCTTAATTTTCAGGACTAGGTTTGTATGAAATCTATTTTCTGGAAATTTGTCACAGGATACAGGATGTTCACGCAGACGAAGTCGCGGGCAGACCGATAAGTATTACAATAAAATAAGATTTTTTTGAGTATAAAAACAAGGAGAAAGAAAAAGGGACCAAACCAAAGCTTAATGATTAAACGAATGAATCGGGTAATATTCTGAAATTACCTTCATAAAACAATACATCAAAAACTTTTATCTTAATCATTTTCGTACGTAATTTTTGCTTATAAATCTTTTGTCCCAGTTCAAACATGCTTATGGTGTACTTTACAAGGACTTTAAATGTGGGAATATAAGGGTTATAATTGCATGGTTTTCGTGTTTTTGTATGTTTGCTATACATAATCAACTGTCCGTCCGTAGTGCCCCCGGGTGACGCGTGGCTTTTGACTTCTTTTGTGTTGGGTGGTGGACTAAGGTAAGAGTGTTTGGCTACAAATGCAAGTTCCTAAAATATAAGTGGCACATTCTCATTTACCACGTTTTTCGAATATTCCTTTGAAAAAGTCATACTTTCATTGGGAAGAGCATTAAAAGTTTGCTACTGTTCGATACCTAAACACTTTTTACATATGGTCAAACTTTAAATGTATTGATTATGTAAACATATTTCTGTAAAATGCCTGTCAAACAAGCATTTTCTCAAATACATGGCGTGGGACTTTCTATCTTCGTGACAAAAAGTATCTCTGAGAGACCGAATCTCCAATGTAAATGATTCCTAAGGTTTGTTTCTCGTGAGTAATGATTTTTTGTATCTTATCCCATGTTTTGTACATAAAAAACCACAACGGTTTTGTTTTAAATCCGTTATTAGTACGTGAGCCAACAAGTTATCTCAGATTTTGTTGCGCTTACTCGTAAACGGTGAGTGCTACCTTCCTCCCTTCCCAGCACATCGGTAGGGCCAGTGCCGTCGCTGACATCTTGTGGGGAGGATCCGCTGCTCGATGTTTGGTGTTTGCTCACGAAGGTTAGTACCATTACAGCCACGTATTTATTCGGTGTAACTCTCAAATACATGGTAACGTTTTACCAACTTTGTAACTATGGTAATGGTTTCTATATTTTTATGTTAATTGCTTTTGCTATCACATAAATAATGAGCAATATATATTTATTTTTTATTCGTTAGTTTTTTCTTAAACTGTAAAATAAGTCTTTGACCTCAAATACCTGGCCTCATATACGTGGCTACCGTGGCACTTGCATGCCATGTTTCTGAGAAGATACTCATGTTTTTGAGAGAATCATGTAATGTGGGAGTCCACTGTTGGGGTTGGGTTAAATATCTTACCAATTCGTATAGGGTAATCGAACGAACCATCTGAAAGAGGTAAAGTTCCTCGGGGCAAGAGTTCCTCATTTTCGGTTCTCACACTTATTAATAAATGTTTGTAAATTTTTTAATAATAATTAAAAACATGACTTCGTAGGCTAGTTTTAAGACCATTTAATATGAGACTGATTATTTTAAAATTGTGATTAGGGTATAATTTAATGATATACCGAAAACTTCCTGTGATCAAAATAAAAACTTAAAATTATTTAATTTTCTATTTCATATCTTGTCCTACCTAACTTGTAAGTATAAGTATTTCACATTATATTATTACCTTCAGTAATATTTTAATAATTTATAGTGCTTTAGTTACTAGTTTACGAATATAAATAATTATAATTACTTTTTTTCGTCGTGCGTTCTCAGCTGTGAGCAGTCGTGTCAAAGCTAATTCGAAATATTTAAACATTTTAATATAAATTATTTGTGAGCCCCGGGCTTCGCCACTGCAGAAGTGAGGAATCCGCCGCTCCACAGTGAAGACTACATCAAATAAAACAGAAAAAACTTTTGGGCGGCTTGGATTCGATCTCCGGACCTCTGGCGTGAGTAGCGATTTCTTATCCGATCGGCTACGGTTAGCTGGCGCGGTGCGGACGAAATTACCGTGCACTATCTACAGTCGTTACAATCGGTGCACCGGAGGAGGAGCGTCATCGATACCGCTACCACGATACGCTGCGACTAGCGAGCGACACTACTGCGACTGCAAATTTTCGTGGTACAAGTTGATATCCTTTTATCTTTGATCATGCCTAATTCGACTATTTCCTGTGCCAAATGTCGCGGTGTTGTGCAAGGAAGACAATTTTTGCAATGCTGTCTCTGTCGTGATCATTACGATCTCCCATGTGCAAATATCTCTGAAAAGAGATTTCTAAATACGATGACTAAAGATCATAAGACAAATTGGAAATGTCAAGCATGTATAAGCAAAGCTCCGAAAAAAGACAATACCAACACGCCTGTCCGCGCATCTAAGGAAAGTCCCGACAATGTTACCTTACGACGCGGAACTGGGCCGTCGCAATTTATGAATACGTCCTTGCCGAGTGAATGCGAACATTTTCCTACTCTTGATCAAATTAGGACCATCATACGTGAAGAGTTACATCTCATTCTCTCTGAACGCATGCACGACTTGATTACCAACTCTGTCTCAGAGGCGGCGGCGACAGTTCTCTCGGAGTCTCTTACCCACCTTGCTAATAAGGTCGCTGATATGGGAAAAAGTTTGGAGCGTTTAATGGGGCCCAGTCTGCCTGCAGTTTCGGATAAACTTACCACCACTGCGCCTCCTGCTCTGTCTCGGAGTATTTCAAATACTGATGTCTACAGGCAGGGACGTCGACCTGCACCACCACCTGTGATTGAGAGCTCAGATAACTTGCGCAATCAGGCTTCGACTAAAGTGGGTAAACGTCCCCGTCGCAATAAGATCACACCGAGTGTTTCAACTGATAATGAACCTACAAATCAGGCCTCACAAAATGATGTTGGAGTTGGTGCTCGCCGTGTTCGGGATTCCATTGGTTTGATGCGCGGCACGGCCACACCAGGTAGTACTGAACTCCAAGCCTCTGAGAAACAGCGCAGTTTTCATCTTTATTACCTCCGACTAGGTACCACCGAAGATCAAGTCAAGGCGCACGTTTCGAAGATTACTGGTGGCGTGGATTGCAGGGTAGATGGTCTCAAGGCTCGTGGACCTTACGCATCTTTTAAAATATGCGTTCCATCACCTGCTTCGGACCGCATATTAGCTCCAGACAATTGGCCAGAGAATGTCTGTGTCAAGCCATGGAGACGTTCCTTTCGTCCTGAGCAACGCGGCGAGAATGAATTGTAATGAAGCCAATAACTTACCAGCTTTACTGGGTGCTTCGGAAGGAGAAAGATCACTTTACAGTTTATTGCCTAATTCCCGATACATGACCAGATCATCCTCAGAAATTGACATAATGTACCAAAATGTGCGGGGCTTGAAAACAAAACTGAATGCTTTTAAAGCAAATATGCTACTACTTGAGCATGACATAGTGGCTGTCACTGAATCTTTTCTGGATCACTCTGTTAGCGACGCAGAGGTGGTGAACAACGGCTGGAGAGTCATTCGACGTGATCGTGGCTCTTGGGGAGGAGGCGTTATGTTGCTTGCCCAGCCTGATTTAACGGTATGCCGCTTAAGGAATCTGGAAACCACTTCTGGAGAAGATCTGTGGGCTTCTGTTATGGCTCAATCGTTTACTTTATTCTTTTGTGTCGTGTACATACCCCCTTCTTCTAGTGATAGTGTCTATCTGGACTGGTTTACTAAGGTTGAAAGTTTTATTTACACTCTAAGGGGACCTGTCATTATTATAGGTGATATAAATATGAATAGTGCCTCGTTAAATATTCATAATTATTATTGTTATTTTTTATCCTTTTGTAACTTAGTAGATAGGAATAAGATTGTTAATTCTCACGGCGGCAAACTTGACATTGTGTTAACACAGGAGTGCGTTAGTGTAGTATCTGTTTCTCATTCTGAATGTGGAGGTCTCGTACGTCCAGATCTATATCATCCTCCTCTCGACATTGCCCTTACTTTTGAGACCACCATTCATCACGGGTCCATGCTGCCTAGTAACATTGACAATGGCAAGGACTGGAACTTTAACAAGGCCGATCAAACCGCGCTGCGCCGTTCTATAGATGATTTGGATTGGAGCTGTGTACTGCAGTCTCAGGATTTACAATTTGCTTTAGGATCATTTTACGAGTCTATTTACGGTGTCTTCGACCAACTCGTCCCAAAAAAGCAGAGGTCTAATTCTTCCGCAAGACGATATCCTGTTTGGTTTACAGCTGATATTATCAAGGATATTAAAAGGAAAATTAATCTGCACCGGACTTGGAAACAATTTAAGTGTCAGGAGAGCTATACTCAGTTTTCTAATCTTCGGGCTAGTCTTAAGATACGAATCTCACTGGCGTACGAATGCTACATTGGTGGCTTGGAAAGTAATCTGCGTGGCAATCCTAGAAACTTTTATCGTCACGTAAACAGTTTAAGGTCCTCTGGCGGTTTCGAGCCAAGTGTTGTTTACCAGAGTGCTCAATGTTCTGGTGCTGACGCAGCGAATGCCTTTGCGAAACATTTTTCGGGCATCTACGTTCAGGACAACGCTACTTTGAAACCAGCACCAGTCACTCTTCCAACTACGTATACGCATGTAGCTGTTGATGACTTCTCTGTTGCAGACGTGGAGAGTGCCATTAATAGGTTAAAATCTGGTTGGTCCCCGGGACCTGATGGTGTACCGCCGGAGGTTCTGAAAATGTGCAAAAAAACTATCGCTATTCCTCTCTGCCACTTGATAAATCTTATCCTGCTATTTGATGTTTTTCCCTCTACGTGGAAGTTGACTCGAGTAACCCCTATTCCCAAAGGTGGTAACAAGTCGTTAGTTGAGGAGCATCGGCCCATCGCCATTCTTTCAGCGCCTGCGAAGGTCTTTGAGATCCTCATTTACAATGCTATTCTCAAGCAAGTCCAGCCATATATTTGTAATCAACAACACGGATTTAGGCCAGGAAGGTCAGTAAATTCAAACTTATTGACTCTGGTGGAATTTATCTCAGAATCTATGGATAAAGGACAGCAAATAGATGTAATATACTTTGATTATTGCAAGGCCTTCGATAGGGTCAATTGTAGAATCCTTTTATCAAAACTCGATGCTATTGGTTTCTCTTCCAAGCTTATTAATTTATTTTCCGACTATTTCAAAGGTCGACAGCAATTTGTACGCCACGGTTGTTATGTATCGCAACCCTATCAAACACCCTCTGGTGTGACCCAGGGATCAATACTTGGGCCCTTGCTCTTCTTACTGATGGTAAACGACGTGGTTGATGTACTTAAATATACAAATTGCCTTCTTTATGCGGACGACCTAAAATTATATGCAGAAGTCACTGACGAGGCAGATTGCGAACGAATACAAGCCGATGTTAATGCCTTACTTAAGTGGAGTAACGAGAATGATTTGGAATTTAACAGTGCTAAGTGCTATGTTATGTCCTTCAGCCGCAGACGTAATCTCGTTAAATGTAAATATATGTTAGGCAATGACAGCATTGTTCGCACAAACGCTATAAAAGACCTAGGTGTCACATTCGATCCTTCTTTGACTTTTAACGAACACGTTTCCTCTCTCACTCGTAGCTGTTTCAGTCGTTTAGGATTTGTTTTACGTAACTCACGCGATTTTCATAATCCTGACGTCATCAAAATCCTTTTTACCAGCCTTGTGCGAAGCTCATTGGAATCGAGTGCATGTATTTGGAATCCGCACGAGGCCAAGTATATACTTATGTTAGAGAAGGTCCAAAAAGCTTTTCTGCGCTGCTATTATAAGCGGGTATACGGTTATTACCCCTTTATGTACCCAACAAAGTTCTTGCTGGGAATGTTGGGGATGAACTCTCTGGAGGGTAGGAGAGCTCGAATGGAGTTGTCAACTGCTGTAGCGATTTTGCGTGGGGGCGTGGACTCGCCAGAATGTGTTGAGCAGTTGTCTCGCCTGTTTGTGCCCGATAACTATCTGCGTATTCGATCCGGTCGAAGGCATCGATTGTTTGCGCCTCCGCTGTGTCGCACAGTGGCGCGCGCGCAATCGCCGCTGTGTCGCATGCATCAGGCACTTAACGCACTCCTTGTGGCTTACCCGGATTTTGATGTGTTTGTCGACAACCTTACGAATTTTTTAAGCAAAATAGATATTTGTTTGTGAAGTAGTGATTAAATACTACACTAAACTATTCATAATTATGTAATTGGGTTACGCCCGTTTAATTATGTTAAATAAATAAATTAAATAAATTAATAATTAAATATTATATAGCTTAATGCCAAATACTTTGCCAATCTCTCAATTCGCAGTAGCAGCAGCAGCTGTAAGTTTTGTATACTGTAACTGGTTTCAGTAAATTTATTATTTATGCATTTTTTTGCCAAAACAACTCTCTGACAATTTTTAAACCGTAGTTTGAGTCACAAATACTTGCAAAAAATAGAGGGATTCAGGGATTCAGTTTTATCAATTTTAGGCAGAAATATTTACATTTTGCTAAACATGCAATTGTATTTTATAATCCTAGGTATGTATATTACTGTTTTTAGATTATTTAATTTAAATAGACATAATTAACAAAAATGTATGAATCACGTTATTTGAAAAACGAAACTCTCAGATACATGGATACAAATATCCCCTCTCCTTACTTCACTAAGTTTATTTGTACTGGCACCTCGAGACCAACCGTTAGGTTATGCAAGAAGTGCCAGACGTAGGGACCTCTGCCTGCGCCAGTAGAACACTCGCGCAGGAGACCACCAACGTTAGGTCTTGACGCCAAATTAGTGCCCGCCGCAGCGCGCTCTTCATTCGGTACTCATAAGACTAGTGTTGTGGGGGAGTATCCCCGTAAACACGTGTAGTTCACTGCCTATTGTCCAGATAGGTAGCCGGAGCTGTCGAGCTCGCTCACTTCTAAGGTGAGGGAAAAAATAAGTAAAATAAAAAAATGTGTCTTTTCATTCACTAGATAATAAAAAGTTTCAAAGAAAATTAAGTCATTTATTAATGTATTATCTGACTTACAGCTCTTTTAAATGTTGAACAGAGCTATCTTTTATTTTTTTTCTATCGATTGAGTATTACTAATCATGTTTTTGTCTTTAAGAGTCACTAGATAATATGTTTAACTTTATTATATGTGAATTTTAGAACTGTATGTTTTATATTGGTGGCGATACAATCAATTGAAATTGTTAAAAATGGGAATATAGCGCCTTAAATGGTTAACTAGATAACGGATAAACATAAACATAAAACACCCAGACCTGAAATCAAATTAGAAAAACACTTTCAAGATCGGTAGGGTGTCCACTGCCCACCAATCTTAACTTGTTTTCTAAAGCACACCTCACTAAACACGCTGTAACTTTTTCACTTAGGACACACAACTTATTACAATTTATTGCAGCCAGACACAATAACCGAGATTATAAAATCACATAAATTATATTTAAAAAAAAATAATATATAGGTAAGTATCTACAGTTAACTCAGTTGTTTCCGAAAATTTATAAAGATTCCGAAGTAGCTTTATGAATGAACTCAATTTTAAAACGAGACTACAAAGTTTTAATCAGATACTTACGTCCAAAAAAATGTTTTTTTTTTTCCAAAACGCAGACTTAAGGAAAAAGCTACCCTGTCACTATCTGTCTTTACCAACAACAGTTAGACACAAATCTGTTTTAATTAAATAAGGTTTATCTTACTTTACAAAAACAAACTTATTTGTACGGCAGCAGTCCAGGTGGTGTCAGGTGTGGTTTCGAATGTCAGCCGTTGTTTTTTTTATACAAGTTTGATTATACGGATTTACTTGCGTTTATTTCACATACTATTTTATAACGACATTTGGACCTAGAGTCCGTAGTCACAGGGTAAGATAGATAGCTCCGCAAAGGCGCAACTAGTTCCGTACAATGTATTTCAATTTGCTCATGCATTTTGACGCGATACGAGAAAGTCCAATGTCGTTCTCCAGTCAGATGTATAGGGCTAACGATATCGTAAAAGCTAAGTTACTTTTGCAATGGCCGTAGTCCGCATATGTAATCAAATACAATTAAACTAAGCTCTCACTTCACACTTATTTAAGGCAAGCGGCGTGCTTCACTTCATGTAATGAAATGGAAAGTGTCCTTTTTATGGTAGGAAGGATATTTTCCAATATTTGGCGTTGTGATAGAAGGGGAGAAACTCCCTCATTGAGTTTCTTTCTTGCCGGTTTTTCTCAGTACAACGTCTACAAACCGATACCATAATACACATTGTGACATTCATAACAGACCAATAAGTATACTAGCTAGCTTAAAACGTAATGAATTGTATGAATGAAGTCTTGATTATGAAGACATGGATTAGTGAATGGAATCAGTATCAGAAATATAAACCGTTCTTAGTTACCATAAAGTACCGATAGCATAAAAAAATCGCAAAAGTCACCGATCATTCCTAGAATAGAAGTTATTAAATACAATAAGATGGCCGTGGAACATCAGGGTGCCATACAACATAGTATCAAAACAAGCTCGTAAACCGTGGAGAGATTCACTAAGTCGTGTCTTCATTTCTCGACGAAGTTGCTGCTCGTTATTCGGCTACCTTCCAGTAAGTAGCTGTTAAACTACAAACCAGACCCGATTGTTATAACTAACTAACTATAATGTACACATATCTAAATAATTAAATTAGTGGTTGATAATGATTGCACCATATAATTAACACAGTGGGTTGCTCGCACGCTAGCACAGGACCGACCAAATGGCTTAAACAGAGAGAGACAAAAGAGAGAGAACTGACTATTAATTATTTTCTCAAAGGCCGGTAAGGCATCTGTCTGCATTGCTCTAGTGTTCATGGGTGAAGAAGATTGCTTCCCATCAGGTGACCCGCTGCCTGGCTAGTTTGTCACCTCTATGGCCGAACTTAATAAACAATTTAAGGTTTGTTGTTTTGCCTAATAGAGTTAGAAGTTTTACATAATTCGTATGCTTAATATGTCAAATTTGTAACTACTAAAAAGGCAAAACAACATAAAGAAATGTTATATTTTGTACTTTGGCCGTTACATGATAAAAAACTGAACTGGCTAGTACCGTTCAAAACACTAAGAAAGCATTTAAAGCAATTATATCACTTTGATTTATATCAATGTTTCAATAGATTAGTTGGAAGAGCTGTCGCCTGGATTTTGGAAAGGGTTCGAGCCCCTTCAGTTAAATCGTTGCATTACATTGCGTTACATTTGCATGATTGCAAAATAACAGTTTAAGTAAGTCCTAAAATTCTTATTCCTGATTGAGGAACCACAAAAAGGAATCGATCTAAATCGTAGACCAAATATTGTTTTCTGAGGTTTAAGCGAGCACTACACATTGAAATGATAATAGTTTTTTATATTATCCTGACGTTTCGAACCCTTTACAGGGTTCGTGGTCACAGGGAGACAACGTCAGGATAATTTATAAAACAATGTAAATAGTAAATTAAACGCGAGTTAATCCGCAAAAAACTGTTTTCATTTCAATCGTAGACCAAACTTTTGGTTTGAGCGAAGCCAAGGCGTTACCTCAATAAAGAAACCATTGACTTAGTAAAATGATATATTTCCTACAGTGTTTGCCGTTTTGTTTTTCAAATTCGTAGTTAGTTTTAATTTAAGTTTCTATTATCTTTAAATTCTTTCTAATGTACTTACCTAAGTAAATTGTTATTCTTATTAAGAAAATAAAATCTTAAATCTAATGATTAAAAGTGTCACCGCCACCGTGGCCACTACCTACCCGCCCGCAGCGGACTCCCGTAAGTTTCCTAATGTCTCCCAGTTTCTCGCATACTAATTGTTTAATAAATAACGTTATTAGTGTGTTTTAAACCGCCTTAACTACTCGCCCGTCATGTTGCAACAGGTCATTTTATGTGGCTACAGTGTTATATGTTCGTAGTTTCGGTTTGCGGCAATTAGACAGCAAGTACCTAAATATAATTTGAAGAATTTCATGTACTTTACTTTTGTGCCGTAGTTAAATCTTTTAAAATTACTTAAAGGGTGTCTGAATATTACCGAAAAAAATATTTCTTCTTACAATTATGTAGGTAAAGGTCTCTAATTTTCGAAGGACCACAAACTTTTATAAGCTTCAAAATTGATGCCTTTGCTAATGCAAAGGAAGCAGAAAAAGCAGAACTATAAATTTGACATTAAAAAATTATCAGATGACTTTAACTAGTTAATTTGACTTATTAACTAGATAATTTTCCTAACTTTATAACCCATTCTCATTTTCATAGCTAATTTACTACCTAAATATACTTATGTACTTATTCAAATATAAAAAAGTTACGCTTTATTATTCAAACATAAAGCTTCTAAATACACCACGTTTATTTGGCCGCAAAACAAAAGTAATAGAACGAGAATACGCACCGCATATTTAAGATTATCCCGTCAAGTCGGACACCGCGCCGTAATTAAAAGACATGGTGGTCGAAAAAAGGAGCAACTATCAAAGAAAACCGCGCGTGCAGGCAAGCGTCAATCTTGCATTTTTCGTTTAGTTTCAAAATAAATGTGAAAAAAAGAAGACAAGGGAGATTATCGCAGTCGGTCGCCGGTAGCGCAGTGTGAGAACAGAACGCACGCCGCGCGCCCGCTCCGCGCATAGGCGGCCATTTTCCCCGTTCCATTTTCAAATTTCGAACACGATTTTGACAGTTCTCTTTTTAATTTTTATATTTTTTTTCATGCTCTCTAGCTGTTGTTCAGAACATTAAGGTTGTAGTGTGTGCTGTGGGTATTGTGTCAGTGATCTGTGAAGTTTAACTTTTGACAGTGTACAAACTACTAACGTTTTCACGCGAAGACATGCGCGCAAGTTCAGGCAAGTGGTTTCCGTTATGTAAATTTTTTATTTAATGTTTTGCAGTAAGGTGTGCTTATAAGTTCCATTTATCATTTTAAAGTTGATTGCGTCTGCGTCTGCTTTGGACTATAATTATAAATTATGAAATTATTTATTGCCCATTTCTTTTGATTCCTTTATTTATTTAGTACGATAGTGTTGATCTACCGCTAAGAGACACCGACTGTGAAACGCACAGTTGCGGGTTCAAATTGCGGGCAGAATGATGTACATGAATTTGTACCTTATTTCTATATGCTTATTTATGTAAGTTTTTAATCATAATCATAATCTTTATTTGCAGTTAAACATGGTATAAATGA
The DNA here is from genome assembly GCA_963921215.1 of Scoparia ambigualis. NCBI lineage: Eukaryota > Metazoa > Arthropoda > Insecta > Lepidoptera > Crambidae > Scoparia > Scoparia ambigualis. The sequence continues at coordinate 2,902,820 of OY992521.1, forward strand.
TGTAATAATTAATAATAAGCACTGAACATGTTTAGCCAAATTAATTAGCATGCAATATATTCACATTAAAATAATGTAGGTAGGTACTAATTTCCCCATTTTGATATGACATTGCTCTATTACACAACACAATTACACTACAACACAATTTATCCTTTAGTGTCAAAAAATTCTTTTAAGTCATACAGGGTGTGTGATCCTAACCATGTACCCAAGTGTCTTTTAAAATTATTTATATTTAAGGTCCTAAATTCTTTTGGTATTTTATTAAAGATATTGATGCACATAGTCAAACAGCTTTTTTTGTCCCTACTGCATTGTTTTTGGAGTTACATGAAGTACCAACCTGTTCAAATCTCTAGTATTTGTTGGATAGATATCACATGCACTTTTAAATAAATGCTTATTCTGCATTACAAATACACATGTATCTAAAATATAAAGCGATGTAAGAGTCAGTAACTGCATTTGACTAAATAAATAACGGCAAGAAGTCCGTGGTGGAACACCATATAATGCTCTTAAACATTTTTTTTGGGCAATAAAAGCTCTGTTAATATGAGAACTATTGCCCCATATCAGTAACCCATATCGTAAAATGGAACCCACATAAGCATGGTAAGCAACAATCGCAGTATTTAAGTTCGTTACAGTTCTGATACACTTTAGAGCGTATACAAATTTATTAATTCGGGTACAAATATTGTCTATATGCATTTTCCAATTTATATCACTATCTATTATTATTCCCAGGAATTGAATATGCTTTACTTCATCAATATTAATGCCTTTATACTTAATGTCAAGGTTAATATTTTTATATTTATTAAATTGCATGTATTTAGTTTTAGTCAAATTAATTTTTAAATTGTGCATGTCAAGAAATTCAATTAAGTTATATACAGTCTTATTTATGTCATTTTCATGTTCTGCTATTGTTTTAGTTGAAGTTACTACTACAGAAATATCATCAGCAAATGCGACGCATTGATAACCGGTTGCATGATAAATGTCATTAATATAAATAATAAACAACACTGGGCCCAATACGCTACCTTGTGGCACACCATATTGATTGTGTTTATATTGTGATGAATACGCTACAACTTCATTTTTGTCGCTGAGTTTTTCTATAACTACACACTGTTTTCTGTTGCTAATGTACGACTTTATCCACTCTAATGCAGGACCTCGTACACCAATCATTTCGAGTTTTCTTATAAGCAATTGGTGTGATACATGATCAAATGCTTTTGATAGGTCTACAAATATACCAGTTGTCAATTTTTTGTTGTTAATACCTGTCAAAATCGTTTCCATAAGTTTATGCATCGCCAATGTGGTTGATTTGTGTTTTTGGAAACCGTATTGATCTCTATGTAATAAATGGAACTCATTACAAAAATCAACCATCCGCCCATGCATACACTTTTTAAATATTTTAGAAAAAACTGATATTATTGCAATAGGACGATAATTATCAATATCGTCGGTTTTTCCTTTTTTGAACAAAGGTTTTACTATTGTAAGTTTAAGCAGTTCTGGAAACATACCAGTAGAAAACGATAAGTTTATTAAATGAGTTAAAATGGCAATGAATTCATTCACACAATCCTTTAATACCTTAGTACAAACTTCATCATATCCTTCGGATTTGGTGTTTTTTAATGACATTATTTCTTTTCTTACTTCTGTATCACTAAGAGGTTTTAGGAACATAGAATTTAATATTTGAGGTTGCATATATTTTTTTATGTTGTTATGAAATTCACCGTTTGATAAATTTACGAAATGATCATTGAATGCTGTAGCTATGCTAAGAGGATCCGTCAACGTTGTATTGTTTATACTTAATTCACTTATATGTTTAAGTGAATGCTTCGTACCAGTTATTTCATTTTTTATTATGCTCCAAGACGCTTTACATTTATTTTCACTTTTATGGATAAAGTCAATGTTTGATTTTTTTTTAGAAGCATTAATACATTTCTTTAGCAATTTTGAATAACGTAAATATTTACGTTACCTATAGATATGCCATCGTACCAGCTCTGATTGATTTGGGGGAAAAAAGTAAAAGTGAATCTCACGATTTGGAAACATAAAATAACTGAACGTCTAACAATTTTCAAGATATTGAAAAGTTAAAAAAAAATGGCTATCTCAGGAGGGAAGAGAACCGACGTCCTCCGAAATCCTGGCGGCTGCGTTGACCACTTCGCCACTGATTTAAAATGTATTTTGTAGCAGCAGTGTCTCATCAAACCTTTCTACAAATAGTTAAACATTCTGCCATTTCCATAGGACTTGTAATATTCGATGTGTTTTGCTTTAATAGCGGTAATATACATCATGTTATTGAAAATTTGAAAAAAAAAAACGATTCCCAACCTGAGGTGGTCAGTTTTTTAACGTTTCAATATCTAAAAGTATATTTGAACGTTATTAACGCAAAAAAAACGAAGAGGAAGGAACGAAGAGATGCGAAGAACAAAGAAAGAGGAAGGCCGAAATCAAGATAGACAGACATTATTGCCGAAGACCTAAGAAGCTGCAATGTATCTGACACCGATGCGTCGAACAGAGCAAAGTGGAAGAAACCACCAAGAGAGAGATTAACGCAAAAAAAACATTAAATATATTACGAGTCTAACAATCTTTTATGTGGGTAATAACGTAATATTCTTAAAATTGGGGATTCAAAAATATATTTGCAGCGGTCGGAAAACTCTTTACAGAATTTATTATGCAACTTAGCAAATATTATCATCTGCCTATAAACGTCCCACTGCTAGGCACAGGCCTTCTAACGTAGACAATAGCACGTGGGGATATTGGGCCATAACCCACCACGCTGGCCCAATGCGGAGCACATTTAAAAATTAACGATTGTAAAAAGCATTTCTAATCAAAATGTTAAATATGATAGTCTCATCCGTAGGTACCTTATAACTTTTCTCCAACAAAGGGTCAAAAGGCTCATTGGTCTTTCGTCAGGCCGAATATCAGAGTTGCTACCTTTTATTTAATTAACCGAGTTGTTAATTAAGTCAAAAATCGTAGAATAAATTGGACGATTCAAAAGTGCTTAACCATTCAAGGATCATTAGACCGCCGGCGGTCGCAAAACAATGAGTTTGTTTGTTTTTTTTTTTTGTTTTCAATTGTGTCTGGTTTCACGTTGCTTGAGGGATTAATAATAAAAATATGAACCGCGTTTCACTTGAAATCCTCAACCACTGAGGAACTGGCTATCTTATCTCTAAACTGTCAGAACATTGTTATGGGGCCAGAGTTCAGATAAGATGGTGGTAGCTAGCCAGGCGGACTTAACAAGCCCTACCAGCAACCAAACCAAGTACACAAAGATGTACCTCCGCTGAGAATTGAACCGGAACCTCTGAGTCTAACACCGTGGCTTAGCCACCAGTCCACCACACAAAGGCGGCTAAACTTTGACTTTCATTTCAGAAAAAGGTACAGTAACTCATAGTAAAGTAAAGCAAAACTGTTGGGCAACTCCTAGTGATAGTGATCACAAATCCAGGCTAAGCATTAAAGAATCAGAACACTGCCCGATCTGGGAATCGAACCCAGGCCCTACAGCTATCGGGTCGAGTGCTTTGCTACTTGGCCACGCACCGAGGCGTTTATCAAACTAATATTATAAAGGCGAAAGTTTGTGAGTGTGTATGTTTGTTACTCTTTCACGTAAAAACTACTGAATGGATTTGGATGAAATTCGGCGTAGAGATAGTTTATAACCTGGATTAACACATAGGTAGGATACTTTTATCCCGATATTCCGGGAACGGGAACCACGCGGGTGAAACCGCGAGCGGCCGCTAGTTATCTAATAACAAAATAATTGGTACGGTTTATGATTGGAATAAGAGAGTTTACTAAAATCCCCATAACTTTATACATTTTCAAAGTCCAGGATGATAATTTTTTTTTGCTTTTGGTTATATAGTCTCTGAGTAACCCTTTGGGGATAAGGCGTGAACCTATGTAGGTATATGAAAGTTCGGCAACGCGTAAGATCTGGCGTCGCCAGGGAAGGGGGGGGGGGGGGGGCAATAAATAGAATAGAATAGAAATAAATTTATTCAGCATCAAAACACAACTGGCGACACGCTCTTCAATGAAAGACAAACTATTAAAAGGCCTATTACATTTCGACTGTGATTTTTAATAATGTAGAATATCTTTTGCAATATTGCATAGCGGCCTCGCTTTTTGTAAATTTTGCTTAACTTTTTAATTAAACCCAAAATTGCAGAGAAATATATTCGTGAAAATGCGTGAAGGCACTTTTTTGAGCTCCTAGGTTGAACTAATGTTCTAAACAAATGAAATAAAAAAAATAGAATGTTATCTCTTATATAGTCGTATAGTGCGTAGCGGCCTCGGAATTTTGAGATATCATTGATTTTATATAGAAAAAAAATCTTATTCTAAACCAAAAAACTTCGAAAATCGATTAACTGTGAATTTCTTATTGAGTAAAATTTATACTAGAATAACCGTAACTTCATGATGAATAAAGGTTTTATAATGAATTTATTATCCTATTTCGATAAAAACGATAAATATAGCTGCAAAATTACTTCAAAATGCGATGCGCCGGCCGTCGGAACTCAGCTTTTCCTCGCAGAGAGGACATTTGTAATATTAAGCATGAATTTATTATCCTATTTCAATAAAATTTATAAAAACTACTGCAAAATTACAACTAAATGCGAAAATGGGCATTTTACGCAAACATCACAGTCGAGATGTAATAGGCCTCTTAAAACGATTTACCGAGCCTGTAGCTGCAGCCGGCCCAGCTCGTGCTGCAACGCATCGTGAGAGTGTCACTTGCAATGTCTCGAGGATAACCTACGGACGAGGGTGACTTTAACCCTAGAGCAGTGTTCAATATATTGACACTATGTTTTGAACTTTTTATAATTGAGATAACATCGAAAACCAATGAAAAATGTCAACATGCTCTGCTCGATAAAGGGTTAACCCCAAAATAAAATTGATCAACAGTGTCGCGTATTGGTGAAAGAATACTAGCTACTACCCCTCTCTTCCCTTGGGTGGGTGTCGTAAAAGGCGACTAACAGACTAAAGACTGCACATACCTACATCTAACAGCATATAGCGGCGATTGACTCACCACCTGTCACACTGAGCACATGTGCAGTCGCTATTTAGTGAAAAGTGGATTATGGAAAAGGAATGATTTTGTGGTCCTTATTTCCTAGTCTCTGACTAACCCTTCGGGGATTACAGTCGTGATTATTATGTATGCATGTATAAAATTTATATAAATTTGTAATTATAGTAGGTAAATAATATTTTCCTTAAGAAGGTTTACGCATTTTGCAAAAAAATTTATAAAACGTTTATTTAGCTGAGTTATTGCGATTTGAAGTCCACTATAGAAAGTTTAAAATCGCAATAACTCAGTTAAATAAACGATTTTAAAAATTGTTTTCAACAAACTACCTATTTAGATCCCTGTGTTTTACTTTAGCATGCAAAGTTTCATAAAAATTGGCTTATTGGTTATTCAAAATTTCGATTTGGAAGTTTGTATGGAAAACCGAAATGCGTAAACCCTCTTAAAGCTTCAAATATAAAATACTTATAACTAACATTTTCTGCTAGAAAGATATTAAATAATCTCATAACTAACAAATGAAAATTTTACAGAGGCAATTCCATTTTACCGAACAGTAATAACTCTTTTATTTAAGTAATATTGGAATCATTTATTACATTGAATTATTATGCATGTAATAATAAATACAAGATTTTTAATAAAAAAAAATCATCATCAGCCTATAAACGTCCCACTGCTGGGCACAGGCCTCCCACGTAGACAATAGCACGTGGGGATATTGGGCCATAACCCACCACGCTGGCCCAATGCGGGATGGTGGATTTTAACGACTGCCATCTTACAACAACAACCAGGACCAACGGCTTAACGTGCCTTCCGAAGCACGGAGGAGCTCGAGATGTTTTTAATTGGTCACCCATCCAGCGACCCGGCATTGCGAAAGTTGCTTAGCGGGCAAGATAGCAAGCCGAACGCGCTAGCCGCTGAGCTATCGAGCTCCTCAATAAAATAAATAAATATCATCAAAAAGCGATCTATAAATTAGTGATAAAATTAAATAATATTTATTAAAATTTATATACGCACATTATTGTAATTATTTTTATTACTGTAGTTGACAGTCGTCACCCTCTCTTCTGTCAATTTAAGACTGACTCCAAACTTCAACGAAGTCTTGATAAGTCTGCCCCGTAGCACAAAATAGAGAGAGTCGTAGCACCTTGCCTTACAACTTGTCCTGTTCACATCTGTTCCACCAGGTTCCGGCCTAGTGGACACTTTACACTTTATTTTATTACTGTAATAAATAATAAGACATGTGGGCCAATATGCGATTTCAAGTAACTTCTAAATCACGAGCCATATATCAAATATTAAGACATACGCCGTCGTTAAGGTAATGGATTTGCACCTGCAGTTGTTACAATCCGTCGACCTTTTTGGAAATGTTGCATCAGTTTAGTTCTAACACGTCTTCTGTAATTCATGACGCAGTATTTTTAATTAGGTACTGGTTGGGTTGTGGAGACTGTGAGTGTAGTGAACAGTCTATATTCTGTACCAATGCTGATCAAAGCCCTCCATTTTTGAAATCAAGTAATTGAATAATTGTAATTGATCACAGAACAAAATACATATTTTATAAAACAAAACTGCACACGATGTTCATTCTTCTTCATCTCGAAGAGGTTTATTTTGGTAGGTTTTTCTAGTTTTTTTTTAATGTTACTGAGCTGGCAAACTGACATACTGGCCGCCTGATGATGAACTTAATTATTTATACATTCGTGATTAACTTAATTAGATTAAGCTAATGATCACGGCCGGTGCAACTCGGTCGAAACGTCGGGTATAGATAAAGGTACACTTACTAAGAGCTTTGCCTAGTTGTTGTATGTTCGGCGAAGAGTTGATAGCGTGAAGTTAAAAGTCAGAAGAATAAATTGGTATATTTGTGAACTGCACACGCCAATGGCTGCCGAACGAGTAAGTTAGAAATATGAAAAGGGAATAGATATTACATCGTTACCATTTTCGTAATTACTACATAGAACAAAGAAAAGATGATGCAATCACAGATGACCTAGATAATTGTGACAAACACAAAATCATGATTAATGCGTAGAACTGGCACAACAATTCCTTTCTTAAAAAAACGTTAAGTGTCATTGCTTTAAGTATGCTTATAATGCCATAGGTACTGTAGTTAGCGTTAACCCCCATCTCCATAATTTGTTTACCACTGTAAATTAAATTATCACGTTTTACAAAATAAGGTTCTGGCGTATCGTCTAGACGTATAAAACGCGAAAGTAAACTAATTGTCGCATGTGCCACAACCAGGCTTAGGCAGGCATAACTTAACCAGGCTCAGGCAGGCATAACTTAACCATTAATAATCAATGTTGCGTCTTGTCTTAGCGTTAGAACCACGTTAGAACTGAACTGACACAACGTTTAAAAAGTGAATGGATTTTCGGGTTGAGTCAACGTGTTGTGCCGAGTGGAAACGCTCTCGAACCGATATCTGGAGGTTCCGGGTTCAGTTCCTACGACTCGGGAAAAGTGAGTCTATCTATCGGATGTTTGGTAACCATCAACATATAAATTTCCACTTGACTGCTGCTCTACAACTTTTTCACAGATTCATTATGTAGGTAACTAAATTATCTATTACCTCAAACACAGGCTGTATAAACTGCAAAAAGCTTGCAATTGTAATTCTTGTATTTTGACAAATGTGTAAAGCTAGCTGCGCTAGCAAAGGTCATTCCCATCAATTATTATAGCGATGACTTCTTTTTTATGACGGAGGCGTTTTCCCAGTAGTATAAACCTATTTACTAATTGAGTCATATAAAAGCAAAGGCAGCAACATCCACTTTAGCTGAAATGCCAGCAGAAGATATTCTTAATATACACGGCATACAGCAGCTTCTAATCATGATTAGTTACATCTATAGTTAAAGAAACTATGTAATAACAATCTCCGTATAACAAAAGTCATGAGAGATATTTAATTTTCATTAAAATAAACAATTGTTGTTGGATGTTGCTGTTTTTGCATCGAATGTGTGGATGTTGCTGCTTTTGCATCAATTATAATTGGATATTGCTGCATTTGCAATGGTGTGTTTTGGAGTTTAAGCAGATTAATGTTCTTGATACTTGTATATTTATTCAAATAATAAATGACGCCAGTGCTGTCGGAATGTTGAGTGTTAAATGAATAGGAGACTTAATGTGAAATGGAAATAAAAGTAATGTAAAAAAAACTGTGTAGCGAATTAAATGAGTATGTGTCTGAATTAAACAACTTTATTTAATACTTAATCAATATAATTATTATTAATTGTATTTGTGCTTCAATCAACATCCATCCACGTTTCTACTTTTCTGTATATGTATCACACATGCATATCATCTACTTGTTCTTGTGGCTCACAAAGTTCTTCATTCTCTTCGTCTTGGTTATTTTTCTCCTCCTCATCTTGGTGATCACCCTCATTATCCTGTAATAGTTCTTTAAAAAATAACAAGATTTGTTATTTTTTTTTCATTTTGCTGCCATTCATTGCTCCAATGACTTTTTATTAAGGTTAGGATATCTTTTCTTTTGTTTGCAGGTAAATTGTTTGAAGCTTTAATTTTTTCGGGATTTATCATAGCACTTATTTTCCCTATTTTATTGACATTTTTGGAAACACCGTCATCTATTTTGTAATGAAGATGGCCTTGGATTAAAATATTTCCCTGTTTCTTTGAACGTTTCAAAATGTACCTCTTACATTGCTTAAATTTAAAGTGCCAACTACCAACGGGTTTCAAAATTTTCTGTGAAGCGGTTTTCCAATCAAAAACTTCGCAATCAGGTGTTCCGAGATTAGTGACAGTACTAAATTTTGAAATAATTTCCAAGTATTTTTGGGGATTATTTAATACTTCATGCTGGCGTACTTCCTTCTCAATCCTAGCGAAAACTCTGTCAGGTGGTATGTAAGAGTGCCCAACAACTGGAAAGACTAGTTCAATTTGTTTTATATTTTGTGGAGCTTCAGTCATCCATTTTGATAGCATTGCTAGCATTATTGTGTTTTTATTCTGGCCTGCACAGCCGTCTGCTATGAGTCTCATTTTTTGACATGAAGTTAAGTCACTATTATTCAGCCGGTGGTATAAGGCCGAAGCAATTTCGTTGGCAGCTTTAGGATAAACGTTTTCTGTCCAACAATATGCTAACACATTTTTAGGAGTTAGTTTGCTTTTTGAAGAGCCCTTGACTATTGTAAAGTTGTACGTTGTAAGTTGTTGCACAAACGTCCGTTCTGGGAGTACCAAATCCAAGATTATATTTTGTGTTAAATATTTGCCGAAAATAGGACTTTTTTACTTTCAAATTAGGGGAGGCTTGTAAATTGTAGCGTTCCCATAATTTATTTATAGATAATTCAGATGCCAAATAATACCTTTTCGAATTATTACGACAGTAGTGAGGCTCTTGACATGGAATTGAGTTTATAAATCTCATAACAGCTTCTTTTTTATGGACATATTTCATAGAAACATGGTCACCTCCTCTCTTTTCAGTTTTAAGTTTTCCTGTCTCATAGTATTCTTTCATAACACTCTGCACTCTATACTTCGTAATTTGTAAAACTGTCAAGAAATAACGTTGACAAACTTGTAGGTACTTTTTTCCATCTTACTGTAAATGTAATACTTTGTTTGGGATTTTTGCTCTGAATATTTTTTTTTAATAGCACGCCGACGCTTTACTTTTTTCACTAAACAGTGTTTTAAAATGAATGCATCCTGTGTCAATTTATCTGGCTTTGCATAAAAGTTGTCAAAAAACGATTTTATGTCACACATTTTCAAAGACATGCATTTAAAAGTTTTCTTATGGCGACACAGCAATCTCTTTGGAAGGGTTTTAGCAGAATACCTAGAACAAAAGATTAAATAAATTAGAAACTTATTATTACTATTACCTACTGCATACGTTATTGTAAACCGGTTATTATATACCGGCGTCAAAATCACCAATATCTCGGACAGACAATATTTAAGTTATAAAATCCAAAAAATATTGATGAGACAGTGATACCATAACTTTATCTGAAATCGTTAATAACGGAATACATTCAAATAAGTTTTGTCGAGGTTTTTTGAACACTTCTCAACAACGTTTCCATCAAAAGTTCGAAATAAAAAAAATCACGGTCATAATAATATTATCGATAGAATAGAAAAAAATCAACAATCAAGATCGTTTTATTTGCTACACTTACCGCTTCTTCTTAGCCAGGGTTCTCTTCCATTTTTCGGGTTCTGATTTTCTCTTTCGACTGCTTTTATTGTCACAGGGGCTAGGAAAACATTCCATCTTTAAGTTTGTTATGGTTTGTAACGAAATTATCACTTTTTTCTGTTTAATTCACTAATTAAATGAACACACACGAAAACAAACACGAAGATGTCGCCATACTAATGGCGTCCAAATAGCGTCACCTGATTGGTTGATAAGGATAATGCTGTCTTTGCGTCAATCACTTGGGATGATGCTGTTTTTGCTACAAACCATAATTTAAAATGTCTGTTTTGTATAGGATATTACTGGTTTTGCTACGAATTTAATATTCGACTCAAATATATCGACATAACACCACAAGACTGCATTCAAAGTTGCAATAGTGAAAAAAGTGGATGTTGCTGCCTTTGCTTCTATATGACTCAATTATTTACTTACTGAAGTCATTAATTGTATATTTTATTTTAAGATTTACATTTACATTTAAGTATAGAACGACATAGCTTACAAGCATGTGAACAAGGACCAAAGTATAGCTTAATGACACGTATCTGGCTTGCATGATTGATTACAGATAGCCAACTTCAAATATATTGAAGTAAAGGCACATGTAGGCCTTTCCTATGCAAGGGTTTAAACCACAGAACAGTTAATTTGTCTATTCTGTTTAAACTATTTACGATTGGTATTAGTGTTTGTTCGAAAAACTTACATTTGTTTTCAATAATATTTCAATGTCGTAATTTTGTTTTTTGTGATACACCAGACAAATTATAATATTTGCCCGCCTTTACGTTGACCATAAGTTTCTTTTCAAGGTTTCTAGACAACGCTGTAATTTGAGACGCGCTGACAAACAGATACCTAGTTCTCTCAATGTACAATCATTAAGAAGCGACTCGACAAATATTAAGTTTAAAGCTTTCTTCTTACACTACGCACAGTGTAAGGTAGACTCAGTACATAAACTCAATTGAGCACATTACAAAGAGTAACTTGTTAAATTTTTGTCTCAATGGTACATTTTGGTATCCCATTCAAACTTAAGTGAATTCTAATAATATATTGTATATGTATTATTTATGGTGCTATTAAATCAATGGCGTATATTTGAAGTACACGTAGTTTACGCCAAAATAAAAATATTTTCCCCAATAAACAGCTCTTAGTATATTTTGTCATTGGTTTAGATTTAATTTTTCAAACAAAATTATTTATTATTTAATTGGCATAAACTGCATCATATCTGTAGATGACTTCACTGATACATGCGACTGCATTGTAGAAGTCGTTGCACTCACACTGACGACTGCGACGACTTCCACAATGCAGTCGCATGTGTGAATTATTTTATTGAGGGATCTAATAGTATGATGCAGTTTTTGCCAATTAAACAATAAATTATTTTGTTTGAAGAGTTAAAATCTAAACCAATGACAAAATACTACTGTTTATCGGGGAAAATATTTTTATTTTGGCGTAAAGTACGTGTACTTTAAATATACGCCATTGATTTAATAGCACCTTATATACATACCTACATACATAATACTCACGGCTACTATCCACGAAGGGTTAGTCAGAGACCAGGCAATGGGGACAGCAAAAGCAGTCCACGTTTCACCAAATGACAACTGCACATGTGCTCAGCGTGACAGGTGGTGAGGTGAGCCCATCGCCGCTCTATGCTGTTGTTGGATGTATGAGCAATTTGTATGCTAAGGGAAAATACAGACGAAATTCATTTTGGAAGTTTGTATGTGATACTGAAATTTGTGATACTGAGCTCGATGGCGCAGCAGCTCGATGGCGGCTAGCGCATTCCGCTTGCGATCTTGCCTGCTAAGCAACTTTCGCAATGCCGGGTCGCTGGATGGGTGACCATATTTAAAACATCTTGAGCTCCTCCGTGCTTCAGAAGGCACGTTAAGCCGTTGGTCTCAGTTGTTGTCGTAAGATGATAGTCGTTAAAACCCACCAACTCGCAATGGGCCAGCGTGGTGGGTCATGGCCCAATATCCCCACGTGCTATTGTCCACGTGGGAGGCCTGTGCCCAGCAGGGGGACGTTTATAGGCTGATGATGATGATGATGACTGAAATTTGTAAGTTCTTAATTTGGGGTTGTAAACATAATTAGGTGCTTACCCTTCTTGTTCCCGAGCCGTCTCCGTGGCAGTGGTACTGGCTTTCTAGTGGGTAGGCCTCTCCGCCATCATCAAGCTCTTCGCAACTAAGAGAAGGAGAGGATGGAGAGTTCCACATGACCCAAAGTGACCGAGATAGCCTCGTAAAGAGCATTTGACATTATTAAAAGGCAAGGCATAGGTGTTTCGGTAGGTACCATGTTACATGCAAGTTGCACCAGCCACGACCACAGATTAACTAAAAGTATACGTGGGTGTGCGATAGAAACCAACGTCTAGGTAGCTCAGTTGCATGAGCCCAGATAACGAAACGGGTCATTCCAATGATATTATATGGTCATTCTCATAAGAACAGATTCTCAAAAAGACAGATTCTCAAAAGGACAGCTTGTCAAAATCCGGAAATGGTACAGGTAAATGGTGCACACATAAATTAATAGAAGGAAATATCTCGCACACTGTTTCCACATTATAAAGTCATCGAGTCCAACTTGAGGCGAATTTTTTTAAATACTACTTTGGATATTTCTTTTTTTAATATTCTTTCTACGGGTAAGCGGATTGGCTTTCATTTCACCTGAAAGTGACGATAATGCCAAAGGCGGACGAGCGCTTCACCCGGATTCCTCAACCACTGAGGAACTGGCTATCTTATCTCTAAACTGTCGGAGCCCAACTATACTACCTTTTTACTATGGGAGTTAGGCTAGTTTTTTAGCTAGCTAGCGTAACACAGCGCTTTAACGAAATAAATAGTAATCAATAGCAGCAATGCTCTGAATTATGAAGAAAAAATTACATTACAATATCATGCGGGAGTTTAAAGCTATCTTCGTTTTTAGCTTAAGACTTTTTAGGTATTTTGAGGTTATGACAACTATCAGTTCAGTTCAGCATTTATTTATCACTTGACTCTTAACGCGGCGTTCTATAGAAAACCTTTTTTAACAGTAATCATAATAACTTAAGAGAACACTTTTGATTTGTGAATGATTAAGACGCAGTAGATATCGAATAGGCTGGTTTGGTCATTCTCCTTTCAGAGAAGGTTGTGGTAGCTAGCCCGGCGAACTTAACCAGCTCTACCATCAATATATTTTTTATAAGTGTGTGCAAAATTTTCTAAAGTTTTATCCTGGTATTATGAGTGCTTTGCATAAATATTTAATATTCCATTTGATTGTAAAGCATCGGTAAGTTATGTGCAGTAAAATATATGTCCACTTTCATAGTTTCTCTACTGGCCGCTTACTGTAGTTCACGACACAGTTTCACTAGCGTAAACTTAGCAAAATATTTGACTTGAGTGATTTGTAGGTGATTGTCACTATTATTCTGTTACGACTGGAAAATAATAAGCAGTTACTTTCACGAAATATCCCCATGGGCGTTGTTGTTTTGACATTCTGTACGATAATGCACTTAATAATGATTATGTAAATAAACTTTCTGAAGTTTATGAACTTTTGCTTATTACAATCGGAATATTTATGTGCTCAGAAGTAGGTGGATATTAGATATAATTAACTGGTCATATTGTTTATTGGATTCAGTCGTCATTATCAATCATTTGGACAGGTATAGTTTACATACACTTTGACAAAATTAATTCAATTATATTTTATTTACATAATATCATTAAGTATCAAAAATAATCAAATCATTACATTACCTTCAAACAAAATTGATATTTTTTTCAGATGAAGTCAATGTCATGCATCAATATGCATGTTGCCTATTTAAAAGTAAGTATAACTGTCCTACAGCTGGACAAATCCCTTCATCGTGGAAATCAAAACTACATACATACAAGTAGGTACCTACATAAGTAGAGTGTAGTTGTTTTAGTGTAGTTGTAGATTGATACGTTAATGTTTTGATCCTTATTACATAGCCATAGGTTTAACACAGTATAGCTAAATAATAAAGTATCTGAACTGAAGTGTTAAAAAAGTGCAAACAGAATTTATTTCGAACAAACTCATATTTAATTGTAGTTACTAAACGAGGCTGTACAAACTTTATAGCCGATATTCTGCCGTAATTGATATTAAACATAAAAGTAATGTATCAACAATTAAAATAGACAATAATAATTTAACGACTCTACCTACACCACATTCTACGTATCACGCTATAAAAATGATTGAATTAGTTATGTAAGAGTGATTTTTTATTATTCATAAATATTCATTAATAAACGAAGGTAGGTATGTGTAGGAAAACCGATTTCCAATAACATTGTATTGGTATTCGATTGTCGGTCGGCCGGACGCGGTCGCTTTGATCTCGCCGCGTGATACGACCGAATCCATTCAAGGTGCGAGCGGCGTATACTCGATGCAGTCAAAGTACGAGTAGTAGTATAACCCATGGCAATGTCATTGAGCAGGGTTAGTATCAACTGGTCTAAGTAGCAACTGGTCTAAGTAGCAACTGGTCTAAGTAGCAACTGGTCTAAGTAGCAACTGGTCTAAGTAGCTACTGGTCTAAAACGCAACTGGTCTAAGTAGCAACTGGTCTTAAACGCAACCATGGCAAATATCGCAAAATTTATAAAGCACATGGAGACTTTGTGCCTAGCCCACCACACTGTCCCAATGGTGGATTGGTGGGCTATCGATTACAAGCAACTCCATTACGTGCCTTCCAAAACACGGAGGAGCTAATTTTTTTTGTTTTTTGGTTTGATCATAATATATATCGTGAATCGGTAAAGTAAAGTAAATTCTCTGTAGACTTCTTGGCGAGAAACTGAAAGGTCATATGACATCTTTATTATTGAAATTTTGCATTCACAATACTATCGATTTAACACCCGACCTTTGGATTGCAGGTCCGGTTCGAATCCCATTCCAGCTTCCTGAGACTGGTTGATTTTTTTTCTAGTAAATATTTTATCCTAAGTCATTGTGACGTCTACAGGTTTGACTTATTTTCAAAATTTTGATTTTTAACCAATAAGTCTTCGTGAACGTGCTTGAGTGTTGGCAAGTTATGAAACACAACAGTGCAACATCACTTTTCAAATTCTTTCAAGAACTCCGTGTTCTCAGAAAGCTCTTAGAAAAGTCCCATAATCTTTACAAAAAAAATGTTTGGTTTAGGGCCATAAAACATTCATATTAATATCACTCATTATCATCTACATATATAGAAGATAATATTTTAACTATTTCATCCGTATTACAAGTGACACTGGCTGGTAAATTATCAAACCGCACCACACCACACCAATAAAAAAGAAAAAAAGGTCTAACGTTGCACTTTCCCGCCAACCAGTTAAGCACATTCGCGGCAAAGTATTCCGCAGTTTTTATTATTAATTTCCCAAGGTACAACTATGTAATGTTATCAGAGGATTAACAATGACAATTAATTTCTCCCATAACAAGCAGTTTGTGTCTGTTCGCGCATAAGGAAGCCGTTAGGGCCACTAAAAACCATATTTAATCCCTAGGGATTACAGTGTGGGGGTCCTAGGCTACAAAAATAGCTGTGCAGTCTAGAAACCGTTATTTCAAGCGCACTAAAGTCGAGATTTCTTTCTCTAACTGTATCATAGAAGTAGGAGTACAGTTTTTTAAGGCCAATGACATTGTATTATGAGAATTTATTTTATAGTAATGTGGGAGATGCCTGCTGGTAATAAACGCATTATTTATCGTCCGCAAGGTGTTTCGAGATGATTGGATGGTCTCCTCAAATTAGCTCTATATCTCTTAGCCGTATGAAAATATAGGTTGTTCTACCATAGTGTTCCGTTCTGTTGATAATTCAGCGTTATGGTGGTGCTTGAGGTGGTATACCACCTGTGGTGATGGGGTTTTGAATGATTGTCGGTGGGTGTTAAAATGGCAGCTTAAGAGCGCGCCATGATTGAGTTCAAATGGAAATGCGATTTTGAAGATTTCCACCGCAATGTGGTTTAGACACGGTTTAGATTAGATTAAAAGTTTGATAAAATATTTGCTCATTTGGGGATTTGTAGCGGGAAAATGAAGAGACGTAATACAATTTATTTTTGTCAAAAAAAATGTGTAAAAAAATTGTAAAAATAGAGAGTTATTATATCCATTGAGGGTTTAACTTATAAACACTATTTAAGCGTTATTTAGTTAAACATTGTCTTGTCTCTTTTGCTTGAATTCAAAAACGTTTTTGTAGCAAAAATATAAAACAGTGCAATGTAAGTACCTAAGTATAATTTTTTTCTCAAAAAAATATGCACATTTACTACAAAAAATACTGGTGAATAAACCCAGTCATCCGAGTTATAAAGTTTACGCGAACACTACTAAGCTATTTTATCAATACCTACTACTTTATACATTTCTAGTAACTTTCTTTTTATTATTAAAATTTTACATTCACAATGCTTTAAAGATATATGATAAAATGTTTACTAGAAAAAATCAAACAGAAGCTCGAATGGGATTCGAACCCTTTGGATTGCCGGTCCACTGCTCTAACCGCTAAGCTTCCGAGGCCCCAGAAGACTCGTTGAATTCTTTCTAGTAGTTGATAATGTACGCTGCAAGCCAGTTTCCTTTTATAAATTCATGTCGGCACCATCAGTTCTTATTAACTATGCCCTTCGATCAAATCAGATGCTACACTCGGCGTCAAAAAAATCGCACCTCTTAGAAAATCACTTTCAAATGTCATTTACTCTTGATATGCACATGCAGTCGCATTAATTATGATTTTATTTACAAGGTTACTTAATTAACTTAATAAAAAACATTACTTTTCATTATCAAATAAAACCTAATGCAACAAATAAAGTGTCACAAAAATTCGATGCAAATTTTGCTACCCGTGAGAGTTGCTAGTTGCGCTTCCTTTGTGGGTATAAAACGGTCAACACGGGTTCAATGTGGGTCATTCGCTATTCAACCGTTGAAGAGGACACACGCACAGATTTTGATGGATACCACAGCTGATAAAGCCGCTCAAGTGGTTGCACTACTGCAATCAGGGGTGCGGCAGTGTGATGTCGCCCGGCAACTGAACCTGAGCCGTTATTCCGTTCGAAGAGTGTACCAGCGCTTCATAGAGACCGGTGGCTATATCCGCAGACACGGTTCGGGTAGACTACGCTGCACTTCGGAAAGAGACGACCGGTTCGTTGTGTCGAACTCTTTGAGAAATCATTTCTCCAACGCTGTTGAGTTGCAACAGCAGCTCCAGGCAGTTCGCAGACGCACCGTAAGCGTATCTACGGTTAGAAGAAGATTGAAGGAGAAGAAGATAGCGGCCCACAGAGCTGCTACGGGTCCAAAATTGACTGCAGCGCATCGGCGAGCCCGCTTGCAGTTTGCTCGTGACCACGTCGATTGGACCCTTGAGCAGTGGAGAGCTGTTCTCTTCTCAGACGAGACGCGAGTGTGTCTTTTCTGCAACGACCGACGGAGAAGAGTATACCGGAGGCAGGTGAACGTTTCGCCCAAGCCTGCATCCAGGAGACGGTGGAATATGGTGGCGGATCCTGCATGTTCTGGGGCGGTATGTCTGCTGCCGGCAAAACCGACCTTGTCTGCGTCTCCCGGACTGGAGGTGCTCGCGGACAAGGGTCGCTGACTGCTCGCCGCTATGTCACTGAGGTCCTGGAAGTGCATGTGGTCCCCTTTGCCGAATCTTTTGGCGAGGGGTTCACATTAATGCACGACAACGCTCGCGCTCACACTGCAGGCATCGTGAGCGACTTCTTGCAGAGGTCCCAAATCTCTGTGATGCAGTGGCCAGCGCGAAGTCCGGATCTGAATCCTATAGAGCACCTCTGGGACCATCTTAAACGTAAGGTTCGATCTCGGGATCCAGCTCCTTCGACTCTACAGGAGCTCCAAGACGCGGTGATTGAAGAATGGGGGCTTATCCCTCAAGAAGAGCTCCTGAAGTTGGTGAGGTCCATGAGGGACCGTATGGAAGCCGTGATCAGGGCAAGGGGGGGTAACACTAGATTTTAAGTTAATTTTAAGACACTTTTTGTACATTTTTCTTTGTAAATTATCTGTTGTTAATTAGGACTTAATTAAGGATTTTTATTATTTTATTAATTTTAATGTTGTTTGTATAATTATAATTAAACAGAAAGTTAAATTTAATTGTTTTTTGATACTCCTTTTTGTTACCTTTCTAATGATACCCAACACTATCCTCTACATAAGGTTTAAGAATTTTTAAAGATGATTTTTAAAAGGTGCGATTTTTTTGACGCCGAGTGTATATTATGGCAACTGCCAATATTCCGCTATGATTTAAAATGTACGAGTATGGAATTGTGTATCTGGTTTTATATGTTATCGAAGACTAAACCCTTAGATGCTCTAAGACTAAACCTCACAAACTGAAACTACATACCTATACAAATCGAATAGACACCGCAACCGCTCGGTCTGCCGTTCGCGCCTATAAAAAGACGCGTGTCGTGTCCATTGACTCATTGATGGCGTGTTAAAAAAACAGCGTGTTGTCAATATAAATTGCGGGGCCATTTGGCGGCGGCCGACCGGTGGAGTTGTGCCAGCGGCGGCGCCGACAGCATCACGGTAGCTCGGATAGCTCACATTCTCCAAAACACATTGGGGAGGTTATATTGAATGGACGTGGATGGCGCAGCGGCTAAGGAGTTCGCGACCTTGCTAGTTAAGAAACTTTCGGAATGCTGGATCAATAGATGGGTGACCAAGTTAAAAACATCTCTTGCTCCTTGCTTCGGAAAGCACGTGAAACCGTCGGTCACGGTTGTTGTGGTAAAGATGGCAGTCGTTAAAACCTACGGACTATATATCTCCCTATGTGCTGATGTTTATGTGGGAAGGTCTGTGCCCAGTCCATGCACAGGCTGATGATGAGATAAGTACTTGGTTTTCATTAAAATGAATAATTTTTTGACTAATTCTCAAGCAATTGTGTGTGACTCCCTCAGAAGCCATTAAAATGGTGCATCCCGCGGCGCGGCACCTGTTTTTTTATTCAAAGCCAAAGTGACTTTCACCGGCATACTGTGGGGCTTTCGGTTTTTCTACTAACTGGTCCCGATGCCGTGAAGCAAGTCTCGTTGCATATTAATTAAAATAGCGCTTTAATTAAAACACGCAACGATACAGCCGCCATTAAACCTAATATAGGACAAGAAAATATGGCCGTAACTTGATGTCCATTGACACCTCATTGGGCTTTTAATTTAGAAGTTTCCGAGATCAAGATTATTATTGTAATTTTGCTGAGACGATAATAATATGGCTTAAAACATTTTTTGAATATATTCATGTTGTAAATAGTGTCACTACTTATAAGTTTTCGTATGAATATGCATTCGATTTTTTATTTGACTGAGTCAGCAAACGAATATACGGTTTGCTTGTAGATAAGCGATCGCCGCCTAATTTATGATCCCCGCAACATCATGGGTAAGTACCACTGGCTCATTTCTAACTTTGATTTTGACTTTATAATGTCAATATCCTTTTATGATAGAAAGGTCATTTTCCAATTTTTTTTGGTCGCTGTAAAAGAAAGGAAAAAATAGACATGCATTTGGTGCATAAGTTGCATTTGGTGCGTTTATTTCCGGCTCTTTTAGGTCTCCCGCTCTATAGACTTACGAACCGATGGTCTTAGTGACGGTGCTCATTGTTGTAGACTGAATTTAATAAATGTCGAATTTTATACTGTCGTACCATCGACTTAGAATTGGATAAGATTGGCTTACTTGGTCGACAGCAGTTTGGGTATAGATTGATGGTCAAATATAAATGGTTTGTGCTATACTTTTGGTTTAAGAGCAATTTGAAAACTGCAAAAAAAATAACATTAGTTATAATATACAATATTGCAAATACTGTTAGATAGAAAGATAATACTTTTAATGTAATATAATAACACAAACACTACAGCTAAATGTATGGACCAGCTGAATTTTTTTTGCAACTTCCTGGTTGCTCCCCTAACTACATACAATGGCCCAGTTTTAGATTGTACACCTATCACCAAACATTCTATAACGTGACTTTGTAGCGAGAGTTAACTCTTGAATGCTGGAATGACACATTGCGTGTAATCTTTGTACAGTGACATTTGGTGTTGCGTTTGTAAACATGTCGATGCCGATGCCGATGATTAAGCATAACAATGCTCACACTTTCTTGTCCGTAAAGTTGCGAGACTTTCCGGATTCAATTTACCATGACACCGGAGTTTACTTTACTATGCAAGTAGAGTTTTCTAGTGTTTAAGAAATGGTGGATTATGCATTTCATGGTTTTCTGTAGATTAGCTATGTCATTGATGTGTGTTGGATGTTGATGTAACGGATGTGTACTGAAGAAGTAGTCTGTGATTGACACGACCCGCCGCGGGGCGACCATAGCCGCGATTGTCCATTGAACGTTTTGTATTTATCCACCTTTTTACCTTTTTTAATGAGAGCGTATGAAGCAAAAGAAGTGTGTCTGGATTCAGGGTTGTTGAAATTGAAAATCTGTCTTTACCTTAGTCTGCGGCATACGGGCGTGACGCTTGTTCATACATATCGAATATAATAGAATAGATTCTATTCTATTCTATAAATATCTACACATACATCACGACCGTTTCCTGGAGGGGTAGGCAAAGACCACAACTTTCCATTCGTCATGATCCTGGCACACATCTTTTGCTTCATTTACTCTCATATTCTGGTGGTTAAAGTTACTCGCGTCCGTAGGTTTACCCTTGAGACCCTACACGTGACCGCTGGGTGGTGCTAAATGAGTGACACTGACTGAGTGGTAGAGCCACGCTGCGTTGCAGCACGCATTGGGCCGGCTTACCCGGCGTAATACCACCCTCTCACGAATATCCGGCGTGAAATAATGGCACTTGGTGCTGTTGTGTTTCGTCCGGCCAGGACGGCAACGCGCCTGCGATTCCTCTGGTTTTGCGGGTGTCCATGGGCGGCGGTGATTGCTCTCCATCAGATGACCCGGCTGGTCGTTTGCCTCCCTCTTTTATAAAAAAAATAAATAAAGTTCTTCATACACGCCGACCTCTCAGGTCGAGTGGTTTGTACACCGGTTTTCATGGTGTCGCCACCTTTGAGGTTCAATCCCCGGTCGGGTCAATTTAGAAATTATTGTTTTTGTAAATTGTCTAGGGTCTAGGTGTTTTCTATCTATAATAAGTATGTACTATAAGTATGTTTATCCGTTGTCTAGTAACCATTTAACGAGTTTCGTGACGAAACTTCTCTTGCGCTGGCTTATTTTTTATACATGCTCGTTGGCTTAGGGTAATCCTGACGCATTTTACCTTATCTGCAGAACTTAATGACACCTTTCGTCGCTCACACTTACCATAATGCTTGTAATACAAACAAGCGTTCATTCACACAACTTCCAGGAAAACAATTATTAATAAATTCAATACGGCCACGCGTCAAGTGTCGACAGATTAAAATCATCGACGCTATCATTCACGGCGCTTATAAAAACCAACAGTACTGGAGATGGGAGCACATTTTTAACGAGACTCATGTAATATTCATACAGTCACTGGGGGAGGATGCGTGTAATCACGATTCCGCATAAACTGGTAGCATCAGGGCTGTCGGGATACGTCGATAATCACTAATGGGTGGAGAACAAATAAGCGATACGCGCTGACAACTTGACATGATTATACGTGAAAGGCGACGTGCTGTAGGGAACTGAGACGTTCTCGTTGAAGGGTTTCTTTTGAGTAACGAGGTTGGCTTTGAAGTCATGATGCATGGTACAGACAATAATTCAAAATATTAGTGAAATGACAATGAAAAAAGGTCAATTTTTAATTACTTACTGCAAGTAATAATAAAAAGTAACCACCCCCGCTCTTCCCTTGGGAGTCGTAAAAGGCGACTAACGGACTAAAGACTGCACATACATCCAACAGCATGGAGCGGCGATGGGCTCACCACCTGTCACGCTGAGCACATGTGCAGTCGCTATTTGGTGAAACGTGGACTATGGTAGAGGACTGCTTTTGCGGTCCGCATTGCCTAGTCTCTGACTAACCCTTCGGGGATAATAGTCGTGATTATAATTGTACGTATGTATAATAAAAAGTGTGCCAATCAAGACCCTGACCCTTAGGCCATTACGATGTCTTAGATAGTTTAGTCAAATAGACGAATCCTTGCCTTAGGTGAACTTAAAGCAGCAGCAGTGGTTGTTAACGGGTTGAAATTATGACCATAAGAAGTAACATACGAGTATATTACTTAAGTAACTAGAATATAATCTACAATAAGATACAAATTTTATTGCGAACTTGTAATTTTCATTGGAACAGTAATTAATAATTTAGTTTCCAATTAAACAAATTACTTTTCATAGAAGAGAAGTGAACTGTTAAGTATTTACACTAGTTAAAACTATATCTTGGATAAATAATATTAGGTTTTTATAGACGATAAGTAATCCTGTCAGCATCAATTGTAATTTATATGAACCTAAATAATATTGAACGTTTGAACGGTATCGCTAAACAGCTCTAAATTAGCTACCAAAATCGATTTGCATTCATATTCAAATCCATGATTTACTGTATTCGCTGCGGCTACAAATTTATCGTCGCCTTCCTATTTTCGCAACTTAAAATGGACATTGTTGCCACTTATCCAAACATGCTGCAGCCGCCTTTGAAAATCCCTTTCGCAAATCTGAAACCAAAGTCAGTATTGCGCTCCGGAGAGTCAGCCCTAACTTGATTGTCAACTGTGTTAGGTGACAATAGAAATAGCTTACGCACATTTTTGGTGTTGTACAAACGCAAAACCCTTTTTGGACTCAGCAAATTCGCATGCGTTAACGTGTATTAAACTAACAGGAGATTGAACTCTAACCGGTGGGATTAAAGTTCAGCAAATAATTTACGGCTAATTCGCCTTACACAATAAACATAAGTGAAACATTGTGTCGTCTCAGACTCCTAGTGTATGACAGCAATATTTATGAATGTAAATTAGAATAATTGATGGCGAATTAACTAAGAAATATCGTTATGTCGGCGGATAGATTAAACGTTTGCCTCATCTTTACGAGGTCTGGTGTTAAATTTATGTTTGTGAGTTTATGAAACGGCTTAATTAAATAGTTAAATGTTATATTGAGTCCATATTTCCGAGTTCGAAGGTTAAGCTGAGCGAAGAGCCATCACTTTTTCTATTTAAACACAATCTTTTCAAATTATATTTTAGTAGATATCCGGTCTGCGTTGACAAATTTATTGCGCTTCGGCTAATAATCATTATCAATCCCTTATCTTTATTTTGAAAGAAGGAATAACATAACATCAAATTATTTGTAAATGGGCAACAAAATTATCAATAACGTCAAAATTATCAATAACGTCAATAGGCTTAATTAAACTTTTCCACGTAAATGTAAAGATCAAATGATATTTTAAAATTCACATTTTATATTTGTGTGCACGCAGATCTGTGAGTTAATTGAATTTCATCATAAAGGGTAAGCAATATAATGCAGTTTAAAATTTATAAAATTACATTTTTGTAACTTTAATTTGGTTTCCTAACTATAAATAAATAACCATCTAACGAATGTGACAACCCTAACAGCGAATCGCGTCTCCCGCCATCAGCGGTGCTATAATTACGGCTCGTAGCGCCGAATCGCCCCACCAGTTTGTTTTACCTGTTATTGGCGTGGAAGAAGGCTTTTTAGCCTTTTTATACTAATATTCTACTATACAACGGGCCTGGAATAACTAGGTAGCATGGTGGCTAATAAAATCGTCAACGCTATCATTTGTGCGTAGGGTTGTCAACTGTTAGTTATATAATTAGTATACGGGTACGGTAAGTATTATATTTAATACTTATCAACCTGATTAAGGTAATGTAATTATCACATGAGATAATACACTAAATTAACAAAAACAAATCGTAACTTTTAATGATGCCATGTTTAATTTAAGAAATCTTTAAACGCCTTTAATAAATCCCGCAAAATAAGGATTTGAGCTTTTATGTTGTAGAACATACAAAATTATTTTTAAAAAATGGAATTGTGCAATTACAGTTTGTTCAGCCTTGCACCGATCGTCCGTTGACTGACACGTCTGTTAGTCAGTAATTATATAAACGTAATCGGTGCAATTGAAAAGAATTGCGCGTTTTACCTCCACTTCACACTTTACCGTCCACCGTTAATGGATATACGAAATCAAAAAATCTCATAACCAACTCGTATTCGCTAAGTACATGACAAAGATCTTTACACACTGCTGGTCGTTAGCTATTTAGCCAATTGCCTGGCACGTGTCCAATATTAGGAACCGCAAAGTAGAAAAAATATATATCTAAACGTTTTAATCTCCTAATAAACTCAATCATGTCATCAATGTGTTTCTAGGAAATATCTACTATCTTTATCGTTACAGGAATAACCGCAATAATGGGATTGCGCTATTTTATAATGTTACAGAAATAAAGTTGTCAATTTATTATGTCTCAGCAACGCGTATGGAATATTCGCTTGGATATAATGTAACTTTGGCATCTTATCTTATCTTAGCCGAGGTTTCCACTTCACAGTAACACTTGAACCCAGCATTGGGATCTTTTGTGCAACCCAATTCTATCACTCTACTTCCTCATTGAAAATGAAGGTAATTCGTTTTTCGACGTCTTTGAGAGCGAAGAGCCTAAAGTCGGTTCCGGTTTTGGATATCATAGGAGACTCATTCTTTTTCTGGCTGGACCTGTCTCTAGCCAGAAAAAGAATGTGTGACTGTTCACACAATTGGTGCAGCATGGACTCCATTACGATTATTACTCAGATTCTGTGGGGACTGTCCCCACAGAATCTGAGTAATAATCGTAATCGGAAAGCCACATGCCCTACAGAAGCTGTTTGTTGCTTGTTTGCATTTTGGGGAACTTTGGTATAATTTCTACCAAAGAACTGATCAAAACTGTGGTGCATTATTTTATCAATGACATGTGTTTTGGGAACATGTCACACAGGCCACACAGCGAAAACTCACACGCCAATAATAATCAAATCTACGTGATATTTACATTAAAATAAGAAACAAAACTGAACAGATCGATATCTACATTCTGATGTCGTGTTATTCTGATTGGGAATTTTGGTTGTCTACCATTTGCCTTTGCGCTACCTATGCTTTAAATATATATATATATACTTTTTAACATAGTGATAGCTGAAGAATGTACGTCTTTACCTCGATGTCGTTCCAGTTAAAATATTATCGGCGGGTTGTGTTCAAGGAATTTCGGTTTCTTTTAATAATAAAACTATGATGTAATTAATTGGATTCTTAGTAACATCACATGAGGCACTAGGAAAAATTGTGCTAGCTTATACCTAAAGATAATTAAGAAAAACCAACAAGTGTGAGTGGGAGAGTTCCGTAGGCTCTAACGAAAAATGGAGAAAAGTTAAATCGAAGAACAAACTAAACATTGTAGTTGATTAAAATGTTCGCTCATACTTCGGTCTACATCACCGGCGATGTTCTAACTGCTAATGCTTTGTAATAAAAAGAAACGTTTGCGAACATTACGACATGTGTGTGACATAATTACACCTTTTGATTGCATTGATAAAGACGTTTTTAACTTTACTAAAGGATCGAAACCTTTTTATAACCTTTTAATTCCAGCTTGAAACCTCTACTCGTTTCAAGAAAAGGAACATGCACAACACAGTGACCCGTAGGTAAATGGGTTCCGTTATTTTCCTTTTATGGTACGGAATCTTAATAAAATAAGTATTAATCAAGTCTTGTATAATATCATTGGTATTAATACTAAAAAGATATTTGCAGACTTATGTGTTCGTTTAGCTAATTAATGTCAATTCTATACCTAATCAGATCTGTGCTGTCTCGTAAATTAGGATTTCCGTAACTTAGTTTTGCTTGTTTGCCAATGAAATCGGACTAATCTTTTAATATATGGGTTGTTTAATTAGCCTTTTCAAAGTTATATACACTCGGCGTCAAAAAAATCGCACCTTTTAAAAATCATCTTTAAAAATTCTTAAACCTTATGTAGAGGATAGTGTTGGGTATCATTAGAAAGGTAACAAAAAGGAGTATCAAAAAACAATTAAATTTAACTTTCTGTTTAATTATAATTATACAAACAACATTAAAATTAATAAAATAATAAAAATCCTTAATTAAGTCCTAATTAACAACAGATAATTTACAAAGAAAAATGTACAAAAAGTGTCTTAAAATTAACTTAAAATCTAGTGTTACCCCCCCTTGCCCTGATCACGGCTTCCATACGGTCCCTCATGGACCTCACCAACTTCAGGAGCTCTTCTTGAGGGATAAGCCCCCATTCTTCAATCACCGCGTCTTGGAGCTCCTGTAGAGTCGAAGGAGCTGGATCCCGAGATCGAACCTTACGTTTAAGATGGTCCCAGAGGTGCTCTATAGGATTCAGATCCGGACTTCGCGCTGGCCACTGCATCACAGAGATTTGGGACCTCTGCAAGAAGTCGCTCACGATGCCTGCAGTGTGAGCGCGAGCGTTGTCGTGCATTAATGTGAACCCCTCGCCAAAAGATTCGGCAAAGGGGACCACATGCACTTCCAGGACCTCAGTGACATAGCGGCGAGCAGTCAGCGACCCTTGTCCGCGAGCACCTCCAGTCCGGGAGACGCAGACAAGGTCGGTTTTGCCGGCAGCAGACATACCGCCCCAGAACATGCAGGATCCGCCACCATATTCCACCGTCTCCTGGATGCAGGCTTGGGCGAAACGTTCACCTGCCTCCGGTATACTCTTCTCCGTCGGTCGTTGCAGAAAAGACACACTCGCGTCTCGTCTGA
Organism: Scoparia ambigualis; assembly: GCA_963921215.1. Lineage (NCBI taxonomy): Eukaryota > Metazoa > Arthropoda > Insecta > Lepidoptera > Crambidae > Scoparia > Scoparia ambigualis. The sequence continues at coordinate 2,930,252 of OY992521.1, forward strand.
GAAGAGAACAGCTCTCCACTGCTCAAGGGTCCAATCGACGTGGTCACGAGCAAACTGCAAGCGGGCTCGCCGATGCGCTGCAGTCAATTTTGGACCCGTAGCAGCTCTGTGGGCCGCTATCTTCTTCTCCTTCAATCTTCTTCTAACCGTAGATACGCTTACGGTGCGTCTGCGAACTGCCTGGAGCTGCTGTTGCAACTCAACAGCGTTGGAGAAATGATTTCTCAAAGAGTTCGACACAACGAACCGGTCGTCTCTTTCCGAAGTGCAGCGTAGTCTACCCGAACCGTGTCTGCGGATATAGCCACCGGTCTCTATGAAGCGCTGGTACACTCTTCGAACGGAATAACGGCTCAGGTTCAGTTGCCGGGCGACATCACACTGCCGCACCCCTGATTGCAGTAGTGCAACCACTTGAGCGGCTTTATCAGCTGTGGTATCCATCAAAATCTGTGCGTGTGTCCTCTTCAACGGTTGAATAGCGAATGACCCACATTGAACCCGTGTTGACCGTTTTATACCCACAAAGGAAGCGCAACTAGCAACTCTCACGGGTAGCAAAATTTGCATCGAATTTTTGTGACACTTTATTTGTTGCATTAGGTTTTATTTGATAATGAAAAGTAATGTTTTTTATTAAGTTAATTAAGTAACCTTGTAAATAAAATCATAATTAATGCGACTGCATGTGCATATCAAGAGTAAATGACATTTGAAAGTGATTTTCTAAGAGGTGCGATTTTTTTGACGCCGAGTGTATTACGTATCATTATATTATCGACTTAAAGTTAGTGTTAGATATAGTATTTTAATAATATACTTCGCTGTTTGTACAAACATTCTCCGCAGAATCAAGTCCCGCCGAAAATTTTTTTTTCATGTTGTTGAATTTGTGTCCAGAATCTAACTGCATGGCAACCATCGTAATACCTACTTTTTATACAAAGCCTTCCTACATGGACAACAGTACATGGAGAGGTTGGGCGGTAACCCGCCACGCTGGCCCAATGCGGGTTGGAAGGTTTTAACCAATGCCATCTTGCGGCAACCACGGAACATAACTATGCTTTTTTGCCAGCTTATAAACTTAAAAAAATACTTTACAAAAAATTCAAATACAATATACAATACTAAGAAAACTTATGATATTATATTTACAAGTATTTAAGTTATTTTCTCACTTGCAAATAAAACTTAGTTTAGTAGTCTTAAACTGCATATCAATATGAATAAAGTCTATTTTCCCTTGGACAGCTCACACTTCTAATGCACCTATTGTAGTAGAGTCGCTTATAATAACATTTAAAGTAATGTCTTACAATAATACTTTGTAGTGATTTAAAGTGAACCTAAACAGGCCAAATGAAGTCATCAACGCCTACAGTAGTGACATTTGATAGAATATAATATTCAGTAGTTAGCATTATGAGCTAGGACTACTTACTCTGAATGTATTGGTGGCACAGAACAGACTCCATTCTGTTTGGTGATTGCTGGTATAAATTCTTCTACTGTTATTTCGTTTACATGAGCCGAATGTCTTAGCCAAAGCCTTAAATTAACGAGGATCCTGGCCGCCTGGTGGAAAGTGGCCACCGTAGCCCATGGGTTTTAAGGCACAGGCTAGGATATGCAGACCCTGAAACTTTAGTTCTAAGGTCTTCAGAAGAACTAATAGAGATTTGTACTTTGTACCGTACTCAGAAAATCAGCATCTAATGAGATATAGTGTCTCATTCCAAAGCAGTGCTTACGACGTCACTTTTAGAGAGATTTACAATTTAAAGTCATAGGTTTTAAGGGATCTAGCACCTTTCAAACCGTAGGTAACACAGTAATGAGCAATGCAAGGCAATTCCGCTTGGTGACAGACATAGGTAATTGGGTGATCGCCCATTCAGTCGGATTCTTGCAGAGTCATTTGGCATAATTGGCATACCAATTCCTCAAAAACAATCGTCTAGCCTAAGTTAAAGGTGGATTAGTTTAAGGGTAGATTCGATCAAAAATCATGTTCATGTTCGATCAAGATCTAGGCGTTCAAATTCCCGGGCAATCAATGAATTGGTAAAATGTGTACATTACAAAATGCACAGGTAACTTCAATTCTCTAGGACATAGCAATAAAGCCCTTTATCGGTTATTAGGTCTTATTACGATACCCGCCTAATGATTATCCGTCAAATTTGCATGGGCTCCCAATAAAGTTGTTATCTTTATAGCACCGCACCATACGGAGTTCTAGCCATTACGTGTTTGACCCGAACTGGTGTTAATTACATCGATTCTATTAAGTTTTGAGTTGCGAGAGAGGCCAATTACAGATCTGGGAGATAATTGTTTAACTTTAACACCTATTGCAATACCTGTCAAGTACAAGTACTTTACTTTGCTAGCTTGCTTATTTAAATTAAAACTAATTTTAAAATAATATAACTAGCGATGCAAATGAGAGGTCTTGATAAATAAATAAACTTCCCTACACTTACACCAATTATCTAGCCCAAGAGAAGCTTCGTTATGAAACTCGTTAAATGGTTACTAGACAACGCATAAACATACTTAAAATACTTAAATACATACTTATTATACTTAGAAACACCCAGACCCGAAAAAATTTAGAAAAACAATAATTTCTAAATTGACCCGACCGGGGATCGAACCCGGGACCTCAGAGATGGCGACACCATGAAAACCGGTGTACAAACCACTCGACTAAGGAGGTCGTCAAATATAAGATAAGATAAGATAAGATAATTTATTGCTGTATAAAAACTTAGCCTAGATACAAAAGACTTATGTTAAGAAATTAGGGTTAGTGTATATTATAATAATATGTAATACCTAAGCTAAGCAAACAATATTGCCTGTGTATTAGGTATCTATGCATAAAAGTAGGTTAGTGCTTTTTAGACAATAAATCATTTACACAATAGCTAAACTATAAAATATACGGAAATAGAAAGTACAATTATAATGTCTTTTCTCACTCGGTGTTCACGATTACGTAATAACTAATAGTAAGTTCTCTGTGTCATCATATGTTTTACCTTTTAACCACTCTTGTACGGTTTTTTTACATTTTACTTTGGTCATGGAGTAAATACATAGAGACAAGTTTATTCTGTTATACAAAAAATTACCCAGGTGACAGAAGAATCTGTGAGAGTTTGATCTTCTAAATGGTTCAGTAGAGCATACAATATCTGCACGTCTTCGGCTGGTTTCGAGCGCAGGGTCATAGAGCATTATTGAGTGCTTTTTAGTAATTGTTAGTAAAATAAACAGCTGGCGTACAGATAGGACATCGCATTTAGTAAGGAGCTCTGCCGTCGGGAAGCGTATTGGTCGGAAAGTGCTGACTTTTAGAACTTCTCTCTGTGCTCTTTCTAAGTTTATCATAATAGTTTTGTGTGCACCGCCCCATGATGTAATACAGTAAGTATACAAATAATGACTGACAAAGTGTTAGATATATTGATTTTAGTAGACTAGCACATTTAATGTGACGAAGATTTTTAAAGACATAGATTAACTTTCTAACTCTAGATGTAAGTGCTTCAATATTTGGTTTAAATTTTAAATACTTATCAATTATTACCCCCAGGTATTTAATATTGTCAGTGCTGCTGAGCTTAGGGCAGAAGCAAGTGTCAGGCGAGTCCTTGCACAGATGGGCTGTTATTGAATGTGAGTTTGGGATAGGTTGGGATAGTGAATTATAGGAAAAAGTCATATATTTTGTTTTATCTATGTTAAGTGTCAGTAAGTTACTTCTAAGCCACTGAGTGACTATATTAAATCCAGATTGAGCTAGTTCGTACGCCTCACTCCAAGTGTCCGCGCTGAAGAGCAGAGCTGTGGCGTCGGCGTAAGATATCATTTTTCCGCTTTTAGAAAGGGGAAGGAGGCATAAGTCGTTAATGTATGCGAGAAATAGCAAGGGTCCTATTATGCTCCCTTAAGGAACACCATATTCAACAGTCAATTCGTCACTCATAGTGTCATCTATTACTACACGTTGTGTCCGATTAGAAACATAATCTTTGATGAGGTTATGTGGAACACCCCTTATATCAAGTTCATATAACTTCTCTAGAAGTATAGATATTGAAATCGTGTCAAATGCTTTTGCGAGATCAAGGAATATGACTAAGCACTTTTTTTGTGAGTCCAGTCGCCTTACAATGTAGTCAGTTAGCTGATGTACTGCATCGTCAGTCAATCTGTCTGCTCTAAAACCGAATTGAGTAGCTGCTAAGAGTTTGTTATTTTCTAAGTATTTTACAAGTCTGTTATAAATGAGTCTTTCTAGGATCTTGGATATTGATGGCAGTATGGCTATGGGACGATAGTTATTCATACAACTAGTATCTCCATTTTTATAAATAGGGCGAATGACGGCCTTCTTCAATACATTAGGAAAAATTCCTTTCGCAAAGCATAAATTAAAAAGACGTGTAAGCGGGGGAGTAAGTTTATCTTTAAATGTTTTTATGAAAGCACAAGATATTTTATCAATTCCCGTGGCACAGCATTTCTTAAAGTCATAATAATTTGTTCAATTTCGGTTTCGTCAGTGTCGAATAAGGCAAAAGAGTTTAAAACTGGTAATTTGGAAGGGGGTGCAATACAGGAAGACGGCTGCATGTGACTGAATTTCGCTTTTGCAGCTAGGTTTTTTCCGACGTTTACAAAGAAATTGTTTAATCTGTTTAGGGAATGTGCAGGCGTAGCGGAATTTGCAATGAGTTTATGAACAGGCGGTTCGGTTTTAGTTGTGTAAGTAATGTTTTTAATGACTTTCTATAATTTCTTCTTATCGTGACCCGCATTTTGAATTTGATTCCTTTCATATTGTCGCTTTAATGTTTTTAACAAATTATTACAATAATTCCGATATCAGTAATAGGTAACTTTATTAATTTCACTGTCTGGGTTTTTATTGGGTGTTCTGTGAAATTTATCACGATGCTTGATGCAGCGTAAAAGTCCAGGAGTTATCCAAGGTTTCATGATTTTATTACGGCGGGTTAACAAAACAGTGCGTGTATATAGATCGATAATATCGATAGATCGATAGATGATGAAGTTATACAATAAGCAGCAGCTCCCTAGAGTCTTCTTAGAGGCTCGAAAAGGGGTCTAATTCCCAAACGAATTTCGCATTTGGAAATTCGTATATGAATTAGCATTGTAGATTAAAGTAATACTGCTCTAACTGCCTTATTCAGAGACGTCAATTAAGTTTTAATGACAATTATAAGTCCCTTGTTGTCATTTTCTTATGCATATACGAGTAGTGCTAAATAGAGAAGTAAAGACATTTAATTGTCATTAAAACTTAATTGACGTCTCTGAGTACGGCAGTATGAGTTGATAGTAATAGGACCCATAACACTGCGTGCGAGTTTGATTCGCCAATCGATCCAACGAAGTTGTAGCATCAAAGCAGCGCCTATAAACATACCACTGATGGGCATACAGGCTTTCCCACACGGACAACAGCACGTGGGCCGATTGGGCCATAACCAACCACGATGGCCCATTGCGGGTTTTAACGACTGCCATCTTACGACGACAACCGTGACCAAAGGCTTTACGTACTTTCCGAAGCACGGGTTCGGAAGTTCAAGTTCTTTTGACGTGACAACGTCTTATAAATTGGTTTGCCGGGTGACACTTCAAGAAACTGCGTTACGCTCCGCTCACGTTATGCGCTCACAATGAGAGCGAGTGAGAGGCACGCGTCCCTTCCACTCGGGCATGGTTAGCCCGCCTAAGAGCGAGAGAGACAGACATAAAAAGTGAAAGGCACGCGTCCCTTTCCTATTTCATCCTTCTTCCTACTATACGAATGAATATTCACATTAAAATTATTTTACCACTCAAAGTCGTTGTCACGTAAAACTTTCGCCCGTATACCGACTTTTTTGATTTGGTCACTCATCCATTGACATGGCATAGCAAAAGTTGCTTAACGGGGACGATCGCAAGCCGAACGCCTTTGCCGCAGCACCATCGACCTCCTCTCTCCCTACTAGGGTTGCCTCCTTTTTTAGGACAAATAAAGTATTTTTTCATTTTGTTAGTACAAAAATAAAAAAGAGTATTTATTTATTTGTCCTTAAAAACGTATTTGTTGTTGCTCTTTGCGACATTTAACAAATATTTGACTTTACGTAAATAGAGTATTTTAGCGTACTTTATTGGAGTCGTAGATTATAAAGTAAGTCTACATGTAAAAGAGAACAATACTCTATTTTAGAGTACGGGTGGCAACCCTACTCCCAAAGACTCCTACTCCCTACTCTGTTGATAGCAATGAATGTTCTGTTAAGTACAGATAACTTAGCTTAGATACGCCAAATCTGCTTCGAATCGAACCTGGAACTTCTGGGCCTGAAGCCGTTGATCGTATCACTAGACTACGTAAAACATGATAATTTTATTACCAATACGTTATTGACTTTTAAGCTTTATGTGAACATGGGTATATAAATGAAATAAATATCACATTAAAAGTCTATTCCTACAATTATTTTAATTAGATAACGAGTGGATTTTAATTAGATTTTGCTATTTACACGATCATTACTTTAATAGATTGTTTAATAAATAAAATGCATACAGTTATCCAATAATGTTCACTTGTAATAATTACTAGTTCTAATTTATACGTGTTGACACTTCGACAATTAGACATTGTGTTTGTTCCATTTTGAACTTTATACAGAGTAATAAGAGGATTTAGTTTTGCAAATTTAATTAATTTAAAGTTGCAAATACGGTGTTGATATGAGGATTCGCCATTTAATATTAACGATCGTTTTGATTTATGCACATTTTCGTATAAAGGTCGGCACATCCTACCCAAAGAGCATAATTGATATCAAATGCCCGTCCTAGTAGGTAGCACAGTACTTGATAAAGTTCAGCCCAGTATCATTATCGGATGGGGTGCTCGGTGGGCACATTTCCACCACCCTCGCTTTCCACCACCTTCCGGAGGATTACGAGTGTCGGTTTGGGGACATCCATAAACAGTCTCTGAAAAAACAGAGTTCCTCGAGTTGGACATGATGAGTCAAATACCACCATGAATCAAAACAACATTTCGCAGTCAGTGTTGTAGCGGCGAGCGTAAAGACGCATACAGAAGCTATTATGTCGCTGGAATTTAGAGATAAAATCAAATACCACGAAATTTTTAGGTGACATCCAACTATTAAAGTTAAAGATTATTTGCATGGGACACACTATTTCTTGGTATAAATTCTTAAACATCTTTTTAACTGATAACAATATGTTAAACAATAAATAGCCATTTAGCGAAAGAGCTACAATGTGTTAAATAAAACTTTTAAATAACGAGACGAGACAAAGGTAAAAAACTACATTTATCTTACAGCTGGTTTCTGTTATTTACATCAATTAGTCAACGTAGCAATATAAGGGTAATGACTAAATGCGGGTTGATGTTCACAAAAATAAGCTTATTACGTCGAAATTGTTAGGTGTCGATAAACCTGGAAATTGAACCAAGGACATCCGTATATTGGGCAGAACACTTTGCCACACAGCGAAGGCAAATTCCGAACAAGACTGAAATTATTTGTTTGCTAAAAAGTATATTTTCAATGGGTAGGTAATTTCAAATTTAATTTTTTTTCGTCGGCTACTGCAAAATTTTATGTAAATACTTATTTATGTGTTTTCATAAATAAACGTGGGTAATTAATTACCTATATCGTAATTTAAAGCCTGCGCCATACGACACGGCCATTTTGTTTCCAAGTGCTCGCTGGCGTTTTTCTGATGGACACAGCTACAATGTGACCGACCAATCAGAGCGTCCGATCGGTTGACAAGTTCACACCTCGGCCAGCCATGTTTTATTACGAATTACTGTCATCGGTTGGTCGAATTTATTGTTTCCTTTATTTATAAAAATAAGCTCTTTAACGCACAATTAACATAAGATTGACATTAATGTAGTGGTTTAGTGAAAGTCTGAATGCGGCTCGGTAGGGTTGTCACTTCAAGCCGTTCCGGGTCGTGAATTAATTTGAAATAATTTAATGACATGATTTACATAGAAATGATATTGGAAGGTGCAAACAGAACTAGTATCATGAATACCATGTAAATGTTTACTCTGTAAATGTTTGAGGATTAATAAATTCTATACTATAATTTGCCATTTAAAAACAGAGATGTGGGATTTGATAAATCTTTAGTGTCAAATATCATTTGAATAGGTAGCTGTGTTTTTTAATAAATATTAATTACAATATTGAAATAATCGCTTTCAGATTTAAAAGTCAACATTTTGGATTAACGTGTCTGAGACATAAATTAAATAAAATCAAGTGTGTCTACCGCTATGATTGTTATGATGTCATGGTTTTATGAAAAAATAGAAGTCCTATTTTTTAGATAAATTATTTTTGAAATTAAGTAAAACAGCTTTTTTATATTAAATAAACTTAATCAAAATACCTATGTAATAGAGCTTTACTCATAAATTATGTCTACATGGTGAAATCATCATTACCACATACAATTTCAACTGCTAGGGTATATAGTCATCCCAATACAATTTTCTCCCTTTCAAATCATCATCATCATCAGCCTATAAACGTTTCACTTCTAGCACAGCTCTTCTCACATGTACCAACAACAGCATATGGAGAGACTTTATAAAATATTTTGTCAGAAAGCTAGTAGTTGACAACCCTACAGCAGCAGACGGTGTGAATCTTGTCAGGGCAGCTATTTACGTACGGGACAGCGCTGACATTCAATGTGTTTCCCGAGATACATTGGAAGCGCTTAACAGTACGACCTGTTAGTAAAGACCACATCATCCATGTGTAATGAAACGAAAGTGGGACCTCCTAGTTCCACCATAATATTCGATCCCACTTGAAAACAGTGGAATTTATAGTGCGGCTTGTTTCTTCTTACTATAAATTTGATGATAAAACTGTAAAGGCTCTGTGCAGCCGAAAGAATAAATCAGTGTTTTCTTTCTTCTTCTTCTTCAATAGTTCAATAGTTTATTTATTCCATTACAATACAATTAATTGTGTCGGAAATTAAAAAAGTAATTAATAAAATTAAAAATAAACAAAATTCTAACATGCAAATTAAATTAAAATTATACATGTCAAAAATAACAGTAATAAGAATATGAAAATAAATAATAAAATTAAGTATAAGTACAAAAAAAAACTAAAATATTAAAAAGTTAAAATATCAAATTAAATTATTAACATTGACTTGATCTACAAATTCATTCAAGCTGTAGTAGCACTTCCCCAGCAAGATGTCCCGTAACTGTTTTTGAAAGTTAATGGGGTTAACAACAGACTTCAACGTGGTTGGCAGGCAGTTAAACATTCTGACAGCTTGATACCTAACACTGTGTTTTACAATATCAAGCTTTGGTTCAATCCGCTGTGGTAGATTTTTTCTCCGAGTTTGCAATCGGTTGTCTCTATTTGCAGGTGTTTCAAACTTTTCAGGTTTTTTGATTAGATTCGATAAAATCACTAAAATGAAAAGACTAGGAACAGTTAAAATTTTCAGTTTTTTAAAGTATTCTTTGCATGATTTCCATTGCGGAATACGTACTATAGTTCTGATAGCTCTTTTTTGTAATACAAAAGCTCTATCTATGTTATATTTGTAAGAATTTCCCCAGAACCCAATACTATACCGCAGATGGGACTCAACTAGCGCGTAATATACTGTTTTAAGTTGCTCTATTGTGATGTCGTCACGTAGACTTCTTAAACAATAACAAGCAGAACTAATCTTTTTCTCAATTTTTCCCAGTTCATATTTCCAATTGAGATAAGCGTCGATATATATTCCTAAAAATTTCACTGACTCCACCAGTGTAATCCTTATTATCTTATTATCTATCTTATTATAGGCTATAAAAAAAAAAAAAAAGTCTATAATCACATAGTAATAAGTGAATACCACTAATTATTTGCTCGTCATCCTTTTCTGTCTTGAGTTTGCATCCAGTTTCTTCCGTCTACTCTAGTTAGGAAGGTATAGATTATTATAACTCACCAACCATCTCGGATTTGGCAGGTCATGGCTCAATCTCCTCATTGGCTGTGGTCCATGTGGACCGCAGTCTGTGCTCAGCAGTGGTATGTTTATATGCTAATGATGAAGGTCTCGATCTAGTCTTCCGGCAGCACCAGAATAGACTCAGAGGCTTCAGGCGTCGGCCCGCGGTCTCCACTCCATTACAATGAGTTTTTAACTTAAACGTAACTCGTTCGCCCATTTAAGAAAATGTCTTAGAGCCACCGCCGGTACACACGATAATTTTAACATCGGCGATCGGCAATTTTGCGACTGGCATCGCGTTTTGGCGACACTCTGCGTTCGATTGCAGTATCGAAATCGAGCATTTTAGCGATTCAGTCGCTGCATTCAGCTTCTAAAAAGCGTCTAAATTGCCGATTGCCGCTGCTAAAAGTTGCATGTCTGCTCTGGCCCTTATAGTTCCGATAAGTACCTACCCATAGTCAAAATTAGTCACTACTTTTTTGCTCCAACTCATCCGCACCAATGCAGGTTACTCGTCACCATTATATGGAATAACGCAAGCGATATTATGGCTACACGTATCAGAGAGCTCTGCAAGATGCAGTCGATCTACATTATTAAGTAACGGGTATTAGAGATAAGAAAGCCAGAGTGAAGCTCACCTTCAGCTCTGCATTATCGTCACTTACCAGCAGGTGGGATGAAGGCAAAATGCTTACCCTTAAAAAACTTAGCCATTTTGTTATTCTTACAAAAATTGGCTTATGTGAGCTAGTTGTTCACATCAGTCACGAAGTGGTAGTTGTGTCTTTGACGTCTAAACGGATTGAACCACAGAACAGTCAATTATTTATTCCATGGACAGAGCGTCGAACGCGAGATCTTTCAATTCAGATAGTATTTAGGTAATTTATTATTTTAGCTAGCACGACCACAAAATCATCTTAGTTTTAGTCTGGCGTCATTACTATGTCTACTGACTAAAACATTTTAGGGCGATTCAAAAGCACCTAGCCCCAAGCGGCCATACTTGGCCGCACCTAAAAAACTCGCTATTCCGTCAGACCCCAAGCGGCCATTTAAGGCTGCGCTGGCCGCGCTCTCCACACTTGACTTTGTACCGCGTTTTGATACACTTAGAAAGAGACTACTTTAGTATCAACAAGGTCGATTATTTCGGTTCTGTGGTACATTTTATGCATCGTGAACGCAAAATTTGACATGAACTGCGTTCGATTTTATTTTTGTTTTTTTTTCAATTTCCGCAAATTTAAATTCCTGCCAAATCGCACCTGCTGTCAAAATTTTTAGACATTTCGTTTCCAAAACTGAGAGGTTAAAAAAGTTTTTTTGAGTTTCGAGTTTGATATCGAAAATGTTATTTTGATTTTACATACATTGGTACACCACGGCCGCTTCCCGGCGGGGTAGGCACAGACCACATGTTTCCATTTGCTACGATCCTGCCACACATACTTAGCTTCACATACTCTCATAACATTCTCCATACATGCTCGTCGGTTTAGGGTACTCTTGACCTGACCTTTTTGTGAAACGTCACCGATCAGCCTATCGGTTAAAAAATATGAATATGGACATGGGCTTCATTTGACATTTGAAGCCCATAATATGCCCATATAAGGACAAAATATAGGCTTCAAATGTCAAATGAAACCCATGTCCATTTCCATATAAAAAATAGCCGATAGACCCTGATCTAAGTAGGTACGTCCTTCGAGTCTTTCCCTTCCAACTATATCATCCACTCTCCCCACGTGTCTTTTGATTTTATTGTAAGTATTCAAAATCAAAAATCATCAAAATCATAATTTCTTTATTCAGTAAACTTAAAATAAGCATTTTGAATCGTCTAAAAATTAATTAACTTCTCTATTATGGGTAGGCAGGCACCCACTCACCCACTCCATCTGTTACTATTGTTACAATCGGGCCGTGACAGCACTTTTCATCTAGGCGCTTCAAAAAAGCAAAAATTTGAAACTTGAAACAAAGATCGGTTAACTTAAACACATCATAAGCCACTGTTTAAAAATCTACAATTCAAAGAGCACAAATCAGGTTGCTAATACGTATATCGATTGGATAATCGACGCAGAAAAATCGATATACCACACCGTCTCGATTGAGTCGTAAGGAATGCGGTGTCCGTTTACAATGGCGTGTTTACAAGTTACAAAGAAATTCTGTTCATAAATTTTGTAAATAGCACCTAATGTAGCGGCTACAAGCACTTTGCTGTTTTAAGTAGCTGGATGTTGTAAATATTCTAATTTTATGTATCGCTTTTATCTTTAATGAAAATGTCCATAACTGTGTGAAGTTTATTATGTTTTCCTAACAATTTGTATATTTAACAGTAGTGTTGGTACTAGTTATAACTATAGTATGTTCGACTTATTATTAACGAACTTTTTACTTCCTGATCGTCACGATAGAAGAATCTGTTCTGAGGTTACGACTTAGGTATTATCAAAGAACGAGCTTACTCTTTGCTTAAAGGAACGCATCTGAGATTCCTCTTCTCTCGTGTTACGGGGGTGTTCATTATTGGTAGTGATTTATATCCGTCTGGTGAACCGTTTGTTAATAAAATAATAGAAGAAAAACTAACTTAACCGACCAGGATTAACAAAATGTGCGCTTTGAAATTCCGCTTGTAAAGAGTAGAGCGGAGTCAACCCTTTTTCCTAAATTAATTTAGTGCGCAATGATATCTATCTAATATCGCAACTTAGAACCTTTTTACATAATCATTTAGAATATTTTTTTCTGCATCTCGCTTTGGGGACTTACCTACTTTTGTATTGTTGGTTGTAAGTTGTAACAGCTACTGTATCTTGCTATGGTTTAGCTTAATCTCAACATTGGCTGTATGTATGTTAGCCATTCCAACGGATAGAATCGGAATAATAGCTACTTTGAATAACAGAGCGGCCCCGCCGGATCCACAATAACTTTCAATACAAATATATTTTCGGTCTCAATTCTTATTAGCCGTAAAATGTCACCAGATTAGGAGGTCCATAAAAACCGTGTCTCGGAATGTGATCTTTGCATATTTTATGTAATCCGGCAATTTGTATCGGCCACATGAAGGGGACGGATGGGGATCTAACATGTTAATGCATTATTTAAATCCTTTGATAAACAAATGTGTCCGATACCAGTTTGATATCAATATTTAAGCATGTTGTTGCAATTGTTTTAGTCTGGTAACCGTTAACTTAAAGGAGAGATTGCGTAGCATAGGGTAGAATGATCGTAGAAGAACTGATAAAGTGCAAGATTGCAAGGTAAACTCGCGTGCCAGACCGTATTTACAAAATAATATTGTTATATAATATGTTTAGGTATACATTGTGGTAACCAAATATGTCTTCTATTAAGTAGTTCCCGAGGAAATTATCAGTTTGTGTTAGACAAACGGTAAGAGGGATCCGTTTTTTCATCGGTAAGACGGAACTTTAAGTACAGACTGATTATGGTCAGTTTTTATAATAACATATTGATATAAACATTTAATGTTAGGAATACATTCTGTCAATTCATTAAGGTACTCATACTCGTCCACATAAATGTTACTAAAGATGAGTCTCAGAAAATATATTTCTGCGATGAAAACTGTTATTACCAACGTAGCCAGTGACGTGTAGGTGAGTGAGGAGACGCGACAGACGACACCCAGACACAATAAACATGCTGTAATGACATCATAAAGCGCCTCGCTTCGGCCGAGGACCACCGAGAGGCAACCATGCCAGCACAAGTGAGCGTGCGAAGTTAAGGTGCCTTCACATTGGAGGCGGCAGTATGCCCGCCGGTTTTCCCCGCACTAAGGTGATGGTAAGGGATGGAGATCGCTAGCCATCGCTAGCCTCGGGATATCTGGAAAACGACCAAACATCCTCAGGCGTGTTCCCTTTGGCGGGCCGTTTCTGGAGTAAACACCGGAGATAGGTCCGGTGGTCCCAGATAGCAGCGGGATGTACGTGTGGGTTCAAAAATTCAAAATTCAAAAATACAATTTCATTTATTTAATTTAGGCTACAATAATTGAGCGCTTATGAATGTCGGTATGCCATCGGTCCTTAAGTCCTAACTATGGGGCGGGAGCCTTGTGATTGATAAGAACCGGCAAGAAACTCAGCAAGGGCATTGCTTTTCTCCCTTTCTTTTACAGAGTCAATAAAAATTGGAAAATGCCCTCCCTATCTTAAAATAACATTTTCCATTACAACAAAAACATTTACAAGAAGTATGCCCTCTTTCATCCGAATCCTTGTCGAGGTCTTCGGACTTAGACAAGGAGGCGGAAGCTGGAAAGAGAACCCCACATAACAACCCGGGTCAACCCGGGTGCCTTCACATTATTCAGAAAAGTGTTGGAAAAATCGAATACGTGAAGCAAAATAGCGTGTGAGAAAGCTTACGAGGTACCGCCCCTCCGGGAAACAGGAGGGATGTATGTATGATGTATGTTGGAAATATTTGAGAAACCCAAAATTACTTCATCCGAAAAAGAAATCTGAGTGGTTCCGTAGTTGGAAGTTCTGAGTTTCATCCCCAAGTTGGGGATGAAATTATTATGATGATAGGAATTTATACGAACCCGTGTTTCACCAACTTGCATTTGGCAAGCTTGATGATAGGCTATTTATTTTTACTTTTATTTGCCTAAGATCTTATTAATTTCCCTTATGCAGATACGATTCAATAGAAATAGTTTATTGAGTGTCGAAAATGAAAGATAAAGAACAAAATTAGACAATTTGGGAACTTCTAAAAGAACTTCACTGTCAAAAAGAATATCAGTATATTTATTTAAAGAGTGTGATTATTTAATTAAACGTGTAGTTTTGTTGAATTAATAAAATTGGTCCATTTAGTCCAAGTAGCAATAGATTGTGTGTTATTTGTTTTACGAGTATGAAAAGTAATCATGAGAGTTGAGTTTTTTGTAACACCAATGTTGGAAGTGTTTGCATAGACCGTGTGCACATTTCCTTACAAAATAATCACATACACATCAAATGCAATGTATTTCTCACCAGCGGCTTTTGCAGCTAAGGTTGCCATAGCATTTTAAGTTCCTACTCCATCGCAATAAGAGTCAAAAGAGGTATTGTAAAAAAATTAAGTGTAACAAAATTCAGTGACAATAAACTTGTTAACAAATTGTTCCGGAGAAAATTTAGTTTTTCATCAACGCCTCTGCTGTCTGCTGGTTTTTTTGCGATTCGTCTGGAGGACTTCTCAATGATAAATTGTTATTGTTTAAGAGTTTTATTGGACCATAAAGACACGCATTTGTCATTTCATGTTGTAAAACTCACAATGGGAATATGCTGGAATATTTGAAGCAGCAATACTTGAACTAAAGTAACAATTATTGAAATAGTTATTATTTTAAAAGTTGTTTTGCCGTAAAAAGATTATTACTAAAATGTTTTTAATTGTTATAACATATTCTATCATATTACCAGAATGACAATTTGTTTCAGAACAACATGTTTTTATTTATAAAAAGGGTCCACTGCCGTGTTCTCGCTTGTATGTGTGTCAAAAATGTGATCATCGGTGCGCGGTGCCTCAGGAGGATTGTAGTAGACGCGGCATAAAAGGTAGGCCATATAACTTTTATGTAGTGTTTTAATGAGATAAATATTTTTTGGAATTGGCTCAGTAGTTTGACTCTGAACATAGTTAACATAGTTAGTTAGTCAGAGACTAGGCAATGAGGACTGTATAGAAGCAGTCCTCTACCATTGGCCTATTTTCACCAAATATCGACTGCACATGTGCTCAAACAACTACGTCTTCATAAAGTGTAGATTCAAGAAACTAAGTAGGTATAAATAAACTATCTGTTCACTATGTTTACAACCCAAAAAACTAAAACCAATTTAATCCATACGTCAAATAACGGATTGCCGTAATCTCGAAATATCCCATCGCGATCGCCAGTGGCGGCGCCGCGGTATTTTTTCCAATCCTCTTTGGCAGAAATATGTTCTTTGGTTTTATCGTTTATTGACCTATCTTTCGAACAATGGAGCAACAAAAGTAGTAGATTTAATACTAGTATTGGTTTATTCCACAGACATATAATATGTCTGTGGTTTATTCATATTAGTTGAGTTAGAAGAAGTGATCAAAATTACATGAAGTGTGTTTAAGTTTACCTATTTACCTATAATTTGGGCTAATTAATATCTTTCCTTGGAAAGGATGACGTCTGCATGACACTGTTGGTATCACTGAAGCTTTCTACCATCTAACGGGATTAATTTAATGTTTCAAAATCCACACGACTTTTAAGGTGATACATTTTGAATGACCTAAGTTTTAAACGGCATTCAGCAAAGCTTTTTTAATTAACTATTAAGTAATGTTATTTGTAACCAAGCTTGTGAACGTTCTGGCTATGAAACCAAGTTTGGCACTTTCTAACAACAAGACACATAAATCGTCTCTCGACGAACATAAAAGCGAGATCGGTGGCTAATTGAAATAAACTGCTCTCGAAAATATCCGCCACGTCTCCGAATATTGAGGAACAAACGGATTTTGCCGATTTTTGTAATGAATTATATCTCTAGCCAGTATTTATATGACCGTTTTGAGTTATTTGAGTCGCAATTGAAATTATGGGGTTTTAAGAGGACATAAACGTCCAATGAGAAGTTTGTGGCCTTTTTATGGCTATCCTGCGTGTTTGATTGCTTCTTATGCCCGTTTGTCGGTTCTAGATGCCGTTATTTGATTTAGTTGTGAATTTTCTAATTTTATTTGGTGCTTGTAGTTTGCTCTTCTAATAATAAATCAAATTATCATAATAGAAACAGAAATCACGCTTTGCAACTTATTATTTTTTCTGACTTATTCGATTACTAGGTATCTATCATTTATTAATCACTGCGCTGATGCGCTGAGCACATGTGCAGTCGCTATTTGGTGAAAAGTAGACTATGGCAGAGGACTGCTTTAGCTGTCCTCATTGCCTAGTCTCTGACTAACCCTTCGGGGATAAAATCGTGATTGTATATATGTTGTTTTGTCTTTATGTAAGCTTTCTTGTATTGAACAAAGTATAAATGTGTTGGTTTACATAAGCGTGTTTTAAATCGCAAGTCCCCATACACCAAGCACAGTGTAGTTATGAGAGAATATATGTAAACCGATCCTGCAAGGTCAATACTTGTTGAGCCAGTAGACTGGCGGGTATGAATGAATTCTGTTCCAAGATTCCATTGGTACTAATTATTATGCAATTATAATATTGTCCGATACGCCTTCCAATGGAATTCCTATTGTAAGCCTTGTTCCCTTTCTTGTTATTTAGCTAACACAATTACTGCTGCGGATTAATTTTCGTTCTCAGCTTTAATCAAAATGTTGAAATAAACAAAATTGATTGTCAATATTTAGTAATTGCAGAACGTTATGTGTAATCATTGGTTGGCATTGTGTGGAATTCGCTGCAGTTAATTACGTGCATAAATGCCCTTAGTGCATTCAAAGATAAATGGCTTATACTTGAAAACAAGTTTACACTGTGAACTATTTTTTACATTTTAATTCATTTATCGAATGTTATAGTATCATTTTCACATATTAGGTACACGAGGTTGAAATAATTGTGATGGCCTGACACTATTGTGTCAGTGCTAATACGCCCTGTTTGTTCATCGCAAATATTTTTTTTGTGTAAGCCGTTACAAACTTGAAATGATCGCCATGCTCAAGTTTTAATAATTGAATTGGGGAATCGTAAATACACGAACTCAATTGTTTTATTGCCAACAACAAATCTGCACAACACCTTGATTTATTGTCAGACTCCGGTACAAAATACTTACGTGAGCTTGGCGTCATGGAGTTGGCTATTGAAACATAAAGTCCCCACAAGGCGCGACCACACCAATCACTGTCAATCCACGTCGGTCACACAGTCTTTGCAACAACACCACTCTGTAAACTGTTCATCAGTGCAGTATTAATACATACATACATAACACGACTATTATCTCCAAAGGGTTAGTCAGAGACTAGGCACCGCAGAGGACCGCAGAGAACCCCACCAAATTACTAATGTAGATCTTAGAATCTAAGATGTAGATACATGTATCTACATTAGTAATTTGGTGAAACGTCTGATGCATCAGTACATGTGCTCAGCCCGATTACAGAAAAATTGTTTTAATATGTGTATAAAAATTTATAACAAGATTCCTAAGAGGGTTTACGCATTTGGGTTTCCCATACAAACTTCCAAGTCGAAATGTTTAAAAACCAATTACCTAATTTTAATGAAACTTTGCATGCTAAAGTAAAATACAGGGATCTAAATAGTTTGTTGAAAACATTTTTAAAAAAGGTTTATTTAGCTGAGTTATTGCGATTTAAAGTTTAAAATCTCATTAACTCAGTTATTTAAACATTTTTCGAAAATGTTTTCAACAAACTATTTAGATCTCTGTATGTTATTTTAGCATGCAAAGCTTCATTGAAATTGGTTGAATGGTTTAAAAAAAAAATCGACTTGGAAGTTTGTATGGAAACCGAAATGCGTAAATCCTCTTAAATAAGTCTACGAAGACTTTGCACAACTGGCTTATTAAACACACATTTTATACAGTGCAAGAATTTCTTAATCACAAATATTAATTAATTAGATTACTTATATCCGTTTAATTTTGACATTGCACCTATTGAATTATATTAATTTGCCATTGACTTGCATGTTGATATTTTATAATTTGTTATTGTATGGATTTCGATGATAATGTGGTATTAGAGATTGTTATTATTATTGTTTTGACTTCCTGTTTTTTATGATTTGGTGACATTCTGTTTTTTTATAATTCCTTGACATTTTGTAATTTATGATTAATTAATCTGACTATGTACTGCGAAATTTGCGTGCTATTTTTATGGCTGGATAAGATGAAACTAATTTTATTGTAAACATCCACAGTGCAACCTTATTCAAATGTAAATAAATACATTTCATTTCATTTTATTTCAGTGTGATAGGTGATGAACTCATTCCCGCTCTAAGCTGTTGGGTGTATGTGCAGTCTTTAGTCCGTAAGTCACCACTCAAGGAAAGAGCCCCAGGTATTATTTTCGTGAGCCGCGATACGGCACAACACGGCACGACAAATAAAATTGAGCTGCTTTTGATAAACCTATACAAATATTATGACAATGCGAACAGATAATAATTAAACACACGTATCATTTTTAGCAATCTGGGCCAGGTCAGGTCGACCGAGTCCTGACCCAGATGGCGAAAAGATGCGGATTCAAATCTATACCGACGTTACTTTTACCATAATTTTAATGCACGAGAAAGAACTAAAAACCATTGTATATACTTGGGCGGCGATGAGCTCACCACCTGTCACGCTGAGAACATGTGCAGTCGCTATTTGGTGAAAAGTGGACTATGGTAGAGGACTGCTTTTGCTGTCCTCATTACCTAGTCTCTGACTAACCCTTCGCTGATAATACTTAGTCGTGATTATATTATGTATGTATGTACTCGTGTGTATGTAAACAAATATTTAATGTAAATCTGTGACGAAATCCGAGGTTCAGCGGTATAGTGGACACCGGGTCTGGCGTCGCGCCATCTCTGAGGTTCTGAGTTCTGAGTTCAATTCCCGGTCGGACCAATTTAGAGAAAAAGTGTTTTTTCTAAATTGATTTCCGGTCTGGGTGTTTTTTCTATGTTTATGTATATCCGTTATCTTACCATATTACAAGTTTCAAAAGAATACTCATCTTGGTCTCTAGATAATTGGTGTGAGCGTAAACAAATGTAATAGTAATGTAAAATCTGATTTCCGCATGTGCCATATGGCTGGTAGTTTGAATTTGCTTGACACAGTTTGATATTAGTTGCACACCTGACATAACACTACAATGCTTAGCAACTATATCAACTTGGAGCTGTCTGACCACACAATAAGGAAAAAGAAGTGGCAAAGTAAAACATCTTACAAATTACAAGAAATTATTTATTTTCAGAAGCCTAGTATAAGGTACTGCTAATTTGTTCTTACTTCTTAAATTATGAATATCACTGTTTTTTGAAGACATTTCAATATTTTTATGAACAGACATGAGATTTTCATAAATGTATGATGCAACTGTCATTAAACTTATATCCTTAAATCTCTCTCTGAAAGAGTCACCAGCATGTAGGTTATATATTGCTCGAATAGCCCTCTTCTGCAGCACAAAGATAGTTTGAATGTCGGCAGCATTTCCCCACAGTAAAATGCCGTACGACATTACACTATGAAAGTAACTGAAAAAAACTAATCTAGCTGTATCAACGTCAGTTAATTGACGGATCTTCATTACTGCATAAGCCGCAGAGCTAAGTCTATTCAACAATTTAGCTATAAGTGGGCCCCACTGAAGCTTGGCATCCAACGTGATGCCTAGTAGTAGTAGCCATACACAGTGGTGTCCACAGGATTCACATTCTTATCTTTAATTTGTACACTAGTTATTACATGCTTAACTTTAGGCAATACAAATATTACACATTTGGTTTTTCCCTCGTTTAATAGCAAGTTATTTATACTAAACCAGTAAACAATCTGTGAGACCGCATTATTCAGATCGTCATAATTTGGGTGTCGTCGTTTCACTTTGAATTAAAGTGAAGTACGAGTATCATCAGCAAACAATACTATCTCATGACTGTTTTTTACAAAATAAGGTAAGTCATTAATATAAACCAAAAACAAGAATGAACCAAGTATTGAACCCTGCGGAACTCCCATTTTTACCACTGATCCCGGAGATCTACCGGGACTACCGTTAATGTCTACTTTCTGAATCCTGTTACTTAAGTATGAGATTAGAAGACTCAAAGAAGTATCTCTAATTCCACAGTGGTTTAGCTTCCTGACCAATGTTTCATGTAAAACACAATCGAAAGCCTTAGATAAATCACATAATACCCCTAGAGCATCCTGTAAATCCTCCCAGGCATCAAGTATTTGAAAAAAAGCTCAACACCAGCGTCAGTTGTTGAGCGACCCCTGGTAAAACCATACTGTTTAGAATGTACAAGTTTATTTCTATAAAAAAAATTACTAATTGTGGGTAGCACAAAAATAGGTTTAAAATTAGTGGGGTCAGAAGTGCTACTTGTTACTATGTTTCATTAGGGCTGGAAAAACTCTAAACTCAATGCATTCATTAATATGCAAGCTAAAACTGGAGCTATTGTCATAATTACTGATTTAGCGACGTCCACGGAATTACCCCACATATCAGCGGTTTTCTTTCTATTGAGAGTGTTAAATGTCTTTAATATATCTGTAGTGTAATTTTTTTTAAACTAAAATTACTTTTACAATCTTTAACAATCTCCTTCAAAACAGATTCGGCTACAGTGGGGGAGGAAGTCAAAGCTTTTGTAGTTGAAACTGGAATGTCAGTAAAAACCTCTCAAATGCTGCAGCAACATCAGCATCAGAAGTCAAGGTTTTATTATCACAATTCAAGTTGTACTCATTATTACGACTTTTGACATTTCCTTAATCTCTATATTAATTCTAATTATTTAACTTACGGATCCTTTGCTTTTAAAATTAAAATTGTTTTTATGTTGCCTTTACGTATTAAATTACAATACGGTTTAACCCTGTTTTGTATACTGTGTTAGCATGTGATCAGTGTTTTTGTTAGTAATATGTGGATAACGCCGCTGGTTACACTGTCAGTAACTTATTTAAATTTAAGATTATTAAGTAAGAATACAGTGTGATTGTTTGTTGTCCTTAATAAATTTAAAAAAAAAAAATATGAATATTGGTTTAAGTTTTGAGTTATGATGACGTTGACTTGTTATGCATTTGTGTAAAAATCGGCTATGAATTGAAAAAATAAGAAAGCGAAAATGCAAAGATAAAGTACGAGTAGGTACACAATTTGTGTAAATGTCAGGGACCGGTTTTTAAGTATATTTATTTTTGTAAAGATTAAACTTTATTTTAATTTACTATTTAAAAATAATATTTTATTGTGTTCTTTTTAGGGTTCTGTAGCCAAATGGCAAAAAACGGAAACCTTATGGATTCGTCATGTCTGTCTGTCCGTCCGTATGTCACAGCCCCTTTTTTCCGAAACTATAAGAACTATACTGTTGAAACTTGTTAAGTAGATGTATTCTGTGAACCGCATTAAGATTTTCACATAAACATAGGAAAAAACAATATATTTTAGGGGTTCCCCATACTTCGAAATGAAACTCAAATTTTTTTTTTTCAAAAAAGCCATACGATTTGTATTAAAATGATAGTGAGGTGAGGGATTTTTTTCTAAACTGAATAGTTTGTGCGAGAGACACTTCAAAGTGGTAATGTGTGCCCCCCCCCCCCTCCTGTAACTTCTAAAATAAGAGAACTATAAACTAAAAAAAAATATGATGTACATTACCATGCAACTACCGAAAATTAGTTAAAACGAGATCTAGTAAGTAGTTTTTTTAATACGTCATAAATTAATTAATAATAAATAATAATAATAAAACATCGATCAAAGTTACAACGAACTACAAGAACTTTTATATGATGTTACTTGCTGCTACGGAACCCTTCATATGCGAGTCCGACTCGCACTTGGCCGGTTTTTTATTAATAAACTTTATCAATTAAATGTACTGTTTTGAATTGGACTATTTTTAGACATAAAAATTAAAATAAAATAGTAGAGTTTACTTAAAACGTAAGTGACTAATATGATGACCAAGCAACAATTTTTTAATCTTCTCAAGAGTAAAAAGTATAAATAGAAGCTTAGCAGTATATAAATCATGTTTATTTAATTGCGCCAGCAATATTTCATAATATTGCCGGATTTATGTCTGCAAGGAATGCCACAAAAGATTTATACGGCGTAACTAACTGGAGGAGTTATTACTGTTTGTTATGATTACGATACGAAGTTTGTATGTAAGTAAATAGATACGTTAATTAAACCATTTCAAGATAAATTATTTTTCTGCTGGTACTTTTTATACGTATTTTAACTACGTGAGAAAACTTTCTACTTTGTTTTTATTCGATTATACATTTTTTACTTTTTTTTAGTTTATACCTACTTGTTAGAATACAATGCAAACACTTTCGTTCCATTTCACAGTCATAAGTATTTTTGAATTATATGAACCAGCATCATGGCTCAATCTCTCTCCATTTCATCATGGCCTAAGCCCAGCATTGGGTCGTTTAATAGGCTGATGACGTTCTAATACATCCTTTCCAGGTAGTCCCTTCAATGTGCAATCTAAACTTACACAATATTATTTATCATAGTCTTATAATAATTGTGTTAAGCCTATAAGTCTTGTATTTCGCAACGATATACCACCAGCGTCATATCAAGTCAAATTTATCATCATACATAATGGTCAGATCAGAATTGACAATAAAACACTTGCTTTTGTCCAAGTAAATTTATAGTCATATCAGCTTTAACTGATCCTAGTCCGGACTTTCACTGTGATGCAGAAATTTCGATTGCACAAAAAGGCCATTATGTAAATAAGGTGCTATTATAGTCCTAAATGTCTATTTAAATACAATCCAACAGATAGACGTAGACTTTAATGATAGCAATAAAGAAGCAAAGCAGTAACGTGTCGCCGTATGACTTTGGTATTTTATGCAAATTAAACAGTTGTGAGGTTGCAACTTACTTTATGGATTTGTTAAGAGTTCTGTAGAGCCATGATTTTTTATGTTTCCACCAAACTTACTTTTGATGTTGATATCTCTACTAAAGTTATTTATTAGTTCTTTTATTGTATCTACTTTATGCTCTTTTGTACAGGCTGTCTGAATGTCTTAAGAATTCTCTACCAGTCAGCCATAGGGTTATACAGAGACAAACAAGTGGTAGGTTACACAACAAAACATATCACTTATGATGAAAAATATATTCATTGTACATATTATACGATATGTATACACAATAGATACATTTATCTGAAGATAGATAATTCTTCTCCCCTTTCCAACTGATGGTTAAAAAGAATCCAAACTCTAAAGTAAACAAAATGCCTAATGTATGTTAATGTGCAGTGTTGTGCTGTTTGTGGCGTCAGTACACATATTATATAAAAACAATAGACACATACCTATACATGAGCAGACCTTTCTGTTAGTTTTATAACGACAAAGAACCGTCTCTATTTATAATTAGAAATCATCTCGACCTATCTTTCTCAGTGCAATACAATGGTTTTTACAGGAAAAGTATTTCTCTCTCTAACGATAGCGCAAACTGCATGAGACACACCGACTCGTCTCTCAAAACGATCTGGGGTTAAATGCCAAGCGGTGGCGGGAACCATCCATATTTCAATCAGGGCCGATCCACTGACATTTATTTACATGTACTGCATCTATTTTGGATTGAGTAAATCTGTGTTCTTATTTGGGATTGGGCGTTTCTTGTTGATGTTAAGAAACCGATTCCTTTTGCTTCTGCAGTTTCCTTTCGACTTTATTTCAGTGGTTTTTGAGGCCAGGTTCGCGTGGTGGATAGTCGATTGGTCTTGGATAAGATGTTGTTATCGAAGCTTCGTGAGATACTTGTTTTCATTGGGTTTTACTTTGCTGGTCTTGGCTTTTTTGATTTTATTATTTTATATGCTGCGACTTTGCACAAGTTAATAGCAAAATGGTTATGCTTTTGATATGTCTTATAGAGTTATGACTGTGTTTAATTTACTTGGCTTGTGTGTCTCAATGTTATTGAATACTTAAAAACATAATCATAATAATACAAACAAATATCAGCAATTTCATTTCAGAAACAGTAAATAATAAAACAAAGATGACCCGAAATTTCAGAAAAGTCTAATGACGCTAGTGTAATATTTCAACCCAAATGGTAGTTGTTGGAACCGTTCTTAGACTTTATTACAAAAGAAGTAGGCACCACTTATTTGTTATTCCAGAAACAATTTTTCAATTGTTCCTCTTACATAAAGTCCTACAATATTATCAATATTTATTTCAAATGAGATCCACATGTTGCGCTGTTCATTCATATTATTCACTTTCTCAAGATTCACTTGTAAGGTCGGTATTATAAATGTGCCATTACGTTACGGGTGGTCTTGCTGTCTGTGTGTATGTTGCTTGTAGATCTACTATTTTAAATCCTTCTAATACTGAACACGCAATAAACAATATGATTAACTATAGCAGATGCACTTTCTAAATTTATTTTGTGTAGGTATCGTATTGGTCTTGCTTAAGTCACAACAGAAAATCTAAGTGCATCCTAAAGGATCGACGATGTGTGTTATAAATCACTGAAACACTATAGAATTATGAATAGTATTCCTAAATTCATTTGTAAAACATATGATTCATATTTATTTGTCAGTGTATGTATTTCATTTATGTTACCATAGTTATTCATTAGCATGTAGACAAGGCATGTAGTAGATTCGCTATGATTTTAAGTAGTAATAAAGGAAGTTTAGAATATACAAAGGTAGTTTTAAAGATTGCTACTACAGCATGAGTACCTTGTAGGTATGAATAAAAACCAATTTCTACCAATTCCTAAAACTTAACGGTCACTTGCATCGCAATTGCCCCACATTTTTAACGATGTTTACAATACTGGCGCTTAATTTAATATACTGTGACTGGATATCTTCAAAACTGTGTATTAAAACGTCAGAATTTGTTCGGATCAAAAGGATTTCTAGCTATAAAATGTTAAGTTTTACAATTTGTTTATTTGTCGGCACTTCCTACTCGCGTTTCGGTTTTGCAACAACACGTTGGAATGATCGCCGTTTCGAGGAAAGTGCAGGTGAGTGTGGCAATAAGGAAGGGCTTGCAGAATTGGAGCTCCAAAAATATATTTACCTACATGAAGTTTTAACCCTATAATAACAATTGTGTTTATCAGCTTCAGACGTACTATTATTTCAAACTATTTACATTTGTACGAGTATACTATATTAATCCAGGATATTGATGTTTTTAACTGCCTTTTTGTATTCGTCGTAATGCCATGCGTTACTCGCATGTGTAAATGGAATACGATTATGTGCAGAGATTCACTTATCAGACCTTACCGCTTGTGTATTTGAGTATGTCTTACGTTATTTGACATCATTGAAACCCTTTATTCGTTTCATTCTAAAACTATTATAGTATACTATTTACTAACTAAAATATTTGTAAGCGATAAGCCATTTATTGATACCACTATATCAGTCACGGTGTTATGTATCTCACTAGCATATGAATGTAAATTATTCTCAAATGTAGACCAGATAATAGCAAATCGACCACCTTAGAGTTCTGCCCACGTTTTGTGCAAAATCACAGCAACATCCAACCACGACACGGGAACCAGTAACTATCGCCACATTAATTTGATATTTGATCCTTTGCTGCGTTTAAATTTAAGTGGCTATCACCTTTGTTTTATGTTTATTTATTTTGGAAAGCTTACAAACCATTAATGTTATAAATTAACAACTTAATTTATTTATTAATACAAGCCTCCACAATTAGTAAAATCAAGCAACCTGTACATATAAAACTTATGTAGTAGAAAGCAAGCAAGTCCTTCTTTCTATACGAAATATAAAAAAATACGAAAAATTTTGATTTAAGAAATATCTACATTACAGAGCAGAGTTTATAGCTTAATTTTTTTTTTTTTTTTTTTATAAAAGAGGGAGGCAAACGAGCAGGCGGGTCACCTGATGGACAGTAATCACCGCCGCCCATGGACACCCGCAAAACCAGAGGAATCGCAAACGCGTTGCCGGCCTTTAAGGGAGATTAGGTTTAAGGAAGGAATACGAATTGGGAGGGGGGGGGGGGGGGGAAGGGGCCTCCGGAACCCACACTGGTCGGACGAAACACAACAGCACTAAGCGCCATTATTTCACGCCGAATATTAGTGAGAGGGTGGTATTACGCCGGGCGAGCCGGCCCAATGCGTGCTGCAACGCAGCGTGGCTCTACCACTCAGTCAGTGTCACTCATTTAGCACCACCCAGGGATCACGTGTAGGGTTTCAAGGGTAAACCTATGGACGCGAGCAACTTTGACCCAAATTTAAAAACATTAAAAAAAATTGGTCTAGAATGCGATCACTAGGTACCTACGCTTCTTGTGCGGCCGTTTTTAAATAGCTGATTGTGAATCTTGTTTTTACATGTAATCGGAGGTCGTAGTCTACAAAGTGTTATCGAAATCAACTTATTCTCTATTGTGTCAAAAGTATAAAAAGATCTACACAGTCTAAAAGTCTTTGATGGATTTTACCACATAATAAATAGCAGTTATAGAAAACTGCTCTGTGGATTTTACAATTGGCGACGGTAATGTTTCATTGACAATGTCTATTACATTATTTACCGATTAAAATATTGCTAATGTAAAATACGTGTAATTCAGGATTGTAAATAAAAAGTATAAAAAAGAAATCAATGCAGCAATAATTGCAACAAAACTATATCTCAACCTCATAATAATATCATAACCGACAAAAGTCAGCATCGCGCCTAAACATTTCCAAAAGTGCTAATTTTCATTTGATAGTTTCCCAAACGTTATGACGAAATGAAGCTTGCGAAGAAGCAAGTAATCCAAACAACGGTCATGAATAACACAAACAACGTGGCTTCAGAACATGACAGAACCGAGTTCATCTCAATTAAGAGTTTATAGAAGTCAATATGTAACCTTTAAATTTCGTAAGACCATATGCTAACATTTGATCAAAAGACGCAGGCGATATTGCACCTTCTGTAATTGCAATAGACACTGATTTAGTTAACGATGGAGTAGAAGGATTTAGTTATATAGATGAGCAAGGATCAACAGGCGTGCTTCATAATATTTGAGTTACCGTTAAAAGTAGCGTTTTCAATTTTATGATCAATTAATTAACACCTTTTACAATAAGCAATTGAGACTGTGAATGACTTAGAAGCATAACAAATGGTGTGTAGACAAAGTTTACTTTGCTGCCAGATGTTTCAACGTGAAAACAATGTTTAACGCGTTAGTGATCGCACACATAATATTCTTTATTTCGAACTTTACGAATCAAAAATATACAGATCAATTGGTAACATTTTTATTAAGTGCCCAATTATGATCTTGGCAAGTCAATTAGAATTCGGAAATTAGATTATTTATCAAATTTGAAGTTCATACTAATACTATTTAATAATTAATAATTCCTGCAGGGCTCAGGAAATTCTGCATCTACTCCTCAGACTTTGAAAAATATGCTAAGATTATTGTATTGGCGCAGACTTAGGTGAGATAGGTACCTAGCCAGACAGGCTCAGAACAAGCTCTGGTACCAACAAAACCGGGCAGAATACTTACTCCCAAACCAAACTTAGAGAATCTAGATATAGTTTGTAAATACCTAATGCTTCTATTAAGAAAGTTTTTTCTAAAAACTAACGATGTCGAAAATATACTAGAGAATTTTAGTACAAAAAAGTGTATTACAAGCAGGATCCACCGACTTACCAAGCTATACATATGGAGTCCGGATACGCTCGTTCAATAAATACTAACATCAATATGAACTGAACAAACATACGGCCGATATTAATGTATTTGTTCAACATTGAACAAATAGTTGCATATCTAGGGCCGTAAGCTGCCTTATTTGGATAACAGAATAGATGTGAGCTTGCAAAATATCGACAACCGCTGTCAGTTAATTGCATTCAGATTCAAATAAAGTGATCCGTAAAAGGTAATTTTGTTTAGTAATGATGACAACGTCGACGAAATTTGTAATACCGCAATGGAACCTTATAACGGACATTTGTACTTCAGGATTGCATCAAAATGGTATTTGATAAACCACCACTGTACCTTTATTTCTTTTTATAATAGTTAGTGGAACCCGTGACCGAACCCATTATATTTTATAAATTTTACATATAATTTATATGTATATAACACGACTATTATCCGCACGAAGGGCTAGTCAGAAACTAGAACGAAGACAGCTAATGCAGTCCTCTACCATAAGTCCACTTTTGACCAAATATGGACTGCACATGTCCTCAGCGTGACAGGTGTTGAGCCCATCGCCGCATCGGTGCGTTGATTAAATATATTTGTATCGAAACCGAAAAAAAAACAGTAAAAATATGACGATTTGCCTTAGGTTGGACTTGAACCCTCGACCTCGCAACAGCTCTTCCAACTGGGCCACCGACACTTTAACTCTTAACTGAACAACGATGTGCCGATAAGGCCGAAAGTGGAAGCGTACTTCACCCAGAACTCCTATTTACTTAGAACTGGCTATGTTACGTCTATGTTTTTTTTGTAAAAAGAGGCAAACGAGCAGGCGGGTCACAGTTCGTAAGAGTACATGGCGGGAGACAGGCAAGAAACTTAGTGAGAGCATTTCTTTGCATCGCCTATTATTAAATGTGAAAAAAAAAACTCTATCACAGAAAGACTCTTTACATCTAAATGATGTTGCAGCATATTGCATAGTGAGATAAGGTTTGTGTAAGAGTTTTGATATGAAGAGAAAAGGTGAAACTAGCCTCAAGAGCATCGCTTCTATCGGTCAACTACCTTCTCGTAGCATAATGTTTGTGTTTTCTGTATCAATACAGAAAGTCAACTTCCTGATAATGAAACTACTGTTTAGACTCGTGCTAAAATTATATTACTCATTTATTTAACGTAACCTAAAGCTAAGAACTAACTATTTTAATATCGTTTTTTTATCATCTCTGTGGCTGACGGGCAAGGCGCTCGTTGTATTATTCAGATGTCCTGGGTTCCAATCCTAGGTCGGGTAAAGTATTGTGGATTTTTCGGTGCATAGCCCGGGTTTGTGATTACCAACCCATATTCTAACAACAGTTATTATTGCCCTTTTTGCAAGTTAAAATGTGACCCAATTTGTTAGGCCTATTACATTCGACTATGATCTTTACTTAAAATGTCCATTTTCGCATTTTGTTGTAATTTTGCAGTTGTGTTTAGCGTTTTCACCGAAATAGGATAATAAAATGATGCTCAATATTACAAATGTCCACTCTGCGAGGACATTTGTAATATTGAACTGAGTTCGGACGCCCGGCGCATCGCATTTTGAAGTATTTTTGCAGTTGTATTTATCGATTTTATCGAAATAGGATAATATATTAATTATAAAATCTTTATTCACCATGAAGTAAAAATTATTTTGTATACATTTTGCTCAATAATATTATCGTAGATAGGAGAAATTCACAGTTAACTTAAAGTGATTTTAGAAGATTTTTGGTTTAGAATAAGAAAAATTCCGAGGCCGCTACGCACTATATGACTAAAAGAGATAAGATTCTAATTTTTTTATTTCATTTGTTCAGAACAGTAGTTTAATGTAGGAGCTCAAAAAAGTGCCTTCGCGTATTTTATGAAAATATTTCTCTGCAATTTTGGGTTTAATTAAAAAATTAAGCAACATTTTCAAAAAGCAAGGCCGCTACGCACTATTCCAATAGCTATCTACACTATTCAAAAAGTCAAAATTGTTAATGTATTTTAGTTTCTGAGATCCATAACGCCAAAATTGGCCATTTAACGCAAAAATCACAGTCAAGATGTAATAGGCCTCCTAAGACGTCTCTACAATATCAAGATATTTCCTTAAAATGGACAAAACGACGCACTTCATAGAATGTTACACATTTAGTTTTGAATGTGTTTAACATTTAGTTTGCATCAATAAATAAAGATTTGCTTCGAAAAGCTCGATCTACTTAGTTAGTATACCGCCGGTATAGGCGAATGTGTAAAATGATTATTTTATTGACGTTGACACCTGTCATGTAAGCCAATGCTGACACACGAATTTGAGTCTTATCGAGACGTAACAGATATCTAATCTTAGAAGAACAACAGAATCGGTAATATGTGAATAGAGATAAGCCGGTGAGTTATAGATAGGTATAACAGTAGTGTAACACTCGCACGAGACGCTTGGATGTTGGCAACATTGGTCAACACGTGTTTTCATTTGTGAAATGGTAACTGTTTGTAAATCATTTACAATCATTTTGTACACGAGTTTCTGTTTGTTAGAGCTGAGACATGATTTAGGTGCCAACACTTTAATTGGCCGAAATCAATTTTAGATCCACTTAGTTAGTTCCACTTATCATTATTTGATGTAGTGTATTATAGGTAACATACCACTTTTAGTTTAATACTTGTATGTTAGGGATGATATCTTTTTGGTAGAATGAAGGGTAACATTTGTAGCTTTAGTAAGTACTAAAGATGCATAAGTAGCTGCTATTGAAGTACTATAATCGTTTATTCAGCTTACACATTAAAAAAAAATTAAGATTTACAAAAGAAAAAACTATTAGCCCGCATCTGGGCCAGCGTGGTGGGTTATGTTATGTGTGGCCCAACCTCCCGATTTATGTCTATATGGGAAAGCCTGCGTCCAGCAATGGGACTGTTGATGCTAACGATTACAGAAAAACATTGTCTCAACTACAATTTTAACGGTATCCTACTTCGATCAACAATACAACTAGATGTCAGGTCGGCGCTGAAATGTGTCTCGGTAAATTAGAGCGCACTTGAGAAGTGAGCTTTTATTTTCTCGCAAGGCATAACATGAAAAAGTACTTTATTTATTGCGCCTTAAGGTTGACTTCACCACTCAATGTTATTGACGTCTTTTCATTTTTAAGTGACAGGAGTAATTTATTGCTTTGAAAAGTATTTATTCACGTCGACAGAATTTAGCTTTGATTTTGTATGTGACGCGTTATCTAGTTGGTATTGTTGATCGAAGGTATCCTAGCATCCTGTACCACTGTGATTTAATATAATTGAAAAAGTAATTTAATTTCAAAATAGTATCGTTTCAGTCGATAAGTGAACCTTTTATGACAATACGCGCATCGGCTACCTCGTCACGTCCACCAACAATTTGCAGAGCGCACTTAATCCACCCATCCCGTTGTAAAGCACCGGCTGAATGACGAATGAGAAAAGGAAAGACATCGTTTAAATCGACACTTAATAAGCGATTTGTATGGCCAGTACTGCTTATACAATGAGCCAATACTCGAGACGTATCGACGGAGTCTCATCGCGTATGCCGACACCAATATAGCTGTTCCGACTAATATTTGTGAACGGTGCACATTTTGAACCTTATAAACAAAGGCATAAAATCTATCACAACTGACATATTTATTGGTATCGTTGTTTTTAAGTTTGGTTTCGTAAGACGGTGGCGCCACCGCTGTAGAACGCGTGACTATGACTACGGGCATTCCAGTATATGGATATAACAAGCAGAAAATGGACACTATAGCTGTGACATTACGGATATGAGCGGACGTGACTGTATGCCTTATAATTTCCTTGCTGTTCTCACTGATCTAGTGTTAGATAAATAAGAAAATAAATGCGATAAAGAAATTGGATCTAGTGTTAGATAAATAAGAAAATAAATGCGATAAAGAAATTGTGATTGCAGATGCGTTAGTTGCAACAACTCTACAGCATTAGATGTTTTGAGTCTTGTGATGTTTTAAATTTCTGGGCTTCAACGACCTGTTCTTTTACTAGATTTAACATTTTTTGAAGCGAAGCTCTAAAACTAGGGCACTATTAGCACAGTACTAGGAATAAGTAGCCATTCAAACGGTTTCTAGGAGGGAATGAGACCGCGTTAAATTGAAAACATAAAATAAACAGACAGCTGTGGTATCTGCCTATTCTAGAAACTGGCGCAAATTGCATTGTGTGTATGGGAGATATTATTATATCTCTCAGTTCTCACACGCACCAGCTGCCACCACCAAAGTCGGCTTTGGACAAGATTGGTGAGTTATGACCTGACCTGTCTTTGTGCTATGTTGATGTAAAAGGCCTGAACGTTGCGGTCGGAAGAATTTCTCTCAGTCAATAAAGGACATTGTTGAATTTAGCCTAAGAACCAACACAAACATGACATACATGATAATTCTTAGCTTATTTTTTACGACAGATAACAGTATTTAGATATTCGCGGACACTTTTAGTTAAGTAATCAATAATAAAAAGAACTTTTTAGACATTAATATTTAGTATCAATTTTTAATTATGGGTTGGGTATTGAGAGTTCAGTGCATTCAGCCAGTGAATTAAAGGTTTGTGACCAAAATATTTATAATATGTACAAACAAACCTAATAATATTATGCATGCATGGCTGACTCGATATACTTAGTGCCAAATACTCCAAGCATCATTAGAATACGATACATCGCATTTTATTCCAAACTGTAAACGTTAGTCGACTTAAGTCGATCAATGAACTCTAATAATACGACTGAAGGACTAGTATCCATAGTCAAGAAAAAAAAGTTGACGTTCTAGACTTCTTGGCGGGAAAGTGAAACGTCATGTTTGCAGTTTTGTTTTATTTTCTTTAATTTGTGTTTTGTTGAATATTAATGTGAAATAATGATGGATTATTTATTTGTTAGTGAACGTGCATGAGTGTTGGCAAATAAAACAAAAGAGTGCTACATCACTTCTCAAATTCTGTAATTAAACATAACCTCAAGTTTTCCTGATATTTAGGTTCTCAGGAGTGTCCGTCAAAAATATTTGTTTTTACTGTTATTTACATGCAATTTCGAACCTAGAAAAAAATATTTCATAATTGTTGGTTCTTAGGCTAACAATGTATGGGCGCAGAACATTGTCCTTTAATATTAATGACAAAAATTAAGTTTGATCTAGGGCCCAAGTCTGCTAATTTACGAATGGCATAATTGAATCGCAATTGGATCGCATTGTAATTGTTTGACACATTTGGTATTCTCTTACTCATTTATGACCAATGGTTTTGCAGTGACATACCATTGAACTGCCATTGGACTATGTTGCTAGTCTGCTCTTCAACCGTGTTCCAATGTAACTCCATTGTGGATAAATGGCATTCTACTCTTTTTTTTTTTTTTTTAAGAAGCGTTTTTAATATCCGTGGGTCATGTTTTTAAACATTGCGAACAAAATAATTTGTAATCGAATCACAGAGAACTAAAAAAACGATTATTTAAACTAAAATAATAGTTTTTTCACTCATTCGGTCTCTTGGTAGACTTAGGCAACACCAATTTGAGTCTATTACGATTCCATTACGATTAGATTGAGATTACTTCTAAGTTTTTGAAGTCTACCCAATTTGTCTTAATCGTAATGTAATCGTAATGGAATGGAATTGATTTTTATATGGAGCCGACACTTAGAAAAATTTCAAGGTAACTTTTTATAAAAACGCGAATATCTCAAAAACGGTGCCTCGTATTTTGGTCCCCCTGGGTTACCCGCAGGAACATGAGCGGCATCCGATGTAATTATCAAAAAAAATATATTAAAAAAATATTCATATTTAGTATGGAGATTTCTGTTGTTTATTAAACAAAAAATAATAAGCATAATTCTTTTCACAATTTTTTTTTATTCTTTTGTGGAAAGCCCCGTAGGAACCTGGAGCGGCATCCGATGTACTTACTTAACAAAAAAAAATTACATTATTTTTTGGAAATTTTTCTATATCTTTTTTAAAGCAATGTTTTTTTGACAGTTCGTGAAAAAAAGACAGTGTGTTTTTGCTCAAAAATTTTGTAAGTCCTGCCCCCCCTTCCCCCCCCCCCTTTGCGACACCCTGACCGCCACCGCAAACATGTCCATAATGGCCTCATAGTTTTATAAAAGTCCGAAATAATCGTGACAACATTATTGTACATGGTATTGTTGCTCGATCGTACGTCAATAGCAAAATCTCTTGATCGAAATGTCAGACAAACGTCAAATAAGAGTAGAATGCCAATTTATCCTACAATGGAGTTACATTGGAACACGATTGAAGAGCAGACTAGCAAAATAGTCCAATGGCAGTTCAATGAAACAAAATAATTTTTATTTTCTACAATTTGTTTTTTGTCTTATATTAATGTGAAATAATGGTGGATTATTAACCGTTAAGTGTTCGTGAACGTGCATGAGTGTTGGCAAATAAAACAAAACAGTGCAACATCACTTTTCAAATTCTCTCAAGAAGCCCGTGTGAGATGTCAGTAAAGTCCCACATCTTTACTGGAACTCAACGAGTTTTGGGGGAATATCATTAAGATTCATTTGATTCACATTCATATTATCATCACTCATTATCATCTACTTTAAGCATAATCAATGAACTCTATTATTACGACGGAAG
Source organism: Scoparia ambigualis (assembly GCA_963921215.1). Lineage (NCBI taxonomy): Eukaryota > Metazoa > Arthropoda > Insecta > Lepidoptera > Crambidae > Scoparia > Scoparia ambigualis. The sequence continues at coordinate 2,965,639 of OY992521.1, forward strand.
ACAAATATAAATGGCCACGCAAAATTTTAAAAAAAATCTATTACGATTCCATTACGATTAGATTGTGACTAGTTCTAAGTTTTTGCAGACTACCCAGTTGGTTTTAATCGTAATGGAGTCGTAATTGAATATCAATTGAATATCAATAGCATGTGATCTTAACAAAATTAGCAGACTTGGGCCCCTGGTGGTATAAGCAGCGCTCGGTTTATTTGTGTTCCTCTCGCTAACCACCGATTTATCCTGGCGCGATAACAAATATTTTAGGCATTGTTAAGGCTGGTTTAGTTAGAGGTAAGATTCCGTGTGGTCAAAAACTAGTATAGCTTTTCAGCGTTACGTCACATATAATTGGGTGAATTTCAACAGGTCCATTAAAATCTTCTTTTCCGTGGATTTTTTTATCTTTGAGTTTTTTGATAAATATTTTCGCGTTTATTAAAGTTTTTGATAATATATGTATTCTTGCTTAATATCTGGCAGATAACTTAAAAAACTAACGAGATATACAAGTTTAAAAATTTCGTGCCACGGCGATGAAACATGCGTGCACGGAAATGAAACAAGCGTCCACGGCAATTAAAGAACTGTGCCACGGGAATGAAAGAATCAATCCATGGAAATGAAAATCCGTAAAACATAATATTTTATATACTTACCTGAGTATTATACTTACATACAATAGATACACGCCTGTCTCTGAGAGGGAAAGGCATACCCAGACTGTGTCTCTCCATCGGATCCTATAAATTCATCCCATACCACAAACCATGTCTTCGTTCCACCCAAAATTTGTGTATGGGAGTAAGATTTGGATATATATCAGTCCACAGTCTTTTCTTTACATATTCTATTTACTTTTACTTACTTATTCTACTCTTATTCTTCTTTTGTGATTTCTTCCTACTAAAATTTTACTCCCATACAAGTGTTGGCACCAAGACCTCATATGAACAGTTATTTTTAATACCTTTTAGACACACATTTATTCTTGCTACTTATTACTACCTACTTATTACAGAATGCAGAAGCTCATTAACTAAATTCTCTATTTTTACTCTCTTCTTAATATCCTCCTCGCATCAGCCAACACAATCTCGTACCACAGACAAGTGTCAACAACGGCTGTTGATGGGGAGTCTTGGTTCCATCTAACGTTTGTGTATGGAAGTAAGATTTGGATAGATATTGCAAAAGGAGGAATCGGTAGTAAAAAATTCTGTAGTCTGACAATATTAGACGTCGAAACCTATAGTTGCAGAGTTACTCTCTGCAAATAACGGCTAATTTATCCATTTATGTAAAAAGTCGCCAGACAAAAACGATCAACTTTGTTTAACGATATTACGCTTGCTAAATATTATTAAACACGTTTAATTGGTTTTTTCATTTACGCACTGGAGCAGGTCCACAGATGATTTATTCTGCCAAAGTATTTCAAATTCCGTTAGGCGGTTTTGGAAAATTATTTACTTATTTAAAACTTTAATATCATACGTCATCAAAAATTAAATGATTAACTTTAACTCATTTTGGCACGCGCCCATAACACGCAAGATGAAATAATGATTTAATTACTTTGGCTAAAGTTATTACGGGTTCTATTAAATAAAGTCTCTCCAGCCAAAAGCGATTAAATATTGAAACTCGATCATTGGTTTCATAATCAATATTAATAGCTTAATAGCAATGTCCAGCAGTGTAGTGCAAAGTAGCCTTCGCGTAAATGCGTAAGTCTTCTGCCTTACCAATCTACTTACCGTATTTCATATAAATCCTTTCAATAGTTTTGGATATTAACGTGTTCAGAAAAATGTATATAAAATGTAATGTAAATGTATGAGTATAAAAATAATAAATGAAAAATCCCTAATTTTTTCGTTAGGCAAAACTGACTAAAATTATGTCTAACTCCTTTTTTATGTTCTTCTGATAACATTCAATAGACACAGCATTTTCTACATTATGTATAATGGTAAAATAAATATCTGCCTCTATGCATTATTAAAAATTGATAGACTTCAAGGTTCTAATTATCAAATATTTATTTTTGATAATTGCTAGTCAAAAGTGATTAAATGCACTCCTGTCGAAAATACTATTTTAATTTTTATTTGTTTCTATAAATATAATTGAATCAACTAGTCTTAAAATCTAAAAAAAATAATGAAAGCTAGTATTTAACAAAACAATCTGCAGTAAACTTTAAAATTGATTCATCTCAAATTGCATTATTGTGCATTTCAATGGTTTTAGCAGAATGGCGACGATACGTGTGATGGGGTACCACATGTTATATCATTTTGTAAAGTAAGATAGAAACATCTTTTTGTAGTTGACTGTACAGTAAAAAACTCATCAAGTCTATCCTTAAGTCTTTTATCGTATTGCAGAGGGTTAATTGACGAGTCCTGTACTGTCAGTATTCGGTACTACCTGTATTACAGGTAAAGATGTTTCCTTGCCTAATCATACCATGGCGATGAAAACATAAGTCACGGAAATGAAACACTTGCCCACGGTAATGAAACTAAACGGTTTTACAAGGCATGGAAATGATTTTTTTTCATTTCCGTGTCTTTTTTTTCATTGCCATAGCAAATTTTGGCCACGGAAACCACGGAAATGAAAGCACGGCGATGAAAATCAAGGCAAAAATATAAAATAACAATAAATCTATTAATTATTCGAAGTAATAAACACTTCACAAACAAACATAAGGGAAATGGCGTTCTATTGAATGTTTATTCAAGAGGACAAACTTACTCAAATAGAAGTTATACCTATTTACGGCGTTGAAAGAAAAAATGTCCAGTGACAAAATAATGGAATATTACATTTATGGCGCGAAAACGCAGGCACGTGTGTACGTACTTCCATATTGAGTACTTAGGTGGCACTGATATGCAACGTTTAGCGCACTGGGGGGAGGACGCAAGTCGTTAGATAAAACAATATTCTTAAACATGTTTAGGACACGGCGATGAAAGGTAGTTCTGGGACAAATGAATTTTTATTGACCATTCATTGTATTGTTTAAATATTTAAATAAATATATTTCGTAACAATACTTTAACTATTCACGAATCAAATAAAGCTAGGTTTTAATATAAATAACTAGAAGATTTTTATCAATGAGGTATAATACACATCAAGTTGACGTGTGGACAAACACGGAAATGAAACATTTCGAGGTTTAATTTATTTTTTTGGAAAACCTATTAAACTTATTAATAAAATATTTAGTGCTACGCATAGATTACTATTTCACCTAACCAGAAAAAAATGTTAGAACATTATAACTATGTTTTTTAGTACCGATTTCATCGATGCCACGCAATTTTTGGTCCCGGGAAATTCACCCAATTATCACTTAATGTTAAAGCTAAGCGTTTCCACGTTGAATTGAAAGTCAAAGTCAAATAGTTTATTCAACTATCTCGTCTGTAAGAAAACCTTAAATCGGTTCCTAACAATTGCTTATCCAATGTCTGGTCTTACGGCAGGTTCTGGCGTCGCGTCGCCATTACTAAGGTACCCGGTTCAATTCCCTGTTACGTTGATGTAGAAAAAACTGTTGTTCTAAATTGATTTTGGGTCTGGCTGTTTTCTATAAATACTTGTATAATAAGTAGGTTTGTATTTCCGTTAACTAAAAAATAAAAATGGTTTCAAATGAAATTTATCTGTCGCTAAAAATTGGCGTGTCAGTGTAAAGAAAAAACAACCTAACATACTGAACACTGCTCATACATCCAACAGCATAAAGCATCGATGGGATCACCTTCTATTACACTGAGCATATGTACAGTCACGAACAAAAATATGTAAACAATTGTAACTCTTAATTCAATGGAATAAGAGTCAAAGTGTATTATGTTACCGGCAATCTGTATAATCCGGTATTCTATACAATACCTAAGCAATGTATAGAATACCTAAAACGTGTAGGTAATGTATGAAATATATTTATTTTATACTTTGCCTAGGTATTCTATACAATACCGAATGCGCATCCGGTAATGTGTGAAAAGGCAGTAGACCTACTTATTATTTTTTATATATTACCTAGGTAAAGTATGTAATGGACAATAATATGCTTAATATTTCATTTGCCTGGACGCCCCCGGTAATCTATACATTGCCTAGGTATTGTATAGAATACCTGAATTATACAGATTGCCGGTAACATATTCATATTGGTGCTCGTTACTGTACATTTGTTATTAATGTGCCGGGGACTATGGCAGAGCACTGCTTAGTCCACTAGCCCTTTGTGAGTAATAAATTAATAATCGTAAGTGTACCTTATGTAAGCCGAACCGAACGGTATTTAGCGTCGCAAGCGGAGCATGCGCGTGCGCACTGCGGTGGTCTAATATTTGCGGGCCTGGCGGCGTGTTTATACGGACCACTCGTTTATGAGTCAAGTTTAAATGTTCCTTAAGTGGTACCATATACACTTTTAAACTTTCGCGTCTCGTTATAAACGTATGGATTTCATTAAAGGTATGCGTAGGATGCCTATAATAAGTAGTTAGCGTTAATGCCCGTCTAAAGGTTTGTCATCAACCATGTAAAGAAAGGACTTTTTAATATACTCGTATCTACCTATCTTCAACATTTTATGCAAGGTGGCTGTAAGTCCTAAAACCTACTTATTTACAGTTGTTACATCTACAAATAATAAAGTTAAAAATCGAAAAATTGGGACCGACTAACCGATGTAACTAATATCCATAAACAATAATTACTCATTGGCTATTAGGCATTAAGTCACTAAAGGTCAAAAATAATACAAGCTTTTGTCCGCGGCTTCGCTCACGTTAATTATTATTGTTCGCTAGAAAAAGTAGATTATAACCATTTCCAGAGACCCGCATCTATCTCAACACTAAAACTCCTCAAAATCGGTTAAGAGGTTTAACAGAGGAAGCATAAAATGTTTAAATTTACACTAAAGTCAAAAGTCAAAAGTCGTTGATTTACGTCGTTGTACGAAACAGATCAAATATTACCGCACTTCTGGATTTGATAACACTTAACAGCATAAAAATCTCTTTAAAACAGATTTTATCTCATTTAATTCTCAGATTTTTTGTTGCGTAGCGGTGAAAGAATACTACCACCCCTCTCTTCCCTTGGGTGTCGTAAAAGGCGACTAACGGACTAAAGATTGCACATACATCCAACAGCATAGAGCTGCGATGGGCTCACCACCTGTTACGCCGAGCACATGTGCAGTCGATATTTGGTGAAAAGTGGACTATGGAGGACTGCTTTTGCGGTCCTCATTGCTCCTCATTGGTCTCTGATGCAGGCCGTCATGAATGGGCGAGCGCTCGTTATCGTGCTTATTCCACGGTGGGGAGCGCTCTCATTATTTTGGACTGCATCGGCTGCTTACCATCAGGCAGGATGCAGTCACTATGACGAGTCAATATAAAAAAAAAATAACCCATCGGGGATAATAGTCGTGATTATTGCTATTTACCTAAAGCACAAATAACAAATCCTATATGAATACGAGTCTATTCCTTCCGATGATTGCTTTAATAGCTAGGTGCGGAGCCCATGGCATCGCCATATTTAGGGAGTTGCACCGAACAAGCCAAAGGACTCGGAATGTCACGATTGCCGCTATAATGATGTGAAAATAAATTTGATCTTCTATTTCACTACACTCTCACGTTCACAATATATTTATTAGCTTTTAAAGTTTTAGCCTAACTTTCTGATTTGAATCTCCGCACCTACGCCACAATATTGTCATCTTATGAATCAGTCAATGGCTTGTATTACTAGCTAAGCTATTCGCTTGTTACTCAATCTGTATTCGCCTGGAGTGCGGTACCATTTTCACGGGACTTCCTGTATAGTCTAGTCTGGGCTTCAATGCGACCACCCTCGAGGATTCCGCGTAACCACTTGAACTCGACTGGGTTCCCCGACCAAGTAGTTTCGTGGAACTGTGAGGTGATAAGTCGCGGACACTGTCTGGACACGCGTCTGTATATTGCCTCTTGGCACGTGTGCAGAATTCTTTCGGACAACTTTCGCCATGGATCGGTTTAGAAATTAGAATTGGAAACAGCCAGCTGTCATGAATTAAACTTACGGACACCTCTTGGGTACACTGATTGACTGACGTGGTATACGAGTAATGGCGTTTATCAGCTGCCTATGTAAAAAAAATAAGTAAAAAAACTCATTTATAGAATTAGATTCTCTTTTACTTCTTCGTCTATTTTAAGTGAGGGAGGAATTCTTTTTAGAAATCAATTTTGGTTGGTGGTAGGGCTGTTAAGTCCGCCTGGCTAGCTACCACCATCTTATCTAAGTCTGTCGCCATAACAACGATGTTTATAGCATTGTTGTGTTCCGGCAGTTTGAGATAAGATAGCCAGTTCCTCAGTGGTTGAGGATTCCGGGTGAAGCGCGCTTCCACCTTCGGCCTTATCGTCACTTACCTGTGTTGGTGGTGATATTTAGCAGGCATGCTGATTAAGCTAATACGAATTAATTGTAAGATGTTTTGACTTTAATGATTGCCTATGCTTTTTTTTAAATCTTTATTATAAAAGGACTTTGGTCTCTAATGTGACCATGTCCTGGTAAATCTTAGAAGCTAAGGTAACAACAAATATAAAAACAAAATTAAATACATTAAACACAACTTTCTCTTATTTGTAGACAATGACACACATAATTTAATAAAGCCCTTGCTAAACTTGTTGAAGGTTCGGCAAGAATGCTTTGAAATGTACCAACATCAAGCATATTCGATTCTATATTGCCTGTGCTAGACAGAGAGATAGTCTAAGAATGAGAATGAGAATGAGAATATTTATTTGTGAAACATAGGTATTACAATAATGTCATGAGTATATAAGTCTCTCTCACTACATTTCCACCTTAGTTAAGGTATACAAATACAAGTTTAAAAACTACAGTCTAAAACAATGTATTGTACTCTAAAATTATTAGTAATAATAAATGTCAAAACTAAGCAAAATGTCATTATTATTTACTAAAGGCTATACTTTACTTGATGCTTTGAAATTAGAAGCATTTGAGTAATTTCCCGTGTCAAGCTTTTTAAACGAAGCCTTTAAAAATACCTCATGGCATTACAGTAACAAATATTTACACTTCTTAGTGAAGTTTGTAGGTAACTTAGTATTTTATTAGAACAGTTAACACGGCTGTTCAGCCTCTTAAATACACCATTAAAATTAATGACTCAATCACAGTTTTATAGTCACGTATTCTCGTATTATGGCCGTTTCATAAATTTTCTTGCTGATTAAGTCGACAAATACACTCGTGATATAGAATTATACCGGATTTTTTACGTTTAAGAAAAGGTGGGAATTAAATTAACTGCAATCAATAGTTGCATTTCTTGGGAAATAAAAAGTAACTATCAGTATAAAATATATTTGTGTGTAGAGCCGTATAGCAGCTTACTAAGAAAATCCTACTATGCCCTTTTTTTCCTTGGGTGTCATAAAAGGGGACTAACGGACTAAAGACTACACAAACATCCAACAGCATAGAGCAGCGCTGAGCACTATTTTTTATTTTATTTATTTATTATCAGGCTACAAAGTTAAAATAACAGGCCCATAGATAATACCTTATAAACTAACATATAAATATAAACAATAATTGTTAGTGTATATTTCTAATAACTATGCTAGTATTTTATTGAAGCTCTTGCTTGTGCTGCTCTTGTGGTGTTGGTGGCCAATATCCCGCGGAAACGCTGGTACACCACGCCCTTCAGCCAGATGCATTTGTAATTATTTGGTAGAGGGCTGCTGACATGGCTGCTTTCTGGGGCCCAAGTCTGCTAATTTACGAATGGCATAATTGAATCGCAATTGGATCGCATTGTAATTGTTTGACACATTTGGTATTCTCTTACTCATTTAAGAATACCAAATGTGTCAAACAATTACAATGCGATCCAATTGCGATTCAATTATTCCATTCGTAAATTAGCAGACTTGGGCCCCTGGTCGGCAATAATTTTACTGTCGCTGACTCGAAAAGATAAAAAAGTAGAAGTACAGTAAAAAAAACAAATATTTTGTTTCGTATTCAGTTTTGAATAATAGTTGGGCATTCCTGAAGGTTCGTAAGTCTACGGGGCGGGAGAACTTGCACTGAGATGAACCGACAAGGAACTCAGGTCTCAGCATGGGCTTTTATATACTCCCTTTTTAGTACGTCAGTCTCCGTCAGTTGACTGAGAATTGCCCTCCCCTATCACAGAACTCTTTCCGTTATATAAAGTACTCAGTAGACCCCGAAAACTACAAATGTACAAATGTGTTCAAGCAACGAATGCGCAATGTTATATTTTTTATCGACTTTAAACGTCAACATTCTAGAATGGATACTACTATTTGATGTCAAATAAAAATCAATTTTGTATCTTTTACGATCCCTCACTGTAGATCTGGTCATTTTACGGTGTAATAAAAAAGATAAATAGCAACGTTGAAAGATTTTTCGATACCGAATTGAAATTGAATTATAAACATTTCGAAATGTTTATAGAGATTCAAATGCAATAATGTTGATAAGCGAATTTCAAAATACTACTTTATTGTTAAATATTGGTTTTCGATAATTTAGATCTTTACCAGCAATTGTGTGGGCATATAATATTTTTATAGGATCGATTAACAGTACAGCTATTGCATCAGTATAATAATTGAATGATCAGTGTATCTGATTACTTAGCTCATTTTTCTTTTACAGGTTTTTTGTGAGCTGCGATGAAGGAAAGAATATTGGGTATGTAATATTTATAGTTTTTTTTAGAGTAGGTATTATGTGATTTAATTTCATTGTTTTACCTTTTATTTATTTTGTATAATTTTATTTAGGTTTAACCATTATGGTTAGGTTTAACCGTGATGCATATAGCGGTGAAAGAAAACTACCACCTCCTTGGGTGTCGTAAAAGGCGACTAACGGACTAAAGACTTCACATACTTTCAACAGCATAGAGTAGCATAAGGCGATGGGCTCACCACCTGTTACGCTGAGCACATGTACAGTCGCTTTTAGTGACAAGTGGACTATAGAGGACTGCTTTTGCTGTCCTCATTGCCTATAGTCTCTGACTAACCTTTCGGGGACTATAGTCGTGATTATATGTATGTATTGTTTTAGTTTAATTTTCACAACTACGGCGAAGCGGTTGCCTAAATTTGATGGTAAGTGACTTAGATTAAAACAAAAAGGGAAGATACGGCATGCTCCTACTTGTAGTCATTCAAAATATAGTCCTACTCAACTCCTTAAGCAAACACTCACACACGCACACCTATCTATCCGACGCCACTGCGGAGTAGCGTCTTTCTCTTTTTCACACAGTAGAATATCCGCAATAGTGCGATGTAGCCTGTTCGCTCGGCAAATTGTGACTGAACTGAAATTGTGCCTTTAGGCCTAATTTTGGCGGCTCACTCACGAGACGCTAATGCCGTATCTTCCCTTTTTGTTTTAATTTAAGGTAAGTGAAGATAATAAGGCCAAAGATACCTTACCTATTTCACCCACAATCCTCAACTACCGAGGAACTGGCTATCTTGTCTCTCACTGTCAGAACAAAACAACGAAATGACAAGAGGGACTGAACTTAAAACTTTATAAGTACGCATTTTAGTCGTTCTCTTTATTTATTTGGTTATTTTTCTAAATGACAAGAGGGACTGAACTGAAAACTTTATACGCTTTTTAGGCCTTCTCTTTATTTATTTGGTTCTTTTTATTTTGTCGTTAATAGCATAAAGTAACGCGTGTTTCAATAAAGTAATCTGTTAAATAAAATTTTGTAGGACTAAAATGTCCCGTACTATAATATTTCTATAAGCATATTTTTAATATATTACTGAGTGTACTTGGTCATTGGTGTAGAGTTGTTATGAAGAGGAAGCCTAAAAATAATTAAGAAACTTCAAACCTAAAGAATCTTTAGGTTCGGTTGCATCTTTAGTAAAGATACATCCGATAAGACACGATAATTCCGGGTTAAGTCCATCAAACGGATGGCGGTCTGCCGCGCGACGCGTTTCACTGATTTATACCATGTTAACATACCGTTATGCAGCGCGCCAGAGTGACTGTAAAGGCACAACCAGACGAGGGACAGTCTTCGGTACATACTTTTTGTCCGACGAAATAGATCACTGAACCCCGAGTAAACAAAGAGATGTTTAAATTTTATACAGCTGTTTAAATCATAATTAGCTGTTAAACATTATTTTGCGGTTCACCACATTTTATCGATTAAGCCAACATAGTTTAACCATTGCCTTATTACTGCATGCCATCTAATTGTGCTATGTGTACCTACCGTATAAAATGTCTTAAAAATACTTTAAAAAATTCTTCCTAACACTCATTTATTCAAAAACGTTTAGTAAATTGACTGTAGGTTAAGAATACATACAAGATTAACTAGAAAAGTGCTGTTACTAAAGTGTGTTAAATAGAACCCAGTGGTTATTTAATCTTTAGTTACGTTGACGATCTCAAGCTTTTGAACTATGTCGCGAAAAGCACATGACAGATTAAAAGTCCGTGTCCAACTACTTGACATCTAAATGTGGCAGACGTTACAAATATCTTTTCTTTGATTGATAAATAACTGAAGCTATCTATTCTTATCTTATAGTGCAAAATTAACTAAAGCCTAAACAAGTTCTATTCAACTATTTCAACTATTTATTGAGTTTTTATGTAAAACAGTGTATGTACGTAACCATACTCTACAACATTGTACTTTGTTTCAACTGTTTTGTGTTTAAGCAGCTGTTACCACTTATTACTTTTAGAAGGTAGTGGGTATATTGAAGTACTTACCTAATAATGGATACAATTTTTCCTAAAAACAAAATCAACCAGTCTCAGGAAGCTCGAATGGGATCCAAACCCATGTCCATTTTTCTAGTTAATATTTTATCCTATATCTATATAGTATTGTGAATGCTAAATTTTAATTATAAAGATACCTATTACTGTTTCCGCTTAATGTATGTAAATGAAGATTTAGTTTAATATAAAAAGCATCAAAAATCTAAAAGACAAATCCCACTCCTGAAAGAATACATGGTGACTCTAAAACTTTTAAAGAAAAGCATTTCACCTCACATCCAACTTTACGACAACTCAATGACTTGTCTGAAAACGAATGTCTGAAATGTTATCCCCTAAGATCTACAATGTTTCACAAAGATACACCGAGTAAAAGGCAAAATATATTTTACTGCTTTTAGAATAAGAATCTGATTCCCTTGTTTTTAAGATTGACAATAACATACATGACTTGGTCTGTTATGTTAAAAATTGTGTCAGATGTCATTTGAACAGTGTGTCTTTGTCTAATTTTGTCTTTGATTGCTGCTGATGGGTTTTTGAATGGTGTTGCTCTAGAGCTTTGGGTGTTAGGATGAGGAACATTATGAATTCAGCGGTTTTGGTTTCGATTAATACATGCCGGCTTAGTCTTTGTAGTTTGTTTTAAAGTGTATTTAAAACTCAAGACGTTATGCGTTTAAGTACTTATCCTATTCACTAATACTAAACGCAAAATATATGTTTGTGTTTTGAGCAGCAACGCAAAATATCAGGTGTTTGCCATTGTTTCTCTCAACTAAGATATAATTAGATATAATTTTTTTGGCCGCTTATGGCCTTTGCAGCGCGAAGCCAGGTATGTTAGCGGCAAGTAACTGATCTTTCTTAAAGCGTAGAGACGTGGTAGAGGACGGAGAGGATGAGAAGAACGAAGGCTTTTCCGAAATCTAAGCTTAGGTGGAACGTCACGTGGGAGAAGGAATGAAACAAGTTATATGTAAACGTATTAAGAGAGTCTCAGTCCAAGAAGAGGAAAATTTTGCAGTGTTATTCCTGTAAAACCGACAGGTTTTAATTTCCAGACTATAATATTACTATACCTAACTATTATTATCTGCTTAACAATTAAATAGGTAACTATTACTACTATTATCTACACTAATTACTACTATAATGAATGACAAACAAAATGTAAAAGAATTAAGACTCGATTAATTATAGAAATGTCATATTGGCAGAAATTCATTTTAAAAATTATTAGACCACCTTATTGACAGTTAGCAATATAATCCGCGGATTATGTCCATAAATTTTAATTAAATTCTCACGTGGGTGGTTCCCATCAGTTTATTTGTTATAATTTCTATAAAAAATATATGATAAGACTAAAGTAAATGACTTTTGGCGTAATAAATAAGAATTATTAACATATTATTGTAAGTATACCGTTGACAAGGATCCTGTTTTGGGATTATTAAATGTTATTTGCATTAATTTCGCTTTAATTCGTTCATTCAGTGTGGGCATGGTTGGCGCCAGTTTTCAATTTGGGGTGTGGTGCCACTTAAAGCGTTTTATTTATGTAAGTAGATTTCTTTCCACGGCGCTGATGATGAAGTTGAACCACAGATAAGGCATAAGCCATCCTGTCTACATTATATCATAGCTGTATACATACATATCGGGCGTTAGCATATATCAGGAAATGTGAATATATTATTATTATGTTTAGGATGAAAATACTGAAATTTTCTTTGGCAGATAAGTAAAACTTTCAACGTCAACAAATGCTTTGGTCGTTAATATTTATTAAATCTCCACAGCCTAAAACGACGTCCTAGAGGTCGGTTAAACTGATTTCGAAACAAAGTCTCATTGAACAAAAAGTATATTGATTTGGATTTTAAATGTTTGAACTTTTTCACTCTCGTAGTGGGGCCACGCCGTCAATAATTAAAATTATTAATCAAGCGCATCTATGGCCCAGTAACAATTATCATTAACATGTAGATTGGCAGAGGTTATAGTCAGTTCCCAGGTCACGCCAATGACAAACTCCTCATTACATAACTTAGGCTTTATGTGTCTATTTTTATTGCGGTTCTATTATTCTAATGGTCAGTTGTGTTAGTTGATTTTATGAATGCTATAAATGAATTAATAAAATATCGAGATAATTACAAAAAAGTGTTAATTGAAATAATAACAAGATTTCTTGTAACTAATCGAGATTGAGATAATTTAAAAAAGGTGTTAAACGTAATAATAACAAGATTCCTTGTAACTAATACGATATTTGATGGGTAAGTATCAAACAATCCCATCAATTGTAGCAACGACATGACTTTAATGATGGGTCTTTGCCCAGCTGTGGGATATTAACTAATATGATGTGCGACATTATGTAACTCGTATAAAAAATATTTCTTTTAAAAAAAATCCGCGACTTCCTTTACCGCAAGGACCGGGTTCGACTGCCCTTATGTCATGTTATATAAGACGATCTTGGCCTCTATCATCTAATTATAAATCTTAGAGAACAAAAAGAGAGAAAAGACTTAGGAATCTTCAACAAACGAGCCTATTCCTTCCTTAAAGGCCGGCAACGCTTCTGCGATTCCTCTGCTGTTGCGGGTGTCCATGGGCGACGGTGATTACTCTCCGTCAAGTGACCGGCCTGCTAGTTTACCTTCATCTTTTATAAAAAAAATCTCCTCACGTGTTATTCATGTGGAAAGGACTCCAATACCCAGCGGAACACAACTTTATAGGCTATAGGTACAATTTATTGTATCCATGTTACAATTATTACAAAACAGATTCCGGTTCGTGGCACAAATTAAATATCAAATTGTTGAATACAAAGTCGTTAATGGAAGCAACTGCTCTAGAACTTGTCGTTTTCATTGATGATTTTCTTGCATACTAATGACCGATTAGTACGTAATAACTTGCACCGGTTCGTCGCGACGTCTGTACCGGGCCGTCTCATGGACCTGCCGGTTTATAATTCAACGTTATTTTCTTCTAAAACTCATAAAGACACTTTAATGGCTACGACACATGAATGGGAAGACAAAGTAAGATACTTAATCATGTATGTTAATACTGCTTTGGAGAGTAACGTTTGATAGTAACTTCAGAGATTTATGAAGAACATTAAAATATTATTTACTTAATATGATTTAATATTACTTACTTTGTAAACATAGTTTTATTGCACATTTATTGAATATTGTAAATCTCGTGAATAATTGGACTGTCATTGATTAATTTTATATTTCATGAAACTTTTTTTACGCAATAACTCGTGTTCAAATATTATTTATTAAAACTTGTGACGAATTTCAAAAATTTGTTTCTAATGCAAACCTTGTTTTGACAATTTATTGTAAATACAACAAAAAAACAATTAGCCAATGGGCCTAGCCACATTCGTGGCCATTGATTTTTATTTATACAAAATAGATTCATAATTAACAGCCTATAAACGTCTCATTGCTGGGCCCAGGACATCATTACTGATTATGTTTGCCATTTGCCATTCATTCATTTATTCAAATGAAAAAAATATATATTTAAAATAATTAATAGTTAAACAGGCAGAGTGTGAAACACCTTCCTGTTAGCTCGAGTCGTAAAGTATTGACCAAATGTCCCATCCCACAGAGTGCTGCTCGTTTACAAAATTAAAAGCGTTTTTACGAGCGCTCGACACTTCCGAATTATATTTATCGAAGTTGAAAAGTCACTTACAAAGATTTCACAGTAATTACAATACATATTCCAACCAATCCATATCACTATTAAAAACTGTTTTCAAAAGTTTGTGCTTTGCATAACAACGCCAGACGTAGACCTAAATCTTCAGCAAACGTCCACCTTGGTACTTACACACTCATAAATTGTCCAAAATAAACGTTGCCGATTGAGATATCAGTATCCCAAAAGGTCCTTATGCTAAAAGAATTTGAACTTTAATGCCTCTTACATTAGAAAAGTCCAAATTCATATTCGTATATGTAAATTGACCATATTGGAGTCCTTAATCATCACCGCATCTCTCCTTCATTCAACTTTGTACCCTGTTATGTTCAATTAAGATCGCTGTCTGTTGTTTTCGTTTCAGCCATTGATGTTTCTGCTGCATTGGAATTTAAGCTTAGTGCAATTGAGTTAGAGCAATCTTTGCTTTGTTGCAAGCCAAATTTACTCGCCACAGGGCGGTCTCACACGTCGTGATCTAAGGACTTGGTAATCATAAATTGAGGCTCCCTAATAGTCAGTTCGCGCATAGCCTTAAGGTTTTAAGGGTGAGTGAACCTTAAAAGACTTGTTCCTCTGCATTTTTCCACTTGGTTCGTTTCAAAATATGCATTTAATTTCCTTTGAAGTCCTTCACCGAACAGGTGATTATTGACATTTTGTAATTTTGTGTAGTTAAAGGAATTTGGTAAACTATTTTCCCTAGTGGTTGGTTCATATATAACACAAATAAATTGGTACGTGTTTAATTCAATTTATCATAATCATATCTATCAGTTTAAATCTTGTTAAAACACTTTGAAACATTTGGGACGGAACAACTTTCATGTAATATCGATTTCCTATCATATTAAAAATTTACATACAACAATTGTGTCCAATATATCGACAGAACTATGCATCTGTCAATAGAAATGTGTTGCAAATCAAATTGTCCTGCATACATACTTTCCTTAATTGAAAAATAGTTAGTAAATGTGCTCAAAGGCAGTAAAGTTCATAAGTTACTGTAAAATGTGCAAGAAGGTACTAAAATCAAAACGATATTAGTGCAATCTAATCCTACTTCCTAAACCAAACGTAGGTATGTAATGAGATTACAACCAATTATATGCGTGTTTATAATATAATAAAATTCACTCAGTGTTGCGTGTAACACATTTGAATCACCTTACGAGGGCGTAAAAGCATTGTAGACAAACTATTTAAGTATTTACAACCATCTAGTGTACATTCGGAAGGTTTTAAAACTATGACTATACTGTTTTGGCTACAAAATTTTGCATAATGTGCTCTGGAAGAGACAGTAAAGTTTCATAGCTCGGTCCGTAGGCTGTACCCGCCCACCCACCTGCATGGGCCAGCGTGGTGGGTTATGGCCCCGTCTCCCTTAATGCTGTTGATGCTGATGTGGGAAGGCTTATCCCAGCAGTGGGATGTTTATAGGCTGATTTTAATAAATCTATTTATTCAGTAACCAAACAACGAACAACCATACCAACAGTATTTTCTTAACATAATAAATCTTAGCGGTGAAAGAATACGACCACCCCTCCCTTCCCTTGGGTGTCGTAAAAGGTGACTAATGGACTAAAGACTGCCCATACATCTAATAGCATAGAGCGGTGATGGGCTTACCACCTGTCACGCTGAGCACATGTGCAGTCGATATTCGGTGAAAAGTGGACTATGGTAGAGGACTGCTCTTGCTGTCCTCATTGCGTAATCTCTGACTAACCCTTCGGAGATAATAGTCGTGATTATGTATGTAGGTATGTAATAAATAATTATTAAAAATAATACATTGGTAGTAAGGCTAATTAATTCCTTTTAATACTTAGGTCTCCTTATACAATTCAAGCTGTGCAGTTTCTTTCGCCCATTCTACTACACAGTTAAAAAGACTTCCTGAAAGAGTGTTAGGCTAAAAAAATATTTTAGATAACTCAAAAGGGTTTTTAATAAGATAGATAGATAGATAGACAACAATTTAATTGCAACACCATAAACTAAAGAAGAACTTAATAAAAACAATAATTATCGCTTAAAAATAAAAATGAAAAACTGTTACAATCAAACGATTAAAAATACAGTTACAAAAGTTAAGTAATTGAACGAAAAATATGACATTTTTATTTAATTTTATTCATTTTGAAATCACTGATGATGACGGGGACTGTCGAGTGCTTTTCGTGATCTAGCACCGAAAAGCGTGTAAGTTCGTTGACACCGTTATCTTAATTCTGATTTGTACTAGTTTGTATTAAGTGTATTAACATTTTTTTTATCTAGTCGTAAAATAATCGTAAAATACGATACCTACGCAGCGGTGACACGCGCGCGTTTGATCAATTTGTAGTTTTGTACACGCCTAATTTACGATGTGTTCTGAAAGTGACTTTTATTACTGAGCCCATAAGGTCGTTTCGTACATACACCGAAAGTTTCACTAATTTTTAATTAATGGTGAAACTGTTTGAGTTTTGTGAGAATTTGAGAACACTTGTTATGATAACGCCATCTAATTTAGTGTTTATGCTGTAAATTGTATCAAATTGACAAGGTGAGCCTCGATATTGAGCTTGCAAAAAAAATATATTTTTAGAGGTTCTACACAAAATAGATTTAAATCACAATTCATTACCCAACATATTTTGCCTGCATAATAAAAACCCACAACCCGCATTGGGCCAGCGTGGTGGGTTATGGCCCAATATCTCACGTGCTATTGTCCACGTGGGAGGCCTGTTTATAGGCTGATGATAGTGATGATAATAAAAATTAACAAAACAACAATAAACCTATTATGTGACAATCTAGAGTTAATGTGAATTAAGTTAATGTCCACAAGAATCCAACTTGATTAAGGCTCGTATAAACAAATTCAAAATCAAATCCATTCTTGAGTACAGTTAGAAAGGGATGGCGATATATGCGATGAATAGCACCTTCCCTTTCTAACTGTACTCAAGCAGAGATTTGAGTGTGAGTTTGGTTTTAGAATACAAGGCTAAGAAACTGAATAAAAAACTTTTTTTAAGACTTCACGGGTAAGCTTCACTTGTTCTTCATCTCTAACCTGGGCCCTGATTCTGTATCGCAATCTTTAGATTCCACACCTAAACCTTACCGCGCACAAACGTCAAACGCATACGTTTTTGGGAAGATATCGTAACTTTTTAAGGAATTAACGTGGTTTTGAAACAAGGAATCGTTACAGAATAAGGGCCCTGGTGTCGAAAGTGAAAGCTCAATTCTCTCTGAATCCCAAACTACTGAGGAACTGGCTATCTTATCTGTAACACATCAATGCTACGACTACAGTAACATTTAGATAAGATGGTGGGCCGTTTTGGTGAGTGATGACATGTGCTTTCCCTTGGACGATATGTGTAGAGATTGGATCATCAGTGATGATCCAATCTCTACACATATCGTCCAAGGGAAAGCACATGTGCACACTAAGGATAACTGACAATGTGGGAGACATGTGCCCAGCACTATGGGATGGGAAGTTTATAGGTTAACGATGAATTCAATGATTTTACATAGTCCTCTCTTAATTAAGGCATGCCACTGAACCCCATCTCTAAACTGCTTTATCTACATTTGGTGTACAATAAAGATAAAAAAAACCATAATATCCGTCAAACAATAACATTTATAAACAAATACTATTTACCAATTATGTGAAGATTGCTTTGCCTCGTAAACCCGCGGCTCAGGATAGTTCCCACAGTAAAGGCCGAGGCGTCACTAAAGTGCCATAAACTTGCTCAGCACTGCCCTTTAATGGTCGTCGATCGAAAAAAAAACCGGATGATTTCCTTAAAAATAGTGATGGCTGGAGACGTGTCGATAGATACTTTAACGACTACACAGGTGTTGGTGTACCTATTTAGTTGAAAATGAAAGTATTCGGTGAAGAATGGAACGTCAAAAAGGCATAAATGTTAAAAGTTAGAAAAGGTTTATTTTAACAATAAATGTTTGACTGTTTTTCACGTAGACTCCTTACTATCCATTTCATACCTTTTAAAGTACCCGAGCTCACAGTCGTATTACATTACACCAGCCGTGGTCAAAGACTGATTGAGCTGTGTTTAAAGTAGTTCCTGGAATCCATAGAGGTATTAAGGAGATTATTTTAGACCCAGTTAAAATTGTATTTACAGTCGAACCTTTCTGATACTCAGCCGGTATACAAATTTACAGTTCTCTTGATACAATCCGTGCCTGGCGTGGTGAAGAACTTGATAACTCGACTTACACGATTTTTTTTTATCGTCGCAATGGCTTCCTACGGCATTGGTTTTGTAGGGAAACAATTGACAACTCGATGTGGATGTGGGGTGTGTGTGGGTCACCGGTGAACATGTTGATAAGTTAATTATTATGAATAAAAAGAAAGAAAATCGTAAATACGTAAAATAATTTGATAGATCACATGAAATCATCCTTAAATCAAGCTATAAACATGAGTTCAAGATGAAAACGGATTTTGGAGAAAAAGTCAAACTTTAAAATCGCTGCCCTGTAAAATTGCCATTTTGGACTTATCAAGTTCTTGCATGCACGGAAATATACAATTGTTTCTTTTTTGTTTCCTTGCAAATCCTTAGCAAAATTCTGTAATTTGTAACCTACTTATATTTTTTTATTGCGAATGTGATGTACTTTATTCAAAAATTTTAATATCTTACTGCCGTACTCAGAGACGTCAATTAACTTTTAATGACAATTAAGTCTCTTTCTGTCACTTTCTTATGTATAGTGCTAAAATAGAGAAGGAAAGACATTTAATTGTCATTAAAACTTAATTGACGTCACTGAGTACGGCGGTTAGTGATGTTGACGCCATTCGGTTTCCCATACAAACTTCCAAGTCGAAATTTTTATAAACCAATGAGCCAATTTTGATGGAACTTCGTGGTCTGAAGTGAAACACAGGGATCTAAATTGTTTGTTGAAAACATTTAAAAAAAATGTTTATTTAACTGAGTTATTGCGATTTCTAACTTTCTATAGTGGACTTTAAATCGCAATAACTCAGCTAGAAAAACGTTTTTTAAAAATGTTTTCTACAAACTATTTAGATCTCTGTGTTTTACTTCAGCATGCAAAGTTTCATCAAAATTGTCTCATTGGTTTTTAAAAATTTTCGACTTGGAAGTTTGTATGGAAAACCGAAATGCGTAAACCCTCTTAAGTTAATTCAAAATTAGATAATAATTTGAATCATCCAAATTGATTTTTTTAGATCTGGGAATATTTATGGGCATGACTCTGCTCCACCCGATGTTACATCATTTTTTCTGTCATCGATAGGTACGACAAATTGAGCAGCCCTATTAGTTAGGAGACGCCGCAAGAACATAAATCATTACAAGAGTAACATAAAGACGTTGAAATAGAAAACGATTTGTTGTGCTTGGAGAGACACATGTTGGTTTGGTCATGTGCGGGGTGCCAATTTCTAAAGCTTAAGAGGAATCACTACGTCGACGTGGCATGCAAAATTCTCATACAAAACTCAGAAAAACGACGTTTCGTAGTCCACTGTTTTCTCCTTCCGAACTAGACCAATTTTATTACTTTTTCAGCATCGGTTAAAGAAAGAGATTTTCTATGTCTATACCTATGTTTGATTTTTTAGCATTAAGTCATTTATTTAATAACCAGGAGCCTTCAACATTTAGCAAAATCACTCCGTTTTAAGGCGTCTTCAGAAACATAAAGAGGCTAGTTAAAAAAAAATATACATAATACATATGGACATAGAAAATATCTTTCTTTAACCGAATCTGAAAAAGTAATAAATATTGGTCCAGTTCTGAAGGAGGAAACAGGGAACTACGACACGTCGTTTTTCTGTGTTTTGTATGAGAATTTTTCATGACACTTCGACGTAGTGTTTCCTCTTAAGACTAAATTGTGTTACGTAGAGGTGAAAGAATACTACCACCGCCTCTCTTCCCTTGGGTGTAAAAGGCGACTAACAGACTAAATACTGTACATACATCCAACAGCATAGAGCTCCGATAGGCTCACCACCTTTCACGCTGAGCACATGTGCAGTCGCTATTTGGTGAAAAGTGGAGAATGGTATAGGACTGCTTTGGCTGTCCTCATTGCCTAGTCTCTGACTAACCCTTCGGGGATAATAGTCGTGATTTAATATGTCTGTATGTATGTTAAGACTAAATTGAACTTCTTGGCCAATGGATGTTACGGGTAACCGTTCCAAAGTAGTGAATAATTTTGCACATTCAAATGTTGTAGGAATGAATGTAGACTAAGCGACAACTCGGACACTTTAAATTCGGAATTCGTCCGAATTGTCAGTGAAAAAATAATAAAATTAAAAAGTGTCAATTCGGACACTGTGTCCGAATTTAAAGTGTCCGAGTTGTCGCTTAGTCTGAATGTAGACAGATAGATAGATAGATACAAGTAGTAAGTAAGTAAGCTATTTAATGAAATTGTCTATGATGAAATTAGCAATGCTTTCTATTTATCTTGCAGGAAGGAGGATGATTAGGAAGGATTTTAGTAAGGATTAAGTTATTTTTTATTATTAATTAGTTTTAGTTATTTACTAATTTTCGATACTCATTTAGTCCTATCTCCAGTGAATGCATACGACTATTTATTTCCTTGACAATTACAAAACGGGATGGCATCTTCGTTCACAGTTTTTATATAATGTGATCGTAAGGAGTGAAACTTACGCCTGCTGACCGCAGGCTGTTTATGGAAAAAACACTGTGTGATCTTCTTTTTTATCTACAACGGGTAAGCGCTTGGCCTTCATCTCACCTGATGGTAAATGACGAAAAGGCCGAAGTTGGAAGCGCGCGAACCCGGAATCCTCAACCACTGAGGAACTGGCTATCTTATCTCCAACTGTCGGTACACAACAATGCTGTAACAATCGTTGTTATGACGACAGACTTAGATAAGATGGTGGTAGCTAGCCAAGCCCTACCACCAACCAAACCGAGCACACAAAGGTACACCCCCCGCTGGGAATTAAACCCGGGACGTCTGGGTCCGAGACCGGTGGCTATACCACAGAGGCGGATAAATCGGTGATCGAAAGAAAAATAATGATAAGTTTGACATTTCTATGAATATGTTATTATTAGGTATTAATAATAATAATATTTTTGTTATTAACATATCAGCGACCGTAAAACCAGACACAATAGAAATTCAATTGTTAGTTAAAGATAAAAGATTTTCTTACAGATGAGAGGTTCATGTAGTAAGGAACGTCTAAATTAATTGAAAAAAATAAGACATTAAAATAGGAATCTGTGCATCTGATTGACTTGGAAAAGTTATCAAAATAATAAAAGGTACAAAAATAAAATATAATTCGAAATCATCTTAGTTGCAACTAAACTAAGTTGATATATTTTCAATTATTTTACTGTTTCCTTTATTTGGGGAATAATATGACCTTTATCAAAAAGCTATTAACGTTTAAGTTGAATACGCACTTCACGCTTTCCTTCAAGCGCTGAGGAAATGGCTATCTATTATATTCCACTCTATGACAACGTGCCAGGAAAAAGCTTTAAAACGTCAGGATGAAATTAAATAATATTTCAACCAAACGCCAATACGCAGCCGGGTCGGGCGGCGTCCCATCTCAAAGTCATCTCATGTTATTGTTGCTTCAAATTATTTTTACGACAACTCTTACTGTATTTAATTTGTAAACCAACATAAAAGTAATCTAGGAAGCGAAGCGCACTCGTGTACCTAGTTTTAAAACCGGTGTAGGTCTTCTATTTTATGTCCTAAGCGCTATCGCTCAAGGCAATACAAGTGGACGAGCAGTAAGGTACTTTCATATAGCAGAAAAAGAACTGATTGTAAAGAAGTTCTGTGAACCCTCAGCTTGGATGTAGTTCAGGATGGAACTCGAGATATGTGACATAAAAGCATATTTAATCATTAAATATGCTTTTAAAGATGATATTTATTTATTAATATTTAATAAATAAACAATATTTATCTACATGTTTATCGACTGACAAGATTTTTTAAAACTTTTAACCACTAGAAACTATTCAGAACATATTTAGACCTATAAGCTACATTGCCTTTGTCCCCCGCTACAGAAGTAAGTATACTTTCTTACTCGTCTTTTAATTTTTTTTTAAGTATTTTTATAGTATCTCGTTGAACCCTAACCCCGTTACATAAGTAGTATTTAATTAAACGAAAATTTTGTTGCCAGAAAATAGCAATTTGGAAAATGTAAAAAAAATGTGAAAGCGTCAATTTTGCACGGGCTGGAGACAGAGCCACGATATCATAGCTGGTGTCCCCGAATATCAGAAAGGTGCTTGTTCGAATTCCGCTCGTGAAAACATTTTCCAATTTGTAACGTGATATACTTACTACTCTCCTTTTACTATGGTACCTATCACACGCGGTGTCATAAACGCCGACGCCAAACGCAGCCAATGACCCAGGCATTGTTTCTCGGCTGTGTTGCACACATGCACACTAGGATTGGACATGTGCCTTGCAGTTTTCATCTCCCTTCACGACACGTTCAGTCCCCTTACTATTGAAACCGATTCCGATCGATCGATATTGGTTGGTAATGTGAAATTTCGTACTTTTGAGTTACGACACCAGCGCTAATTCGGATTCATATTCTGTGAATATGAATGCAAATTGAGGAGCTCGATGGCGCAGCGGCTAGCGCCTTCGGCTTACGGTCTTGACCGTTAAGCAACTTTCGTAATGCCAGGTCGCTGGATGACTGACCAAATTTAAAACATCTCGAGCTCCTCCGTGCTTCGGAAGGCACGTAAAGCCGTTGGTCCCGGTTGCTGTCGTAAGATGGCAGTCGCTTAAACCCACCAACTCGCATTGGGCCAGCGTGGTGGGTTATGGCCCAAAATCCCCACGTGCTATTGTCCACGTGGGAGGCCTGTGCCCAGCAGTGGGACGTTTGTAGGCTGATGATGATGATGATGAATGCAAATTTGATTGATGAATGAATCCAAATTCGCGCTGGTGTCGTACTATAAGGGTACGAAACTTCACAATACCAACCTCGATTAACGGGGACCGGTTTCAAGAGTAAGGGGGCAGTACGGACCGAGGCACCTTCGGGTTCTCCGACATCTGTGTCAAACGTCCCGGAGACTCTTGATACCGACTACGATAATTTTGCGTTAGAAGTCCCTTAGAACCACCGAGGCTTGACGATTCACCAAGAAGCGCCTTCGAAGGCCGCTGTCGTTGCACGCTGGCTTAGCTTGCTCGGCTTGCACAGTTATGCTTAACGTATTTAATTGATAGTTTTGTCTAGCCCTAATTTGTTATGATCTAAAATTGCGTTTTGCTTGCAATATAATTATCCACAAACCAGTTCTGAGTAAGTCCATTTCATTCATGATATTTTATGCCAGATAATATTGTTGCCTAAAGTTCTCACATTGAAATCAAACAATCTATTCGGAATTTAATACAACGCTTATTAAAGAAACCAAGTAATACAAATTACTCCTCATTCTTACTTTGCTCACTGGCCCTGCAAAGGCTTCAAAACTTCAGGAAAATCTGAAAATTACATATGTTTAAACATACTATATGTATTACACGACTATTATCCCCCAAGGGTTAGTCAGAGACTAGGCAATAAGGACAGCAAAGGCAGTCCTCTACTATAGTCCACTTCTCACCAAATAGCAACTGCACATGTGCTCAGCGTGACAGTTGGTGAGCCCATCGCCGCTCTATGCTATTGGATATATGTGCAATCTTTAGTCCGTTAGTCGCCTTTTACGACACCCAAGGGAAGAAATGGAGTGATAGTATTATTTCATCGCTACGCGACAAAAAATCTGAAAATTAAATGAGATAAAATCTGTTTTAAAGAGATGTTTTGTGTTATGTTGTTATGTGTTATCAAATCCAGAAGTGCGGTAATATTTAATCCGTTTGGTGCAACAGACGTAAATAACGGGCGCTATACTATATCACTTTCACCCAGACGCGGGTCTCATAAGTCGTCAACTACTATAATTTATCTGAGACTCAGTTTTAACAGGAATATCAACCTTCAATTGACATTAGGTATACTATCTTATGACACAGTAAGCCAATCTATATGCTAAGTCGTGATATAATAATAATAATAAGATGTGTATTTATTTTTTCAATTTTTCGTCACTTATTGTACAAAACAGTTTGTACAATCAGTAATACTGTATACAAATACTGGTAAATTATAGGTGATAAATAAATAAAGGACTCAATGTTTAATAAATATACAATAGAAAACATTAGTAGTTACCAAGTTGTAAGTTTACAGTAATTTCTGCAAACTTAGTATGATGGTATGAATTGCATGTTACATCAATATTTTTATTACATTACAATGCAATCCCAGCTAAAGTAATTGAAACTTCGAAATGATGGCCCTAATATTATTTTAAGTTTTAACTGCTTGGTCATTAAATTTCCCTTAACGGAATTATTATCTGAGTTTTATTTGATTTTATTTAACTAATCATTACATTTCGCAGAAATAATTATGTTACTACCTATGTATTCATAAAACAATTGCAAAGCAATATTAGTATTAGTCAGCTTTAATTAGACACTGACCTTAACGTTACTATTAAACAAACGTTCTCTCCCCAAATAAATGATGAATACGGTAGATTAAATACTGATAGGGATACTCGGAGGGAAATACTATCGCTTCCACATCATTCTGACTTTAACATTGCCCAATAAATTATAAAGTTAATTTCATTTGGGCCAGAACAGGTGTTAAACTTTAAGGATTAATGTAAGCAGATGATAACTCTAAAGTTGTAAAGATTGTACCGATTTACTCTTCAGGTATTAGTTAATGTTGAATAATTTAATGTTTCCTCAGTAATTTAATTGGGCATTTATAACACTTACAAAACAAATATATGTCACTTCTAAGTTTTACTGTGCAATAAAAATATACTATTGAAACTAATTTTGATGATAGTTATGATTTATTTAGAGAATATATACAAGTAGAAGTATAATATTTATGTAGCTTCAAGGAGGTAAGTGGATAGTTGAAGAATTTATTTTTTGTATGTTTTGTATAGAGATTCAATTAGTTCTCAGTATTTTTAGTCAATTTAATATTATTTAGAGTTATCATTATCATCAGTATATAAGTAGCTCGTATCTACCAGTGTGATGAGTCCATCACACTCAGCCGGCTCAACGATGAGTTTAATTAAATAACGCCATCTTACGAAACTACGGGATTACCGTTATACGACGCAAACATATTATTAAGATTATTTGCGTATTTGACATTTCAATATGTATTAATAAAACAATCAGGATCGTGGAAGACACAATGAGACAATCAAGTCCTATTTCAGTGATATAACGAGCAATACAAGCCCAGATAACAATGAAAGGAAACGTCATAATGTCATGTTTATGTAGAGACAGAATCAGTGCGGTGGCACTCAATTTCTAGATATAGTTTATAGCTAAGTACTATGGATACGCAAGAGTTATGTGAAACATTTTCCGGAACGCCAGGGAAACGGGAATGATTTTAACCGTATATAAGGCGCTGTGTAGCTTTGGATACTATCCATGGCTGTAAATGTAATATAACGTTTGGTGCTTTTGCTATTTCTGAAATATTTTTGCAAATTACTTTTAGAAAATTTTAGTGGATTTCGCGCACGTTTAATGAATGACAATACTTATAATTTAGTTAGTCAGAGACTAGAGAGAATGAGAACCGCAAAAGCAGTCCACTGCTAAAGTCCATCTTTCACCAAATAACCACTGCACATATGCTCAGCGTGATAAGTGGCGAGCATCGCCTGAATGTAGCTTTACAGATTCTGGAAACTAAACCTTTTTAGGTTTTACCTTATTTTTTAAAAATCCGACAAAGAGGCTCTTGCTACCTTGATAGTAATAATTTAATTCATGTCATTAACTCGGCAAGCTAGACCACACACAGGGTTTCGACAATACGCGCAATGTGATCTATAACTGCGAGTGCGGAGAAACAATGCGTGGGCCAGAATGCTGCCTTGAGGCATGCTTGCCTAGTGGCGGCCGCATTTATGACTCATAACGCTTTATCGGAAATTTCCTCCGTAAATCCTTTTGTATATTGTAAGGAATTGTCAATTGATGAAGTGCTAGCTCTCGTGGCTACGAACACAAGTTGTGAACATTATTTCTATAACTATAATTATGACGTTCGTTTTCTATACTGATATGCCGTTATGGACCTATTGTCCTGGGTAAGAAAAGGCTTCTCATAATGCTTTCTGCGCTACTCGTTTGAGGATGAAGTTATAACGAGGTTAGGGTTCAAGTTACTAGAGAAGTACCTACATAGTTTGATAGTTTTTTTTTATTTTTCATTTATTATTTTAGTGTAAGTTTTGCTTTACTAACTCGTTTAATTTACATTTCTTTACGAATCGACTGACTTAGTTTATAATGTAATAGTAGATTGTTAGACAAGGGGCCAAAATGACCCATTATATACGAGGTAGTTTTACTCCCGAGCTTTAGCGAGGGAGTAAATAGAAACCGAGTTATAATGGGTTTTTAGCGCCGTGTGTTACACTCTGCTTTTCACTACGAATGCGAGAAAATAAAACTATCCAATACAATATGAATTGGTTTATTTTATTAAAAATTAACCCGTTAGTTGCTTTAATGACACCGAACGGAAAAGAGGGATTGGTAGTGTTATATTGATGAGCCAATCGCCGCTCTATGCTGTTGGATAGTATGTGCAGTCTTTCCATCTCTTCCCTTGGGTGTCGTAAAAGGCGACTAACGGACTAAAGACTGCACATACATCCAACAGCTTAGAACGGCGATGGGCTCATCAAAATAATACTACCAACCCCTCACTTTTCTTCGGTGTCGTAAAAGGCGACTAACGGACTAAAGACTGCACATACATCCAAAAGCATAGAGCGGCGATGGGCTCATCAAAATAATACTACCAACCCCTCTCTTCCCTTGGGTGTCGTAAAAGCGACTAACGGGCTAAAGGCTCACCACCTAAGCACATGCGCAGACTGTGCAGTTGTTTCTTGCTGAAGCGTGGACTGTGTGGGCGTGGTCTGTGTTGTCCATAAATTCAAATGATTACTAATTTTACCATAAACTTTAAATAACTATCTCAAAAAAGTTGTTGATTTATGTAAACAGTAATAAGTCGAGTCTTTATTCATGATTATTCTACTTAGGACTAAATACTTTTTCGTTTTTGTAGGCTCATTGTCATGTGACAGACAAAAATTTAAAAAAAAATACATTTGCCCCTAGTGCAAGAAAAGCTGTTTTAGCCTCGCTCTAGAACGCTACAATGACGGTCTTTTTGAGCAAGAGGAGTGAAAAATATTTTAGACAATATTTCAGGCGTTCTGAGTTCAAATTGTATTATAAAAACACAAGTAACAACCAACACAGAAAAACCATACGAAAGTATACGTAAAAAGTGTACAAAGTATATTATTCATAAAATTAATAACTGTGTCGCGTAGCGGTGAAAGAATACGACCACCCCCTCTCTTCCCTTGGGTGTCTTAAAAGGCGACTAACGGACTAAAGAATGCACATACATATAAAAGCATAGAGCGGCGATGGGCTCACCACCTGTCACGCTGAGCACAAGTGTAGTCGTTATTTGGTGAAAATTGGACTATGGTAGAGGACTGCTTTTGCTGTCCTCATTGCCTAGTCTCTGACTAAACCTTCGGGGATAATAGTCGTGATTACATGTATGTATGGATGTATTATTAAATCCAAACTACATTGGGCTAACGTGGTGGTTCATGGCCTCCTCTTCCCATGTGCTGTTGTTAGTGGCAATAACAACATCAACACAGAATAGCCGTAAGTAGGTACCAAATATTTTCACAGTGAATGTGAAATTGTGTAGTTCACAGTCAAATTAGAATTGTTCTTGAAAACAAATAGAACACAAAGTGATAATACATTTTCAATTGATCTAAGTACTATAAGATTCAGTTTAATATTTATTTAAATATTGAAACAGATTACAAATTGATACAAAATTTATTGTTGGAAGGACAAAAGTATCGATTACCTTAAAATGGGTTATAGAAAGTTTTGTCGTAGAAAACATTCCGATGGCCTTCTGAGTTTGACAAACATTTTGTTTGTTAAAAGTAGTGGATATCAAATCGTAGGACAATGGAATTCGCTAAGGCGATAAGTACAGTAAATACCAAAGTTTACTATCTTTGGCTGTAGCCGTGAATACTTGGGATTATAGGTACTTATAAATCAAGAACTGTTAGATCTTCGGCCTATGGGCAGGTCGTTAAACAATGTTGGATATGTAATAAAGCCGACGTTTTATTAACAAGTGACTTTGATAGGAAAGTGTTCGCGACGACGTGGAACTTGAGATAACTTGAGAGAGCCAGTCTTGGAATCCTCAATAGCTTCAGTAACTTCGTAAACATCGGTTGTAAAAACTCGATTGATTGACAGCTAGGTCTAAATGTTAACATTTAGTTAGATAACTTATTTATTTTATGAATAATAGCATTCAATTAAATTCTAATTCTACCTTTGGGTAGGTTGCTACAATCACTTGACGCTACTTGATGCCTCGATGTTTCAATTCAAATATCGGGCGAAGTGAGTTGCGGTTTATTCGACGCATAACCATGTTTGTTGTATCAAAAGGCATTTGG
This sequence comes from Scoparia ambigualis, assembly GCA_963921215.1. Classification (NCBI taxonomy): domain Eukaryota; kingdom Metazoa; phylum Arthropoda; class Insecta; order Lepidoptera; family Crambidae; genus Scoparia; species Scoparia ambigualis. Next base: position 2,995,029 of record OY992521.1, read on the forward strand.
CAAGAGCGTGGGTGATTGAACAACACCCATCAATTGTAACGATGATTTAATTTCAATGAGATATTTACCCTGGCAAATACCTCATCTAATAACTTCTTAATTTGAATCTACTTTAGCACCATAATACCGCACAAAGTTAAGAATAGTAGAATATTTGGTCCTTCAAACGAGAAGTGAAGAAGCGCTTTGTTATCCGGCTGGATGAAGGTGTCTGATGCTACGTCTCTCGCTGCACCAGTTGTCCTCGCGCCTGGACTTCACTTCCACTTAACATCAGGTACAAAAAAAACCTTATGATATATTTCGTAACATAAAATCAATATTAAATGAATTACTTATATTCAATTCTTCTTCTTCTTCTTCAGCGTATCATCGTCCACTGCTAGACGTACGCCCCTCCAGTCCTCTTCATACCAGCCCGGTCGCCAGTGAATCTGGTCCAGATCGGCCCTACCGCTTAATGCCGTCGGACCAATAAGTGGTGGTCTGCCGATGCTCCGCTTTCCCATTCTTGGTCTCTAGAATAGAACGCAATTGCTCCATCTCTCATTATCGCGGCGACAGAGGTGACCGGCCCAAGCGCACTTTATCCTTGCAACAACGTTCCCGATATCGGTCACCTTTGTGCGTTGTCTTATAATGTCATTCCTCACTCTGTCGCAAATAGTTTATCCCAGCATACTGCGTTTCTCTTTCTCCGTACTTGCGTGGCGGTGAGAGTCAACGTTTCACATGCGTATGTCGGGAGTACACCTTGGTCTTTAACGGCTGTGGGATGTCGGACCAGAACACGTTCTTTAGCTTTCCGAAGGCTGCCTATCCAATCTGAATTCTACGGCTTATTTCTTTGGCTAATGAGTCCTTTCCGAGTCTTAGTGCCCAAGGTAGACATACTCGGATACTTATTCTATCCCTTGGCCGCCTAGTGTGATCCGCTGTACCCATTACCTTGGTCTTTCCCATGTTCATCATCAGTCCGACTCGTAAGGAAGCGATATATAAAGGTCTTCCAGCATGTCTTGCAGGTGGTGTTCGGATTCTGCGATTATTATGATATCGTCGGCAAAACGAAGATGGTTATGAAAGCCTCTTCTACCCTGCCTGTTCTCTGGGTTGTTGCTCGTCCAAGTGCTGAGTCAGCCGTGTGGTAAGAACTCTTGAAAAGCCTTGTGTACCAGACTTAGCAGTGATATTGGGCAGTAGTTTTGAAAAAAAGGCCTTATCGCTCTTTTTTATTATAAATTATTTTATTAAATCTATTATATATATATATATTTACTTATTCAGCAACCAGGTGCACATAGGCTTCATCGGTAAGATGGTGACGCAGACGGCAAGAAAGTAGAATTATTGCCACCCACACGCCCCATCACAATGGGACAGATTTCATTACCAACTGTATGAGTTGTATCAGACTCCTCATGTTAGGGCTGTGCTGCTATGAAATATTTTACGCTCAATTTATTTAATGTCGATTAATTGTCTCGAAACTCGTAGATCAGGAAATGTAGAGCAGTAGGTATCAAATAAAAAAGTTTGGTTTGTGAAGATAAATAGTTGATGGTTCTGGGTAAAGTATACATTCATTATCGGCTTCATGAAGAAAGAAAGAAGAAAGAAGGAAAAAAATACAGTTATTAACCCCTCACTCTTGGATTTTTTTGACTTTTTTTGACAGTAACTGTCAACGTCAAATTTGACAGAATCGACCATAGATTATGCGATATTTTGCGATACCAATACATAAGATGAACCACAGAACCGAAATAATCAAACTTGTTCATACTAAAGTAGTCTGTAAGTCTATGAAATGTGTTTTTGTAGGTGCGGTCTCATGCGACCGCTTGGGGTTTGAGGGGTCAAACACACATACAATACATGATATGAAACAGATAGAAAAATAAAATTTAGTTTAGTTTAAGTTAAGGAAAGCGAAGAGTGTTAGTGAGTGCTTTAAAAGGTTACCTTCGGTAAAATTGGTATATAACCTCAAAATATAATGAGCTGTCAACTGAGGCTTTAAAACAGGTATCGTATCGTATGACATCCATGATATTTCAAGTCTCCTTATCTGGCAGCTTCTCTGGCGTGCCAGACAAAACTTCACGTTGACAACCCTACACACAGTTGGCCTATTTCGTTGGTGGCGCGACATTATTTACTGGGTCTTTGTCGGCCGGGTCAATATCAGTGGTTTACGTTCGCGCAGTGTCGCAAGTTTATGCGCTGTCCAGCTTATGATTGACGAGTTTCCCTATCACTCTAGTTTGCCATTACTTTACGATTATTTGCTCCAATGCAAATGTTGGAACGGGGACACTTACCACTTAACCAGCTAACTATGCTGTAAGATGATATTCTTTGCTTTTACTAGTGCACTTACTTCATCATCTTCAGTCTATCAACTTCCAGCCACAAGCCTCTTCACATAGATATATCGAGTCCTAATAGTCCTATAACGTTTTCCTTAACAACCAGGTACAAGAGCTTAACGGCGTGCTCTCCGAATCATTGGATTAATGTTTAAACTCACTAATCCAAATATAGTAATTGCGATGAATTTTATAAAAACAATATGAATATTGTTTAATTAAGTATCTAAACAGTAAATAGTTTACTTATATACACGTTTTCATTTTTTCACGACCATCACGACTTATAATATTATTTCATCACCAGCATTACAAGATTTACAAGAAACAACAGTTACATCACAAGGCACATTAATTAAGCCAAAACTGACATAACGTTAATTTCCTCTAACCAAATTGAGCTTTCACATCAGTAGGGGGCAGCCAATAAAGGCACAGCCGATACAGGAAGACTCGATGGAGATATTTGGGATGCAATAAATAACAGAACACCGAGCCAGTGGAGCAGAAAACGATGCAATTAAATGAATCACGGGCAGCCGTGTTCAACTGTTCAGCTGTCGACGGCACAATGGAGCGATGGATGATGCGAGTACTGTAGTGGCGCTACAACGTGTGACGAGGAATTAGGACGAAGACAATAAAACAATTTTTGTAAAATATGTTTATTAACAAAATTTTACGTTTTCAATATCTTTTTTTAAACCTAAGGGCTCTGACGCAGGAGCGGCACGTTGACGATGTCAGAGGTAACATGCAGGTTGCCGTCACCTGTTGGCTATCGGTCGACATGTCGAGCGTTAAGCTGTAGTTTGTGATTAAGTTTGTATTGGACATTGTAATATTGAGATTGATTTAACAACCCTATCAAGATTTAAGTAAATGTATATTTAGCATCATGTTAAGATAACCTCAAATTATTCGCTTCTCTTCCGAATTTATGCTCCTGCTAAACCAGAAACAAGCGAGGCGAGAGTGATGATTTCTTCAATGTGCCCAATATTATACAATCGTCAACAAGTTAACACGTCGTATTAATTCTGAATGCTAATTAATAAGCTCCAAATCAATTAGCAAGCGTGATCGCTTAAGCGATGACGTAGATTATCTGTCTGTCGCGAGCGTTGTCGTTTTGTGTCTAGTTTATTCTGGGATCTGTGCGCGTTGTCCACGCTCGATTTGAGCAATTTGCTCGAACGCGGTTTAGTTTTTACACCGTATGTGGTATGTCTTGCTGGCTTCAGTTAGTTTTCTTGAGTTTTGTGCAAATAGAAACAGTATGCGCTACTTGTATCATTTTAGCTTCAGGCACAGTGTAAAGATACCGTGCTGCGTGCTTCAGGTAAAGGCATGGCGTTTCTTGCTTGGCATATTAGTAGTTTATTGGTAGTCGTCTATAACTTTTTAATATTAGTAAGTACTCTGTACTCGTAGTACCAAGTTTACGATTCTTCAAACAATATGATGTACACTATTAGTTTGTGATTTATATGCAAAATGTCTGTAATGTCGACTAGTTCTTATGCTAAGAAAGTATTTAAAAAATCATTACCATCCGATCACTTTCTGAGTTTCGTAAGTATTTAGATTTATCTATTTTGATGGATCTTAAGTTGAAAGAACTTTGTACACATTTTCATTTAAACCAATATGCATTTAATAAGATAACTTACTCTTGAATTTGAACATAACCAAAAATAAGCTACATGATAACATAATATTGTTAGATATTTTTTGCAGAATTTTCAATGCCTTTGGTCACCGGCGACTTCGAATACGAATCATACATAAATGATTATTGCCATTGGTTCAAGATCATGTTCCTTAAACATTATGCCGTCAGCGTACTGTTCCCGTGTGTATCGCACGGAGTCTTTCTCTGACACACACCTCACTTGACTCCTTTTATTGCAGTTGTCTTACAACATTACATAATGTTCAGCTGTTTCTCCGACACTTCAACTACTAATTTGCACCTTAACTTCAAGTATTTCTGCGCGTTAGTAAAAATAATTGCTTGCACCTTGCTCTTGAAGGTTTGTAACAGAGTTCAAAACGACTCTGTTATTTAGATGATTTAATTGATTACCCCCTATTGTTTGATGTTCTTGATGAGGAAATGTATGTGCATTATTTATGGCTGCGCGTCGGTCCTCACCTTCTATCATAGTAGTCTACTCTTCACTCTCAGAATGTTCTTTTATTCTAAGACTGCTATTAATATCTACCTATTCAGAGCGAGCTAATATTATTTAGCGCTCTGTTGTACACACCTACATATAAAATTATGCACTGAAGATGACATCCACAAAAGTGTAGTTGACGTCCTCAGTAGATCTGTCGAACCGAAACTTATTTAATAAACCAGCCTAGTCAATGTTCAATCAAAGCGAAATAAAATGTTTCAATTATTGTTTCATGTTAGTAAGGTATCTAATCCCCAAATTTATTAATTTATACGTACAATACATTACATACATTCGTAATACGTACACAATATATATCATTAGTTATAACCTGAAAAATAATTTTACTAAATCTATTTTAAACATAAAACCACTATTTATACTGATTGTTTTCTAAAGTTAGGTACGTAGAAGATTAGCTTACATGAATTTAAACACAATCTTCCTTAATACATGTTTTAAAGCTTCTGCCTTTTATGATTAAAATAGTACCTACCTACATGTTAAATTAAAACTTTGTTAAGGTAAAACAAACAAATAAAATATCTGAGCCTCCCTTTTAATCACGGACCAGAGCGTCCCATCACCAGTGGTGGATAATGTCTTCTTGGGGCGTTATGAAGGAAGGTCTTAGCCTACTAGTGGCACGTATCACGTTTATTGGATGACAGATAATGAATATGTATTTCTTTAATTATGTATATTTCCTTTCTTAAATCCAATTAATGATTACAAAATTAATACATACATAATATATATATAACACGACTATTATCCCCGAAGGGTTAGTCCGCCAATGAGGACCGCAAAAGCAAGTCCTCTGCCTTATTCCACTTTTCAACTTGATTGCACAATAATAATTGCTCGCTCAGCGTAACAGGTGGTGATCCCATCGCCGCTCTATGCTGTTGGATGTATGTGCAGTCTTTAGTCCTTTAGTCGCCTTTAGTGGTAGTATTCTTTCACCGCTACGCGACACTGTTAATTAATATTGTACATTAAATTGATGAATCAGCATTCGTGCATTTACAGCTACGAGTCCATCCTTTAGTTGCATTTATGATACAAAATGCTAATTTTAACCCATATCTAGACAGAAATGAAACGCAAAGTGCATATCACACTTAATCTCGATAACGAATTGCTAATAATCACCTTCGCTATCGTACTCGAGCAAAATCTGTCTACTTCGCAGCCGTAACGAATAAATCGTTAAGGCATTCGAATGATAGATATTAATCGAGTCGATTAATCTCGATTATCGCGAGCGATTCGCAGAAACGCTTTACTAGACTAAACAGACCGAACGACTGTTGCTTAAGGCTTATGGGATTGTTGAGAGGAACAATACACAAACAGCGTAGCTAACTCAACTTCCCAGTACAAGATTTTTCGATGATCGATACCTAGGATAGTTTCGGCATATACATGCATCGATAACTGCTACATATATTTTCTTTGCTAATATTGCATTTGTGTGGGTTGGACAGTCACATAAAGTCAATCAATTATCTCTGTGGTTTATTGCTTCAACAAACCGTCCAAAATCAAGCGGTCCTGAGCTCGATAATCAACTGGAACTTAAAACTGTCGGTGGATGGTTTGTCCTGAGTCTGCCTGGCTAGCTACCGCCATCATAACTGTGTTCTAAAAAGTGTAAGAATTTCAGTAGGTACCTCAATTGTTAAGCATTCCAGGAAAAGTGCGCTTTTAAATTAACGTAACAAAGCGGTTTATTTACTTTTCGAAGGTTAGGCTGCCTGTCCACTGGAGCCGAGAAAATAGGAGAGGAGCGAAGCTGTAATAGTATTCACTAATAGAATCCATCCACTAAAACGAAGCGGAACGGAGCTTAGATTCCATCGGTCTGTTCAAAAGACATGCATCAATTACTTAGTTTTGCTAAAACATTTACGACATTACTCAACGGTGAAGTTGAGTATCAATAGGGAATCTACGCAGATTAGGCCAATAGATAACTCCAATTGTCAAATTGTGACGTTAACTGCTTATTCAACGGTGCAACGTCAACGCAAATGTCCAAACGTCCACAAGATAAAACCTAGATTGATGTCTGTGTGAGTAACCTAAATCGTGATGACTGCCCGCAGTGGACCATTGCTTGACGATTTACTTGGTAAATTACCAAATTATTTGGTGAGATACGACTGATGTATTTACGACGTATGAAATATAGCTTTAAGTTTATCAAACAGCTGTAATGGTTATTCAAATAAGGACTATGAGAAACTGCTACGATACTAACAGCACTGTTTGTCACATGACTTACGGAAATTGAAAACTTGAAATGTAATAATAATTACAGTTCCCTTTAATAAAGTTACAAGTTACAATGTTATGTTGAAGTACATTATAATACTGAATTACACGTCATGAGAATGCGCAGTTGTTATTTTAGTGAAATGTGAACTGTGACAATGCACTCACTGCTTTTGTAGTCTTTTTTTTTAAAGCTATCTGCTCTCGTTTTTTGGCAGAATTTTGTTTATCTGTTTTTCTATTATTTTCTGTCTCTTTTCGGCATAAAATAAGCTTTAGCTCTAAGAGCTCTACTCTCATTAATGTTTTATATTTTAGCGTTTTATTAACGCTTAAATATACTTAAGTAAAATTTTAAACACTGAAAAAAAACATAAGCATCAAGCACTGACAAATTTCGACGGTTGAAAGCCAGACCTCGGTGGCCAAGTGGTTAAGGCAGCCGCCCGGAATGCGGAAGGTGCGTGGTTCGATTCCCGCCTGAGGTTGTCGTCTTTTTTCAGTGTTTGAAATTTTAGCTCGACTCTCTTTCTTTATTTTATCTTTTCTTTTCTTTTACTCTTTTTTGTCTCATTTATTTTTCTCTTTTGTATGTCCTTTTTGACGTGACAACGTCTTATAAATTGGTTTGCCGGGTGACACTTCAAGAAACTGCGTTACGCTCCGCTCACGTTATGCGCTCACAATGAGAGCGAGTGAGAGGCACGCGTCCCTTCCACTCGGGCATGGTTAGCCCGCCTAAGAGCGAGGGAGACAGACATAAAAAGTGAAAGGCACGCGTCCCTTTCCTATTTCATCATTCTTCCTACTATACGAATGAATATTCACATTAAAATTATTTTACCACTCAAAGTCGTTGTCACGTAAAACTTTCGCCCGTATACCGACTTTACAGGCAACCAATTTTTTTATTTACATACATTTCTTAATACTATTACATTCTTTACTTATATTTCACAATTTCTTCTTTTAAACAAATACATTTCTTTTTTACTTAAAAACAGCTTTTGTAGTCTCTGTTGCATAACCTCTGACTAACCCTGGTGGAGATGATAGTTATGATTGTATGTATGTAACTAACCCACCAACCCGCATTAGGCCAGCATGGTGGGTTATGGCGCAAACTCCCATTCCATGTGGATAGGCTGTGCCGGGCCCAGCAGTGGGATTTATAGGCTTCTTTTGATGTATCTAACCAATCGACCAAGTTTCCCGTTTTCAGTTGCCTACAGCCGCCCGTCCCGGTCACCCATCATCCCAGGTAAGCCTTCCTACCTCCCGGCATTCCTTACGTCGCTGTTAGGTGAGACTGGCGTTTTTACGATCTGCATAGAGACAAAGATACTCTTGATAAGAAGTTACCTGTACGTATTTCATAGAACTTCGGTCCCAAGAATTATTTCGAGAAGCGGAGCGGAAGCCGGGCTCGCGGCGATTGACGAACACATCAATTCAATTTGCTATTCGTTAATGACTGACGGCCATTGTCTTAATATTTACTATCGGACGATTTCGTTCGAATTCGGGGCCTCTGGGATTCAACGACTCTAAATAAACTGAAAGTTGGACTTGCTTGCTTTTTGGACGAGGATCAAGTGCCCACCCTAGTCTGTCGTTTTTTTTAAGTGCAACTTTAGTTATGATTAATGAATGTACCAATTTTTTAAGGAGTATTTTATTTTGAATTTTGAATGAAAAATTAACAATTCAAATTGAAAAAGTAAGCTATTTAAAATAAAAAAATACAAATATTTCGTTGTCACGCGAACGATTAAAATCTAATGTTGATGTTTGCTATTAGAGTTCTTAGTGTTGCGAAAATATAAAAGGTTTCATATTACTTATTTCTTTAATAGGTCAAGAGTATCATAAGACCGCCGGCGGTCGCGAAACAGTTGATTTTTATCTATTTAATCTTTTTATTTATTCAATCCCTTTTCTACCTAATTATAATTTTTTTTCCATAGTTATTTCCAAGGAAAATCTTTAAAGCGATAAGTGTATTTTGCCTTTTTGCTTCTTTTACGATTTTTTTTTAAAGTTGCTTCAGTAATAAATCATACGATGTTTATAGCAACTCCGAATGGAAAATGAAGATATAAAAAAAAATTAAAATAACATCTTCAAAAGATTTTTGTGTAACACCATTTCCCACGAGTTGTAGAAACGACTAGAAAGTCCATATAACCAATGAACTCGGACTATAACTCAACACTCGCTGGCTGAAAATAATGCAGCATCTTCGTGGTTATGGGTACAGTTTGTTACGAATCGCGGTCAACTGGTCACCATAGCACTGGAGGGAAGTTTCACATGATATGTACGGCGCTGAAGAAAGACCAATAAAACTAAAATGTTATAACATTATTATTATTATTATTTAGCCCAATTTGTCCCACTGTATGGCAAAGGCCCTCTCCTTCTTCCCCACAACTCTGTCTCCTGCTACTAAGGGCCAATCTATTTCGTAGGAGTCAAGCTCGTCACACCATCTTCGCCTTGGTCTGCCGCGATATCGTCTGGCATTAAATGGGACCCATTTATAACATGATAAATAATAAAATAAAAGAGGTGATCCGACGATCTGAAGGTCACGGGTTGCCGCTGGGTGCGACAGCTTTAGCAGCAGGTCGTGGTGGAGATCCTTGGGAAAGGTTTTTGTCTAACAGTGGACGTCCTTCGGCTGATAATAAAAAATACAAATAAATTTATTTGATAAATGCTTACTTAAAAACAAACTTAAAAATACAGTAGTGTTCCCTAATGAAGATGATGATGATAAAACCCTTATAAGAGATTTAGTCCGATCGATTAAACAGTGCTGAAAGAATTCATATCCACTCAGAAATGGAATCGTTCGTAAGTTCAAAATGATCATGGAAAAAAAATTTCAGCTATTTCCTAATTTTTGTATTTTTAGTAATAATATAAGAAAGGAATATCCTCAAAAATCTATATAACAGCTTACATTACAGCCCGTTAAACATTTTCTTGTGTTCTTCTGCTAGCAGTTTGTCTTATCCGTGTGTAAGTCGCTTTTTAAAGGTCAACATTTGTCGTAGCGTTATAGGTTCAATAATCGAGGGAGCCAGCCATCTCTAAGCTTTTATACATTCTAACGGTTTTCATAAGCTGCTTATTAAATTCACGCCTAGGGTTTACCTAGTTTGGCAAACGGTTTCTTGTATTAACCATATTTTACGAGTACCCTCTAGCAGACTTTACCCAAGTAACACCTAAGCAAGATAACAGTACACACTTAGAACTTTTAACAGTTCAAAGATGAATATGGTTTGTGTAAGAGCTTTGGGAATAGCCATATACTGAATAAGGTTGAGTACGGACCCTTAAAATACTTAACGCTTAATAAATTCTGCATTTCTGTCCTTTCCTTCTTTACGCTTCATAACCAATCTCCGTAAGATTATTAGACAGACGTTATTAAGCATTACGCATTCCAGTTGGCTTAAATCTGAAAAACAGTGCCTTCGGCAGCATTTATCTGATTAACAATAATCTATACTGCTATTATTAAAGCAGTACTAAGCTTGTAGCGTTTGAAACAGCTAATTGCTGAATAAAGTATCACCTTCTGAAAAATATTGTTTACATAATTCTGGTATTCAGCTTGATACTGAATAATTGTTTTTACTTTATCGTTAAACTGTATAAGATTCTATGTTTTACTAATTATTCAGCTGCTGAATAAACAATATTATTTGTGTTTTTAATAAGCTTATTTCAGTATAATAAAGAGTTTCAACTAACTTATTCAAATTAAAGACCACATTTGTATTGATATAGCGCCCATAGCTTAATACCAGCTAATTAGAATATTATTGTACGTATTTATTTTATGCGTTGTTTAAATCATGGATCAAAAGTCGTGGCAAAAGCGTAAAGAACCGATCATATCAAAAGAAAATTGTTAAAAGAATATTTAAATATCAGCAGTAGTAATTGTCCAAGTGTCATCAACAGTAATGATCATGACAGGATTTGTGAAAATAGTTTAAACAAAACTGAACCCGGTCCTAATCAGCAAGCGTGTTTTCCCTTTAATGATAAGGGTTCCGTCCTCAAAAAAAATATAACAGATTTTGGGATTGGAAAACCGAAAGATCTAAAAATCTAAGTATAGGGAAAATTTCATTTCTAAAATGGTTATTTTATTAGCAGAAGGTATCGCAATACAAGAAAATAAAATTAACGTTGCGATAAAATGTTTTATTTGCGTCGTTTGTTTGTTTCATCGTAAGCCAATCTGCGCGAGGTTGGACACTGCTGTCTTTACTTAATAAATAAATCCGCATTATATCTTGGCCATCGAAGTTGTTCTTTGTTCTTCCATTGGGTTGGCACAGTACACAAATAATACTAAATTATTTTAAACGTCATTTTTCTGAAACGAAATATAAATTATAATTAATACACACACGAAACCTGCAATTTTTTTTAAACATAATAGATACTATTAATATAATAGTCTTTTTCACGAAAAAAAAAATAACCAAGATGCTGTGATTTTAAATGTAAGTAATCAATTTAGTGAAAGCCTGATGGGAAAGTTACACATTATAAAAGGATTTTGTTCGTTCGATTAGAGAACCCTAAAAATTTGAGTAACTAATATAGAAATGTGGTCAACTATATAAATGTTATTCATAAGTAAGTGTAAAGAGACTACTCTTTTTCAAGTTATAGTTTAGTAACAAAACATATGTGCACTTTTATTCAGCATTATAAAACAAAACATCGATCGCCATTGAAATCTTTTAATTAATTCTTACAAGGAATTTACGAGATCACCAAAATGCTTATTAATCTTACAACTACAACATTTCCAACTCAAGTCATGTTATTTTGTTGGATAAAATGGCTAGAATTAGATAATTCATCACAAGTACTACTGTCAGACCTAGTATGTATGTATGAAAATACTATTTACAACTAATTATCTTGATTATTAGCGAGGCGCGTCATAAAAATGAAAACGAAACACGTACTATTCACGACAAAATTACTTGCGCACTAATAATAAACAAGTAGCAGACCGCTAACTTGTAAATTAAAATTTACTTACCGAATAACTTAAAGTTCACGTCATGTCAAATAAAGGTATCGACATTATTATTGAACCCAATTTATTTCTTCTTTTCCCAATTTCTATGAATATTGCTTGCATAAATGTCAAAAATAAATTAAATGCTTAATAAATTCTGAATACTCTAACCAATTCGACGTAGCTGAATAACTGAGTTGTAAAAGCTTTATAAAAGCAATGTGTGCAGTTTTACAAAAGTTATTAAGCTAATTGAAACATTATTAAGCTCCTACTCAATTGTTACTCAGATGTTATTCAGCGTTAAGCATTCAAAATTGGGGCCCTTTTTGCTTGAATAACAGCTGAATAGACGGTACTCAGGCGTTATTCAGCTTAGTATTCAGCTTATGCTCTTGATGAGTGCTCTTAATCAGTCTTTATTCAGCACGTCTGTGTTACTTGGGTACTGTTGGACTATATTGACGATAACATATTAGAATAATACACGAAGTGCATGTTAAATATTAGTTTGCTCGCGAATTATCCCGCATTATATATATGCGGTATGCCGTGAATTTATAAAATGAAAAGAAGCCTATTATAACCCATAAGGTTACCATCGTACGAAATAAAAACAAACCTGCACAAAAACTGACATAATTATCAATCGTCCGAAATAACTATATCTTTTCAATAAAATAACTATCTCATTTCATTAACCACGTTGAATGACTTAATTCAAACTTGAAGGAAGAAGAAGAAACAAACAAATTTTCGGATTTATGCCTTTTTTAGTTAGCTTACAAATGCTTAAAGGAATAACAATAAGAAAGCTTAGCTTAGCGATTGCCAAGCCAAGCTTTCTTATTGTTATTTCTTTTGCGTTATTTCTTCCCTAAAATATTGCTAAGCTTGATTAAGCTTATCAATATATTAATTGGTCTACAGTTTAATATCGCTGTTACATCATGAATAGTTTCCCAACATTATAAATTATAGAAATACATTAAATAACAATCGTAATGTAGGTACCTACCCATTTCCCTAAACTGCTTTCTCTCTATCCGTCATAATTATGATTCATATATGTCGGCTGTTTACGTAATCACTTAAATAAGCTATTGTTGTTCCTGCAGTGAGAGATGTAGTTTCATACTTGGTATTAGATAGTGAAAATTGTAATCCAGTTCATAAATCACACCGCTTTGGACACAATGGCTGTATCACTTTTCTGCTTATACAATTCAACATTAGTTCTGTCGCATTAAGGATCGCTATTTCACTTTTATCTATCTATTTCTATCTAAAACCCTACGTTGTTTCTTAAGTTATTTGAATTAACAAAGAATTTTAATTTTATTTACAGAATGGTGCGGGTCTACGTACAATTTTACAAATAAATGCACAAATAGTTTCAGACAAACACCGCATGAGGACCTTAAAGTATAGAAACCATCTGTGATACTCTAAGATGAGGACACAATAGAAAGAGAAAGACAGACGTAAACATAAAAAAAAATATAAGAATTTACACTTTTTGAAAAAAAAAACATTGCTTTTAAGAAAATACAGCTGATTTGGTGAGGATAGTTAAATCGTATTAATTCAGTTCAAATTATAATATATTTACAATATTGTCTGCTAACTCATAAGTTATTTTTATGTTCCTTAAGCTAAGAAAATTTCAATAGAATTGTCTAGACTGGTTCAAGAATTAATATTGAACTGGGAACTAGTACTTACCACTTTTAACATTTTATCACTCTCACTGAAATTACCCGTCTACAATGGTTTGCATAAATCTTTTGCAGTTTTGCACAGACGATAGTTTCCTCTTAGGAGATACCGTGAAGGATTTACTTATGTTCCGCAGTTTATCTCGTTAAACAGGTCTATTTGTCGTGCTCGGAGTGAGGAGCAAATAACTCATCGTGAACAATCGCACGTCAATCAGCTGTTTTACGATTACCGTTGTCATGATAGCCGGCGGGCGCTACTCTGCAAAAAAACGAAGCAAAAACTTGAAAAACTTGACTTTTAACGTAAATGTACAACTCTCCAACAGGAGTAGTACATTAGTAAGTAAGTAGAAAGATCATGAGCTAAAACTACCAACCAAATGAAATAAAATGTATTATTGTTGCCTGCTTGCTTTCAGTAAAAAACTGTGTAGTATACACCCTCATTTTTTAATGAAATTAAGGATTAGCACCACCCATGAAACTGAACAACTTTCCCCAAGAAACCTATGTACAAAAAAATTTCGACCTCCCTTCCTATTGTCGTCAGCTGATCGGACAGTTTTGTATGAGAGGTCTAATTTTTTTTGTCATTTTTGCACATAAGTTTCTTGGAACTCACCCTTAAATTAATTAAAACGAATAAAAATTGAGGATGTTTATAGTTTTCCTTTTAAAATCTATGTATATTTTATACACCTGTAAGTATTAAAATCTTAAAATAGGGAGTTTTAGTATTTTTGTAGTTAAAAATACTCTTTTTTTTACAAAAGAAGAGGCAAACGACCAGGCGGGTCACCTGATGGAGAGTAATCACTGCCGCCCATGGACACCCGCAAAACCAGAGCAATCGCAGGCGCATTGCCGTCCTTCAAAGAAGGAATAGGGTTAAAAGGAATAGGAATTGTGAGAGGGGGGGACGAAACACAACAGCACCAAGTGCCATTATTTCACGCCGGATATTCGTGAGAGGGTGGTATTACGTCGGGCGAGCCTGCCCAATGCGTGCTGCAACGCAACGTGGCTCTACCACTCAGTCAGTGTCACTCATTTAGCACCACCCAGGGGTCACGTGTAGGGTAAACCTCAAGGGTAAACCTACGGACGCGAGTAACTTGCACCTCCTTTAACTCTTTGGAATAATTGTAAACTAGAAATTGTTTAGATTTTTTTTCAGCCTGTTGAAGTCCACTGGTGAACGTAAGCCTCCCCCAATGAGCGCCAACTATCCCGGTCCTGAGCAGTCCGTATCCATCCATTGCCCGCCACCTTCCATAATATGTCGTCGGTCCATCGCGCTGCAGGGCGTCCTATTTTGCGTTTGCCTAGAGATGCTCGCCTATCACTCGAAAGACGCTATATTTTACTAGCACTGCTAGTGCTCTTAGAGAATGGTTTATTAGTACTTCACAGCACACTCGTAAGATGAAAATGGAATGATATTGTATCAACAGTGGATTTCGGTATTGCAACGTCAATCTCCATAACTGAATGACTGAAGTAACATACAAAATTGCGATGATTTCTATATTTAATTTATGGATGAACACAATTATGTTTTATTGTAGTTTTATCGAAAACTATCAGATACACACGAAATCGGTAAAATAAACACTGCAAAGTTATCATTGGACAGCTCAAATATTGGTAAACTTCATTGAAGGCAAACATAATAATGTTTTATTGTGAAAATTTTACTGCTTTGTGCTCGAAATGAATGAATTCGTTCCGTATCAAAGATCAAGATATTCGATGAGCGAATTTGCAAAGTTCACATGGAAACAGGCCAAATAGAAGGAAGGATTACGGCTTTGTTTATTGATCATATTTTCTTGAAGTATGTTACATACAACAAATTATTAATATTTATAAGAGTTATGTGATGATAATTTGGGGGTTTATTCTGAACTCGACCTTTATGGGGGATTAGGGTGGCTTTGGAGCTGTGCCACGGATGTGCTGATGATGGACGCGTTACAGATTACAGGCCATTGTTTCTATCAGGCTGACTGCCAAAGTACATAGTGTGGAACAGTTTTGTGGGAGCACAGTTCATTTGGAACTATTAGAGAAGATGGATAGAAACACAAATTATCAAAATACTCGTATCTATTTAAGAGCCTCAAACACTTGTACTAGTTTCTTACATCGTTTCTTTCTGATATATTTTACATAGCTTTAACTACATAGAATTTATTTAAAAAAGTTACCTTTTGAATAAAATCCCCTATTCACTGACCCGGTCGGCAAAACAGGCATTTTACCATAACTCTTAGAGCAATATTACTTTAGTCTTATTTTGCAGATTAAAGTAATATTACTCTTAGGCTGGCCTCATCCATCCGGATTAGCTTATAAACTAAAATTCATAATCTAAATTCCGGCACCTTGCCACACACATATCTTAAAAATTC
Source organism: Scoparia ambigualis (assembly GCA_963921215.1). Lineage (NCBI taxonomy): Eukaryota > Metazoa > Arthropoda > Insecta > Lepidoptera > Crambidae > Scoparia > Scoparia ambigualis. The sequence continues at coordinate 3,011,064 of OY992521.1, forward strand.
AGATTGATCAGTAGTCTCGTGATTCCCGGCACATGCAAACGTCTTTATGGAAGAGGAATTAATACTAGTTGTATTGCTTTAGGCTCTACATAATAAAAAAAAGAATTGCAAACATAAACACTGCCGCTCTATTAAAATGTATGGGAATACTAGCGTTATGAAAATATTCCGATCCGGAATTCAGAACGCTCGTCAGTATAATTCTTACAGATCGATCTGAGAAATTCATAATCTGAAAAAATCAGAAAGTGTGTGGAGCATACTGATATTGTAAAGTATTCCGGTCTTTCTGAATTAATAATATGAATTCAGATTATGAATCCAGAGAGCTATTCCGGATGTATGAGGCCAGCCTAAGATTTGATGGTAAGGCCCCAGCTCCGCCACTTATAAGGTATACTTAGGGATGAATTACATTAGACCGGGCCGTGCACGGGGCGTGCTGTGTACGTGGCCCGGACGGGACACGGATCATGCACTGTGTAATATGAACTGCTTTATACAAAATGTATGCAAAGTCTCAAATCAGTGCCCCGTCCGGGCCACGCACACGGAACGCCGCCCGCCCCGTGCACGGCCCGGTCTAATATAATTCATCCCTCAGAGGTACACTATTTAGTCTGCGTAATTATGTTGCTGCTATTACTTTTGCATGTAGACCTTGCACCACCAGCTCGTGTATGTCGTAAAGCAGCCAACCCTGGCACCAGAGCGTCTGGGCTAATCTCCTGCTAATCCCTCACTGAGGTTGCCAGCTCGTAAACTCATTGGATGGCCGAGCACACACGCCTTGGCAAATTCTAAACCACACTACTATTGCGAAGAGTAGAAGACTGTGACTCTTCGCAACAGTAGTTTAAAGTAAAGAAAATCGATTATAAAAACTATAGATACACGTGCCTTGTTTTTCTATCAATGTAGAACTTTGTTCCAACTAGCTTGAATCTAGCGAGCCTAGTTCCAAAGTGATGTAAACAATAATATTTTTAAGAATTTGTACTTTAGTGCCTAAAGTTTAAGGTTTACTTAACCATAAACTTTTATCAATAGTATAATATCTCGTGTCATTTCTGATAAAGATATACGTATGTATTTACGCAGGGACATTATTTTGAGTTTGATTTTATATGAGACCGTGCATCTATTGTTTATTTGACCGAATATAAGTAGTAACAAACATCCTATAACTATGGTGGTAATTGAAACAACGTGGGTTCGAATTTTAGCAGCATTAACGCAAAAACATAAAATAATACGGATTAATATTACTTATTGTTTTCAATATGAATCCCTAACCCTTGGTTTTAGGCATTTTATCTCTTATTTTACGAGACGAAACTTCGTAAGGCTCTACGCCTTACGAAGTTTCCATTTTTCATAAGCACTTTAACCTTTAACAAGTTACGTGTAAAACAATAGATGGATAAACACCTTGAGCACCGTAAAATCAGACACAATAAATTGAAAATCAATTGTTTCGCGACCGCCGGCGGTCTTATAATACTTGACCTATTAATTATAATGTTGGCCGTAAATAGAGCAATGCGAGAGTGGCTTGATCTACCACAACTTTGACATAAGAAGTATGCGCCGCTGGTGCAGAGCTGCTGTTTCCTCTATCTTTGAACAACCAGGTAAGAAATTCTCCAAAGGGCTGTTTCGTTCTCTCCTTTCATAGGTAATAATTCACTCAAAGTCGTTATTTAGCAATTGTTTAGCGAAAACGAGCAGTAATGGCTCTATAGAGCCATGGCGTGAGTGACCACATCGCGTGTCCAAAACTGCTAGCCGACTACTAATCAGCCAAATTAGCCCTGTAATGAACCTTTTTGGCAGTAACTTTCACTTATGTTCGGCCACACTGCTTTATCTGGAGCGGGGTCGATGGACCGTTTAACTACAATTATATTATAATTACGATACAAAGTTTTTTTTTGCTTAGTTAAGAAAGGTCTTGGACTTGGAGGACTTATGCTTTCGGGTTGTGATTTTGCAAGTTTTTTTTAGCTTACGACTAATAAACCAGTATACAAAGACCTCTGGGTCTAACACGGTGGCTTAACCACTAGACCACAGAGGCAGTTAAAAGTCGGCAATTTTTGCAATACTGTGTAAACTCCGAATACTTTGGGGCGGAAAAATGTAAACAAATTTTTTTGTTATTATGTTACACTGCTGAATATCCATCAACCCGCATTGTGCCAGCGTAGTGGGTTATGGACCAATCTCCCACGCGCTGTTGTCTTTGTGAGAAGACATGTGCCTATACGGCAAAGCATCAGAATAAACCAAGTAATTTACGTAGTTAGCTCAATGAATTCAAAAATAGAATCCTAAACCAAACCTGATACATTTTTAAATGCATCCAAAGTCGAAAAACCTTTTGATATCGCTTTCGAACTGCCCGCGGGAACGCCGGCTTTGATCTCCGCCGGTGGCCAGTAATAAATTGTGCCATAGTGACAAATCACCGTACTGGTGATCTATGGTATGTGTACTTTTTTAATTTAAATATTTTGTGTAACCTCTTCCGTTTTGTTAGAGCATTGTTGACATTTTGATTGTTGGTTTACTGATGTTTTTAATTTGTTAACATTTATTTTGTTGTTAACCGCATCCGTGGTCTTAGTGGGGAAACCATCGGTCTCCGTTCTTTAGGTCTCGAATTCTAATACTAAGGGTAAAATTGCATTAGGCCGTCACCATTTAAACTTAGTCTGTCGCATTCAAACTCAAACACAAAATAAATTTATTCAATAAACTCAATTAATAAGTACTTTGAATCGTCCAAATATTTTTCAACCTACCACCCATTCAGGACGTCATCTTTTAGCTGTGGCAAAGAACGGGCGTAAGGAAAAACAGCGCACAGAAACAAAAACCAGGTCGTTACCAGGTCATTGAAAACAGTGCTAGAAGCATTGTAGCTTTCCGAGAGTATTAAATAAGATCAGTTAAGACCGTTGTGTTGTGTCATGTTTCGGCATTATTGTCTTACGATGTTGTACGATGTTACTAAATCAGGTGAAATGAAAGCCAAGAACTTCACAATATTGTGAAATAAAAAGAATACCATTTTACCAACGTTTCATGCCTGCTGTTGGCTCCTTCTCAACGATTTAGTTATGTAAAGAGGTTTCAAGTTAGTTTCAACAACAATGTAGGTGTTTAAGAGTAAGAAAATTACACGAAACAGTCAGTTAGTAGCAAACTTGTAACTGTGGTACCCATGGGGGGCTCTTTATTTTGAAAACATTTAGTGTTCAAAATTCTAGTTCAATGACTTCTGAGCAGTTTGTTGTTCCAGAAAACGATGCATAGAAGTTCGCAACATTTTTAGCCTGTTAGTATAATTTTTATACAAAATGATTAATTACTACCACCCCCTCTCTTCCCTTGGTTTCCGTGTCTGTAGCCCAGTCTCTGACTAACCTTTCGGGGATAATAGTCGTGATTATATGTATGTATTAAATACTGAAATTTTGCAATTCAATGGTGTTTGACATTCCGATTTGATAAAGAAACTTTATTAGTAGGCAGTAAGCTAACAGGCATTGAACTTTATTCATATGCTGTAAAGTATGAACACCATAACCTGATGTACAAGTCAAGAGTCTTTCTTTCGGCCGATGATCAATTATCATTTCATCCTAAAGATCGTTGAGCATAGCCTATTAGACACTAAGGATTTTTATTCCACACTATGAACATCCAGCTATTTAAAAAAACATTACATTCATCATCATCTTCCCACCCTTATCTTACTAGGTAGGAACGGCACGACACGTCTTTCTCTTTAATTCTCTACTATCAACCGTCATCTATATCACCTTTTTACACATAATAATTATGTTTTACCACAAGCGTTGAGTGGTGGCGGCTTATTAACTCTTTATCTGGTACAGCATTAAATATATTTTATTTGTTTTCCATTCTATTACAACTTATGGTAGCATGTATATTGCCACTACCAACCAGATATAGGATTAAAAGAATACAACCAACCCATATCTTCCATTTGGTGTCATAGAAGGTGGCCAACGGACTGAAGAGTCCTCGTGCAACCATACATAAAGCGGCGTTGGGCTCACCACCTACGCTGAGCACATGTGCAGTTGTTACTTGTTGAAACGTGTAGTGTGGCAGTGCGCTGCTTTTGCGATCCTTATTGCCTAGACTTTGACTAACCCTTGACGATAACATTCGTGAGTTTAAGTATGTATTGGAGTTTCTCCCGTGTTCTTTTAGCAACAACACGTGTTTTGAGACTCCATTTTATTTCTATCTACCGTACAATACTGAATATACTTTAAATAATTAAATCACTTGAAATTGGATTAATGTTACACGCGATAGCCATTAATTAAGAATAATAATAAGTAAGTATGTAATAACATTCACCTATTTGACGGACACAAAATGTTGCGCACATCTGCCAAGTCGCCGGCGGGCGCCGGCGGCAGCGCAAGTGTGGATTTAGAAATCATTATTTCAGAAATAAATACAAATTGCTTGCAACGGTCAACACAAACATCCAGCATGTTTGAGTTGTTGATCTCTCGGCGGTTTTGCTAACGGCTAATTAAGGCCGCGGCTAAGTTGTGCGGATTTGCGACACGTCCGGTGGCGCTGTAAAAGCTATTTATGGGCAACAGCGAAAACTATTGGAAAAGTAAAAGTTACATACTTACCTACGTACAGTAGAAAAGGTTCCCGTTCGACCTCTTTTCGATTTTTGCTTGACTCCATTCCGACCCTGCGTGCGCACAGCGTCAGACCAACCTACCCAAAACTGTCAAATTTCAATAATCAATTTTTAACTTTACTGTTTGTTTTAAAGGATCAATATATATTTTTTTAATTCTACAACGGGTTAGCGCTTGACCTTCATCTCACCTGATGGTAAGTGACGATAAGGCCGAAGGTGGAAGCGCGCTTCACCCGGAATCCTCAACCACTGAGGAACTGGCTATCATATCTCAAACTGTCGGAACATAACAATGTTTATAGCATTGGAGAAATTTCATTGGAGAAATTTGACAGTTAAGGGTAGATCGTGTGTAAGTACCTACGTGCCAGTGGCCGAGTGGTGACAACCGCCTCTTTGGTCTACTTGCTAAGCTACCGGTCTTAGACGCAGAGGTCCAAGTTCGATTGCCAGTGGAGGTATCATCTTTGTGTACGGTTTGGTTGCTGGTAGGGTTTGTTATGTCCGACTGGATAGCTACCACCACCATATTTATCTTTAAGTATCTATTTAAATCTGTTAAATGATAGCTAAAAGAAATAAACATTGCTTACTGTTCTTACTATATTGTTCTAATGCTTCAAATAAACCGGTATTGTTTATTTAGCAATATAGAACAACTCTAGACCGTAGCTCTGAAGCAAGGACTTTTGGAACAAAGGCGGGTTGTCCATTTCGTGGCTCCGTTGAAACTTGAATTGCTCTGTTTATTATGACTACAGTAAGTAGGTACTAGATCAGAAATCATCACATGCTATTTGTTGCGTAGTAGGTATCATAGTGAATTTGGATAACCAACAAAATTAAACAAACAAATATAGCTAGTGTTATACACGTAACGTAAATTGCCTACTGTGCTGCTGCTGAGCAAAGTCCTCCTTTATTGAAATTAAGTTTTCGCTACTTGTTAGGTATATGGGCCTATCACCACGCGGTACGCTTAAGAAACGTTGTTCCTCCGGGTAGCAAGGCGAGCGCTGGCCATGGAAATGAATGAAGCGTCAACGAAAACTTTGTTCTAAGTGTGTAGCATTGCAAATTTTACAATTATTTATTTAAAGGTTATGAGGGTTTACGCATTTAGGTTTCCCATACAAATTTCCAAGTCGATATTTTAAAAACCATTTTACCAATTTTGATGAAACTTTGCAAGCTAAAGTAAAACACAGGGATCTAAATAGTTTGTTGAAAACATTTTTAAAAAACGTTTATTTAGCTGAGTTATTGCGATTTAAAGTCTACTATAGAAAGTTTAAAATCGCAATAACGCACTTAAATAAACGTTTTTTAAAAATGTTTTCAACAAACTATTTAGATTCCTGTATATTACTTTAGCATGCAAAGTTTAATTAAAATTTTGCTTAGCAGTTTTTAATAATTTCGACTTGGTAATTTGTATGGGAAACCGAAATGGGTAAATCCCCTTAATTAATGAATACCTAGTGCACGTAAATATAATATAACGATCATATCAAAAGAAAAATCAGTACTTATTAAAAATTATTTTCAAAAGTTAAACAAAAAAAAAAAAAAGCTCGAAAAATAAAAATAACAAATAAAACTCAAGGGAAACTGTTGGGCAAACTAGGAAAATATTACTGGGTATAGAATACGTTATGCTATTTTACACTAAATACCAACATGATGTTTTTGTTTTACGAATTAGCCCAGCTAATGATTTCACTTCACCTGATGATAAGGTCTTGGCGCCTGGACTCCATACTACTGTAGTCTATGCGCGAAGACAACGTCTGGTGCATCGTTAAAACGACAGACAATTAGCACATTCGTCCTCACCCTGCCGGCCTTATCAATACAATTACATCCAAAATAATGCATTTCATCGACTTAGATAAAGAAACAAACGAAAGTAGACTACCGTTAAAGTATTTCTAAATTAAGAATCGTTTAAAATACATCACACAAACCCCACGCTAAAAATACCAGTGCTTTGACAACTCTTTTGTGTATAATATCCATCTTTGACAATGAGTGACAGGCAAACAAGCAGACAGTCGGACGACGCGACGACGCACCGCGAACCAAGTGCATGCTTCGTCTCAACACGTGCTGTCCAAGAATAATACATACCTAAGATAAAATGTTTACTAGAAAAAAAACAACCACTCTCAGGAAAACTCGAATGGGATTCGAACCCATGACCTTTGGATTGCCGGTCCACTGCTCTAACCGCTAAGCTCCGAGACCCCAGAAGATTCACACTGACGTAATACCGCTGGCTTGCAGCATCAATCATCAACTACTAGAAAAAATTCAATCTTCTGGGGTCTCGGTAGCTTAGCGGTTAGAGTAGTGGACCGGCAATCCAAAGGTCATGGGTTCGAATCCCATTTGAGCTTTCCTGAAAGTGGTTGTTTTTTTTCTAGTAAACATTTTATCCTATATCTATACACCGAGATTTTTCATTGGTTTTGGAGCCGAAAACGTTATAATACAAAACAAGTAATGTACCTACCTATTTATGAAATAATAATCGCTTTACGAGCTAAGTAAAAAAAGTTGTAAAAGTGTTTTTTTGTCGAAAACACGTAGTAACGTTCTCCTTATCTACGAGTACACCGTGACCCCTATGAACTTTCCCGGCCGGCCGCCTGCGCCGGCGGCGGGGCGGGGGGTAGGCGGAGCGTTTGAAGCGCCTCGGTCATTGACTTTCGTAAGATCTTCCGGTACTAAGGGTTCTTACATTTTTTATGAATATTTTTTAATGATTTTTTTATGCTCATATTTTTAGTATTACCTACATGCTAAATAGCTTCTACTGATGATAAACATGAACTGGGTTTCGGCTCCAAAACCAATGAAAAATCTCGCTGTATAGCATTGTGAATGCAAAATTTCAATAATAATGATACATATACCTACGCCTCGGTGGCCGAGTGGTAAACCTGGGGCGGGTTCAGTTCCCAGGTTGGGCTTGTGATCGCCAACCCGCATTTGGCAAGCATGGTTATTACCCATCTATTGTAGCGATGACTTGTTTCAATGTTCGAGGCCTTTGCCCAGCAGTGGGACGGTTCCTAGGCCGTACTTTACTTATTGCTACATAAGAATAAGAATAATAAAAATAAGAATTTTTTTATTGACACTCACACACATAATTATTCACACAATACAGCACATTAACAGTAAATATAAATGACCAAAAAAAAAATTAACAAAATAACACAGGATCACAAAATGAAAATTATACAATAAAATAATAAAATAAAAACAAGTGGCTGTACGTGGCTGCACGTCGTCAATAGTCAATAGTTAAAAATATATTTATTCAATAAACTCAATTAATAAGTACTTTGAAACGTCCAAATATTTTTTACCCATTCAGGACATCATTTTTTAACTGTGGCAAAGAACGGGCGCAAGAAACCACAGCGCACAGAAGCAACGACATTTACAAAAATATATATATTATATGTCGTTACCAGGTCACAAAATACAAAATATGAATTTAAATGTAAATAGTTTAATTAAATATGGTGCTTTATATAAATTAATTATAGGCAATTAGAAATAGCTGTTGGAGTAGGTACTTGGAGCATTTCAGACCCAAGCTGTTTTGTCTTCTGTATAATCCGACACTTTATAATAATCTTTTTTATAAAGCTTTTCTTTGATTTTGATTTTAAATTTATCAAGATCTAATTTCTGAATATCATTTGGTACTTTGTTGTATAATCGTACACACAGACCCTTAAAAGAATTATATATTTTATGGAGCCTAGTATAAAGCACTGCTAATTTGTTCTTACTTCTAGTATTTAATTTGTGAATATCACTGTTTTTTTAAAAAACATTTCAATATTTTTATGAACATACACAAGATTTTCATAAATATATTGTGATGCAACTGTCATTATACTTATATCCTTAAATCTCTCTCTGAGAGAGTCACCAGCCTGTAGGTTATATATCGCTCGAATAGCCCTCTTCTGCAGCACAAAGATAGTTTGAATGTCGGCAGCATTTCCCCACAGTAAAATGGCGTACGACATTACACTATGAAAGTAACTGAAATAAACTAATCTAGCTGTATCAACGTCAGTTAACTGACGGATCTTCATTACTGCATAAGCCGCAGAGCTAAGTCTATTCGACAATTTAGCTATATGTGGGCCCCACTGAAGCTTGGCATCCAACGTGATGCCTAGAAACACAGTGGTGTCCACAGGATTCACATTCTTATCTTTAATTTGTACACTAGTTATTACCTGCTTAACATTAGGCAATACAAATCTTACACATTTGGTTTTTCCCTCTTTTAATAGCAAGTTATTAACACTAAACCAGTGAACAATCTTTGAGACCACATTATTCACATCGTCATAATTTGGGTGTCGTCGTTTCACTTTGAATAAAAGTGAAGTATCATCAGCAAACAATACTATCTCATGACTGTCTTTTACAAAATAAGGTAAGTCATTAATATAAACCAAAAACAAGAATGGACCAAGTATTGAACCCTGCGGAACTCCCATTTTAACCACTTATCCCGGAGATCTTTTACCGTTAATGTCGACCTTTTGAATCCTGTTACTCAAGTATGAGATTAGAAGGCTCAAAGAAGCAGTGGTGTACATCATGCCCGTCCTGGAGGGGGGCCTGGGGGGAGACCACTGCTTTCCATTTGCTACGATGACACTGACACTTCTTCCGAGAATGATGGCAATTGAAAATCAACAGTGATGTAACAAAAACGAGCTCCTCCGTGCTTCGGAAGGCACGTTAAGCCGTTGGTCCCGGTTGTTGTCGTAACATGGCAGTCGTTAAAACCTACCAACCCGCATTGGGCCAGCGTGGTGGGTTATGACCCAATATCCCCACGTGCTATTGTTCACGTAGGAGGCCTGTGCCCAGCAGTGGGACGTTTATAGGCTGATGATGATGATGATGACACCAATTATCTAGACCAAGACAAATATTTTATTAAAACTCGTTAATATCGTAATATAACGGATAAAATACATTAACTTAGAAAATCAGTTTTTTTCTAAATTGACCCGACCGGGAATTGAACCCGGGTCCTCAGAGATGGGGCGACGCCAGACCCGGCATGCTAACTACTCGGATACGGAGGTCGTCATTTGAAAGAGAAAGGGTTAAGCATGCTTCAGTCTACAGCGAGATACTACCAAGACAGTTCGGCTACGAATATCGTACGAGAAGCAATAAATAAAACAAAAAAATACTTGACAATTCCCTATAACGAGAATAACTCGAGTAAACAAGACACGTAGGCAGGCATGCACATTCGCGATAGCTCTTTGGCATCGTAAAAAGTTTCCAGAAATCGCCTGCGCGCGGACTACAGGCGCTTCAATCAATTATATGACTTGAACGCTTCGAACATTCAAAAGAACTTCTGGATCCTTGTCAAGCGACACTGTTTTGAGTTTTCTAACACCTAACATCAAACATCAGAATCTAACAAATATCGGCGTGGCATGTGTACATATTTTGACATATTTTGTTAGATGTTTGATGTTAGGTGTTAGAAAACACAAAACAGTGTCGCAGGAGACCCGGCTTTAGTCAAATATGACTGGGAACGTTAAATTTGAAACAGACTTGATTTTCTAAGTACTAAATACTTACCTAGATTTTTACAGAATTAATTTCAGCAGGATTATGTTTTCTGTACTGCATTGTAGGTAGGAAACGATGGTGTACGATTCGTAACTAGATTTCCAAATGCGTAAAATGACGAATAAATTAGAGATAGCCGACTTTCATAGTATTGTCACAATCGTTAGAGATCTACCAAGCTAACTGTGTATTTGGATGCATGGGAAAAGTGACGTGCTAAATTCAATATTTGTAAGTACCTACTTACAACATAGACGACAAAAAAACTAGGTGCCGCACAACTTAAAGGGGCTTAAGCGGTAAAAACGGAAAAATTGGCTGTTTTCTAGTAGCTGTTATTAAAAAAATTGTCAATATGTATTACAGAACGTATGTGTGAGGGGATGATTGTTTCCAAAACACGATTGGAAATATTTTTCTTGAAACAAAATAATCCTGAAGTTATCTCTAAAATTTCGTATAAATGCACAATACGACAGTGTTTTACAATAATAATTCCTATAAAACCATAAACACATAGATAGATACCTTTTCGATTTTTTGACTGATTTGGATTTCCAAAAAACTAAACATTTTTACTAACTTTTTGATAAAAATGTGAATGACGCTTACGAATTACCCCGCACCGCGCAACAACGGCGAGGGCCCGGAATAACGGCGGAATCGTCGCTGACCGCAACCCCCACTTAACTACCTACTTAAAAATAAAAAATACCTAATATTAAACCTTAATATTAAGAAATCTACAAAATTAAATGAAAGATGCCCTCCAACTGTGCTATAAATAAATAAATGAGTAGGTAATATAATATTTTATTTGTATGGTTAATATTAAGATAGGTCGTTTTTTTTATTCGACTAATGATTTGACTATCATGTGGTATTCCCACCGTCAAGAGATGCAATGACGTCAGTGACGATCGTCATTACCATCAGCCTATAAACGTCCCATTGCTGGACAGGCCTAATACAATATAATTTTGTGGGCCGGCAGAGTGAGGGTGACTGATGCTACGTCTCTCGCTGCACCAGTTGTCCTCGCGCCTGGACTTCACTTCCACCTAATATCAGGTGGAGTGAATTTGCCGGGCTAAGTATAAAAAAAAATCCTACTAATATTATAAACGCGAAAGTTTGTAAGTATGGCTGGATGTTTGTTACTCTTTCACGTAAAAACTACTCAATGGATTTGAATGAAATTCGGCATACAGATAGTTTATAACCTGGATTAACACATATACTTATTATCCCTATATTCCCACGGGAACGGGAACCACGCGGATGAAACCACGAGCGGCCGCTAGTACATCATAAACTTAAGAAATTAATTAATTTAATAACTTATTAGTTTTCATTACTTTTTACGTTATTACTTTTCATTACTGTTTACGTTACGTTTCCAAACATACAACTATGATCGAGACACATGCGCAAAACAACAAAACAGATATTTTGTAAAAGTAAAACGAAAAACCAAAACAATACCATAAACAGTGATACATAACACATACTACAGCAACAGCGACAACTCATACTTGATTAAACAAAAGTGAGCTTATTTAGACAAAGATTTGACAATTTGGTCTCTTATTCGGTGGTGCCCGGCTTTCCAAAGGTGCTTAACAGGCAAAATCCAAACCGAACGCTTTATCCGCAGCGACATCGAGCTCCTCTATACTAACTACATACGATATAATCACACCTATTATCCCCGAAGGGTAAGTCAGAGACTAGGTAATGAGGACCGCAACAGCAGTCCTCTGCCATAGTCCACTTTTCACCAAACAGCGACTGCACATGTGCTCAGCGTGACAGGTGGTGAGCCCATCGCCGCTCAATGCTGTTGGATATATGTGCAGTCTTTAGTCCGTTAGTCGCCTTTAACGCCCCCCAGGCGATGGTAGTATTTTTTCAATGAACCGCTACGCGACATGGCTGCTACTATAGTAACTATATAAAACTAATATCAGGAAGAATTAAATTTGAGCCACCAACCACCCAGCCAATGAAGTAATTTGATATACATGATTTTAACGCGGCATTAGCCGTGCGAGCTCACGTGTATGGGCTGTAAATAACAGCTGTAAAAATAGGGGATATCGATTAAATCCAACTTATACGGATGCAGTAAAACGTTTAATTTGCGACGTGGCTCATCTATTTTATATTTCACACAAGAAAATTGATTGCATGTAAAAATATCAGTTATTATTACACTGGATATTCCCAGCTTTAATAGGCCCTAGTCACTAAAGTAATAAGTTTGCAAGTTAAATCTCAGGAAAGTTTGGTTGATATTCTAGCACCCAGTTTTTAAAGGGCAGTCTTTTTAAGAATTAAAATAAATTTCAAAAATAAGACATGGGCTTGTGCCACAGAAATATCTTGATATATTCCTTGGCTTGTGCGCTCAAAACTATAAAATTATCTATCGTGAACGAATTGGGAAATGTCATTTTGGTGTATTAGTAAGATGATATTTTATTGAATGAAGACCGGTCTCGGTAACAGCATAGAAACACAGACAAAACATTGTTATACTTGAAATTAACATGCTTTTTACCGTACATTGCAACTTTAACAAGCACATGCTTGCATAAGCGGTGCATCGTTAAAAACTTGCTAGTAGGTAGCTATTGCTAATCATGATTTTTTTTGTTAATAACAAGAACACAACCCTAATTCTTATTCGCTTAAAAAAAATTTAAGGGTGAGTTTCACCCATGAAACTGAACAACTTTCCCAAAGAAACCTATGTGCAAAAATGACTAAAAAAATTCGACCTACATACTAAATTATCGTCAGCTGATCGGACAGTTTTGTATGGGAGGTCGAAATTATTTTGTAATTTTTGCACATAGATTTCTTGGGGAAAGTTGTTCAGTTTCATGGGTGGAACACACCCTTAATTTTTTTAGACGAATAAAAATTAAGGGGTTTAAGTATACCAGTTGCTTTTTGCTTTGGAATGATTGGCACACTATAGGATGCAAAAAAATGCAATGTCATATTTTCATAAAACTAACTTAGAGACAATTCTTTATATTAACGACGTTTGTACACTACTCTTAACAAAAGCTCACCCATGATTAAGTCTCGTTGAATATTCAAATTCGATTCCCGCTAACAATCAACTGACAAACTGGATGACAATCATTTGAATACAAGAGCAATTCGTTTTGAATTACAGTATGAGAAGCGTCCTTTGAAAGTATGACAAGACAAAGCAACAAAAGTTAGCAACAAGTTTGCAAACAATCAGACTTAAATACCTTTTAAAAGTGGGATGCTGGTTATACCCGAACAAGGGTTTTGTAATTTTCGACCGTATCTCTTGAACAGAAAGTGTAAATATGAGAAATATGAGTACTAAACAGTTTGTTAGAGGCAACAATGGTCCCAATTACTACCTACCCAACACCAGGTACTTGAAACTTGGTTCAAAATGTAATTTGTGTTTGTTGCAGTAAATTGATTTTGTTAACGATCTCTTGCTAACCTGTACCACAAAAATTTGTCATTGAACAAGAGTCAAAATATTAATGAAAATTTAAGACGAGGGATAATAAGAAAACATTAAAAAGAAAAATTGGGTCGTCATTTACGCATTTCACAATGGCAATAGTAAACAAGATAAGTAACTGAGCAGCTCCACTTCCTCCATCTATCAAAAGCTCTAATGCCCCGACGATTTTATCGGCGGCCCGCGCGGTGGCCGAGGGCTTTTCAGCGAACTTGCCAAGTTCAATAGCAAGATCGAAACGCACGCACCTACGCCAGTACAAGTCGCACGCGCCGCCCGTGAACACGCGTGACTGACCATCGATCTATCGATACGTAAACATCGATTTGCGTCCATCAATATCGACTTATCGAGTGACACTTAATTTTTCTACGAAGTTTTTTGTAGAGTTTATTTTTCATAAAATTTGAGTGAATTTTTATTTTTATCAGTTTTATGTGCGTTACATTTGAATTTTTGAATTGAAATTGTGTGCTCCAGTGTGGTGTAAAGTGCAATTCGCAATGTTGTGCCAGTGCCGGGACTTGTACTGAATTACGTTTATCAGGTGAGTACTTACCAGTTTATGGGTCATTCGATAAGTTATTACTGAAGTGGTCAGTCAGTAATAGGTCTGCTTTTCTTGCACCTTTCTAACATAAGATTATAGTTAATGGAGACATTTAAAATATTTTTCTGTGTCAAACCTTTTTCTGATACGCTGTGTTTTGTTCCCATTATTATTTCGAGCACTGTTTAAATTTTTAGGCTTCAACTCTCATTTCGAGTACTACTTAGTGCAATAAAATATTATTCAACAATTTTAAAATTATTTAATAATAACATTTTCATACCTAAGTATAAAAAATAACAACCCCAAAAACAATAGAAAAACTGAAAACCAAATAAGAAAAACAGCCGTTATTTTTACAATGCAGCGTTGTGTAATTAAGTTTCAAGACACAATTCGAATGTTGTGGCGGCGCATTAGATGTGTTTACCCCCACAATGGAGGGTACAAATGAAGTACGACTAGACAGCTTCAAGAGTAGAGTGCGTATAAATCAAGAGCGCAGCCGCCCCGCGCTGAAACGTTGATGACTTTGTTATGGGGGCGCGCTTGATGGTCCAAGCAGGAAGAGGCAGAGGCTAGAAGGGTGCGTTTTGATCTGAGCTGTGTGATATCCACCAATAGGATTACGTCATTTTCAATGCGTTCCTCGGACGATGTAAAATAAAGTAATCTTATTAGTGGATCGTTTCCTCGTCGCACCGCTCAGCTAACTCGCACAGCTCTGGTGCAAATGCGTCCTAGAGATGATGCCTGGTGGTAAGATTCTACCTAGGATACGACTGGCTTACGACTTACACACTAAACATAGACGAACAGCATTGTTTTGCGTTGGACGGGTATAAGATCCAGTGAATTGCTTAAGGACTTAAGTTTTATAGACGGCAATGGACGTAGGTATGATACTGTTGGTGTCGCAAGTCCATGTATTGCGGTGTTATTCTATTTGCACTGTTACATTAAGGCCCCTATTACATTTCGACTGTGATTTTTGCGTAAATGGCCAATTTTGGCGTTCTCGATCTCAGAAACCAAAATACATTAACAGGTTTGACTTATTGAATAGTGTTGTATAGCTATTGGAATAGTGCGTAGCGGCCTCGCTTTTTGTAAATTTTGCTTAATTTTTTAATTAAACCCAAAATTGCAGAGAAATATTTTCATAAAATGCGCGAAGGCACTTTTTTGAGCTCATCGATTGAACTACTGTTCTAAACAAATGAAATAAAAAAAATGTAATGTTTTCTCTTATTCAGTCAAATAGTGCGTAGCGGCCTCGGAATTTTTAGATATCATTGATTTTATATATTAAAAAATCTCATTCTAAACCAAACAACTTCGAAAGTTGCTTTAAGTTAACTTTGAATTTCTATAACCTACGACACTATTATTGAGCAAAATTTATAACAGAATAATTGTTACTTCATGAGGAATATAGATTTTATAATAAATTTATTATCCTATTTCGATAAAACCGATAAATACTTACAACTTCAAAATTACTACAAAATGCGACGCGCCGGCCGTCGGAACTCAACTTATTCTCGCAGAGTGGAGATTTGTAATATTAAGCATGAATTTATTATACTATTTCAATGAAAACGATAAATACAACTGCAAAATTATTACAAAATGCAAAAATGGGTATTTTACGCAAAAATCACATTTGAGATGTAATTGGCCTCTTTAAATATAACAGATTAAATAATTAAATGAAATTATAAAAAAAATTAAACTTTAAAGGAACTAATTAAAATACTTAGCTTTATAAAAATTTACACAAAAACTGGGCAGTAGGTATAATGCAGCCCTTTCGACGTTAGACGCTGTGTTGTCTGACTTGCACCATCCAAGTGAGATTATGTTCGTCCAAACGTAACGACAAGCTTATGTGTGCTTTGACAAATTAGGTTATTAAGTCCGAACTACCGCCTTAACAGTTTTATCACCAGTAATTGTTTTGATGTCAGTGGCTTGTGTGAAGTCCCATTCAATTCTATTGTTGGGTGTGGTAACTTTCAAGATGGTAGGTCAGTGTCGGCGATTACATTTCGTATGGAAATAACGTATTCAAATTTGCGTTGCAGGAACCAAAGTAAGTCAACATTAGCTTGAAATAATTGAAATTTGTAGTGAAGTAAGCATGAATTTATTCGAAATATAGTGTTTTGATAAAGTGCAAAATGCACCTAAATAAATTATTTATCTAGTTATGTACTAATTAAGTGAGCCGACCGACGATCTGGTAAAGGTCGCGGGTCGCAGGTTGCCGCTGGAGGCGAGCAGCACAAGGCCAGACGTGGTGGAGATCCTTGGGGGAGGCTTTTGTCCAGAAGTGGACGTCTTCCGGCTGATGATAATGATGATGATGCAATTTATAATAACATCAATAGTATGGTTACATGCTCATACCAAAGCTCATATTATTTAACTTTAAGTTTCGCATTCGTAGTAAAATATAGACCGAACTTAAAATTAGTAACCGAAATATCGCCTTCAATTACAACTAATTTTAAGCCAAATAAAGATTGTCGACATTTTATTAGAGTGCGGTTTGTGTAGGGTTGCCACCTTTTTTTAGGACGAATAGAGTTTTTTTTCTTTTTGTTAGAACAAAATTAAAGTACATAGCATAAAAAAGAGTATTTATTTATTTGTCCTTAAAACGTATTTTTTGTTGCTCTTTGCGACATTGAACAAATATTTGTCCTTCTTGAAGATATTTACAGCCTCTTTGCAGTCATAATTTAGATTTAAATTATATAACCAACTCGTTTTTTATTTAATTTAGGGTAGATCTATTCCTTTCCTCTCTCCACTTTACATTCATAAGAGAGAAGACTCTCTCAGTGAACTCTGAAGTACTCATAACAAATAACGATCAGTTTTTCGTAAATAGAGTTTTTTAGCGTACTCTATTGGTGTCGTAGATTAAAGAGTACGCATACATGAAAAGGAGTACAATACTTTATTTTAGAGTACGGGTGGCAACCCTAACAAGTTTGTGGTACATGTCCCTAATAAAAAGAGTAGTTCATTACATGTCACTGGCATTTTAAACTTGGTTACAAAAACTAACCCACGTAATGTGTAAAATATTAAGTTCTCAAGTACTTAACCATAACCAACATTTGGACTTCTCTTTATAAATAATCCATGTGAACCTGACCTTCCCCAAGGCACACCGGTCGCCGTGATGAGCACAACACATGTTGCTAGTTGTCGTAGCATGCGTTCTTATCAGGGCATCATCCTTAATTTATGCTTTCAAAAGTGCTATAAGTGTCTTACATATAAATCATTATATTTATAAAGTTAGCTCACGCACCATCGCATGCATAGAAATAGTTGTTTTTTACAATAATAAAAAGGATATTTGCATGCGTACAGCAATGCAATTTTAATAACAAACCAATTATCTTAAAGTTTTTAAATTAAAAAAATACAGGCGGTGATGAGCCCATCATCGGCGATGGGCTCACCACCTGTCACGCTGAGCACATGTGCAGTCGCTATTTGGTGCAAAGTGGACTATGGCAGAGGACTGCTTTTACGGTCCTCATACTCTCTGACAACCCTTCGGGGATAATAGTCGTGATTATAGTGTAGGTATGTATGTAAAATACACTACGATGATATTTAGGGTGTTCGGTACTGATAGGTATATTATCCCGCAACTGCCATCTTATATTAGGTGCAAAACACGGCTATTTGAATGGGAGCAATTGGGAGCAACTCAGAAATAGCAAACAGGAAATCAGATTTAAAATAAACTGTCTACGGCTTGTATCACAACGGTCACTATGTTAATTATAAGTACTTATATATAAAACTAGCGACCCGCCCCGGCTTTGCACGGGTTACTACCCGTACCCGTACCTAAACAAATTATAGCCTATCCTATAACCTTCCTCGATAAACGATCTAACTAACACTGAAAGAATTTTTCAATTCGGACCAGTAGTTCCTGAGATTAGCGCGTTCAAGCAAACAAACTCTTCAGCTTTATAATATTAGTAAGTATAGATTGTATCTGTTATTTTGATTTAGTAGACATAAACTTAAATTTCAGCTGTTTAAGTTTATGTCTGGAGCTGCGCCTCCCTCTTACTTGGTTCCACAGAATACCAGCGCCATGGCATGTAAATGTCACGGCATAAGCTGAGTGGCGACCATTTCGGTTGCATAAGGGCCAGAGCAAACATGCTACTTTTAGCAGCGGCGATCGGCGATATAGACGCGTTTTAGAAGCTGAATGAAGCGACTGAATCGCTAAAACGCGCGGTTCCTGAAATCGCAGAGAGTCGCCAAACGCGATGCCAGTCGCAAAGTCGCCGATCGCCGATGCTAAAAGTATCATGTGTGCTGTAGCTCTAATGCCTACATTTTTAACATTGAAAATGTTTTTTCGTTCGCTCCAGTAGGGCCCCCATTTTCGCTGAAAGTGCGACTCGCCCGTGGTACCCTTAAGGCCACAAAGACTTATGAGGGCTCAAAAGACGCGGAATTTGAAGGGGTTTAAAATTTTGTAAAAATCAAAAACTATTTTTGGATATTAAAAAAAACTACTTTTTTTGAACGATAAATCGTGTGTTTTCCCGAAAATTCCCAATATCCCGAGGACGGGGCCGAATAAAAAAAAATTAAAAAAGCACCTCGGTATTGAACTAAGGAACATTTTACCTTATTGCACTTTTTTGATATTAGTAACGGTTGAGGCTGTAGAGGTAATAGCTCAAAAGACGCGAAATTCGAAGGGTTTTAGGATGAAGATCCAGATGAAGGATTAGGATTTAAGTTGGTTTTGAAAAAAAATTTTTTTTTGGTTCTGAAAAAAAAATTAAAGTTATCGAAAGAAAAATTACGCGTTCTTACTGAAAATTGCATTCGATAATCTGTAATAAGTAGGTACATTTTCAATGCCCTTTCAAGTCGTGTAGAGCACGAGATCTGTGGATTTTTTTATATTTATTATGTTCAATTGTTATATTTATGCTCTGAATAAACATTTTTCATTCATTCATTCATTTATTTTATTCATTCTCTTTCTAGATCTGCTAATATTTTCAATTTTTGACCAGCTATTACCAAACATCCTATAATAGTATTTTTAAAAAAATTTCAATTTTTTAAATAAATTAAAATAATACTCAAACTGTTTTAGAATTGTCAAAATAGTCACCAGTGACTTTGAAGACGAATGAGAGAACTCTCGCAATTATGATTTAATTTCATAGAGTGAAAAATATTGTCACAAATTCAAAGGGTCAAAAAAACAGGTTTCTAAAGTAGCACTTAACTTCACACAGTGGTTGACTCGAAGCGCACCCAATATGAAGCGCACCCAGACCAAGCGCACCTAAACTATTCCTCCTAGATAGATATTTAAAATATAAATTTTTCATTCCTCGAAGCGCACCCACGGAAAAAAATGTTGAAAGAGATGTAGTAACTATCAGAAAATATCGATAACGAATAACGTACGTTTATTTTTATTGATTGATGGTAACTAACTACTACTACTCGTTCATTTCTTTTTTCCTAATAGTTAAAGGTAAGTGAGATCACTAACGCGCCTATCTACCTCTTTTCATTTATGTCTCCCTGGTACTTTTAGATCAAAATGACTGTCATGATTCAATTTATTATTGACGTAGTAAGTTGCATAAGCACCTAGTCCTAGTCTCTATCGACATCAATATTACGAATCTTTTAAGCTCCTCTCTATTTTTGTCCGTGGGTGCGCTTCGAGGAATAAAAAATTAATATTTTAATTACCTATTCTGAAGCGCACCCGACGGGTGCGCTTGGAGGAATAGTTTAGGTGCGCTTGGTCTGGGTGCGCTTCGAGGAATACCCCATTAAGAATCCTTTTAGTAAAAAAAAAGAAAGTATTGCAACTGAAAGTGACAGTGAGAAATAACACAAGGAAAACCATAGAGATGGCCGCTAAAGAACAAATGCAAGATATAAACTCTATACTATGACTCGATGAAAAATGTTTGTAAACAAATTAGTCATCTATTCATACTTACATATAATCACGACTATTTTCCCCGCAGGGTTAGTCAGAGACTAGGCAATGACGACAGCAAAAGCAGTCCTCTAACATTGTCCACTTTTTACCAAATAGAGACTGCAAGGAACGGGTACAATCCAATTATATGAAATCTAGTCCAAATAATTTTGCACTGATTTATTATCAATTACTTTTAACCACGTAAAAATATACTATCATGACTAAAGTTCCAACTCAGAATATTTTATACAAATCAAATACTTAAGCGTTCATCTTTCGAGACAATAAACAAACAAGACATGTTTTTGACTTTTTGC
The DNA here is from genome assembly GCA_963921215.1 of Scoparia ambigualis. Lineage (NCBI taxonomy): Eukaryota > Metazoa > Arthropoda > Insecta > Lepidoptera > Crambidae > Scoparia > Scoparia ambigualis. The sequence continues at coordinate 3,031,824 of OY992521.1, forward strand.
AATGTAAGTAAGTACTGGCCGCTGGTCAAATAATTATAAGAACGCAATATCATATCGTTTTTAAAATAATTCTAAATTCAAAATATTAAAAAAAAAAATTTTCTCCTGTGGGTGTAGTTCGGGAGTGTTTTGGCGGCGTTCTTTCAAGTGTACAAATAATTACATGTTGTTAAATATTTAATATTTTTATAAAAAATATGGAAAAGCAAAAAAGTTGCGCTTCTACGACAAGAAAAATTATAATTGCTCTTTATGAACGTGATTGGTCTTACAAAAGATTGCTGATCAAGTCAGCGCAATCAGTTTCGATGCTAGACTGGCCTGCTGCAAATAGCCAAATAGAAATTTGTGGCGTAAATTGAAGAGGATCGTGTCCGCTAAAAGAACAAGTAATCTAAACCAGCTTTACGATGCGTTTGTGGAATCGTGGATCGTCATTTCTATTGAAACTTGCCAAACTCTGATAGCCTCGATGCCTTTTCGATGCAGTGCTGTAATTGCAAACAATGTTAATCCTACCAAACATTTATTTTTATTTTTATAAATTACAGTGATACCTCCTACATTTATGTTATTCAATTCATTGAATTTTATTGGTATTTAATGTAATAATATTAGTTTCAGTTTATGTTCTAATTATTTGTCCAGTATAAATAGACTTCATACATTGTTTTCGGTACGAGTCGTTCTTAATTCTATGACCACAACTGTACCTATAAGTACATAATCTATTGGACAACATTTATGAAATCGTTGAATTCCCATTGCGTTTTTTCATCTGCTGTTCATTCAATTTATAAAAATGATTAATATTAAGTTTATATACAAACTTTGGAACTCTTTGATGCAATGTCGATCACTTTGGTCTAGCTAGGTATCTATAACTTACCAAATACGTTGTATATAAAAGTCCAAGCCAACTCAAATACCACTACATATTCTTATACACTATCGAGTGTTAGTCAGCTCAGAAATAAACCTTCGGCGGCCGGATACATATAAATTCAACTGTTATTATGGTTAACCAAGTGACAAGTATGATAGCGCGGATATCTAAATTAAATATGTAATTAACTAAAATCAGGTTAATGGACCGATAGCCGTGGCTTTGGATGAATTAACACAGATTGGTTCAAAATAGTAGTATCGATTTCACATAATAGATGGAGAATGAGCTCGTAATTTTTATCGACGTCACGTTATTACGAAGTAGCAGCTTGCTCTTGGTGAATAGAGGTGTTTTAGAGACTTGTAATGTTAAATAATTCGCTATAGATGTTAACCTAATGGGACTTGTATAATATCACCAATCAACTTGGAAAATTAGACTACCGCAAGTTTCAAAGTTTGAAGACTAACTTGAATAAGGTTTCTAAATAACCCCTTTTGGTTATTTAGCAACCACTTGAGGGCAGTCAACATAACATAACGAGGAGAGTCGTTTATACAACAATATAAGTCATCCATAAAGCAGCAGCGATAGTTTAGCAAATCTACAACGATGCAAATTTCGAATCATTTAACGTCTAGACAGACAATGACGCTGCTAATGACAACACATCGACACAGAATGAGGCTAAAGTGAATTGTGTGACATCTAGTGTTATTTTGATTGTAAAAGCGTTTTAATCATACGGACAGCCGTCTGGCTCTGCACTTACTATTGACCGATTTACGATTATTCATTATGAAAATGTGTTTCGTAATTGCATTGCAATTATTAAATAGGTGAATCTAAAGGTGGGGTATTTAACAGTATGCAGATATATAAGATAAGATAAGAACCATATTAAATATATTGATTTCTTTTTTTCTATTAACCTTCATTCCCATAACGTCCTTCAAACGAGGCGTGAAGAGGCACGTTCTAGGCCGGCAGGGCTCTCTAGCTAGCCACGCTCTAGCTCACATCAGCCAGTCACTCTGACTGATGTGATGCTGCTTCTTTTTGACGCTGCACCAGTTGTCTTCGCGTCTGGACTCAATATCCATATGTAAAGAAAATGAGATAAATTCCTAGAGAATGCGTGACAAAGACAGACGAAAGAAGTCACGAATTGTGAGGTTTAATATAAATTGATGATATGGTCGTCGACGAATGATAATGCAATGTTAAAACTATAGGTTTTGTCCTATCATTAATCATGTAATATTCTATATTTTGTATTACCTATATTTTATTTCTACTACTAATTATAGTCGCCTAGATTAGACACCTCGGTGGCCGATTCGTGAAGCACTTGGAAAGAACTTGGATTAATCCCAGTACGTCCAAAGTATGTTTTAAATGTTTCGATGCACATCCCGGGTTTGTGAATCCGCAAACTTGGTGATTAAGCCATCAACTACTACAATTACAATTACTTGTATAATTATTTTAGACAAACATTCTTTGATTTTTTTAAATCTCTGAATTTCAACTTTCCACTTTTGCGCAAGCACATGTTAATACAAAAACCTACAAATCCTTCTCTCAAATAAACTTCACGTTAAAAAAACGTAGTTTTACCTTCAACCTTTGGCCGGAACAATAAATAACTTTTTTTGTTTTTACTTCATTCTGTGTATTGTTTACTTAGTAACAGGCAGGCGTGCCTCAGGGAAGCGCGTGGGGTCTCAACTTATATTTGCACGGTTTTTGACGTTCTTTTGTATCGATAGCAGGACAAATTGTAGGCCTTGTTTTTTGCTTCGGGTTGTTGAATGTCAGAAATTACAGGTGTTTCGATTTGCATTGAATGTTTGATGATTTTGCTAAAACAACTTATCAGTATTAGACAATGTGTAGTCCTAAAGTTGTGTGTAGTTCAAAACGCTTGATGAACTGGCTTTTAATTAACTAAAAACCAGTATTTGAGTCTTATCACCATTCATATTAAGATTGTATTTATTATCTTAAGTGGCATTTCTCCTGTGCAGCTCATTGTACAAAGCTCATAGAGATAATGAGCATGGTAAATTGTTTTCGTTAGTCATACCTTTTTAAGAAGATCGCCTCTCACCGCCTATTGCGTTGTTAATGGGTTGTTAGAGTGCGGTCCATTTGAGCGCGGAACAGTGTCTTGGTCTCACTACTACTGGCTTTAATCTTACTGAGACCACGTGGTGTTTAATCTTTGGCCCGTTTTCCCACGCGATTGTTAGCTTAGTAAATGACAGTTACATTGCAACTTGTCGAGCGTTTTGTGTAAATTCGCAGATTTCGACAGGTTAAGTTTAAATTTATTAATAGACCTTTTAAAGGATAAGTAAGTGGAAGTGATTAGAATACCTGCAGGACAAAGGCCTATCCTGTCATCACTACAATTGATGGTTACTTCAATATAAACAAACCATATTTGTATTGAATTATACGGAATACCCTATCGTACTATATAATTACTGAATAGAATTTAAGTGAAGGTTAAGCTTTAACATATATGAGAAGAAAGAGGAAATATCAAACACCAACAAAGAGTCCTTAAAAATACTCCAACACTACGAGCTACAGGAACATAACAAAACGAAAAACAAGATTCAAGTGCACTATGCAAGCACGCACCGCAAACTCGATAATCCACAGCTACGTTGCTTTGACTTCAACTCAGCAAAGCGGCGATTTTTTCTCCCGGCAACAATACACGGGATTCTTTTCTCGGAACCATCAGTGTTTTGGACTTCACTCATTGTTTTCTAAGAAATGGGAGCGGTTCCGCCAACAATGGGGTAAAGGCATTGAATGGTGACCGCAAATAGGGTAATGCAGTGCAGATGGTAACAATGGCCTGTACCGATATATGGTCCAGTCAGATGCTTCATCGAAAGCGAAAATGTTGTATTAGATTTTGCATATTGTACACTCCCTTTATTTTGATAGTGACTTTATAATAACTTTTTAAACCAATACATGTGAAATCAATCTGTCAATAGCTGTTAATGATCGAATAAATTAATTAATGTTCTTCCGGTAAAAAGAATGCCACTTTTAGGCTTGCGTTTTCGACTTATGATCTAAAAAGTACTGCAAAAGCTGAACAGCCATACATCCTAACGTATTAAGGCCAGTCATGATGATTATTATCTAGACAATAACTTTGAGAAGGAGTTGTGATTCCTTTACATAAGGAAGTACAGCTTCTCTATCATTACATAGTTTTCCTAAAAATGTAAAGTAACGCTTATAATGTGTACACTTGCAAATTTAAATTCTTTTTTGCACTTATGTTATACCTACAAAAAAACTGCTACATACAACAAATGGTTTGTTACCGCCTCGTGTATTCCTGAGCTTTAGATATAGATATATCTTCGATAGAATTATGTTGCTTCAAATATAATTCTCAAGCATCCACTAGTTTAGAATGCGTTGGGGATCTAATTGAAAATTTATATGATACTGCTATTTGTGTAGTAGACAGGCCATCTGCGGGCAAATCTGACTCTACATAATTCGGCACACCTTGTCTTTTCTGTACACTTAATAGAAATCCTGAAGTGTATAAATTGGTTGCGTGATCACAGTTGCGTAATGTTGCAGGTTCTGTAAGTAATCTAATGGATCCATCGGCTTGTTAAGTAAGTATGGTAGACAACAATAATAATTATTTTGTTTTAAACTTGATGCTTGGTGTTACCTATTTTATTAAAGTACGACTATTTATCATTAGAACCACATGCGGCTTTGCACACAATAATAAATATTAGCATTGTAAACATTGCATTCATGCATATTATACTTATTATACTTATTATACAGGGTGGAAAGATCGAATGCCACATGGATGGCAACTACCTTAAATATTGGAAATAGCATATTCTGTGTAAAGAAGGCTTTCCTTTATATATAATAATATATAAAGGAATAATAATATTGCTTCATAGAATACGGCATGTTATTTTTTGTCGCATTTGACTGGCTCGAGTCCCGCCTAAGACAAGCTTTTTCTCAAAAATCCATAAATGCAGAATTTATTGTTTTCAAAAATAAAGGAAAGTCTCCTTTACGCAGAATGTGCTATTTCTAATATTTAAGGTAGTAGACATCTATTGTGGCATTCGGCCTTTCCACCCTGTATAAATTAAAACAGGAAAATAGCACTGGGTCTAAAAATACAAAATCTATCTAAATAAAAATCTAAGTATGTTCGCGCATTACTTCGGAACGGCTTCTTTGGCTAATTCTTTTTTGGTGTGTTGGTAAATGTCATGACAAGGTTTGTTCAAAAGTTTTTAGATATCCGTCACGGGCGGGGACGTGGATTCACGCGGACGAAGTCGCGGGCGGGCCGCTTGTAGGTATCTAATAAATTATAAAAGCCTCATTCGACACGTCATTAGTTTGTTACGAGGCAAAACTTTCTACATTAATCCTGGCTTCCTCCAATAATATGTTTAAAGTCACACTGTAAGAGTCAGCAGTCTCTCATTAGTAGTACGCAGTGTTATCACTTTAAGTCAACGACATTCTATACACATGGACATCGCATCAGCGCTGTCTGAGAAACATCCTCGGTACGCTTAATGGCGGTGTAAGTCTCAGAACAATGTTCTGAGGTGTAGTGTACCTGCGTTTTTAGTCGTGTGTCATCGGAAAAGTCAGAAGGAAGCCGAAGTGTGTCAAAAAAAATTTTTTTTTGACACGTCAGAAAGACAGTCAAAAAATACAGTCAAAAGAAAACTATAGAGTCACCTAAAAATCTAAAAACCTTTTTTGGCCACATTTATTTCATCTGTAGGCAAGCAAGCAAGTATACGTAAGAAAAACATCGAAAATGGTATAAACGTGTTCTTGCACCGCCAGTGTAAATTAAAAATGACTTATTGCCAAACGGAGTGATTGTACAAAATGTAAATATTACAATAACATTTTAGCTTTTTTGCACATAAGATTAGGAAAAAGAATTAGCGCAAATCAGTAGTAAGACCAATCCGAATAATTTTACAAACCAAATACCTAAGTCAAGCGTCATTTGTTCCGATATTTTTTTATAAATTGGAATGCATCTCGTAAGAATTAAAGTGTTATTTATTACAGTTCTAGATAATTTTCATTCACACATTTGTACGAATTTTCTTTTCTGCATCTACACATTTGTACTAATTTTCATTTACAGGACTTGACTGCTGCCGAACAAGAACAACCTCTATCATCACAAACAACAATTAATAGCCCAATTCATTTTCTAAATGGGAATAAAGTTACCCGGAATTACCTTGAATTCAGAAAAATGTAACCTTTTTTTGATGGATTTTTTATATGACCTCAAAACTTTTGGTGTTTTATGTTTAATATAAAGAACCATGACTCGTTTCAGAAACAGGGTAAACATAACTTCATTATTTACAGATTTTTATAAAGCTGATCTTAGCCGAGAGTAGAATTAAATAAAATAGAATACAAATATACGCTTCGATGGCCGAGGTCAAGCGCTCGGCTCGATATCCGAAGGCCCAGGGTTCAATTCCTCGGTCGAGTAAATAATGTTTTCGGATTTTTCGATAGCCCGGGTTTGTGATTAAGCCAATACCCATCAATTGTAGCGATAATTTGATTTCAATGATGGATGCCTTTGTCCTGCAGTGGGACAGTATACAGGCTGTACTTTTCTTACTTTACAATACAATTATAACATATTTCTTATTTTAATGAGCATATCGATAAAGAGTGAAATTTATCAAATAATTATATGTATAACATTTACATTAAAAAAAGGCAAAATATATGTCACAGTCGAAGAAAAAATAATTATTTTTAATAATTAAAAAAAATTAACAGCCCTTTGCTACTCCGCTGCTTCTCTGTTCCAGTCAGCTTCAAAAATCAGTATACGTAGCGTAGGTTCGAGTGCATAATTTTTATACATGACAGATGTTTTAAAAGATCGGGGTATCAGCGGCAATGTATGAAAAGATATGGTGAAATTCTTGAATTTCACACGCCTTGGCATGTACCACATTTTGACTGCGTTATTGTACCACGTGATTAGTCCATATGTATAGAATGTCATTTGCTTTAAGTAGTAACAATAATTTAACAAAATATACGAATGGAATTTGAAATACATTTGTTATTGTTTTCAATAGTTAGTAAAATCAGAAAAGAAAGCTCAAAATTATTACCTACCTTCGAGAAAGTACCTACTATGACCTACTATGATTATTTATTATTATACTTACTACTACGAGTATAGTTAACTATCGTTAAGCGGCTCTGTCCATTTTCATAATGGCGTCAAGTTAAGTTCACAAAGAGCTTTAAACCATAACCATTATTAAAATGGATTGTATTGTCAGGATTGTCCGTAAGTCTGTGTCAATTTTCAAGCGGTCTCTGAGTGTTACAATGATTAGGATATTGTATTAATGTATTGCGTCGGGGAAGGCCTTCATCTCGCCTGATGGTAAGTGATGATAAGGGCAAAGTTGGAAGTGCACTTAACCCAGAATCAACTACCGAGGATGATGAGGATTTTACCTGATTGACGGAAAACGACAATGTTTCTATTAATTATGTTTTTTACCTTTTTATCACTTACAATTGTTGTTTTGGCGAAATGTCTTAGATAATCGTTACGCGTAGCGGTGAAAGAATATACTACCACCCCCTTTCCTTCCTTGGGTGTCGTAAAAGGCGACTAACGGATTAAAGACTGCACATACATCCAACAGCAAGAGCGGCGATGGGCTCAACACCTGTCACGCTGAGCACATGTGCAGACGCTATTTGGTGAAAAGTGGACTATGGCAAAGGATTGTTTTTGTGGTCCTCATTGCCAGTATCTGACTAACCCTTCGGGGATAATATTCGTGGTTATATGTATGTATGTATGTTTTAGATATTGATGCTGAAACACACCCTATCATTTGTCTAATCGAGTAAATTAATATCGTTGAGAATCATAGCTGCATCTGAGACCAAAACGATAGTGACAATTGAATGATACATTTATCGATTTAGGAGAAACACTGGCGCCACGTTTACAAAAAAGTATCCCTTACCGTAGTTTATACAATGTCAACAATAATATCCCTTGGCTGTGAAGATGACTTCACATTTCATAAAGATATGGCGCAAAAAACTGAAGTGCAAATTAGGGTTTTTATTAAAAATTCTAAATGGTTTATTTTTTCTTAGAAACATGATACTGCTATGTTCACATGATTTTTGAGTTGAAGGCCTTTTTTATTTCATTTGAGAATAGCCATAATTGGCAAATTTTTCTACGTGACATAGGCAGGAGCATTTGCTTCTTTATAAGCATTAACATAATTATTAATAATGAACCCCTGTATCATCATATCCGCCTAAACGTCTTAAATATAATAATTAAAAAATTTAGGTACACTCTATAATGTTTAATTTAGTTAAGTTTTGTAAAAAAGTGTAAGTTTTAATTTATTTTTTTAAATTGAAACTGAATGACGAAAAAAATATTAATGATTATAAATGTGTTAAATTTGCATTGCATTTTTATAAAATAAGCTGCAAAAAACTAAGTCGAGATCTCAAGTCCCGAAATAAACACTATAAAATAAAAAAAAAACCTTTTCACCAACTCCATACTGCTACCTCTCCTGATATTAACACTTGCCCACGGGGAAATAGGCCATAACCTCCCACACTTACCTACCTGTCTAGCGCTGTCCTTAACGGTTTTCAATTTACGACGACCACCGGGACCGATTGCTTCAGCTCGGTCAGTTTATGCAACATTCGAATTAAATGTCGCTCATTATTTAAAAAAAAGTGGCTGATACTTTTTTGTCCGTGTCGTTTGAGAAGAGTTCCTTGTTCTTATGACACCAGGAGACCCGATCCCCCTGTCTGTCACAAAGACGCTGTAGTTCTAGAAGTCTTAGAAATTGCTAGCAGTGGAAATTTCTATTGTGTCTGTTATTAAGACAGCTACGCTCGTATAGGTGAATATAGACTTGAGAGTGGACAATCAGCTGACGAAGCTGGTCGTGACTATGAAAAGTGACTGTGGGCCGTACTTTGAGCGCATCGGTAATCGCAGCGTGTGTCGCAACGCAATAATTTCAAATCAAATCAAAATACATATAATCACGGCTATTATCCCCAAAGGGTTAGTCAGAGACTAGGCAATGAGGACCGCAAAGGCAGTAGTCCTCTACCAGAGTTCACGTTTTACCAAATAGCGACTGCACATGTGCTTAGCGTGACAGGTGGTGAGCCCATCGCAGCTCTACGCTGTTGGATGTATGGGGACCTTTAGTCCGTTAGTCGCCTTTTACGACACCCAAGGGCAGAGAGGGGGTGGTAGTATTCTTTCAACGCTACGCGATACTGTTAAATGCATGAATTAACCAAACAAAATTCATTGGTTTTAACGCTTATATCAAGGGGTTAAGGTTCAAAGTATGATTGTAAATTTTTTTCAACATTATGCATTTAAGGGTTAAAATATATTTACTCAATAAACTTAATTTAAGCACTAATACCAATCAAAAAATGTTAAATTTTATTTTAATAGAATTTTATGTAGTAGTGTAGGCCACCTTCCTATGAACTAGCGTAATATGGTGGACAGAGAGAAACTTATAACTCCTCAAGATTTTAAAGAACAATCCTTAGTTTTTGTGTACTTACCAGATTCTCCAGGACAATCCAGGATGAGGTCGGAAATCCTAAGTTAGCGTAGTGGGCCGGACTGAGTCTAATGCATCAACAAACTGGGCGTTTCGAAGTGCTTACTTAAAGACGGTGAAGCGTGAAATATTTTTAATTTGGCCAGCCATTCTGGGTCCCGGTATTTGCGAAAGTAGTTACCTAAATATGCAAGCCGCTGGACCAACAAGCGCCGTATAAGGGTGGATTCGACCAAACTGGAATAAGGTCTTATACCTAGATTAAACGCCGAATTTGTATAGACTAATGTCGGAGTAAGTCTTATTCCAGTTTGGTCGAATCCATTCTAAATCATTTAGTACAACGTGTTACTACGTAGATAATGTGGACCATAATAGTACAGTCAATCACACTTCAGGCGTAACCACACCAGTATAAACTGAACTCGAATAACTATGAGAAAGAGCGAAAAGCAGATCTCCGATTATGCTGAAACTGTCAAGTCCGATGAGTTGTTGGCTGTACAACAACAAATCGCAGTGATTTACCCGCTTCACTCTGTATAAACACACGCATTTTAGAAACCAAAACTACTGCATTGCTTCGTATCTGCCGTCAAGAGTTCGTCGCCACTCAAGGCGTCTCTCCAAACATTCGCTACAGTGTCTTTCGGTTGTTTATTTATGCACAGTTTCATGTCCAGTGACATTTTAAGTGTTTTTCTCGCCTCAATACGTATCTTCAACGTACTTTTCCGACGTAACGCAGACTACTTTACGTTCACCAACTGTCATAATTAATATTTGCTTGTATAAAACCATGAGCCATCTCTCCTCGTGCGTGCCAAGACTACACAACTGACGTCTCTCTCATTAACTACAAAGTTGTTAAGCGCAGAATTAAGTGACATCTGACAGGATACAGATCACAAAGGGCCTTGTAAAAATTAAATGGTGTTTTATCTTTTGGTGTGACAGCATTGAGTGATCGCTTGCAGCGTGAAGTGGTCTCGTTTGAGGTTTTACTTTGTTGTGGCTCTCGAGTCTTTAGTGTCCTACGATGTGTTTATGTTTTCAGTGATGAACAATAACATTTCGACTTATGAATACTTAGTTGTGAAGTGCAATTATTGAGATTTTTTACATTGTCTTGTAAGTACCCGTATAATCCGTTTAGGAAGAGCACAGATACAAATCTTGCGTTGTCGTTTTGTGAGCACATGTGAATTATCTTATCTCATCACCTACCTACATTTTCATTATTATTCAGCCCGGCTTGTCCCGCTGCTTGACAAAGGTCTAATACAAATGAATAACGTAGGGAACTTTATTCATTGCCATAAAGAAAATTCAAATACCTAGTTATTTTTAAAGTGTAGAAAATCATAATTTTTAGCCTAAAACGTCCCATGGCCATGATCTCACATGAAAAATTGCAGAATACGGGGAAATTGGGCTTTAACCCTCCACGTACAGTTTGTTGGGTTTTTATGACTAAAATCTTATGATAGCAACTGCCTAACGTGCAAAACACGTTGGTTACCCATTCCTCGAGAAAGTAGCTTCATTTGCAAAATGGCAGCCGCTGTGATATCGAAGTTTTTAAGTAAAAAATCGAGAATATAATTAATGTAATTTGTACTGTAGTGCCTAGGTGTAAGTATAAATAAATATAAATATATATTTTATTTGTAGATAGTTATTTATTACATTTAATCTTAAATGTAGGTTCCCTATAACTGTAATGGTTAGGAGAGTTTTGTACCAAAAGGCTAATGCGTTGGCTTGGGTCACTAACTCATTATCGGTAATTGCGGCGTGTCTGGAATACCATTACAACCGTGTGATAATATTTGGTCAGATCCAATATGTGAGTACCAATAGAGATAAAGCTTTGACCACTTTTACTTTGGCAAACAAGCCTGCGCCATATTTCGGTGGAACAGCAGTTATTTGCAGTACTTCCTTTTTACTGTTGAATCAGTAGAACCGATAAATCGTGATGATTACGAAATATTTGCTAAACATTACAAAATTCTATGATGTTTATATATTATTTGATAGTTTGTAAAACGGGGCAAACACTAACTGCTCAGTACCCATAGAATTATTTCTATGAGTACTACTACTTCCCCAAGCATTTATTTTTAAGGTGTCGGTACTTTTTAAAATAAAGATAATAATACCAAATACTTAGCAGCATATGTAAGGCCCCGCTAAATATTTTACCACACGTTACATAAATTTAAACTTCTATACTGCATGGATGTCAAATTTTAAGTAACGCTTGTTACTATTTGGAGTTGATCTTTATCTGTTATTTTCTATTTTATTTTAACTTATTTGGGATATAAACAATTTATCAACAAATAAAAAACTGTTTATGAAATTGATTATTTACACGTTTATGACAACTAAAGTTTTCACAATTAATCAGCATTGATATCACACCTAACAATTAACTTTGTCACAACACAACTCTATCTCTGCAGCAACAATTTAATATATGTACCAATACCAATACCAATACCTACCTAATGAACGTTCAAACTTTTGTTTTGCACAAACTTTATGACACCTCCAAGATGTCTTCCAAACAGTAAACAATGGATGACAATGGCATGGCATTCTCGTCTGGTGTGGCAATTCCAAAGCTGGCGCCAGTGAGGGTCCTCCACTCGGTGGCGATACTCAAAGCTACTTCAATAATTGTGCAGGTAAAGAACTGCTCGGAACTGCGGCAATGTGTTACGATATTGATACTTGGAAGATGAAACTTTTTCGAGATTTCTGTTTACCTACTGTGTCTACATTTTTTGGGTTGGTCATTGTCAAACTAATTTGTAACTAGTTTTTAAGGTGTTTAATGTGAGGCGTTTGTGGCCCTGCTAAAGGATCTCAAGTATGCACGACGGCAGCATCTACACTTGAGCCAAATTCGATAACTTACATAAAATCTCCACAATTATCCCCGAAGGGTTAGTCAGAGACTTGGCAATGAGGACAGCAAAAGCGGTCCTCTACCATAGTCCACTTTTCACCAAATAGCAACTACACATAATGCTCAGCGTGCGTGACAGATAGTGAGCCTTAGTCCGTTAGTCGTCTTTTACAACAACCAAGGGAAAGAGGGGGTTCTTTCACCGCTGCGCGACCCGGTTACCAAAAAACGTTTTAATTATTCTAGAAATAGTGTTGTTCCTCACTGTTTTAATTATTCTAGAAATAGTGTTGTTCCTCACTGTTTTAATTATTCTAGAAATAGTGTTGTTCCTCACTGTTTTAATTATTCTAGAAATAGTGTTGTTCCTCACTGTTTTAATTATTCTAGAAATAGTGTTGTTCCTCACTGTTTTAATTATTCTAGAAATAGTGTTGTTCCTCACTGTTTTAATTATTCTAGAAATAGTGTTGTTCCTCACTGTTTTAATTATTCTAGAAATAGTGTTGTTCCTCACTGTTATTGGTTTTGTATCTACTAAATTATATACACTGCAGAGATCAACACTTATTGGTTCATAGATCAACTATAGAATTTGCGTGGGCGTTCGTTCAGCTTGTTTTCTTTGAGTTTTCGCCTCATTAAGTGCTTGTATACACGCATCGGATGCGTCGTCGGGCATATGATAAATGGTTGCCTAATATAAATCTCGGACGACGTTTATGGGAACATTATTTGAATGGCTAACATTCTTGGCATTGTTACTTAGACTGGTTGTTTAGACAAAACTCTTTCGTTCCCATTGCTCTGTTAAACAATTTATTATATTTTGATTTCTTTGACAGTTGTTGACAAGATTGGTAGTAACCAATGTCATTTATTTATTTATTTAATACTTTATGCACGAATGTACAGAGGAGGACTTAATGCCTTAGGCATTTTCTCCCAGTCAACCATTGAGTGGTGCAGAGAAATAAGAAATAATAATAAATTACATTATAAAGGAAGGTAGTAACTCCTAAAAAATAATACTTACCGGTTTTTTTATCTGTGCACATTCTGTGCATGTTTTTAATCTCACCGGAGATCTTGATTTAAAAAAATTACAAAAAACACATTTTGTCATCATCAGTCCATAAACGTCCCACTGCTGGGCACAGGCCTCCCACTTAACTATAGCACGTGGGGATATTGGGCTATAACCCACCACGCTGGCCCAATGCGGGTTGATGGGTTTTAACGACTGCCATCTTACGACAACAACCAACGGCTTAACGTGCCTTCCGAAGCACGGAGGAGCTCGAGATGTTTTTTTTAAATTGGTCACCCATCAGGTGAACCGGCATTACGAAACTTGCTTAGCGGGCAAGATCGCAAGCCAAACGTGCTAGCCGCTGCACCATCGAGCTCCTCCACATTTTGTCAATATGCTTATAATAATTTAAATTTCAATATTTAGGTATATCTTCCAAGTCGAAATTTTTAAAAACCAATAAAGCCAATTTTAATGAAACTTTGCATGCTGAAGTAAAACACATGGATTTAAATATAAATAAAATAAAATAAATTATTGATTTTTGAAAAACATTTTTAATTATTTTTAATTTTACTGAGTTATTGCGATTTTTAACTTTCTATAGTAGACTTTAAATCACAATAACTAAAAAACGTTTTATAAAAATGTTTACAACAAACTATAAAACAAAATTGGCATAATAGTTAAAAAAAAAATCGACTGGGAAGTTTGTATGGGAAACCAAAATGCGTAAACCCTCTTAAGGTAGATACAGACGCGAGAGCCTACCCACCACGAATGTCGAATTTCTTCAATTCATTTTAAAGAATTTCGAAATTACAAAAAGGGGTCATTCCGTTAGTAAATTTGCAGTGTCAATAGAGTCAGCTTTGACTTGGAATACAAGTGGCAAACTCATTATCATCAGGCTAGGCACAGGTAGGGTTGCTAGGTATCTTAATGAAGGTGATTGCTAGGACACCATATAGCAGGTTGATTTTTAATTTTAAGTAAGTTCAATTTGTTTTTTTTATCTTAAGATTGTTGTTTTTTTTTCCAAGTTTCTAGTAAGTGCAAATTCCAAGACTGATTGTGAATGTGTAATTCATAAATAATAATTATTAAAAACCTTAATCCTTATCTGAGTTTTTTTTATTGTAAAACTGTTGTCCGGCTTGAAAAGCGTTAGTCCGCCAATAAAATAGTGTGTTGGACTTTCCACAAACACCATGTCCGGCTTTTAGGGCAAAATGTCCGGCCTAATAAAGCGCTGAGTCCGGCTTTTTTATTTTAGGACCTGGCAGCCCTAGGCACAGGCGGGTTGCCATTGTATTTTGGTTCCTCATTGTATTTTTTACCATCTATACATTGTACGTTGCCTGAATTAAATTATTTTATTTATTATTTATTATTATTATTATCATTGGCCACATGTACTCAAAAATAGAGTATTGTCCTTTTTTTTTCATGTAGGTACTTTATAAACTGCGACACCAATAAAGTACGCTAAAATACTCTATTTACGTAAACCTATTTACGTAAATACAAATATTTATTAAATGTCGCAATGAGCAACAAAAAATACGTTTTTAAGGATAAATAAATAAATACTTACTTACTTTTTTTTATGCTACGTCCTTTATTTTTGTTTTACCAAAAAGAAAAAATACTTTATTCGTCCTAAAAAAATGTGGCAACCCTAACAGGCCTCCCCAAATAGACAACCGCACCTGAGTAAATTGTGCCATAACCCACCATGCTGGCCCAATGCGGAGTGGTGGGTAGGGCAGAGGACAAATGGACCAAGTGGCATAGTATCCATATCCAATCTATAATATCCATAATTTGTACAAAACATGTCTTACTACTTAATTCCGCCTGGAATTTTAAGGTAGGTAAAGTAGAAATTCTGGAGAGCGTTTTTGAACGGGTGATGATAATTCAATGATTTAATTATGAGTCCACTCATAATTACCACTCCTTAAAATTCCAGGCGGAATTAAGTAGTAAGACATGTTTTGTACAAATTATGGATATTATAGATTCAAGTCTGATTAAAATCTGTATATTCGACTTCCTACTTACCTATTACGCCACGTGGCTGGATTGTGGTCTAGATGTTTGCCTAGGATCGATATTTCTTAAGCAGGCGCATACGTAATCGCTATCAGACAACAGACAACCTTTGCAAGCCTTCCGTGGTGACAACAACAGTCGAAAGTAGGTGCATAACAGTACCTTTGTCTTATTATAATGACGATTGCTTTTCCGTCGTTTAAAGTTTTTTTCTTTTAGATACTTAAATTATACAATCGTTTTTTTATTTATCTAAAAGTAAGTATAGTCAACCGGGGCAATTCCGTCTGTAGGGGCTAATGCGTTTATTTGGAATTACATAAAAACTAATCGAACTACAACATTTTCTGCCCTTTAATGAAAATCAGCTGAAATGGCGCCATCAGTGTAAATTCTTAAGTAAATTCAAATAAACGAATTAGCCCCCATAGACGTAATTCCCCCGGTTGATTTATACAAATTTCTCCGTTCTACGTCACCACACTTACACTTTCACTTAACCCATCAATCCGCATTGGGCCCGCGTGTTGGGCCATGCGGGGCATATTGTCCTTGTGGGAAGACCTTTGCCCAGCATTGGGGTTGGGACATTTATAAGCAAAAGAAGACATTTATAAGCAGAAGATGACACTTCCACTAGTGATAGTCTAGCGAAATTTTAATGAAAAATAAAAACAAAAGTTGGCACTTTTATTTTTTATTTTCAGTTTTATTTAGGCAAACTTTGTAATCTCATTATGAGTAAACATTTTTTTATTGTTTTTATGAGAATAAATTCTTATAACCCAAATTTAGAAAACACGGAAATAACAATAAAACATCTGCAACTGCTTTGCTGAATAATTAATTAAAATTAAAGTATAGCCTACATAGGTACTGTCTTAAATCAAGTCGTCGCTCGCTACATATCCTACGCTACGCTTCGTGTCGATGAGCATAGACCCGTTTAATGCATCGGAAATATCCGAAACACACTTTGCCCGAGCTGGCAATTGGACGCTGGACCTCCAGTTGTCGGACTGAGCGTTTCGCAACTCGGACACATTTATTTAAAAGTTATACATTTCAGAATATAAGGGGCCCTACTGTGACACCTCTTAGAGCAGAATACTTTAATCTTAATATTAAAAATTCGTATCGGAATTTGCATAGTAAGATTAAACTGTTCTTAGAGTTGTTGGCAAGGCCCTAGGTTTTACTGTAAATACCATAAAGTCTAGGTATAGTAACTTTATGGTAAATACACATAATATTTTTCTATTTTTTTTGTGTACCCTTTAATTTCCTCTTGACAAGCTGCGGGCTACACTAGTAATTCACCACATGCCACCATTGAACCGTAAGTGAAATATTACTTAAGACTTTTATTGCAGCGCACAGCCTCACCCGGAATAGGCCATTGTTCAAACACAAACATTGTACGGTTTTAATAAAAATCAGACGCCATGTTAGAACTTGATAAATACATAAAATTGCTAGCCTATTACAATGGACGTTACGAACGCATACGATACAGCGTAAGGTTCCGAGCTTTTGTTATAGTTTCTTCATCTTAATTGGCACTTTCATGAACATTGTTTATTATTTAATTTAATCGCCTCCGTGGTCTAGTGTTTAAGCCCGGTTTGAGACCGGTGTTCCAGGGTTCCGGGGTGACCATAACCCATCAGGCAGGCTTCATGTGGGTTGGTTGGTATTACAAGCTTTGCTCCCAAAGATTCAAACATCTAATTATAAAAAAGGTTATAATAAATAACCATTATCTTATTATTATATTTATAATTGGTTTACCAACTATTGTCACATTAATACAATGAGATTTACGTAACAGCCTTTGGCTAAGTGTTACAATAACTTGAAGGTAAACACCACATGCATAGATAAAAACAAAAGCTATGAATTTTATAGAAACATTAAAAATATATTAAAGAAAAGAAAAATATAAAACAAAAAGAAGCAATACTCGTATACTTCGTAATAACTAATACTGAAAATAAAACTAAAACATGTCAATCAGCCAAGTCTGTGTAGTGACAACGCCACAGAAATGTCGATTCGATCGCTACATTCATTCGAAATTTTTTGTAAGGAGAGTCAGCTCCCAGAAACGTTGTTCTGAATGGCGGACAAAGTATAATCGGTCCGTGAGCCATTCTACAAGGAACACGCAGGTGTAGGAGTCCCAGTAAGTTAGTTAGTTTGTCAAAGAACTATAAGCTTTTGAGAAAAGTGTCCGTAGTTGGCCACGTTTCACCTTTAGAATATCGTTGCTATCTATATTTCTATGTATCCTTGAGTGCAGCAATTAACGCTGATATGGGACAAGGCACAAGGTTTAACCTTGACAATCCAGACGGAAGCGCATTAGCGATAGCCAAAAGCCCGTTCCGAGAAGCCAGCTCGGGTTCGCATACCGCGCTCACTTAGCAGCCATTGCTATTGTTTGACGGCTGTACGATGGACACCGTACAACAACGTACTTTTTAATTTCCGATTTCCCTTTATTAGCGGATGGTGTCATTTGTCAAAACAAATATTTTTCATATAATTTTAACGCAGAGGAGACTGAAACGATATAGAACAATGGGCCTGGATGTAATAAAACAAAAATGATGCGAGTTGTTAGATCCAAACGTTGCGGTTCCTTATTGAAAATTCTGTAGGATTGAACAAGATGTGAGCTGAGTTATTATTGGTTTAGTAAAAGTTAGATTACGTTCCAATAATTGTTAACTGACAGCGGATTCTTGAAAAATAAAGGGTGTTATTTAGACAATAAGAGTAGTCAGTACCTAGTTAGATAAGGTTATGACATCTAAAAGAATAAAAAATAACTAATTTATATGTTTTATTTTATACTTCTTTTATTATAATTAAAATATCATTTTAGAATTGTGCAGATGGAGCAATATGATCTTCGTACTAAGTGCTACAGCACAATTACACAGCGATCCATCGTGTCAACCAATGATATTTTACTATAATTAGTATCATGTCAACAACATCGTATCATAAGTATCCAAATCACAAGCGGGCAGTAAAATCCAAAAAAACACTTTCAAGTCAAACGTGTGTGTGAGCGATCTTCGGCGTCCAATGTCATAATCGTAAGGGTCTACAAGTATCGTACAAGTTAGGTAGTAGGTTAGCTTCAGTGTCCGTAAAAACAAATCAGTTGTCCTTAAAAATGAAAAACAAACAAAATACTTGTTGCAATGGAAAATACAAGATAAATGAAATTCCGCATCGACATGTTTTCTGGCAGATCTGCCAGCGCCAGTCAATCAGCTAGCATGCCAGTGCACTAAATATATGTGTAGACTAAATATATGATTGATTTTAATCACTAGGCAATAAATAATTATTTTAATATTGGGTTTTCTGTAATATATTTCATTTTATACTTTAACTATTAATGAATGCACTTAATTTTGTAATAAACTATTTTATTTTAATTCTTAGTCCATTTAATTGCTTTAGCATATAATTACTTTGAGTTATCATTTTTTTTTGTATTTCGCAATCGATTATTCAATTACTTAATCGATAATCGAATGAGTTAACAGACACCAAAAACCATATTATATTCTCCGCTCCTAGAATGATCATTAAGATTTTTTTTTGTTATTTCGGTACAAAAAAATATGACCAATTTTTAGATCATATCTCAACTTATTACACATTCGATCTCCTTTTGTTACGAATGTTACTGTGGATTTTCTTATCCAGCTCACAAAAATTCATCAATACTATTAAATTTTACCAAAGTAAAAGCCAAAGGCAAATTCCTTTCAAAATTCATTTTTTTTATTACCTAATTTTCCAATTTGTTAAAACAAGTTAAAACAAATTCCCATTTATCACATACATAAAAAAAATCCACAAATCTCGTGCTCTCACGACTTGAAAGGGCATTAAAAATGAACGGGTAATTTTCTTTCGATAATTTTATTTTTTTTCAAAAGAAAAAAAAAATTTTTTTCAAAACCAACTTTTCCAAAATATTTTCAGATCATCTTAAAACCCTTCGAATTCCGCGTCTTTTGAGCTAACACGCGGCGCGCAAACTCGCGGCTAAGGGCACCTCTACAGCCTCAACCGTCACTAATTTCAAAAAAAGTGTAATAAGGTAAAATGTTCCTTAGTTCAATACCGAGGTACTTTTTTATTTTATTTATTTTGGCCCCGTTCTCGAGATATCGGGAATTTTCTGGAAAAACACACGATTTAACGGTCAAAAAAGTCGGTTTTTTTCAATTTCCAAAAATAGTTTTTGACTTTTCCAAAATATTTTCACATAATTTTAAACCCCTTCTAATTCCGCGTCTTTTGAGCTCTCATACGTCCTCGTGGCCTTAAACCTCAGGGTATCACGGGCGAGTCGCACTTTCAGCGAAAATGGGGGCTCTACTCAGAACTCAGAAGGGCGAACGAAAAAAACATTTTTAACGTTAAAATATCACTTAGTTACTCTCTATTATAAGTATAAAATACTAGCGAGCGACAACGGTGACGCGACGCACGCCGACGCGGCAAAGGACGGCCCGCAGTTTCATCCGATCCTTTGATCACTTTCGTAATAGGTATTCAACCTACAACATCAGCATCTTTAAATTTGTGCAAAACTTCAGCTAGTGTGTTTGGGCTAGGCGTTTTTGAGTGAATAAGGATCTTTTTCACTATGTAATACTCGTATATACAACATGATCAAATTATCTATATATACGTTTCTTCTTATCTCCCGATATAAAACAACATTACTATTTGGAGAAGTGAGCTTTTTGCTTTTTTCCACACCAATTATACAGTATTATACAGTATTGATGTCAGGTGCATAAATAATACGGCCGGTAGTAAATACTTGAGTGGATTCTCCGATTGACTAACTTCGCAAGTAGCATTGCATACAACGGCTATGGCCTCCATTCACAAGCGTTCCCATTAAACAAGAGATGACTCCAAATTTCTCATCGTCATCTCAATTGCGTTGGAGCGGAACCCTTCTTGGAACCCGGCGGGCGGTCCGCGGTACCCTATTAGCGTCCATGTGATAACTGACGCCTTGTTCCTAACAAAAACTGGACCAGCATGCGAACGGGATCTGTGACAAATGATAATTGACCTGGAAACAGATTTGAGTTTCAATAAGAACAGTAGCAAGTCACATTGATAATTGATGTTTCTTTGGAGCGAGGAATCGGTCTTCATCTCCTGGTAGTATGTGACGTTAAATCTGAAGCCAGAAACGCAACACACCCGAAATCTTCAACCACTGAGGAACTTACTATAATAGTAGTGTTCCGACAAGATTCATTGTTTAAGTTCGAGACTTTAGTTCGGGGTGTAATGATAATGACATTGGCACGTAGATAATGCACAAAAGTTAGTAGGAAACCGTTGAAACTGCCAAATACCACTGTTTAACTGCCATTGACAGTCGGAGCATATAGTGTGGTGATTTGGAATGGTATGGTGAAATGGACGGTTGTTAATAATTATAATATAAATTAGTAATTATATTAATATACCGGATAGTTTATTTCTGCCAAAAATCGAGTCTAACGCCCTACCATACGTTATTCTGCCGCCAAGCTGCCTTTTTTGGAATTACTGTTTTAGTTTGAAAAGTACTCGAAAAAAATGTAAATCTAATGACCTCCGGTGGTCGAGTGGTCAGCAAGCCGATTCTGGCGTCGAGGTCCCAGGTTCAATTTCCTTTGGAATCAATATTTATTTATTTTTAAATTGTCTTGGGTCATTTGGGCTTATTATTATCTAGTCCTAGTTAAACTTCTTTAATTGGTGCAATCCTAGGATAGCTATTCATATAAATTATAATTTATAAGAACTAAAGCTTTATCTCAAACGACCCTCAGGTCAGTGATACCCTTTCACAGACGTTCAGTGTCCACTCGCTTCGGCAGCTTTCCATCAAGCCGTCTCTATGCTTTACTTGTAGTAAAACAAGCATTTGCGGACATGAGCCACTGTGCCAAGAATTCCGCAAGCCCCGGTTAGGCCGGTTCCCACGTTAGAGCGTCTACAAAGGCTGTTTGCTTCGCGTATTAGTGCTAGTGTCACCGCCAGTGTCACGCTGCCACTGCAACCCATACACCTACTGGTACTTAGAAGTGGCCGCATATAAAAACGCAAATTTTATTTTGTAATAATTAAAAACTATTATTTTAACACTTTGACACTACCCCACCCATACTCTTTCGTTAAATAGGTTACCGCCGAGGTTTAATTTTTACTCCGAGGGTAAAGTCGGATTAGTGTACTCATTCATTACTCCATGTTTATTAATAGTAAAATTTATTAACACCGATTTAATACTTAGAGTAGCCTTACTCAACGTTTATTATTGAGACGGTATAAATTTGTAAAACAAAATTAAAAAAAAAATATAGTGGATGGAGAGCCTGATAACCAGAACCAGATTTTTTCAAAATCTCGCATGTGTAATTAATAATAAAAACAATTATCAATTATGTTATTTATTTGTCCTAGCTCAGAACACCATCAAATAATAAGCATCAATTGCGTGGCTCAGTCTTACCTGAACTGAACTATCTATAACACACAAACCTATCACAATAGCCCGAAGCAAATTGCTCAATCATCGCTTATTTTCCATCACGTGCTTCGTGTCTGTTTACGTCATAATGTTAAGCCTATGGTTGCCCCGTTGACACCCGCGTTGTTTGTCGCGTCAATGATCGATGTGCGGACATCACACGGTCTGACGCATGACGGATAAACGAGGGTCGGGCGCGGATTTCCTAAATCGCAATTCGTCTGAATATCAAAATTACCTGTTTCTCATTTCGTAAACATCGCAAATCGTCTTAGTCGCAAAATGCCTATAATTCTATTCCTACCCATAAATACTTTGATTATAAAAAGAAGTTTCATAATCCGCCCAGGGATCACGTGTCTAAGGGTAAACCTACGGACTGAGTGAGTTTAACGCCTTATGTTACAATTGATAGGTGTTATGTGAGACACCGGTTGATTCTGTAGGATTATAGCCCAATAATTAATAGCTTGTTATGATAGGACGGTTTGAACTTTCCGATTTTGCTCATGGCCACCACTATGAATTCTAACTTCTTCTTAGTAAAGCTCGCATACCGAGAGCATACGAGATCACCAGTTTGTACTCGTATAAACATGTAACATAAAACTTTAATTTTTGTAATAGTCACACACATACAATATATATTCTTTAATATACATGGCCCTGCTGTTTATGTAAGGCAAATGAGCTTGCTTAGTACCACCCAATCCGGAGTTGGGCTAACTACTATGACATATAATATAATAAATGTATCATAAATTTAAGTATGTTATTATTATGTAGTTTCTAGTTGTATTAAATTCAATTATGCATTAAAAGAAAACTAATTAAAAAGTTTTTATCTTTTTATTTATTTATAATTCCAAACACTTCTTGATGTTGTTAGAAGACTGTAAACAGCATAAGCAGACGCAGTTAGCAAGTTAATTATAAATTAATGTTACCAGGTATTAATGATAAAAAAGTATTTGCTCTTAAAACGAAGGATTTTTCCTGAGTCACATAAAATAAAACAAATTAATCTACAATGTCCCACAATTTACTTACCTTTAACTTTACACTTTTTGGTCTTATATTAAATGGTGTCTTATAATACAGTAAGTAGTAGTAGTACAACGATTTTTATATAATTATTGATCTGTGATCAAAGCTTTTCGTTCATCAACTTTCACAGTAAGTAACAAGGGTATTTACGAAAGCACCGTGAAGCTTGCCGCATAACTAACATCGTAATAATTATGAAAGCTGCATCACAACTTCATTAAAACCACTTCGCATCTCCTATCTCATAATATTTGCTTACGAGTGTATACTACCTTTCGACCGCGGTTTTGCCCGCATGAAACTGTCTGTTATAAAGAAACATTGTACCAGATCTGGATAAAAAAGCTTTTATCACTGAAGCTCCTTTAATTTATTATCACTTAACTAAAAATCACGTTCCGTTGATCCATTGATCTCCGTTCTCCGTTTTCACGCAAAAGAAGAACAAACAAGCAAGCAGACAAGCACACCTTTGCATTTATAATATTAATGAAGATAAGCGGTGTTCACACTGATGTAAGTACCTACGTCACAAGCGTTAACTGAACGGTAGTTGTAGTTGGCCTCAGAAGTAGCAAAACACTAGTATCGAGTCATACCATGCAACTACTGCTTTCATACATAATGTTTTTTTTTATTTCTTATTTATTGGCTTGGTGTGGTTAGCACATTCAGCCAGTGTCAAATAAGAGAGATAATAGCAAATATTTTATTTGCATGTAGATGATAGTGAGTGCAAACATGAATATTTAAAGTTAAATGATGTTGTACTTGGTGATGATAATACAAATATTTAATGGTGAATTATATTCCTCCCAAACTTATTTGATTTTCAGTAAAGATGTGAAACTTTACTGAGATTTCACACGGACTTCTTGAGAGAATTTGAAAAGTGATGATGAACTATTTTGTTTTATTTGCCAACACCTGTGCACGTTCACGAACACGTAACGGTTAATAATCCACCCTTATTTCACAAGAATATTCTACAAAATACAAATTTTAAAAAATAAAACAGAACTGCTGACATGTCTATACACTTTCCCGTCAAGAAGTCCCTACATAATGGTTGCACGAGCGGATCGCTCCGAGCGAGTTGTTGTAACATGGTACTAAAGTTTGACGCTACTTCTAAGACTCTTTGTTGATTAAATTAAGAAAACATATTATTATTATTATAAGGCTGACTACGACCGCAGTACAAAGAAGTAGGTATCTATCTACACGACTGTACACTCGACATGACCGCCTCTGTGGTTTAGTGGTAAAAGCGCCAGCCTTTTTCCAGAGGTTTGTGTTCAACCCTTACAGACCATTAAATTGGTTAAGATGGCTCCCAATATTCACCAGATCGTCGGTTTCATCTTAATATACCTATCCTAATTAATGTCAAAAATTGTAAATTTTTCATTCACTTCATAAAAACGCGTCGCATACTGTCCGTTCCGCGTGTTTGCCGCAAGTGTGGACACGCCCTAGGGCTCACGAACGAGCTCTCCTCGTTGGCGGGTCTTCAACCTGCGCGTTATGTAATGCTAATTCAACATCACCATCTGTCCGTACGTCATTTTGTTTTGTACGCGAATTTGCATACAAATTAACAGTCGGATGTGAGTGGGATTTCAGCCCTTTGTTGGGTGGCAGTGCCAGTGTCGAGGGCTTTAGTGCTTTAATGTATGCTGTGGTCGGTACTTTGTAAATTGACATGGGTTTGGTCTATTTTAGACGGGCTTCTTTGTCTTCACGTCCAACGTTATGCACCGACTTGTGTCTTCTAGGTAAAAAAGTAAGGTAAAGTACAGCCTTTATACTGTGCCACTGCAGGTGGCAGATAGTCTGGACAACTAGTAGAGGCGGCCCCCTAGATGCCGTAGCCTCCGGTCCAGCCAGCCGCATAGGCCGTGGGAACTGGCTAGGCGCCCGGATGGGTTCCGAGAAGTGAGTGTGCTTACTACTCCGCGACCAAGGTGGACACTTGGGAATCGACTTTAGAGTCGACAACCCGAGCAGTAGCAACTGCGAGTTGTGCCCTTCGTGCAACGAGAAGTGAGCGAGCTTGACAGCTCCGGTTACCTATCTGGTCAATAGGCAGTGAACTACACGTGTTGACGGGGAAACTCTCCCGAGACACTAGTCCTGTGAGTACCGAATGAAGAGCGCGCTTCGGCGGGCACTGATTTGGCGTCAAGACCTAACGCAGATGGTTTCCTGCGCGAGTTGCTTTACTGGCGCAGGGACGTCTGGCACTTCTTGCATAACCTAACGGTTGGTCTCGAGGTGCCAGTACAAATAAAACTTAGTGATGTAAGGAGAGGGGATGTGCCACTGCAGGGCTTAGGCCTCCATCATTGAAATCAAGTCTTCGCAACATAGATGGCTATTGGGTTAACCACCACGCTAGCCAAATTCGGGTGGTTGATCACAAACCCGGGCCCAGCATCGGAAAGTCCGAAAACACAAATATGTTTTCGGACTTTTCGATGCTTTTGCTCGATGAATGATTGCGATGAATTTTGCTCGACCTGTATGATTTTTGAAATTAAAAAAATATTTTTGAAGAACTATAGTTTGAATAGTTTCACTATTTTGCTGGTAGTCACCGCACACAATAACAATAGGCTCCACGTTAAACCGAATTTTAAAATACTCAATGTTTATTATTTTAGTTTAAAATACTTTCATTCTACTCAGTATAATCTGTTACTAAAGTGCAAGTGTTTATCTTCGCCGGACATTAAGTTTCCAGTGCAAGTTGCAAGTTGAAGTATAATACATACAATACTTTTTTGGTCACTGTGACTCTCATAGCTAAGCTAAGAAAAGGTATTTTTTATATGGGCCTATAATAAAGTGCCCTTTATTTTTGGGTCACCTTATCTGATAAAATATTTAAGCTAGGTTTTAAAAAATATCATAGTTCGAGAGCTATTAAAAATCGAGGAACATAGGGGGTGATTCGGGTACCTGTAGAGCTGCTCTATTTTAGAGATTCCGCTTGACACTATTTCTTGGTACCTGTATAAGTCAAAACTATTTTCATAAAGACCAACCTACAGTGTTTTTTATATTAAAATTGTCTTGCTTCTTGTTAGAGTATATTCAAAGTTATCATTTACGAGCCGTAGAGATAGATGGTTTTACTCGTTTAGTACGATTGTGTTATTAAAGACAAACGTCTTGAATTCTTAAAATCCTTTCGCAGTGCATTCAGCTCTTCCAGTCTCTGTAGCTCAGTAGAAAGAGATATGTAGATAAATAGATAATATACTTACTTTTATTTGTTTAATAATAACCGCATTTAGAACTTTGTTGTCTATTAAATAAATTATTTTATTTTATTTTTAATTATTTTTTTGGAAACGTCATCTAATAAACTAGTACTCTAACATAAGTAAATTACAAAGTTACTATTAGGCGTTCCTATATGCTTTTAGGTTTTTTGCAACCATTAGTATTAAAAGAACTACCTATACTTCGGATGCACGTTCGGTTGTTATAAAAGTTCCTATCAGAGGCAAGTTGTCTTTTAATTAACTTGATATTTTTCTAATAAATTTCCAATAAACCTATGAATTACTATTATAAAAATAGAGTTATTTTGCTAAACATGCGTAATATAATCATATATTATCAGTCACATATTTTTATTTTCCCTACTATAGAAAATTATATACGACCAATAAAACCTAAATAAGATAAAATTTACATAGATTAAATGTATATTTTCTCATATATATCTTTCTACGAGAAAACTCATGCAAACCAATTGTTGTGTAACTTTAATTTACCCGTGTTCTACATTCATACACATAAAGGCTGACCAAGAGTCATTTCTACATGTAAATAAACACTATATATCACCTCAGCAGTGCACACATTTAATTATAGGATTAGCATAATGAAGATTTATTGTCGGTTTCATTGGATATTCAAAGTTAATGCAAGTTATTATGTCATGTATATTACAGTATTGTTTAATCGGGTGTACATAATGTAGGTCCTCGTAAAGGAATACGAGGAAACTATGATTTCATTGTTTTCTTAAGTTTGCGTGAACACACTACACACACCACATTGAAGATAAATACACTTACAAACAACATACATTAATGACGACTATTATCCCCGAAGGGTTAGTCAGAGACTAGGCAATGAGGACCGCAAAAGTGTCCTCTACCATCGTCCACTTTTCACCAAATAGCGACTGCACATGTGCATCGCCGCTCTACGCTGTTGGATGTACATCTGTGGATGTACATATGTGCAGTATTTAGTCCGTTAGTCGCCTTTTACGTCACCCAAGGGAAGGGAGGGGTTGGTAGTATTGTTTCACCAATACGCGACACAGCGAAACAAAGTCAAAGCTATTCGAAAACGTGTTTAAATACTGACCGGTTACATCGGAAAACCGATCCGGATCGCACAGATTCATCGGTTGCTTCAACTGATGTACACCAGAAAATGTGGATTGAATGACAGCATCCTGGCTTCGACTAATGGCAATAAGTGTAACGCCATTCACATGCCTTCGTTTCTTTGTCGGGGCTAACCGATTCGGGTTTATACTAGTTTTTAATGTCGGACCATACTGGCTAATTTAACATACGAATGCTGCTCTATACACATTTGCCAGCGACCGAATAACAAATTTTAAATGATTTACTTTGCCGGACAGGTTATGTGAAGGAAATAACATTTAGCGCTGACCCCCAAGTAAAATGTGACCACGGCAATAAGAAGAGATGATTGTGTTACTCAAACCCCTTCATCGACAATAATCCGCTGCGATCTGAACCAAAAGGACTACATCGAAACCGTGATTAAAAATGCCTTACGTAAACTCGGTGTCCTGAACAAGGTGCGGCGATTCTTCACGCCTGATCAGTTGTGTCTAGGCGCGGTCTTGCGTGGAGTATTGCTCTCACCTTTGGGACGGCTCCGCAAAGTACCTTCTCGATGCCTTGGACAGATTGCAGCGTCGCGCTGTACGCATTATTAGCAATGCAGAGGTCACAAACACTCTCGAGGCTTTGCAATTGCGTAGAGATATTGCGTCACTCAGCGACTTTTACCGCTTATACCATGGCAAGTGCTCTGAAGAACTCATTGACCTCATCCCTCCTTCTCCCTTCCTCCATAGGAGTACGCGTGCTGCTCTCCGGAGTCACCAATTTACAGTCTCTAATATTCCATCACGCACAAAGAAATTTGGTGACTCGTTTCTTTGTCGCACTCCCAAAAGATGGAATAGTCTACCAGCACACGTATTCCCTCCTACCTATGACATAGGGTCCTTCAAACGAAGCGTGAAGAGGCACTTTGTGGGACGGCAGAGTGAGGGCGACTGATACTACGTCTCTTAAGCTGCACCAGTTGTCCTCGCGCCTGGACTTCATTTCCACTTAACATCAGGTGGAGTGGGGTCATTAGCCGGGCTTAGTATTAAAAAAATATATATTGAACAATACCGCAATACGGGCCGCATACACACAATAATATCCTGCTAAAAATCACACTAATATTATAAAGGCGAAAGTTTGAGAGTGTAAATGTTTGTTACTCTTTCACGTATAATTGAATAAATCTGTTATGAAGGTTTGCCATCAGTTTGTAGGTCTACGTGGCGGGAGACCTTGTATGGTAAAAAGTCCTTTTCTCCCTATTCCTCAAGGCTTAATAATTATTGAAATAAGCTCTTTTGAATGTCACTACGCTATTGGTTTCCGGGTGTACGATGCCGGGCCGGCTTTTAAAGTGTATTTAAAAAAACAAAAAAAAAGTCAGCCTGGTCCACGGAACAGAATTGGCAAGATAACATTTTTTCGCATTTTCTTTACAGCGTGTCGATATTGGAAAATACCCTTGCTAACGTAGAAGGTCACTTTCTATTATTATATAAATAAACATACAAATTACAAAAGACAACCACATGCAAAAAAACACGGAATAGAGTAACTGTTCTGTGCAAAAACAATGTATAGCTTAGGATTAAAAAGGAAAACTTAGGAAAATCTTCAAAACCGCTTTTATGAATAGTAAATGCGGTTTTGAAGTAAATTTTCGCAAAGAAAAATACCAACCCATAGAATCCATCCTCATCAATTACTGCAGCAGCAATTTTTTTCATTTTCAAAGTTGCTTCCAATTACGTAATTGTTATTTGCACTTCATTAGTGTAGGAACAAAGTATCAATATCGACATAGCGTTAAAGAGTTATCGCTGACATTGTTTAAAAAAGTGGTGGTAGCCAGCCAAGCGGATTTAGAATAAGCACTACACGATTTGAAATCTTTATTGATATTCGAACCCACGACCTCTTAGGTGTGATACTTGCGGTCGAACCACTTGACCACCACGTTAATTGAACTAAGATTTAATATTATCGCGTACTTACTCTTTACCTGCCGTTATTAATTACAGCATTACTATGAATTACGTCTTCCCTTTTGGAATAAATATTACCTAATCGTCCAACAGTCGCCAACATAATTCTCATCTAATTCGCGATAAAGTTCCATTCGGAGTTTATTGCATTTATTTCTACGGCTACTGGTAACTAAGGCAATTATAACTTAAACTGTTACATAAAGATACTACTAATACAATCTGTGTTAGTCCGTTTGTTTACTCAATTGAGACTTAAGGCTATAAATGTTACCTGTAAATGGCTACTTTCATTCTGTTTTACGCGAAATCTGTCGACGGTATATCGTAGTATTTGTAACTTAATTATAACTAGACAAACGGAGAAAGAGTTACTGTAGCAAAAATTTTTAGTTGTGATTTAATTCGCTATATAATATTAACTCATTTATCACCGACCCGCACTAGGTCTGCATGGTGCACCGTATTGGGGTCTGGTATTGGTAAAGTTCCGATTTCACCATATAAGCATATGCTTTAATATTAGTATTTGTTAAAGCTGCGATCTCTTTACCCCGCCGGAAAACGGGCGTCATGTATCACCTATGTATTTATTTATTTATTCTAGGCATCCCATCAATTTTAGTTTCAAATGGATCAAACACAGTTTATGATAAAGACAGACTGATGACGCAAATAAAACAGGTAACCTATCATAAATTCCAAACATTCCTGTACGAATTGGAATTATTGTTTGAAAACGGTATGACGAAGTTTTAAATGCTGTTGCTTTTACATAATTTTGTTAATCCACGTTATAAACGTTTAATTTTTCCAGAAAAACTGTTAGCCGATTATCAAAACTACTTTTTTTCTTTTGGAAGAGGTTTTGTTTACAATAAATTTCATATCTAGAAGTATTCAAATTCGAAGTAACTTTTTTTCTAAAACATCATACCCAGATTTTCGTTTTCTTTTTGTTTTTTATATATTCATATCGATAATCGGCATTTCAAAACTTTGTGAATTGTGTTTACGGTAAAAAGAAAATTATGGAAAATAAAAAATTACAAAACGTTTTCGGCCAAAGAAAATTCATACAGGTAAATTTCGAATTTAAGAGGGGTTTCCATTAAAACAATAAAGGTGTTTAATATTTTGTGTTCAAGCAAACCCATACAGCGCAACTAGTGGAGTCTAGCTGATGATATCTCCGTCGGTTTACCGGTGAATTAGTGAAACCAGCATATTGTGCGATAGACAGCAGATACGACTTAAAAGGACGCGGAGACCTATTTTGAAAAGGTACAGTCACCCTAGAACCATGTGATAATACCTTCTTAGTGAGTCCATACATATAATTGGTTGCACGAGCGCGATCGTTCCCAACCAGTTGCTGTGACATGGTACTAAAGCGATAAGCTACATTTGCCGTAAGTAGGTTTTGGAATTTAATATAAATGCATGTAATGTAACAAGTACAGGTGTTTACTGCCCCACAGGGCAAAGGCCTACATCATGAAAATCAAGTCATCGCTACAATAGGCTAGTTGACTAAAATTCAAAATCATTTAAAACGATACTTTAAACAGGTATTTTATCCTAAAAGTACATTATTTTTCAAAAAATCGATCATTTTTCTACAATATTTATTTTGCGTTTTTTATTCTGATTTAAATTGTGATTGATTGATTGACTGATTAAAAAAAAACATGTTGAGTGAATGACGTCACGCCGTGCCAAACATCCGTTTCGTTCGAGGCTTGTTCATATAAAAGTCACAACAATAAAATAACACGATCTGAAAATTATAGACCTATATCACTTCTGACCTATACACAATCATGTTTTCATAAAACCAAAGCATCTGAGCCGACAGTGCCAACTTGCCTTAAAATCTATAAGATCACGTAATTGTGGTTCCGACTAAAACTGTAAAACCTTGAACAGAGTTGAGGCCATCAGTTACCTGGGTGTGATTGTTGACCAGAAGCTCTCATATGGAGCACATACATACTATGGATTCAGTCATACTTGCAGAATAGAATGCAATTGGTACAAGTATCTCGGTTGGACAAGAATAAGGTGTCTCAAACATATAAATCAGAGTACGGGTAAAACTATTTTGGCGTCCCGCAAGGAAGTATACTCGGCCCGTTTTTATTTCTGGTTTATATTAATGACCTACCTAAAATAACTAATCACCGTTGCATTCTGTTCGCTGACGATATATCGGTAGTACTAACAACAACAACCAAAAATCTAGATGAGCAAAAAATTGACATTAATAATACTATTTCATTAATTATAGACTGGCTGCATAATAATAATCTAATAATAAATATTAATAAAACTAGTTTTCTTAATTTTAATAATAAAACATTTGACATAATCTACCAAGGACATATACTTAAAAAAGAGAATACAACAAAATTTCTAGGTATTGAAATTGACCAACGATTGAACTGGAAGAAGCAAGTAGAGGTAGTATGCAAAAAAATCAATAGTTTCACTTTTGCTCTTCATAAATTATCTAAACTAGCGTCTAGAAGCACTGCACTTAGTACCTACTTTGCTCATGTTGAGTCAGTACTCCGTTATGGGCTCATAATATGGGGAAATAGTGTTGACGTAGGTAAAGTTTTTATCTGTCAAAAGAAATGTTTGCGGGCCATATGTGGTTCTCCACCCGATGAACATATAGATTCTAATATAAACTGGAAGAACCACATTGGCCATTTAAAATCAAAGCTCTCTAAATTTACCTATGCCCTATACCAAATAAAATGTAGTACAGATACCAACACTGCACTGTCAACCTACTACGCATATGCTTATTCCTGGCTTAGGTATGGTATCTTGCTGTGGGGAAGTAGTGTAAGTGTCGGAGAACTATTTGTAATGCAGAAAAAATGTGTTAGAATTTTAGCCCAGATCGATAATACTCAATGCTGTGTCTCATTTTTCAAAAAATACAAAATTTTGACTTTACCTTCCATTTATATATTTGATGTATCATTATTTGTAATTAAAAATTATCAAATGTTTACAAAAGTAAGTGAAACACATACTGTTAACACTAGACACAAGAACAGACTATTCCTACCACAATCAAGAAGCCCCTACAATATGGCGGTTAAAATCTTTAACAAACTCCCAGAACAAATAAGAAACGAGCAGAAACACTCCTTATTTCAAAATAAATTAAAAATGTTTCTCCTTGAAAAATGCTATTACTCCGTCAGTGAATACTTAATAGATACCCTTTAAATAGTTTTATTTTTTGTTTTTACTGTGTATGTCTATTATTTTGTAATAATGATTAAACTAATGCTAATTTATTAAGTACCCACCAAATGTCTTCTTTTTATATATTTTAGTTTTATTATTTTATTATTTTAATTAATTTGTGATATTACATAATACTAATTATGTAATTGTTATAATAATAATACTAATTATTTAATTGTAATAATAATAATAATACAATTCCCTTTTTTTAAATGGGAAAATTGCGATACCCTAACAGGGTTCATGTTTAAGTTACTAAAATGATATATGTCCTACCATTCATCTTTATACTACATGAGTGCAATAAATGATTTGATTTGATTTGATTTGAACCCTGCAGACCTCTTTTTAGATTACTCAAAATACTACCCTTGCCTTGTATTTACATCTTAGAGACTGCCAAAGTCAAGTTCAATATGTCCCACTTTAAACAAGCGAAGGATGTGTACTTGCGGAACACACGTAATGGTTGTCGACTGATCTCTGCGTCAATTCCTAGGAGCACCCTTTATCAGAGAAACTGTAACTCGATGTCCATCTTAATTTTCAATAAAATACCTGAAAGTATAAAACAATTACCCTTTAGCAAGTTCAAGACTGCATTGTATAATTTGCTTTCTGATAGGATGTTCTATAGTGTAAAAGAATTCTTGTGTGATAAATTTAAATAATTGTTATAAGTATATCATTATTTGTATATTTGCATGCTGTATAAAATGGCTAAATAGGTTAAGCTCCATTTTGTTTTCACAATATACATAATACTGTAATAACACCTTTACTGTAACCCTATTTAGAGCAAATAAAATTATTTGTATTTGTATTTATATGTACGGCGAAGAGGATTAGAAAACTGGTTTACGTTACGTTGCTCTGCGAATACGTATGACACGTATGGTATACACGTCTCTCTCTCTCTCTCTCTCTCTGCGAGTCCATTCTTGGGTACTGCGTTACAGTCTGGGGTGGAGCAGGAATCACGTTTATGCTGGTGTTGGAAAGAGCTCAACGCTCCGTTCTCAAAACTATGCTCAGTAAAGCTTTTAGATACCCAATAAAAGGGCTGTATGAGGAAGCTAAAGTTCTTAAAAGTCCGGCAGTTATATATTTTACGTTCCTGTCTTAAACAACACGATCTAGTCTTAACGTCCCCCGAATACCCTAGTCTGCTAAATAAAGACCTCCGACTCATTCTGTAAGAACAAGATTTGCTCAAGGACTTTCTTATTTCATGCTTCCCTACATTTATAAAAGCATTACCAAGGTTCTTGATATAAAAACTTGCACAGTTAACCAAGCCAAACGCAAAGTAATTAACTGGTTGCTCAGTCTATCATATGAGGATACTGACGGATTTCATGAGAATCAGTCTTAGGCTGGCCATTATTTTAAGTAAATTAAAAATAAAAATTAGTAAATCCTTTTTTATATTTTCTTTTATTGAATTAGCATTCAACTGTTATATTTTTGTAATTGATTGTCGTCGATAAAGTACTTTTTTATTCTTAACATGGTTGTAAGTCCCCCACAGGTCAGGTTTACGTATACCCTAGTGTGGGGATCACTAGTATCTCTGTAATTAATAATACTTATTTGAAAAATAAACTAAACTTATTAAACATTTGGCACAGTGTGACGTCACGGCTTTTGATTTCCGTTTAATGTCATATGACTGAATGCGTATTATTGACGATTTTTTTCTATAAAAATATTAATAATCCCAATTTTTTTACAGTGAATATTTTAGATATTTTGTTTCTATAAAACATAATTGATCATTAGAAACGCCAAACCACCCGATTTATTCTTAGTGGACACGAGCCTATTGTTGCAATACGCATTGCGCCTAATCACCACGCTTGCCTTAGGCCGGGTTTCCACTGAGGCAGAGCTGAGGGAGCGGAGCTGACCAATCACGCTGGTCGAAATCTCCGCTCCACAAGATTTCGAGCATCGTGATTGGTCAATTCAGCTCCACTCCGCTTAGCTCCGCCTCAGTGGAAACCCGGCCAAATGCAAGTCACAAATCCGGTCTAAATACATATAATCACGACTGTTATCCCCGAAGGGTTAGTCAGAGACATAGGCAATGAGAACCGCAAAAGCAGTCCTCTGCCATAGTCCACTTTTCACCAAATAGCGACTGCACATGTGCTCAGCGTGACAGGTGGTGAGACCATCGTCGCTCTATGCTGATGGATATATGTGCACTCTTTAGTCCGTTAGTAGCCTTTTACGACACCCAAAGGAAGAGAGGGAGTGGTGGTATTCTTTCATTGCTACGCGATACGGTTAAATCCGAATTATGCATCTAAAAATCCGAAAACACACTTAGCGTTACCTCCCAAGCAGCAAAATTCTCCTATAGTCGTTGACTTATAAGACTAAACATCTTAGAGCACACTAATAGACGCTTTGATTAAAATCACTTATCTTGTTAAAGCAGCTTAACGGACTATTTGTGCTACAAGCACTTTCGATCCTAATACGCAGTCTTAAAGACGTTTACAAGAACATCTTATTAGATTGTTTACGCTACAAGCGCTTCCGATCCTACTACGTAGTCCTATAAACGTTTATAGAATTACATTATACGATACTTATAGGAACTTAAGTCTTATAAGTGCATGTTATAAAAATAAATGTCAAAGCACTCCCGGCGCCGGCGTGCTTACCACTCGACCACGGAGGTCACCAATAATAACAAGTATAAAGTAATAATAGTGAGTGTGCGCAAAACTGACAAAACCATGTCACGTAGCGGTGAAAGAATACTACCACCCCCTCTCTTCCCTTGGGTGCGACTAACGGACTAACTTCTGCACATATATAATATCCAACAGCATAGAAGGACGATGGGCTCACCACCTTTCACGCTGAGCACATGACTACGGCAGGGTCTACCTAGTCTCGGACTAACCCTTCGGGGATAAAGGTCGCTAACAACTTTGAAAACGACTTTCAAAATTAGTAAATTTTTAGTCTATAAGATTATTGCATTTTTTGTTTTTTTTAATTTACTCCACTCCGAGTCCACCCGTGACCACGGCCGGTGCAACTCGGTCGAAACGTCGGGTATAAAAAGGTATGCGTAGAATGCCTTTACTAAGTAGTTTTTGCGTTAAATCCCGTCTAAATATGTGTGCATAATGGAACGCGAAAGTTTAAAAGTGTATATTTTTTAATTTAGTTTTAATTTTGTTTCATTTTTAATTTTATTTTTCGTGTTTTTCAACTTATTGTGAATGCTGTGTACGCTTCTACTTTGCTGACATACAAGTCCAAAATGTTTTATATTATTTATCTGTGTTAGTGTGTTTTACTGTAAGTGTACCTTATGAATATATAAATAAAATATTAATAAAAAAAACCCACTAACCCTCATTTGACATGCGTGGTGGGTTATGGCCTAATCATCTCACGTGTGTCCAGCAGTGAGACATTTATAAGCTGATAAGGATGATGAGCCATGGGGGATTTGACAACATTTAAACACGTTTTCCAGCATTTAACCCGATCTTCCGTTCACGGCGCTTCAACTTAAATCTCAGTAATATTGACTGCAAAATGTGAGCTTTTAGTACAATGGTGGGTGTGGCGAGCTCATCGTATTGTGACTGATTGTGACAGATTGTGACTAAGCCAGTGGCTCAGGCATTCAGTTACAAGCCTTAACGACGTACAATGAACGATCGATCAGGGCTGTCATGTCTGGCTTTATCTGGGGCAAGGGTACTTTTTATTTTTTTGTAAATTAGCGTAAGATTTCTTGCACATACATTCATAATATAATCACTCTGGTGATTTTGTATTTAAATGACCTGCCATCTTTCGACAACAACCGGGACCAACGGCTTTACGTTCACGAAGCACTGAAGCACGTCCCCATATGACTTAAAAGGTGACAAGTTGTTTAAAGGTGACTAGTAACATTATTATTATTTTTACAATACAGAAAGAACGTTATTGAAGCATTGTAGGCAGGCCTCTAACAAGGTGAACCGACGATCTGGTAAAGGCAGTGGGTAGCCGCTGGATGCGAGCAGCACAAGACCGGACGTGGTGGAGATCCTTGGACTGATGATGATGATGAACGCATTGTAAATGCCATAAAAAAATTACACGGCCGCGCACTGATCAGTGTTCAATTAAGAGAATTCGTTCGTTATTGCTCTACCAATTGTATTTTAAATACTTTAGCTTAAAATTTAATATTTGAAATGGCTAACAAACATTAAATTGCTGTGCGTAAAACTAAATCATAATTACTAAATTTTATTAGCTGTCGCATATTTCAGATTTTGTAAACAATTATTCTCGCGTAAGCTACTATAATTCAGCGGAAATTTTAACTGGTCACATTAGGAATGGCTGCCGGTGGCTGAGCCCTTAAAACATTGTCAAATAAATTACCACGAACCCGTTTTACGTGTTAACCTACTTTCGACTGTAGTTGTATCGGTTAGGGTCTTGTTTTTACTATCTTATAGATGCCATAATAAAACGCCAATTTAATATTTATTTTCACGCTTGCTAACTTTATTATTGCCGGTAGAACTGACATTTGTACACGTCCACAACGTTTTTGCTTGTAGATTCTTTCTAACATCAGAATGAAGGCGACCAACAGCAACAACCTTATTAGGCACCTATTTCTTCTGCCGAGCGGCATTTATTTATTTGACTATTGGTTTATGCAATAAATTATTTCATGCCTACCCAAACAACAAAAAGGTAATTAAAAGGTCTATAATACTGATAGATCACACTACTATCACACCAATTGTTTCGTATTGCTGTGTTCTGGTTTGAACAGTGACAGATTCAAAGAAATTACTGACATGTTTATTTTCCCGTTCAGGACCTAAATAAAAACGTATTTTTATAAATGTTTTTTATATATTTTAACGTTTTATTAACGCTTAAATATACTTAAGTAAAACTTTTTAACACTGAAAAAAGACGACAATGTCAGTCGGGAATCGAACCTCGCATCTTCCGCATTCCGGGCGGCTGCCTTAACTACTTGGCTACCGAGGTCTGGTTTTCACCCGTCCAAATTTATCAGTGCTTGATGCTTATGTTTTATAGTCAACATTGCTTCATCAAATCTTAGAAGTTTTCACCTCTGACATCCGAAAGAAATATTTTTACAAATATTTGACATTCGGTTAAGATGAAGCTGCGCTATAGATTAATGTATTTCTATTGCAAATTGTAGCCATTCTCAGAATCTGAAGCCGTTCTTCACTGCGAAATAAAAGATGGCGATTTTGTACTTGACACTAGTTCGATGGTGTACACAAAATTCTCCATTATCTTTTAGCTCGTATACTAATAAGTGAATAAATTGGTCAAGTATTAGAACATGTTCGATGTTTTTTAAAATACTTTTGATATCCAACACCATACAAAACAAATACTGCTTACCATTACTACGATTATTACGATATCTTAAACCATTATCCAATAAACATTTATATCAATGCTACTTAAATAAATGTAGTGGCATCATTAATGATAATAAAGGATCTGCAATATTCTCATGTTGTATATTAGACCTTTATAATATGCTATAGAATAGATACTATACTATAATATCTATAATACGAGTAATAATAAGCAGCTTTACAGAATTTAGATAAATTACGGTAATATTACGACTCTTAAGGGTTTTATTGGTTTTTCTTTTTATTTGCAATTTTTAGTTTGGAATTAACCAAATAGTTTTTAAATAATTGTAAAGAAAAAGATACCTAGTGTGTACCAAAAATTATGTAAAACATTTTTCCTTATTAACTATGTTAATCTTACCTTACCGATTTACATCAATATCTATTTATATATCTAATAATTTCTCTTTCCGCAACGCGTTACAGTGACAGACAAACGTTATCGATTACCTTCCAACCGGAATGTGTTCCAGAATAAGGAGCGAGACAAAAAAACACAACAATGAACTTCTTGACCTACATTTTACAGTTTCCAAAAACATGATTATTCCAATTTGTTCCTTTACGATGCATAATTTAGGCGCCCATATAATTATAAGGCAGTAAAACTCGATAATTACTCACACGTCGCGTCGTCGATCGGCGGTCCTGGCGGTGATTTGTGATCGTAAAACACTGGTAATGGAACGATATGTTTAATTTGTTAAAGGAGCCGCTCTTGTAGGATCCGAGGCGAGTTTTTCTCGTTTCTACTGCGGCATTCAGTGTTTGCATGTCGGGAATAGGATTGGATGGAATGGGTGGACCTGCAATCATAAAATAACAATATTTTAAAATCAAATGTTTCATAGGATGGATATACTTACTAAATCTTAATTCTTATAAATTGAAATTAAACACTTCTTCGGATCTAACTCGCGTTTGTTACATTTTAGGGTTTTGATTTTAGTCCTAACGATTCGAACCCTTTACATAGGGTCCGTGGTCATAGGACCATTGGGGCAGAAAGAAAGAATGACAAAAAAAATTCGACTTCCCATACAAAACTGTCCGATCAGCTGACGACAATAGTATGGGTGATCGAATTATTTTTGTCATTTTCGCACATAGGTTTCTTTGAGAAAGTTGTTCAGTTTCATGTGTGGAACTCACCGTTAATTGATTTTGAATAAGGAAAAATTAAGGTTGCATATATTGCTACAGCGAAGCCGTTTCTGGCTCAAGATATAATGTAAAATATATTGAATCTAATCAATTTAAATATTACTAGTTACCTAGATACAATTTTCTATTGATTTAAATAAATGTATGTAAGTGACAATGTGTGCTTTTCGATTAGTCACTTCTCGTATTGGTCAATACGCGTCGGAAAGATATAAAATGTGTCATTTCAATTGTAATCTCATATATTTTTTTATTAGACGATTCTTTTTAAAGGGATTTTAATAATAATGGAGTCAAGCTTGCTATGAATAGATGGAGTCGTTTTTTCTCCGCAGTTCACACTCCACCAATATGTTTAGCACTCGCGCCGCTGTGAGAACTTTGGTAATTATTGAGGAGTGTGAAATGCGGTGATGCGCCGGCGCAGGTTATGGCCGAGACGCGGTCGTTGATGAGCGGAACCACATGTCAGTTCACGCTGTTCAATGGTGGTATACCCCTCGCTATATACACTATGAGCGTTGGTGCGTTTTGAGGATCAGAAACATTTTTAGTTTTTATTTATATCTCCTTGTTTAACACGAAGAACGAAAAACTCCTAGAGGTTAAGTAAAATTTTAAGTAAAATTTTAAACACTGAAATAAGACGACAACCTCAGGCGGGA
This sequence comes from Scoparia ambigualis, assembly GCA_963921215.1. Lineage (NCBI taxonomy): Eukaryota > Metazoa > Arthropoda > Insecta > Lepidoptera > Crambidae > Scoparia > Scoparia ambigualis. The sequence continues at coordinate 3,071,984 of OY992521.1, forward strand.
GTCGAACCAACCTAGAGGTTGCTAACAATTGAATTTCTATTGTGTCTGATGTTACGACAGCTGAGCTCTTATATTGTAAGCTTTATGTGTATTCTATGTCTTTAATAATAGTAATAAAATATACTTTTATTGCACACAAGAACAAAACAGAAAACATTTATACAGTGACAAAGTACAATACAGGCGGCCTTATTGTAAACAAGCAATCTCTTCCAGGCCACCTTGGGTAATAAGAAATATAATAAAAAGAATATAGAAACAGTGCAAGAATAAGGGAAATAAGAAAAATAAATATAAAAGAGATAGGTACAACGTACAACAAATAAATAAATGACATAAAAAGAGATCATGCAATATTATAGGTAAGTACATTAAGGAAATAAATAAAACTAAGATGAGAGTATCTTTATATCAAGCTAAATACTTATTATGTCTAGAAAAAGTTTCAGGGCAGGATACATCGTTCTACAAACTTATAACCGCAACAGTGTAATCTCAAGATTGACATGAAGCTTTACCGGATTCGAATTTTATTTTTGACGACGTTGCATGTGAAATCAAACCAACGTCAGAAACAAATTATATAATTACTTCTAATACAATGGAATGGAATAGAATGGAATGCCTTATGAGACTGTGATTAAAGAAGATTTTACAGTTATTTATTTTATAAATAACAAATAGCGATTAATTTATCTAACTCAGTTTGTAACCGGTTTCTGTCAATACGACTCTTGTCTTCGTATTGAAGATATTCCGTCATAGTCATCACCCTCATCATCAGCTTAAAAACGTCCCACTGCTGGGCACAGGTCTCCCACGTGGACAATAGCACGTAGGGATATTGGGCCAAAACCCATCACGCTGGCCCAATGCGGGTTGTTAGGTTTTAACGACTGCCATCTTAGGACAACAACCGGGACCAACGGGTTAACGTGCCATCCGAAGCACGGAGGAGCTCGAGATGTTTTTAATTGGTCACCCATCAGGCGACTCGGCATTGCGAAAGTTGCTTAGCGGGTAAGATCGCAAGCCGAACGCGCTAGCCGCTGCGCCATCGAGCTCCCCACCATCACCTCACCTCACCTAACAGTCATCAGACATCATTAGCATTGGCACATCACCCACACACTATTCGGTTTATAGAGTCTATTTTACAACAACAACAGGATCCAACGGATTAGCTTACCTAAACACGGAAGAAATAGAGGAATTTTTTTTTTTTTTCCAAAGGGTATTTTTTTAGATATTTTAATAAGATATGAAAAAAAAATCTACGATACCTAAAACGTACTAAAAACATTGAATTACTTAATTCCTAGACCTGGTAAAATTAAAAAATCATTTAAACTAAGAAACTTTCAACATAAAACGTAAAGCCCCCTTACATAATAAAAATAAACAAATCTTTAAAAAATTATTAAACCTAATAATTTAGAAACGTCATACCGAAACATATTTCTCCCATCACGTATTCCAGTTTACTCGCCAAGAGTTAGAATCTAAAACGGTCAAGGGTCTAAGCCCTTGAACGTAGCAGTTGATTCCCACGTCACTTGGGCTTGTTATTCAAAACATTCAGGATTCAAAACAAATATAATAATATGTACACGTACTTTGTTGCCTATCTTGATAAAGAAATAATACATTCAAAAGTTACCCACCTAGTCCTATAATTTGAATGGTTTTAAGCATTTTGGTTTTCTATTCAAACTACCAAGTTCAAAATTTTACAAAAGTAATGAAACAATTAAAATGAAAAATAGAAGTTACCAGAGCAGTTTAAATTGTTTCTGTCTCATTTTTATTAAGAAAAGTAGTTAGAAACTAGACCAGAGACAATTAATGGAATCAGGCGTTACTTTGTGGAAATCCATGATATATAAAAATGGAATATATATATATTAATCCGCTAACTCCGATTACCGGGATTAACACTGTATATTTTTATTCATTTATAGAGACTAGAGATGTTCAAAACCCCTCGTAACTTAACTGCACATTTTGCAATACCCTACATCTTATTCAATCAATCCCGGCGTCACTAGCTTAGCCAACACAAACACGCCTCTCCGATCATAACACGCGTAAAATTACATGAAATTATCAACTACGACAATCAATCAGCGCAAACATCATTACGCGATGTCGGCGAAGCCCACGCCGCCACTCAAGATTTCAATTTGTAAACTTAATAAGAAGCCATCAGAGCAGAGCGAGCAAATGGAAATGCCTTAACTACTGTACGATATTTACATACTAACCAGCAGCGGGTATGCTGAATTGGGTAATCATAGGTATCCTGAGCTAGCTGCCCGCCCGCGACTTCGTCCGTGTACACCCGTAGTACCTACAACAGTCGAGGAAGTTTCCGGGAGACCACTTTTCGGTGATATTTGCTTGCGCTCCCTTCCGGCCACGCGTACGTACAGGCGTACTCTCCTTCTCCGAAAATGTCGCCCGATTTTCGTTTACAATTAAATTAAAAAATCAAAAATTTTAAGTCAATCTGTTTTATTGAAAGTAAAGATAATGATGATGTAGATAATGTACCAAAAGCTGAAAAATAATTAAACATTACTTAATTAAAAATAAAATCGTGAGGCGCGTGAAATTTCTGTCAACAGTCAACCCTAAATGCTGATCACACATTTATACAGGTTATGCTACGCCTCACGATTTTATTTTTAATTGATATTCAATTATTTTGTAGCTTTTAGTACATTATGTACATCATCATTATCTTTCTTTTGAATAAAACCGTTGAACTTAAAAAAATACTTTTATTTATTTTCAATTTATTATTTTTTTATAATTTTCTGTATACTACTTGTCAAGCCCTTTCATTTGATACCCATATTGAGGTTGTTGAACAAAAAAATGTAAGCCACCATTTTGTGGAGGCGGCCATTTTGGATTTACAATGATACTGAATATACTTAATTGTATTATCATCAGAACTAAATGTGTGTATCAAATCTCAGATCAATCGGTCAACAGGAAGGGGTCAAAAATTTTATCTCTAAATTTGACCCAACATCAACAAGGAACAGGTCAAGCTAAATAAAACCGTTTATTAAAAATAATGGAAACTGCTGTAAATAGCCAACAAAAATCGGGCGAAATTTCGTTTCGGAGAAAGAGAGTAGGCCTTCAGTAGCGTGCGCGTAGATCATGTGCAAACGAGTATCGCCGGAAAGTGGTCAACATCCCGTGACTTTACAAATCCTTAAACATTCGCGTGCGTACTGCTTTTTAAAAAAAAACAATCCACCGCAATCAGATGAATGATATTGGGTATAGGTACGGGACAAAATAAAGAAACGCTTATATGTAGAAGAGGATGAGGAATCAGATCAGCTAGACTTAGATAAGACGAAGGTAGTTAACCAAGCGGCCTTAGTGCAAAATTCTACCACCATCCAACCTGATACGCTATTTACCCACTCGGAATCAAACCTGAAACGTCAAGTCACAGGTCGGTAATCTAACCACTAAACCACCTCTTGAGATAATGAAGTCCACCCATTCAATGTTCAGATGGAATTGCATACGCTTGTAGTCGTAACGTAACGCATACCCGAACGGTCTTATTCTAACGTTTTTCAGAGACAAAGTTCTCGTTAGGCAATTTGCCACTTATCGGGAAGTGGTAAAACTACCTACAACTTATTTATAATCCAGTTCCGATCTAATATAAACTAACTGTTACAAGCACGTGATTCCAGGTGGCAAAATAAAAAATATAAGCGCAACACTTCTACAGCATAAGCAATAGCATAACATATACGAGGAAGTAGTTAGTGAATAAATAACATATAACACATATGTATATCCCAGATAGAATATCAAAATACAATACTTATACTGCTACTGGCGGCCTGCCTGCGACATCGTTCGCATAAACAGCCATATCCCGTGATCCCAAGGGGTGATTTAAAACTCCTTTCTAGCGAATTTCTACACTACACCATCGTATTTTGGAAGTAATTTGTATACAATGTACTCTTATTTTTAATCACTCATGCTCATATCATTTTCTACAAAAAAAAATGTATAGGTTTATCATAATGTATGCATTATGTTACCTAACTTGATCAAAACGTGAGAATTATCCGGTTTCCATTTTATAAAAAAAATCGGCTACGAATAACCCATTGAAAAATTTGTGCAAAAAAATGTGCAGAAACTATCCAAAAAGTGATTGTAGTAATAAAAAATAAGATAATAAAATAAAATCACAATTACTACAATAAATCATATTGTAGGTACATGCAAGCACCTCCATTATGTACTTATTAATATCAAGCTTATTTCTTTAGCATAATATGTCGTAGCGTACAAACAGTCCCTTTACTAAAGACCTTCACGTTCACGTCGCATGTACGAGTAGCTTATTAATCCAATTTATACATTTAATTATCCTCTCTAAGATGTACATCTTAGACTTAGTTCAATTAAGAAGCAACAAAATATTTGCTACAACTTCAATAATTATTATTATTATTTATAATTGTTTTATAAAATAAGTGCACACAACGATTGACAAGTAAGTATTACAAGAATTAATATAAAATAAAGAAAATATAAAAACTTCATGGCAACGGATTACAATATTTGCAACACACATAAACTACATATACGAGCGAAGTATTAGAATTTACAAAGATTGAGAAACCGGTAAATTTATTGTTATTAAATCCATTACCAATTGCCAGCTTAATGGATAATGTACTCGTACACACCAACAACCTCATCACAATCTATTTGGGTTCTATGCTAGCAAAATAAGCTCTGACAAATAATAAACAATTATACCTACATTATTTTTACCAATAGCAAATAGTAAATTAAGACATCTCAGTAGTGATAGAAAAAAAATATGGCGTTTTATATCAAATTTCGTCATTTTATATCTTAAAACTGCATTGTTGAGATGCAGACCAGGGGTTACTGTAAAATTATTACTGAAAGAACGTCCACCGCAAACACATTTAACCGCATGAAGTTATCCCTCCACCGTATGACCAACAAATTGAACAACAAAAGCCAGAAGCGAATTGTGAAATCGCTAAGGCAAAACAAAAATATTACACAAAAGTAAAGTGAGGATCATAAAAATATTTTTCCGCCATAAAACTCAAAAATAAGCCATAAGCCACCCATGACGAATTCCTGCTGCCGTCATAAAAGTGACCCACAACAATGCATTATTTACCATTATATCGGCAACGCGACAGGAGAACTAATTACAAACATAAATACGAGAGGGACGTAGGTGTAAAAGCCACGGGTAAGATGTTTGATGATACCACCGAAATACTAGTGACGAGACTCGACGGCAACTATGAAATGCGTGAACCAATATTGACCCTTGCGTAAGCCCTCCGTTCCCACGGTGTCCTGCTTGATTTTTCTCATGTTACGGGGAATAAAAGTTGGTCGGTTGTAACTTTGGAGGCGCCTGGTCACTCATGGGTTGCGCAAACAAATTGTAGCTCAAATATTGGACTGATTATTCGGCTGCTGCCCGGAGCTGCGGCCACAAAAGCGGCTTTTAACTCACAAAAGATGTGCTAATTGGATTGTATTTTTGTGTAATCGCTATCCACTTTTGATTCTCGTTTAACATCTTCACAGTGCTGGTCTACCGCACGGTTGATTTAAATGTGCCGTTTATGGAACTGAAAGGCTGATTAAAAGGCTGATTAATATCTGGTTATATTTGTTATATTAAAACAAGACCGGTAAATCAAGTTCATAAATTGTGTAATGAATAAGTAGTTGCTATTTATTCAGACACAATCTATTAAAATTCCAAATGTTAGTTTGTCTCTTTTTTAATTTCTCTAGTTCTTACATATAGAAGTTAGTACGTAATGTGAACATATTCATGTTTGTGATCAGTTATTACTATTAAATTATTCAGCAAAACCAAACAAGGCTCATTATAATCATAGGTCAGTAATAGACTTTCCCTACTTAATTAACAGTTAAGGAGTAGTGTTCACTCTCAAAGCTTTACTTTAAACGGATAGACGACGAAAGGAGCGGGTTGTATTTATCACATCCAGCCATTTTATCGGCAGATTTACAGCCGCATTACACTCGACATTTGCATTTAACTATAATTATAACAAATCATAATGTTTGAACTGCATTACTGTTCACGTTCGCCCGCCTCGTGAAGTAATATTTTGCTAAATGGACTCAATGGAGATGATCATCCCTTCACACCATTTTGAATTCAATGAGTTTCCTATCAAAACTCTAATTTGTCTGCCATAAATATTGGAATATATCATATAATTTTGGACGATTGCAAGCTTTATTTACACTTGTTTAAAGGCTTAAGTTGTATTAAACGAGCATGTTATAGTAAAGTGCTATTTGAACCGAGGCTAACAGTGTTAGTCGATTATGAAAGTGTTTGATATCTCTAGATGTAACTATTTGTTGTGCACAGTCGTTAGCGGATAATTTATTATTTCTGTTGTGCATTACTTCACGTATATCAATATATCTATTAAGTTATGATAAACAATGATCGAGTGCATTCGTTATCTGGTTGCACACGTGTACGATAGGTGTATAATTAGCCGTTTAGTTCATTTGTAACAACAAATCGGTATGATGTTCAAGTTGGTACTGAAATCCTTCTCGTTCATCAACACCAAAAGTCTGTCTCAGTTTTTCGTCAAGGATCAGTAAATTGTCAGTCTGTTAAGTCTGTAGTGTGACTGACAGTGTTTATGACTCCGTTGTCAAAATAATACTGGAGGCTGGCCGGATTAAAGTGAAATTCATTGAATCGGCTCTAAAATATGTAACATTCGCCTGTTTACTGGTTGACTGAAATGTTTAATAATTTGAGAGGGTTTTATTATTAATTATTTTTAGAAAGAACAGGAAAAACTTGAATGCTCGCTGCTACTCTTGGCAAAAGTGAGGTTAGAAAATCATTTGCAGGTATATCTTGTTCCTCAATAATTGATGTAGGAAAGAATCTGTCAGTTGGACAATGTTGTAAAACAGTGTAATGTTGACAAAATTGTATGAGTATCATAATTATGAAACTTATCAAATAGTCACATAAAGAGATAAACAAAAAATCACTTTTGCTTACACGTATACCTGCGAAATCCAATCTAGCCGTCCATCTGTTTAGCCCCGCAGAACACATCACTAGTTGCGCGGGTGAGTAACGCGAGGCGCCCCGCTGCGTTGTTTGTTGCGCCCGTCAGTGCATGCGAATTGATCAGGTACGAACACGTAAGGCTGATGCGCATGGCGGCTGAGAAATTAAACTGACTGAAAAAGCTAAAGTTATAAAAGTCGTCAACTGTCCGATTCTGCTGTCACTTTTAGTGATAAGACCGCCCTTTGTACGTCAACTTAATATGTAATTATTTTATTTTTTGTCAAAATGTTTTCTTTTTGTGGTGTACAATAAAGTATATTTATCTTATCTTATCTTATCTACTTAGGTACATACATACATATAAGCACGACTATTATCCCCGAAGGGTTAGTCAGAGACCATTCAATGAAGACCGCAAAAGCAGTCCTCTGCCATAGCCCACTTTTCACCCAATATCGACTGCACATGTGCTCAGCGTGACAGGTGGTGAGCCAATTGCTGCTTTATGCTGTTGGATGTATGTGCAGTCTTTAGTCCGTTAGTCGCCTTGTACGACACCCAAGGGAAGAGAGTGGGTGGTAGTATTCTTTCACCGCTACGCGTCACGGTTAACTCGACTCTACATAAGTTCGTAAAGATGTATTTTTCTTAAAGTACATCTTTACGAACAGCCCTAGTGCTAGAGACGCTTTAACCTCATTCATGTTTTTTGTTTAAGAAACAAAATTCTAATTATGTGTTTTCTTTTTCAGACACATCACAAAGACTACTGAACCTCATTAGAGGTGCGAAATTAAGAAGGTAAATAAAAAAATCCATTTTCTTTAATGTTTCCGAGACATGTCTATGCCTATTACTAGTACTTATAGAAAATATATCTTCCTTCTTTCCATCCTTTACCCCACCAAGCCATTATTTAAGATTTAAGATGGTATGACCGCTAGTCCTTCTAGATATTTGCTACAGTTTCAATCAATATAAAATTTGAACGCGCCACATCGAACGTGGCTCACTTCCAAACTTTTTGAAGCAAACAAACGAAAAAATAGGAGGTGGCTCTCAGCATAATTGCCTAGGTACTAATCGTCCAAAATTCGTCTCCGATCGAATTAAGATGACTGTTGAAGATGTTGAAGAGCCCGAAGAAGACGAACGCTGAACCAAGGAAGGATGAAGAAAATGTCTCTAATTGTACCATTTACCATATAACTCGTCCTCGTATTTGAGGACATACATGCATACATCATGGCCGTTTCCCGGAGCAGTAAGCAGGAGTAAGCTTTATTATATTTGCTACGATCATGACACTATTAGCATTCAATGGCTCTCCGCCCCAATCGGGAATCGAACTCGCACCACGCCTGAACGGTGTACCGCGCGAGCAACCGATTCTATTCGTATAAGGGTCCCGTGGATGAGGTTTCAAGGTAAGGTTCAAAATTCGCACCCCATGTCAACGTTTTTTTGGTATTCAAAACAAGGAAAGCGGTTAGCGCTTGTGGTTAAAAACAACGCGATAAATATACGACATAAACCCTTTTAAGAAGCAAAAGTTTATTGGATTGATTGCTTGATTGTATTGAAGCAATGACGTATGTTTAAAAAGAACCTAAACTGAAATGAAAGGAAAATTAATTAATTAAGAAGACAAGTTAATTACGTACGTGTCATCGCCTTCGCTTGTTCCTTTGAATTGTCTCTTAACTTAGTTGTTAACAAACCAATTTACAGTGACAAACGGCATGACAAGTGTATCGCGTTAATTTGTCCCATTGCTTCCATCGTCCGTCCTTTCATTATGAAAGACAGGAACTCTTTCTTTTATGTCTCAATTTAACCGTTTCAATGGTACTTTAATCTGATCGCCTTCTTTTTCATCTCCATACGACACTTCTTTATAATGAAAGTAATTGATGGCAAATAACGAAGGCCATTCTTGATCTTCATCCTTTTTGAAATTGACTGTTAATTTTGTATGGATGCAAAAACATCCCAAAGTTTTTTTTTCTTTTTTTTCTACATCCGGTAAGCGCTTGGTCTTCATCTCACCTGATAGTAAGTGACGATAAGGCCGAAGGTGTAAGCGCGCTTCACCCGGAATCCTCAACTACTGAGGAACTGCCTATCTTATCTCAAACTGTCGGAACACAACAATGCTATAAACATCGTTGTTATGGCGACAGACTTAGATAAGATAGTGGTAGCTAGCCAAGCCCTACCACCAACTAAACTGAGCACACAAAGACGTACCCTCGCTGGGTATCGAACCCGGGACCTCTGGGTCTGACACCGTTGGCATAGCCACTAGACCACAGAAGCGATTAAATTGATCTTGATACCGACCAATGCAAAATAGTCACTGGTCATGGTCACTGCTGACGTCGAATACGTACCTAATTAATATAACAGTGTAAGAATAATTGATGCTGTTAACATGAAGTTGTTATTTACGTACTTAAAAATAATTAATAAAAACCTAACCTAAACCATGTGAAACCCTATAATGAGACATTTTCTTACTTACTGTTGAGGATGTTCCAAAATGAAAGTGCAGGATTCACCGTAAATTGTACCACAGTCCTTGGCATTGCACCGAATGCTCTATAAACTGGCCCCTCACTTAAGATCGTTCAAAAGTGGTTAGAGAAATGATTATTTGATGTGCGCAGGCGCCGCATTTCTCCGCTGACACTGCTGAGGTCAACTTTGTACAAGTTCTTGATAGTCGCAGATTGGTCAAAGCGTTCTTGTCGCTTGTGATTTTTTTTAAATAGTCTTCCATTAAATACTTAAGCAATATCAACTGTAAATTGTTTGTGTGCAGTAAGAAACGGAAAAGACTTTTAAAAAACTCTGACGGAACTATAAGTTGGACATGAAAGTTAAGGTTTTTACCTATGCTATGATTAAGTTAATTATATATTTTGTTTTTCAATAATAAAATATAATGTATTTATTCTTTTTTTTTGTACTGGATTTAGTTTTTGTAACAATACCACAAGTCATGGTCTTGGATTCTATTCCTAGTGGAAGTAATGGTTGTACTCCGCTTAGTTGTTGGTAGAGCTTGTTCTTAATCCGCCTGGCTAGCTACCGCATTCTTATCTAAGTCCGTTGCCAAAACTTCAATTTTCAATGATTGAGGGGATTTCAGGTATACCTAACCAGCAGATGAGATAAACTATAAACTATCCCTCATTGGGCATCTAAATAAAATGTAGTAAAATAATCTTTACATGGTAATCTTCATTATTTAATAACGATGATTGCTCTGAGATGTTAAGAAACATACATTTTATTAAATTAAATTTGAGAAATTTCTATAAATCAAGCACGGAAATCTTAATTGGTAGTTCATATGAAGTATGACGCCGTAAATAGATAAAAGTGACGCAGTCGCCAAGCCGTCTAGTGAATTTGCCTCGCTAATAGTCCATAGTAAATTAACACAAGAAAGAGAACCGTTAGCAATTAGATTGAAGCTGATTGATTAAACTAAGAGACGGGCAATTAATGTGATGAAAGGCCTTTAAATGATACATTGAGCTAGTTTCACTCTGATTTAGTAGTGATATCCAGCTACTTATCAAGACAATTTATAGTATTTCATTAACACGTTAAGTTATTCGACATTCCTATAGAAGTGTTGATAAAAACCTGTTATTTCCTAATAAAGAAAAGTAAAGGTTCCATTAGGGTTAAAAAAATAAACACGTTTTTCTCTTTTTTATAGAATGTATTTTGGTCGGAATCTATTTCATTGTTTAGGAAAAACATACATAAGAATGTCTCAATTCACGGTACAAAGATAATTATAAAACAATACATGTATTGGCTCTAGTTCTATTTGCATTTTTCACTTGAATATATCTAGGTAGGTACTTGGATCAATCAATTTTTGACGGGACATAACATGGAGCTGTTAATACCATCAAATTTTGTACCGCTATTTCCCGATAACTGCGATTTGTTTTCCTATTAAGTACCAGTAAGGTTGGAAGTGTTTAAAACTATACTGCATTTACTTACAAAAGTTCAAATTATTCAAAGTATTGTAAATTGTAAATAGTAGTGAATCTATAAAGCATGTATGTTTAAACACTTCCAACCACTGGTACTGAGTAGAATAAGAAATTCCGGTGTTTTCGGGAAATACCGATATACTTTTACAAAATAACGGTATCAAATTTGGTGGTTTTAACGGCACCATGTTGTCTCGTCAAGAATTATAGGTAAATACAGTCTGCCTAATTCCTTTCACTGGTTATGTTATGATGACCCAATCTCCCCATGTCGATGTGGTAATAAGACTTGTGGTAGTAAGACTTGTGATGTGGTGATGATGATGATGGTGTGATGAAAATGACAAATCATATCGTCACTTACCATCAGGGCCTCGATTCTGCTATTTCAAAACGTCCACTATCGTGTCTCAGTGGTAGTGAAATGTTTCCTCCTTTCCTAATGTAGTAGAACTAAAGCCCAGATAAAGCTAACTAAAACGTATGCTTTCTATTTCTTGGTGGTCGATTTTACAGCCGTTATCTTACCTGAACATGTTTCATCAATCACCACTGCTCTATTTGCGATAATAATTTTTCACGAAGTGTGAAAACATCCTGACCTTGGCACGCAAATAAGCTCCTTATTATTATTTCACCTTTGATAAGCGATTGTGCTTTAGTGCAAATACTTTTATGGCCAATATTTCGTCGGGGAACACCGGCGAAGTTGATGAAAGAAATCATTTGTTACAATCGTTTGCTAAGTGAATCGCTTCTGATTATTGACTCGCATTGATTGATTCGTTTATAAAAGGGCATATAGGTAGCTGGTGATATATGTAGTTCAAACCACGGAATGGTTTAACTGTTCTGTGATTCAAACCTACCGGCTAGTGATGTTAGAAAATTTTGTAATTTTTTTTGGTAAGGATATGCTTGTTGTTTTCTCGACCTAGCGGAAGTAAATTATTTGTATGCCTTTGATTTTTTTTTATATATTAAAAGAAGGCAAACAAGGAGGCGGGTCACCTGATGGAAAGCAATCACCGCCGCCCATGGACACCCGCAAAACCAGAGGAATCGCAGACGCGTTGCCGACCTTTAAGAAAGGAATAGGGTTAAGGAAGGGATAGGAATTGTGGGGAGGGAAAGCGGCCTCCGGAACTCTCACTGGCCGGACGAAACACAACAGCACCAAGTGCCATTATTTTACGCCGGATATTCGTGAGAGGGTGGTATTACGCCGGCCGGGCCCAATGCGTGCTGCAACGCAGCGTGGCTCTACCACTCAGTCAGTGTCACTCATTTAGCACCACCCAGGGGTCACGTGTAGGGTCTCAAGGGTAAACCTACGGACGCGAGTAACTTTAACCCCCAAAGTATTCCTTAATTACCATATACACTTGCCAAATCTGGGTTGGTGATTAAAGCCTTATAAACCTCACTTGGTTACCGAGGCGTTGTACCTAAAGTGTGTTTAGAACTAATTAACCACTATCATTCAATCTCTATACATTCATATTTACCGTTGTCAATTGTTATGTCAATAATAAATTTCAAAATAAAATGTTTACTAGAAAAAAAAATCAACCAGTCTCAGGAAGCTCGAGTGGGGTTCGAACCCACGACCTTTGGAATGCCGGTCCACTGCTCTAACCGCTGAGCTACCGAGACCCCAGAAGACTCGTTAAATTTTTCCTAGTAGTTTGATTACGCTGTAAGCCACCGGTATTACGTCACTGTGAAGTCTACCCTCACATTCGAAAGAAATGCTATTGCAAGTATTTAACAATCGATAATGACCTAATTGCTTATAAATATCTTGATTATTAAAATTTTGCATTCACAATGCTATATAGATAACGGATAAAATGTTTACTAGAAAAAACATCAACCAGTCTCAGGAAGCTCGAGTGGGATTCGAACCCACGACCTTTGGATGGCCAGTCTACTGCTCTAACCGCTGAGCTACCGAGACCCCGGGTCTCGAATGTGAGGGTAGACTTCACAGTGACGTAATACCGCTGGCTTGCAGCGTAATCAAACTACTAGGAAAAATTCAACGAGTCTTCTGGGTCTTCTTAGTCCACTTTAACCCTTCCAAAACACAAGTTTGCGGATTTACCGCGAAAAAACGTCCCTTCGTCGTACCTCTGAACTTTGAGGGAGCTCTCCTTGATACCAACCCGACTATTGGAATCCTTGGCGTCGATATTTCGAGTGACGTTCAGTTTCGGGGTCATTTGGAACGTAAAGCTAAATTAGCTTCGAAAAAGCTGGGTGTGCTTAATAGAGTGGGTCAGCTCGATCCACTGGCTCTTCAGAGAGACGTTGCGTATCTCTGTATATTGTACCGCAAGTATCATGGGGGGTGTTCTGTGAAATTGTTCAGCTTGATCACTGCCGCTGATTTCCTGCACCGCACTACACGCAATCGACTGTAATTCCATCCACATCACCTTGATGGATGGCGATCTACTACTGTGCGTTTTTCACGAAATTTCTTGCCACGAACTACAGTGTTGTGGAACCAGCTCTCAGCGGCGGTATTTCCGGACCGTTACGACTTAGGGATCTTCAAGAAACGAGCCTATTCCTTCCTTAAAGGCCCGCAACGCGTCTGCGATTCCTCTGGTTTTCCATGGGCGGCGGTGATTACTCTTCATCAGGTGACATCAGGTGGTTGGTATAAAAAAGTTTAGCGTTGTAGTGATCTTATCACTCGAACAAATACCAAGTAGAATCTCTTTTTAAGACTTTTTTTTGTACAACTCTGTTATTGTAAAGAACGGAGGATTAAAATTAAAGCATAATGTCTGGCGCCGAACAGGAACCTTTATGTTCGACGTGATTCGAAACAAAAGAAACTACAAAAATAAGAGTGATGTGTCGTATAACAGGTTCTGTATAAATCATTTCCTTTGAATGCTCTCACTCAGTGAGTACGGCCGCCGCCGCCGCCGCCGTCGGTGGTCGCGGCCGGCAGTAAACCGCAGTGATTCGCACCCACACCTCGCCGCGCGTTTTTACAGCTCTACTTTATGTCCGATCTTGTATTAACGACGCGGCGACGTTTCCGGGTGAAGCGATTTGTTGTTTTCCGTAGATTCTGGGCTGCAGATGTATTTGATCTTTATCGTCATTTTGTATTTCGCCGATTCGATCTTTGAAAGGTAGGTAGGTCAGTGTTGTAGTGGGTGCATGCCTGAGTCCAGCAATGTGGGTGCAAGCATTGAACCCGGGACCTCTGGGTCTTAGACCGGTGGTCTAAGCCACTTGACCACAGCACATGGCGAGATTTGGCCCAATGCTTGTTGGTGGGTTAGGGAGTTAGATTAAATAAAATAATAAATTAAAGACAGTGTAATAAGTATGTTAATGAATTTACCCTTAACCCTAATCAATGAAGAAGGTTAAAGCACATTAAGCAATCAAAACGAGCCAGGAGTGTAGGAGGATTGTGGTCTCTAATTACAAATACTCAAAAAAAAAATTCAAATAAACTTAATAATAAGGACTTTTAAATCGTCCAAAATGTTTTTACCCTACCACCCATTCAGGATATTGTTTTTTAGCTGTGGGGAAAAATGGGCGCAAGAAACTGCACGGCTTTATCAAGAAGTAAGCCTGCTTGTCTGCCTATCAATCCAAGAAAACGGCCAAATGTTTTATATATGCATTGTTGTATTGTACCTCAATATGTTAAGTATGTCAATGAATTTACAAACGTACGTACCTACGTAAAAGTGCAAAAATTGTACCAACGTTACAGAGCCAGTCATTCATACATTATCAAAGACATTGCATTACACAGAACCAGTCGGAAATGCACACTTATATTGCACTAACTATTTAAACTCAAACCACATAACCTCTCAATAAAACGCAGCCCCAGCAAAAAGCGGACTTTATTCTGAGCTAGTTCGCATTGCTCCCAGACCGACGCCATAAATCATGCCGGCCGGCTCACCTGTGCCTGTTCGCGATACGCATCGGGGTGTGCCTGGAATTACTACTAACTAGATAGGACTCTCAAATACGAAGTAGTTAGGGCAGTTCAATTAAATATTTGAAGTTAAAGAAATATCATCATTATTAGCCGCAGGACGTCCACAGCTGGACAAAGGCCTCCAGGATCTCCGCCACGACCGTTCTTGTGCTGCTCGCATCCAGCGGTTTACCCGCAACATTTACCAGTTCTTCGGTCTACCTAAAAAATAAAAATATAAAAAATATATATTTTTATAATTAGGTACAGTCAGCATCAAAAGTAACTGAACAAAAACCAGGTGGCAAAAGTAATAGTCACGTGTAAGTGTCTTTACATACTCATCATTTAACATTTCAGAATTATATGACATTTTTTGTGTTCATAATAAATGGTTAAGGCAATAATGCAAAAGTATATTGTCATGTACTTTTGACTCAACAGCTATGTCAGACAATTCTGGTCAATTCAACCGTAACAATCATTTGAAAATTTCATATGATAAGCTACTTTTGATGCAGACTGTACTTACAAATTCACGTTAACCGTGTCGCGTAGCGGTGAAAGAATACTACCACCCCCTCTATTCCCTTGGGTGTCGTAAAAGGCGACTAACGGACTAAAGACTACATGTGCAGTCGCTATTTGGTGAAAAGTAGACTACGGCAGAGGACTGCTTTTGCAGTCCTCATTGCATAGCCTCTGACTAACCCTTCGGGGATAATAGTTGTGATTATATCGATGTAGGTATGTATATTATGTACTTACATACTGAAATAAATAAAAAAGTGTTGGCTTGTAATTAACTCAAAACAGAATAGAACACAAAAAAACATTCATAATGCTATGTATTGATGACCCCCGTTTTGTAAATCCAGTAAAGTTACAGAGCGACATTCAAAATTATTCCTTTTGACGTGACAACGTCTTAAATTAGGTTGCGGCTGGGAGTCACTTATGAAAAAGTGTAACGCTGGGTAACGTTACGATGAGTCACCGAACGAGAGAGAGGCCCGCCGAATGCCTTGCGTCTCTCTCCCACTCAACTATGATAAATTTGTGCAATTCTTATTTTCATTCAATTCCTTGTTCCTATTGTGCAATTTAATTATATTCATATCAATAAATATTCTACCGAGAAAAAGACGTTGTCACGTAAAATCTTCGCCCGTAAAACCGACTTTACAGGCAAACAATTTTTTTTTGTCTTTCTTTGACTTGTCATTTGGCACGTTTTGTGCTACAACATTTTAAACTTACCCACGTGCAGGGGCATGGCTACGCGAAATGACATACATAAAGTTCGCCCTTTTTACTGATTTTAAATCACGAATGAGAAACTAGTGTTAAATACTTAAATATATATTGTGCGTCAATATGCGTGTAAGTCAATATGCGTGTAAGACAATATGCGTGTAAGTCAATATGCGTGTAAGACAATATGCGTGTAAGTCAATATGCGTGTAAGTCAATATGCGTGTAAGTCAATATGCGTGTTAGACAAAATGCGTATACGTCAATATGCGTGTAAGCAATTAGTCATTATGCGAGTAACCCCTTCTTTTAAGTGTCTCATTTATCCCCTTTCCTATCAGGAAGACTCTAAAAGTAACTAACAATTGAATTTCTATTGTCTGGTCTTACGACAGCTGCAGTGCGATTCTCTAAGTTAAAGCCTTGGTAGCAGCGGCTGCCGCAGCGCTAAGAATTGACTCTGTCTCTTTCATATTCATAGAATTGGAAAGAGACAGCAGATCACAGCCATGCGCGCAGCGTCTATGTGTCACTTAGAGAATCGCATAGCAGAACTCATAAGTAAATGTGTAGTTCTTGTGAGAAAATAAAGCTCTCCTGAAAGTGGCGAACAAACTAATCACCGCTCTTAATGAATTCGCTAACGCTTCTGTCCGCCACGCTACATGTACAATCGCGATAATGATTGCGATCTTAGCTCGGCCAGCTCGATGTCTCAATTAAGACTCTTTATTGGTGAATTCGCCGTAAAATCTGCGCCAATCATAATAAAACACATCTTAGCGTTTAAGCTTCGGTTTTAATGCTAGTTAATGTAGACATTTCGTTGGCCAATAAACAGGATTCGGTCTCGATTTTATTGTTTTTGGAAAACATGGCGCTGTTTTTGCAGCTTTTAATCTTTTATGACCGACTTTGTCAGTCCATAAACGTCCTATCTATACTCTAAAGTCCTACTGCTAAAGTGAGACCTTCCCACCTGAACAATACACTAAAGGAGATGGTATACCAACAATATGATAAAAAAGAGTTATTAGGTACAAAAAACGAAATAATAAAATAGAATAAAATAAAAAATAAGATTTTACTTGATGGCGCAACCGAAAAGATTTGCGATCTTGCCAGTTACGCAACTTTTACAACAACACCGGTTCCTTGATTTTTTTTTCGGTTCTTTTTATTTTGTGAGCTAAATGCTGTTGTTATTATAATAATTAAAAAATGAATAAATGAATTAATAAAGATTACTTACGCGAAAACTACACGAATAATAAGCCGCCCTACACAGCTTATTAATAGCTAATACTATCGATTTTCACTTTAAAGCAAAATCAATCATATTGATATTTATAATTAGAACATTCTGCTTTGAAGTTTCAGACCTAGTAATTTAATTAGAGCAATGTTTTTATTCTGTGAAATGTACAAAACCATCACGCGCTTGTGTTATAAATTAAAATTTACTTTTTCAAGAAGGGGGTCTTCCTTCCTTCGGAATATCAATACAAATATTTTCATGTAAAAATTATTGTTTCATGCGTAAAATTAAGAAAGTTGTCAAAAAAAATGTTTATAGGTGTCATTACGTAAAAGTTGTGTTTGTTATTGTTTAAAGAATTTGTTTCAAATTTACAAGGCCATGACCTTGTGCAATGATCCGGCTAACTTACATAAGTTCTTTTAATGTATTTAACTAATTCAGCGCTTAGTACAAGTGACTCAAAAATACGTAAATTTTCACAATTTCTTGCAGGATCCCCTTAAAGCCGTTGGTCCTGGGT
This sequence comes from Scoparia ambigualis, assembly GCA_963921215.1. NCBI lineage: Eukaryota > Metazoa > Arthropoda > Insecta > Lepidoptera > Crambidae > Scoparia > Scoparia ambigualis. Next base: position 3,090,152 of record OY992521.1, read on the forward strand.
ATTGTCGTAAGATGGTAGTCGTTAAAACTCATCAACCCGCATTGTTTTCCATTTAGGAAGGTTAGTGCACAGCAGTGGGACATATAAAGGCTTACGACGATGATGATGTTTTACTTGAGTCATATTTCGATTTACACATAGAACTTACCTCAAACATTCCTGCTACTTAACGTTTCTTCCAGCTAGCATGGTCATTTGGACCTCCTGTCGTTAGTAATTGCAATTAATCTGAGGTAACCGTAGGACCGGCGATTTCAACCGGCCAGGGTCAAATGGGTCGTTTCGCTGCCCGTAAACACAAATTAAGTATACGGCCGCGCGGCGCGCCCGGACAGATGGTCCGCTCGGAACTAAGCGCCATTTTGCTCACGCACACATTGACGTTGCGTTTACGGGCCGTCTCAGGCAGTCTCAGCCTGGCTTTCAGTCCGGCTGTCCCGCGATTGTTACTATCACGTTACTATTGTTAGCTACGCATTGAAAAAATGGATACTCGTCATTATTACAGTTGCAGTGTCTTTGGATGTTTGAATACAACTCGAAATTGTGGTTATACGTTCTTCACGTATCCTAAAGATGTTGAAAGGTAGGTAAAACTCGGTTTTCTCTTGTTAGTAGGTACCTACCTATAGATAAGTTTTGATAACGATCAATCATTCATTGTTTATTGCATATTCAAACTCAGCAGAAATGGACTTATAGGTACTTTTTCCTGAACTTATCATTCGCTGGTAGGTATAGCACCAGTGTTTTAGGTTAATAATGTGATAGGTAGGTAGGTATAACGACTAAGTATGATCCAGCCCGTCCGGCAGGCAGGCGGCATCCGTGAGATCGTTTCATTTTTCGAGCCACCATAGTTTGAACTTTTATTTATTTTTCTGTTTTTGGCGGGATCACTAGGTAGGTAGGTATAACACCATAGCACAATGCACGTAAAATGGCGGCGAGCCACCATAGTTTGAACTTTTATCGTCGTGTGTGACCTCGAGTAGAGTCGATATGTTTTATGAACTTATGAACATGCTTTTAGATAAATAATGTTCTGCTACCCATTTAGGCATGTAGGTATAATAAGATACATGTGTAAACATGAAGCACCTAACCTACTTATTTCAAAATTCGGAGTTAGTACAGTAGCAACCCTAGGTAGTCTAGCCAGTTTAGGTAGTTATTTTCGAGAACGGCCAGAGCGGGCTTTCTGAAACCCTCTCTATTTTGTGCCGTAAAGTAGACGGCTAGTAAAACGCGCAGGCTCTTGAGGAAGGTGCGAGTGTTAGATGATATTGCGTTTAGGGTTTGCGCACGTTCCACTGAGCGTGGTTTTATGTTGTGTGTTACCCGCTTTTACATACATACTTACCATGTACCTACTCACGACTATTTTCCCCAAAGGGTTAGTCACACCCGGGCAACAAGGACCGTAGAAGCAGTCCACTCCAGTCCACCAAAACAAAAACAACTTCACATGACGTGCTCAACGTGACAGGTGTTGAGCTCATCGCCGCTCTTTATTGGATCTGTTTCTTTTTTATAGTAGAAGGAGGCAAACGAGCAGGCGGGTCACCTGATGGAGGGTAATCACAGCCGCTCATGGTCAAAACCAGAGGAATCGCAGGCGCGTTGCCAACCTTTAAAAAAGGAATAGGGTTAAAGAAGGAATAGGAATTGTGAGAGGGGGGGGGGGGGCTCCGGAACCCTCACTGGCCGGACGAAACATAACAGCAAGTGGCGTTATTTCACGCCGGATATTCGTGAGAGGGTGGTATTACGGCGGGCGAGCCGGCCCAATGCGTGCTGCTGCGTGGCTCTACCACTCAGTCAGTGTCACTCATTTAGCACCACCCAGGGGTCACGTGTAGGGTCTTAACGGTAAACCTACGGACGCGAGTAACTTTAACCCTGAGGGTAGTCTTTAATAAAAGACTTTAAGGGGAGGTATTTCGAGCGCTTCCCTCTCGTTCTCTCGACGGTACAACGGTAAGGGACGGGTATAACAGCGAAGCGGCGCGAATAATCGCGTTTTATATTTAGAAAAATTGATAGATGTAATAAACAAAAAACCATCGGTTATAAAAACTCAAGTTATTTACGAGCTTCATTTTGGTAAATGACTCATAATATCAAATCACTTATTTTAAGAATAAAACCTGGAAAAGAAGATAAAATGACACAAAAATATGTAACTTTGTGAATTTATTCTATCGAGCCAACTTTATCAAATCGTGTTTCCATCGGGTGTATTTTACAGAATAAAGCCTCAACAATATTTCATAATTTTCGCAGATTATAATTTTACTGTTTACTACTTCAAAAAGTAATTCTAAGAACGTGTTATTTTAATTTTTCACCAACACCTAGCCTTAAACTATCGCGTTGCATTGCCTTAAAACTGTTGTAGCGGGACCTAACACGATTAATTTTGTAAGTAAGTACATAATTATCTACCGACTGCTTGACGTTTCGGCCGCGATGCTGCGGCCTTGGTCACAAGCGAACTGGCAGCGGCGTCGTCGACTCGGGCGGGTACTTGTTTTATCATCCACCCTCACACGTTCACTTAAATTGTCACAGTGCAATGAATAGTCAGTAACAAAATTAATTGTGTTACGTCCGTTAAAACAGTTTTAATGGTCCTTAATAGTCCTTTAGTCGCCTTTTACGAGACCGAAAGGAAGAGAGGGGTTGGTAGTTTTCTTTTAGTGAGTCGCTATCCACACGGCAATAAGGAGACTTAAGTTATGGTTAATATCTGTCATTATGAGTAGGTATCTGCTGCCAAGTTCCCTTTATGTAGGTTAACTTTAACTAATGTGATAAATAATAATGTAAAATAATTAATAATATTACCTACATAAAGTAAATAAAGACTAAAACACCTTTGTCGTCACCTCTAACTGTCTTTTTTTGTATGAGTTAAGTTATGCAGATCTATGAGAATTCCACACGTAAACATTCGGGCGAAAACGCAACTGTTTTATAGTGATTTACATTTGTAATATTTTTGGGTGAAAATGAAACTGGAAAAAAAAGGTCACTAACCCGACGTGTGCACATCTTAAAGTTTTGGAGTTAACTTATCTCGGTTAACGTATGTAAGATAGTTATTTTTATGAAAAAACGGGATTATTACCATGTCTGAGTTGTTGGTTTTGAGTCCCCGATATTTCGGCGCAGTTGCATGCACCGCATGATCACGGAGTAACTGCAGCTAATGCGGGTGGATGTTAGGAGCAGACGAAACGGTCTATCCTCTTTCCGGTAAAAATCCCGTTTTTTCATAAGAATAATTGTAGTGACCATGAAAGTTTAAAATGTTATTATGTAAGATAGACTTCACAACCGTGCTGGTTAGTGTTCTCACTAAAAACTAACTCGCGGCGTGATTTGTTACATTTATGATCCGTCTCGCGAGAATGCTTGGGTTCATTGCCTCTAGTAAAATGTTTCACATGTTTCATTAATTTGTTAGGACTATCTTTCTGAGATTGATTGCTTAAATTTGGGGCGCGAAATGGCACAGTTAGTAGCTATGTGAAAAATTCCCATAATTACGCTTGCAAGTTAAGCGACTTTTGCAATACTGGGTCCATTGGACATTTTACTGTTCAACATACAACCTTTACTTATGGGTACCTCTGCCATAGTCCACTTTTCACCAATTAGCGACTGCACATGTGCTCAGCGTGACAAGTGGTGAGCCCACCACCGCTCTATGCTGTTGGATGTATGTGAAGTCTTTAGTCCGTTAGTCACCTTTTTTTTTGTCAATTTAATTTAATTTGTCATTTGAAGTACCTTTGTTAACGAAGAGGACACTAGCCTCTGTCACTCAGGTGATAAACCTAAAATAGAGGTCAGGGACTTCACCACAAATATGTAACAATTATGTGGCAATAAATATTTCTTATTTCTTATTTCTTACCTTTTACGGCACCCAAGGGAAGAGAGGGGTCGGTAGTATTCTTTCACCGCGACGCGACACGGGTTAATCAATGAAAAAAAAAAAAAAAAAGAAAGATACACATGTAGGTACAGTCACGAGTAAAAATATGTAAACAATTGTAAGTATTGTAACCCTCAATACAGTGGCTCGTGAGTCGTGACTGTACATCATTCAGGCTATTATTATAATAACTAAAGAATGTGCAACTCTCAAACCCAGACGCGATCACATACTTAATCAACGATATAATTACCAAGATAGAAAGAAAACTCGGCAATTTGGAACTCATTACGAACTCCTTTCATCCCGTCAACTGGTATCCCATCATGCGTCGCTGTTCCAACATGGAAGAGATGGCATAGACCCACCCAAGGGTTAGAACGAAAATAAATACAGCGAAACCTTCAACAGAATACTCTTGACTCTGCTACGAACAATCGCAGTTGGAATTGGTTATCTTGATAAAACATGGCGAGTGGCAAAGCGCTCCGCAAGTCTTCGGTTTTATTCCATGGTCTGGGATAACAGGAATTTTTACAAAAGTCTAGGATTGCGATCACTATGCTGCATTTGGCAATCGTGTTGATTAATGTTTTATATTTAAGCTTTTTATAAACGCTTGAATATACTTAAGTAAAATTTTAAACACTGAAAAAAGACGTCAACCTCAGGTGGGAATTGAACCACGCACCTTTCGCATTCCGGGCGGCTGCCTTAACCACTTGGCTACCGAGGTCTGGCTTTCAACCGTCGAAATTGTCGTCGGTTGTCGTCTTTTTTCAGTGTTTTAAATTTTATTTAATCGTGTTGATTTTAACCCATCCATTTTAACAACTGTACTGTGTCACTTAGCGGTGAAAGAATACTACCACCCCCTCCCTTACCTTGAGTGTCTTAAAAGGCGACTAATGGACTAAAGACTGCATCTAACAGCATAGAGCGGCGATGGACTCACCACCTGTCACGCTGAGCACATTTGCAATCGCTATTTGGTGAAAAGTGGACTATGGTAGAGGACTGCTTTTACGATCCTCATTGCCTAGTCTCTGACTAACCCTTCGGGGATAAAAGTCGTAATTATGTATGTACGTAACTGTAACATCGATTTCAATGATTAAGGCCTTTGCTCAGGCGTGGTAAGGTAAGTCTAGTCACTTCTATTCTGCTCTGCTATCCTATACAGACTATAAAAAAAAACTTTCCTACATCACTCACACCAATTATCTAGCCCAAGAGAAGCTTCGAAGAAACTCGTTAAATGGTTACTAGACAACGGATAAACATACTTAAAATACTTAAATTCATACTTATTATACATAGAAAACTCCCAGACCCGAGACAATTTAGAAAAACAATAATTTCTAAATTGACCTGACCGGGGATCGAACCCGGGACCTCAGAGATGGCGACACCATGAAAACCGGTGTACAAACCACTCGACCAAGGAGGTTGTCTAACTATACCGCTCATCGGGAGATTGGGCTTAAGCCCCCCAAATGTGGATCCTATTGCAACATCTAAAATACATGTTAAAACTTCAATACGCTACTTCAACTTCACTGCAAATGGTTGATCAAAGAATCTATGACATAAAAAAATTTTTGAACATTAATACTGATTAGAAATTAATGTCTTTCACCGTTTATATTATTATTGTAATGATTTTTATTATTATATAATTGAGAAATATGTAGGTATGTAGGTATCTATCTATACGGAGCGGTGCAGGAAGCAAACACGTCTTACAATTCAATCGTTTATTTGCAGACTGCGCGGTACAAAATCTTGTAATGACATTTGCCTTTTCAATCTTAAATTGCCTTCCCTATTTAATAATAAGTATACCTTCATTACAATAATGATCGTTTTTATTTCAATTTCTGTAATAATTTTATTGATTTTGAGTTAGATTTTTATGGAAATTAGATTGTGTGGTAAACCTAACGTTTGTTATTTGTACAATATTTCAATATTTGCATGCAATACAAATTGCAAAACATGTGGACATACTTACCATATTATATATGTTACAACAATGAATAATATTTGTATTGTATTTTAAGCATAAAAAAATATATTTTTTTATTTATAAGCCATAGGTAATTCCGGTCATTGATATAAACCATTTTACGTAACAGTGGTTTGTTAATTATTTGGTTTAACTTGATTCGGTCCAAGAAGGTGGAGATTTTAATCACCAAGATGGAACAACTCTATCACTTGCGACTTCCTCCAATCATAATTTAACACCTAATATTCAAGATGTCGGCGTTTGCGGCGCTAAATTAACCGTAATTTGTACACTAATGATACGCTTTTAGCGGGCTGTTGCTGCTAAACATAGGCTATTAAAGCTTTTAGTTTTTTCTTTGCTAAATTAAGGCGTGTGGTAGGTGGCTTCCTTCGAGTGCGGTTAAAGAGAAATCGTATTAAGGACTGAGGGAATTATATGAAGTTCGTTTTTAATCGCAATGGCTAGAAAGTTTTGAGGTTAGTATTTCTTTAAATGTAATAAATAAATAAAACATGATTTCTTGATAATTGCTTAGTCGGTTTTTTATATTTTGTAAATTACATGCTGTTGTGATTATAATAAATAAATAAATAAAGATAACTTACGCGAAAACTACACAAATAATAGCCGCCACTACACTGCTTATTAAAAGAATACTATCGATTTTCACACCTATTTATTATAAAAATTATATTAAAATACCCCTAAGGGTGGATTCGACCAAACTGGAATAAGACTTACTCCGAGATTAGTCCATAAAAATTCGGCGTTTAATCTAGGTCTAAGAACTTATTCCAGTTTGGTCGAATCCACCCTAAGTATTGTAGGTACCTTAACGCCCCACGACCACGTGAGCGATCTCAAACCACTCATGCATACTCATTTCAGCCGAAAAAGCCCTTATTTACTAAACACAAAACCATCTACGAAGTCCACATGCTTACGTATTCACGGCAATCGAGTCGCAAGTCGCAATACAACCTTTAATGCCTCGAAAGAATGGGATGTTAAAAATTAATTGCCGCCTCCATGCACTTCTGCGGTTTATTAGTAGCCCCTCGTTATTAATATTTTTGTTTAATGCGAACATTTTACGAGTTCAGGCTATGGGAAAAAGAATGAAGGCGATATTAACGTGACCCTGTGGGTCTGTTATATGAGCGTCGTTTTTATACGCAATTATTATTCTATATAAGTTTTTAAAGTAAGTATGACATTTGGTTTACCTCCTCTGTACAAGTGTTCCAGTGGTTAAGTCACGTGCACAGAGGGCCTTACTCCCTTTCTCCGAAACAAAATTTCGGCAAATTTCGTAGCGTTTTTTTAATAAATGAAGGAGGCAAACGAGCAGGCGGGTCACCGGATGGAGAGCAATTACCGCCGCCCATAGACCCTGCAAAACCAGAGGAATCGCAAACGCGTTGTCGTCCTAAAGGCCTTCCCTAAAAGGAAGGAATAGGAATTATGAGGGGAACCTCACCTCCGGAACCCTCACTGGCCGGACGGAACACAACAGCACCACGTGCCATTATTTTACGCCGAATATTCGTGAGAGGCTTTTTTTGGTTGGCAACACTTGCCACGATTAGTTGCAAAACTTAGCTTCTACTCTAAAAATTAATTTTCATTAAAAATCATTGTTAATTATCTATAAAATTGTGTTTAACGTGAACATATTGTGACTAAATATAAGTACGAGTGTTTGCATCAGTGTCTATGCAATAATATTTGAATTTCGTCGTAATAAAATTTTCGACTATACCGGAGCTGTCAACGGCCGGCAAAAATAAATAACTTTTTGAAGAAAAGTATAATATAACAAAAGCTGCAGAGCTGAAGAGCTGCATCTAAAACCCGGGGAGTATTGTTTTCATAATTTTTCCTTATGTACATAATTTAACTAGTAAAATCGTTGACCTAAAATAACCTAACACTACCTACCTTCAATTAGCATGTTATCATTGTGAAAGTTAATTCCACTACATATTGATTGGTCTTATTTTTATTTTATTTTTTCTTTAATTTGTAACTACATGTTCCTCACACTAATACATCTATCAACTTTACAAATCTCACATAATAGGGAGTATCGTCACACCTCAATTACGATTTGGCTTGGTTAACCTCTCTTGACTTGACTATATAGTGGAAGTGAAGTTGATGGTGACATTGTCTTGCTACAGACCTTCACACACTACAACACTTTACATTCAGAACTTGACTGCACATTTAAAAGTTGATTATTTTCACAATTGTATTAGAAACTTTTTAAAGTGTTTTTTTTTAATAGGTAAATCTTTTTTTACAAGTGACCTACCCACGTCATAACAGCAAATCTTTCTTTAGGATTGTTCTATCTTTTGTTGAGTGTTCTCTTACACCATACAACAGACAGATTGAATAATACATAATCATTACATATTATCCACTCATCTTTGCAACAATTATAGTAACAATTTACTCATATTTATACATTACTCTTTCAGCCTTATCGCTGTGTTGGGGTAACAGTTGAGGCATGATGATGACCCGCAAGGCAACTGCAAAGGATGTTGAGATGAAGCTGAAGCAGACCCTATTAGATTTGAAGGCAACAAAAGACCTCAATATTAACTTGTTGCAAGAACGGGATGACAGCGAAAAGGAAATTATGAAGATCATTGGAAAAAATTCCGAACTAAAGAGTGAACTTGCCGACTTACATCTTAAATACTTAGATATTGTTGACAACTGTAGCCAGATGCAGGACGTAATCACCTCTTTTACAGAATGTAATAGCACTCATGAACAGGCATTAAAGCGTATAAGTGATCTGGAAATGAGTTTATGTGAGGCACATGCAACGATTTTAAAGTTAGAAAATGAAAGCTGTAATAATGTTAAAGTAAATCATTCTCAGAGCCTGTTCGATGAGTTATTATCTTGTAATTCGGACATTCTCGAAAACCAGAGTCATGGAAATAGTTTTATTAACAATCAAAGTTACTTTGAAGAATTAACTGACAGTTTAAATGTAATGGATAATCCGGTATGTAAAAAGGACTCAGCCCTAAATAAATCACTGTGTAAAAACAATAAAAATTTTAGAAGTGTCAAAAAGTTAAAAAAATATATCCGTGTTAAAAGGTACATTTCTAAGACCCAAAAACTAGTCAATAGGCAAAATCATTTACAGAAGCATATGTCACTTAGGAAAGAAAGGATTCAATTATTAAATAAGTTGAAATTGTATAGTAATAGCACAATTGATAGGAATGATAAACATGACAGCGACTCACATATCATAATTAAAAAGATTGATATCTTAGAAAGGTCACTGAAAAGTATGTATGACAATATATGTGATCTGTCACTTAAGCACCTAAATTATCAAATTGTAGCTGCAAATGACATGGTTGATATGTGCAACTATAACGCAAAGCGTAAAAATAAAAAGCGTACTAATTGTTGTATTACTGGCCACTCTTTTAGTGCTGGGGTGACAGCACAAAATGAAATTGAGGAGAATATTCCGTCAGCTACAGAGTTGATTGACTTATGCAAACAGCACAATTTCTTAGTTAATAATAAAGATAATGTAATATGTTTACTAGAAAAAAACAACCAGTCTCAGGAAAGCTCGAACGGGATTCGAACCCGTGACCTTTGGATTGCCGGTCCACTGCTCTAACCGCTAAGCTACCGAGACCCCAGAAAACTTGTTGAATTTTTTCTAGTAGTTGATACGCTGCAAGCCAGCGGTATTACGTCACTGTGAAGTCTACCCTCGTTTTCTAGTAAACATTTTATCCTATATTTAAATAGCATTGTAAATGCAAAATTTCAATCATAAAGATAATGTAATATGTCAAAATCCTTTATCATTGAACTCATGTATTCAGTCGAATAACTTGTCTGTCATGGATTCGAGGCCTTTAACGGCCTGCACAGAAATGCCAGTTAAATCTTCTGATAATTTAAATCACATAAGCAATAAACATGTAATTAAACCAATTAGAAACACAGTTATTTTCTCTGATGGATTGGGTCAGGGCTTAGGATTGCTCATGAATGGAAGTATAAACCAACATGTAATAAATATCTGTGCCCCAGGTCAATCAATGAATGCTATAGTACGTAGCGTTTCTCAGCAGTCATTGAGCAGTTCCACTAATGTGATTATTTTATGTGGTGACAGTCTACGAATTAAAAAACGTGACATCATAGAAAATATAAATATTTTGTTGAAATTACAATTAGATACAAATTGCAAGTTAATAGTTAGTGCTTTTCCCTATTTTACAAATTTAACTTGGGAACAGAATAAACGCATATTTGACTTAAATTTATTATTATATAATTTATTATGCCGTCATAGTGACACTATCTTATTTTTTGATATTAATAAGTTTATTAATAATTTTAGTTTGACTTCAGATAGTATGTATCTGTCGAAGAAGTGTAGGACTCGAATAGCTAATTTGTTAGCTTACAATATACATGATACAGTTATACCTGGTATAACTAAGTCTGTTATTGACAATAATATCATCATAAGTAGTTCTACTAATGCATCCTTATAACTAGTAGTAAGATGACTACCTCTTGTTTAAACTGAGGTCTAAGACAAAAGCCAAGTCCACTTACATTAATATTATACATCAAAATATTCAGGGTTTGGCTGGCAAAGACTTAGAATTAGAATTAATTGCAAAAAGTCAGGCTATTCATATATTTTGTGTAACTGAGCATTGGCTAAAAAGTCATGACAAGTCTTTCCAAGTAAATAGTTTCCAACTAGCAAGCGCGTACGTACGAAGCAAAGCTATTCACGGCGGTTCTCTAATACTAGTTAGTAATAATATTAAATACAAGGAACGCAACGACATTGTATGTCTTTCTAAGGAGCGTAACATTGAGCTATCATGTGTAGAATTCAATAGTTTTGTAATAGTATGTGTATACCGGCCCCCATTGGGTAATTTTGATTTATTTGAGTCCGTGATGGAAGATGTACTTAATAAAATAAAATTGAAAAATAAATTTGTTGTAGTATGTGGGGATTTTAATGTAAATATTTTAGAAAACACTTCAGGGAGTGTTCGTCTTCTCGCTTTATTTAAATGCTTTAATCTAAGAAATCTATTTCTTGAACCCACTAGAATAACTTCATTCGGCCACCTGTCTCGATAATATTTTTACAGACTATGACCCTGTCTCTAAGTCAGTTATTAGTAGTCTTACGTCTGACCATTGCGGTTTGAAGGTGACCTATGATTTTGATGTTAAGGATGCGCCTAAAACTGTAACATGTAAACCTGTTACAAAAAAGCGAATGGAGTGTTTCAAAACCAATGTAGCTTGTAAAATCGATACTTTGCCCTTTATACATGATGATCCGGATGTACTATACAGTAATCTCTTTGATTTAATAAAGACAGAATACAATCAAGTGTTTACATCTAAAACAATTAAGTTTTCACAAAAACTTAAGTTCTGTGACTGGGCCACGACTGGTATTTATAAAAGTAGAAATAAACTTTATGAGTTATATAATTTAAGACAATATAATCAAAATTTAAATTTTACAGAATATGTAAAAAATTACTCTAAATTGTTTAAGAAAGTGTGCATACTAGCAAAATCTAACTTCATTAAAGATAAAAATAAAAAATCTAATAATAAAATAAAAGCCACTTGGGATATCATCAACCGTGAAACTGGTAAATTAAAACCACGGGACAACACTTTTACTCTAAAAGTTAAAGATAACCTTTTCAATTCAGATGCACAAATTGCTAACATTTTGATGATTTCTTTATAAATATACCTGTGGTAACAACCTCAAATTAAAATTCATCACCAGTGGCGGCACAAGCCTTTCTCGAACAACATGTACCCAAATGTAATGTTTCTTTTAATTTTCAATATATTGACTCTAAAAATATTATTAAAACTTTTAAATTACTAAAAATTAAAAACACAGGTGATTTGTGGGGCATGTCTAAGAAAGATAATTAAAAATATTATATATTCTATTGCACCCTATCTTGCTGACATATTTAATAAGTGTGGTGATAAGGGAATCTTTCCTGATCTTATGAAGTTTAGTAAGGTTATACCTATATTTAAATCGGGAAATAAAGAAGACCCCAGTAACTATCGACCAATTTCAATACTACCAGCACATAGTAAATTTTATGAAAAAAATATTTTAGAACAGTTAGTAGAATACTTTAACTTAAATAATCTTTTACATAGTAAGCAATTCGGTTTTACTAAGGGTCGTTCCTCTACTGACGCAGGTGTAGCTCTCATAAACATATATTTGATGCCTGGGAGGAGTCTCAGAGCGCTCTTGGAGTTTTTTGCGACTTGTCCAAGGCTTTCGATTGCGATGAGCACCGGACACTGGTGATGAAGTTAAATCACTGTGGTCTCAAAGGTCTTGCGCGTGATTTGATACAGTCGTATCTTAGTTCTAGAACACAAACTGTCGACGTTAATGGAACTACGTCATCCGGTTCTCATGTAAAAATGGGAGTTCCACAAGGGTCAATTCTTGGCCCTTTTTTATTTTTGATATATATCAATGACTTGCCATTCTTTGTAGAAAACTTCTGTGATATTGTATTGTTTGCAGATTTCACTCATTTTTAATGTGACTAGATGTAAGAATAATTATGATGATGTTAACAATGCTCTCTCAGAGGTACTCAGTTAGTTTAGTGCGAATAATTTACAGCTAAACACTAAAAAAACGAAATGTATTAAATTTTTACTACCAAATGTCAAGACCGAACAAACCGATGTTAGAATGAATGGTGTTAAATTAGATTTGGTAGACTCGACAGTTTTCCTAGGGATAACCCTTGACTCAAAACTCCAATGGAATCCGCATATATCGAATTTGGCCGGCAAACTCAGTTCAGCAGCATATGCGATTAGAAAAATTAGACAACTAACAGATGTTGAAACTGTTGACTGTTTACTTTAGTTATTTTCATAGTGTCATGTCGTATGGTGTCCTTTTGTGGGGAACAGCGGCTGATGTTAAAACTATATTTATATATATTTTACAGAAACGAGCAATAAGAACCATTTATAGACTGGGATCGCGAACTTCTTTGAGAAATATTTTTAAGGAAGTTGGTGTTCTTACTGTTGCATCGCAGTATATTTATAATTGTATAGTTTTTGTGCGTTGCAATATTAACACTTTTTCTAAACACGGTGATGTACACAATTTCAATACTAGAAATAAGTCAAAACTAGTAATGCCACTGTTTAGGTTACAAAAGGTTCTCGGCTCTTTCTTGGGGCAAGGTATACACTATTATAATAAAATACCAACAATACTATACTAGATTTACCTTTAGATAAGTTTAAGAATTATGTAAAATCTTGTTTACTTAGGAAAGGTTATTACACAGTCAAGGAATATTTAGAAGACAAAACAGCCTGGTTATAATAATTTTTTTTTTTTTTTTGTAAAAGAGGGAGGCAAACGAGCAGGCGGGTCACCTGATGGAGAGTAATCACCGCCGCCCATGGACACCCGCAAAACCAGAGGAATCGCAGACGCGTTGCCGGCCTTTAAGGGAGGAATAGGTTTAAGGAAGGAATAGGAATTGGGAGGGGGGGGGGGGGGAAGGGGCCTCCGGAACCCTCACTGGTCGGACGAAACACAACAGCACCAAGTGCCATTATTTCACGCCGAATATTAGTGAGAGGGTGGTATTACGCCGGGCGAGCCGGCCCAATGTGTGCTGCAACGTAGCGTGGCTCTACCACTCAGAACTAATATATTTACATTGTTTTTTTCTTAATCCATTGTCTTTTATGACATTACATAACTGATTGTATAATTTGGTAACGACATGTTGTTTTGTAAATGTCGTTACTTCTATATTATTTTAAAGCTGTGGAGTTTCTTGTGCCCGTTCTTCTTCACAGCTAAAAGACTTCCTGAATGGGTGGGGTGGGTGGGTGGGTTCCTATGCCTATCCATCCATCCATAAAAAAATAAATTTAGACGATTCAAAATGCTTAATTTAAGCTTACTGAATAAAGATATATTGATTTTGATTTTGATTTTGATTATTTTTGAAATCTCAAACTATTTTCTAAAAAAATATATTAATTTTAATTTTATTGATTAAGAATAACAACAACCAACTTAAATCTATTAGTATACAAATAAGAGTATTACAGCTAAGTTGATTAGGCAAGAATCGTTATTCACAATATGACCAATTATCATGACAACTATAAAAATAAAATATACTACTCCGAATTCATTAAAATTATCTTTAAAATAATTCATAATAATAACAGTAAATTAAACATCAAAAACTCTATTCACACACTATTTAGCAAGCCACCAACCACAAAATGCCAAACCCAACAAATTCTAAATCCTAATGGGAGTTATACCAATTAGAGAAACCTGACAGTCCAGGATAAGCCGATCCGCAGACGCATGCTCATTAAGAAACAAAATATTTAAAATACAGACTTAAAGAAAATAAAAATAGGCTAATAAATAGACTACTTACACATTAACAGAATACATATTATATGGTCAAAATAATAAATGAATGGTCATGCAATGTGAGGGTATTAATAATCTAAATGCCAAACCTATTTTGTATGACGAAATTTCGGCCATCAGTTTAGTTTGCCAGTTTTAGGCTGCTTTCTACCGCCTCTGTGTGCTGTGTTCTAGGTTCGAATCCCAGCTTCTTTTTGGTTGGTGGTTAGGCTTATTTTAATTCCACCTGAGGACTCATCAGCCTCATTATCACCTACATCAAGTGAGATAAAGGCCAAATGCTTAGGCCAGATGACGCGGTGTAGGCAGGTCTCCAACAAGGATCTGAAAGTAAGAATAATGTAAGTTACGTTTATTAATGAGTTAAAGCCAGACCTAAAAATACATACATATAAACACGACTATTATCCCCCAAGGGTTAGTCAGAGACTATGCAATGAGAACCGCAAAAGCAGTCCATAGTCCACTTTTCACTAAATATACATATGCTCAACGTGACAGGTAATGAACCCATCGCCGCTCTATGCTGTTGGATGTATGTGTAGTCTTTAGTCCGTTAGTCGCCTTTTACGATAACCAAGAGAAGAGATTTAATGAGCCACTACGCGTCACGGCTTAAAAATGTTCTTTTAATAAAACTATACTTTTTTGATAATACAAAAGTGAATATGTAGAACCGCTTCAGGTATACTCATTCATAGCAGACAGTTAACTCCTCAATTTGCACGTCCTATACAAGGTCATAACGGTGAGGCTGCGCTCCAACGTGATCGTTTTAATTTGCGGCCTGTCGGCGCACTCATAAAATTATACTTTTTCAATATACAAAGGACAGAAGCTTTATTATGCTTACATCCTTTCGCGATACTGGTGAAAGGAACGGTTTTTTTCCCTTCGCAATGTTGTTCGTTTTGACGTATTTAAGCCAATTTGTGTAAAATATTATATTTCTGTAATTGATTTGCTGCCATCTCGTCTAGAAAATCTACAAGTTGTTCGGCCACTTTGGCCAAATAATCCCTAAGTTCTTAACGCCTATACAATCCTTGTTTTAAAATTAGATTTAATTCCTACCATTGAATTAACCCTGATACAATTATGTGTATAATTCCGCAAACCTAGTACACGTATAACTATACTAATATAAAAAAGAGAAAAATCTTGTTACTTTTGATCTCAAAAACTACTCATCAGATTTAAAAAAAAATGCTATCCATTATTTTGAATGGACTAAGGAACGGTCAACTTTGCTTGGCTCAAATCGCTGGACATAGACTGAAATTTAAAGGGCAGTCCCCTTCATGTCTTGAGACTACATGAGATTTTCCGAAACTATTCCAGGATCACGTGATGCGTTTAAGCAGACGAATTCAGGCAGCCGCTGATACACATTCGCACCATCATAAAATCACCTGCCTTGTTATATTTTTTTATATTTCTCGACATTTATTCCTTTCTTTGCCATAACTAACACCATTACACAATATATCCGTTCTTTTCTCGGTCTTTTCATAGCCGGCAACTTCTCAGTACCTACTCGTATATGATAAGATAATAATTTTGTTGTGGACATTCCGCAGTAAAATAAGGCTGAGCACTTTCGCGGCGGCTGTTGTGACAGAGCGTGAGGTATCGCCGATTTGCCCGTCACACGCTTCACCATAATTACAGCTTTATGCGCGCGTATTTTACTTGTGCTGCCTCTTTCATTTGGGAAGCCGAGGTGTTGAAACTGACAGCCAATTTCATTATTGGAATAAGTGTCCCCTTCTTCTTATACCTGACACAAGTAACTTGTGCATGTAACGGATAGGACACAATCATGATTCACTAACTGTCGTAGCATTTAGACTCCGCTTTGAAAATAAATCTTCTGTATACGTCTTGATAAGAAGTTAAAAATATGATCATACCGGTACCATTAAATAATTTTATAACTACCATTATCATTAATATTTTAACATGAAATAGTTACGATCATAATTACATGTCACACTCGTTGGTTGCACTAACAATACAATAATAATATAAACCTAGTGACGGGAAATAGAGCGGTCATAATTGACCTCACTAAACACTAATAAAAGTAGTTTTATGATTTTATTTACTTAGATAACTGTTATCAATTTTATTTTAAAATTATAAATGCTAAAATCAATTTGCTGGAAAGAGGGTTCTTGGTCATAGAAGAAAGTTATGATTTTGCGAATAGATAAAAAAATAAGTGCAACTGCAGGCCTGTTCATTTTGCGATGTCAAAGACAAGAGGACAGAGCTGACTGCCAACCTTTCACTTCCAGTATAATATTTTATAATGACAACATTCTCCTTAGCATTGAAGGACACAATTTAGAAAGAGAGCAATGAAATTTATACTCACTTAGTATTACAACATAGCTGATCTAAAGTTATTCAATGAAGTGTGACATGAAAATTACACCGGTAGCCGCGATTATGCCTCCACTTCTAAAACTAAATTTATCGATGAATTTCTGTCCAATTTAAAACTATTTGCAAGCAAATTACAATGTACGTGCCGGCTAATTCTGAAGTGTTTCCGTAATGGCGCCAACCAGACACTCAACGTGGTGGTATCTAATGTTAACCCATTCATCAAGAGCTTGCACGACCGATCAGTCAAGCACCTACACCAATAATTATATTCATTAATTCCACCCATAACTGCATTGGATCTCACTACTATACCACAATTAATAAACACGGTGTTATCACGGAAAAACATCGACCTAACAACCTTGGAGATATGATTGAGAATTGTGTAACAAAAGCTAATGATAGGTCGTGAAAGAATTTGCATAGACCAACACTCAATCCATAGGATTATGTCCCCACTTTGTCAGCCTTCCGATAGGTCGTTTATAAGGACCGACAGGTATTAAAGTAGACTGATTCTAATTTAAAATGCAGTGAGATCATTTGCGACAATAAAGCTACGAAGTAATTGCGCTGTGATATTGTTCTAATCTCAATGGGCGAACGGTCGTTTGCGCGTCATAACGATCTCCGTTAATAATTGGCTTGTCACGACACCCCTTTAAGTGTTCAACTTAAATGATTAGATCTGAGCTCAACCACCCTGCAAGTTATTCCAATACAACAAGGTCTATAACGCTTTATTAAGTCCATATATTTTTAAGAGAAGTTTTAAAATTAGTCATAAAAGTTTGATAGCTAGCTAGCTTGTTTCGGCCGTTTTTATTCAATGCACATGCATCGCATTATGCTAATTTAGCTTTACGAGTACAATTTACTGTTTTTTAACGTTGCCTAAAGATGCGATCTTATTCTTCGTTAGTAAAATAGCAGCAAAATGTAATTTCTACTATTGTGCCAAGCTTACCTATTGAGCTTTCTTAACCTAATTATTGATCAGTTCTAAAATTTATGTTAACGTCTCTTTAATTTATTTTTGTTTTTTGATTATTATTTTTTTGCTATAATATTTTTAAGTAAGTACATACATTTCAATGAATTTGAACGGTTCAATTTCAGTTGTAACTGTTAGGTGCATACTATCGCACAACATTTGTCGAATTCCTGATCGATCTAGTTCAACTGCACCACAGTTACTATCATTGTAACCTTCCAAGGCTGTTGGGCTGGTTCCTTCGGTCCTTATATTTGATTAATTACGACCAGAATGGTAATGTAGTTGGCCCTTTGCGTGTTCGATTGTTCAGATAAGCCTCGCTAGATCTTTGTATTCAACTGTTACGGCTGATAATGAGCTGTTGAAACTATAAATCAATGTATTGGTAATGTTATCTTCGGGCTAATCTTTTAAACGCTTGTAGAGCGCCCTCTGTATAATTTCAGAAAATGTGTGATTTTTCAGGAAACTAAAATTTGCATTGGGTTGAAAGCAAGATAAATGTTTTTATATTAAACGCAAAAGATTAAGGAACGCCAGGAGCATGTTCATATCACAATACCCATGTTGAAGACGGGGATTTCCTAATATTCAGTCAGGCGCCTTTGCTAAATTTGTTGCTGCTTCTGTTTAGTACAACGTATTTCGACGACGTAGACTTGCAGATCGATAACTTGTTTTTTGTAGTCTATCATTAAGTTGTTATTTTTATTTACTGTGTATAAGCGCCATGGCAGACACCGGTGACCGGCAGTTGAATTTCAATTGTGTCTGGTTTTGTGGACCTGTATTTAGAATACGATTTTCTAAGTTTTGGTGGTTGTGAATTGTGATCACGGAATAGATTAACTGTTCTGTACTTGTGACTTTGGCAATCCGTATATCAGAATACATCTTAACTACAATAAAATTAAGATTTGAGAACACGTAATCACTGATATTGTTATCATAGAGTGAGTACTTCTGGGTGCGTTGAACGGCAGGATTTTGATCATCAGAAATCCAACCTTCCATAGAAGTTTTTGTTGTCCATTGCAGGGCGAACTGTTACTACTTTTTAGTGACATTGTAATATGTATACATGCCGAAGCAGGTGTGAAGATGCGTGAGATAATCGATACTGTTCTTTGACAGATTCGTAATTTATTTTCGAATAAACCAATAGCTATCATTGCACTAAAGAAGTTATTGGCAAAATGCATAACCTATATAGAAAATGCAGTTGTACCGCTTGATAAATCACTCACGACTCTGTCAGCTCAAGTCGGAGTAAAAGTAACTTAATTTAGGCTAAGTAATTACAAGCACTTGGAGTATAAATTATTACGCCACCTCTGATGGATTCTTTGGCATTACTTTTTACGCTACACGTAGTGTAAATATTATTGACTATATTTAATCTGTTAATTGTACTGACTGACTCAATCTCCCTATGCACATTTTAAATTATGTATTTGTAACACCTATACTGTACCTGCTTTAGAATAATAAAAAAAAATCTTATTATTTGAGGCGTTTTCATACTCAAGTGCAAATGTTTTTAAATCAAGTTCATTTAATAAATAAGCACTTTGTATCGTACAATTTTTGACGTGACAACGTCTTAAATTAGGTTGCGGCTGGGAGTCACTTATGAAAAAGTGTAACGCTGGGTAACGTTACGATGAGTCACCGAACGAGAGAGAGGCCCGCCGAATGCCTTGCGTCTCTCTCCCACTCAACTATGATAAATTTGTGCAATTCTTATTTTCATTCAATTCCTTGTTCCTATTGTGCAATTTAATTATATTCATATCAATAAATATTCTACCGAGAAAAAGACGTTGTCACGTAAAATCTTCGCCCGTAAAACCGACTTTACAGGCAAACAATTTTTTTTTCAATACTTTGTTTTCATTTAAGGCGCCTTTTAGTTGTGGAGAAAAATCTGAACTGAACGTAACGCTCATGGGCACGTATGAAAGCCCGGGCCCCGGCTCAAGTTGAAGTCAGTCAAGTTTTTGAGCCTTGTCTCCTAATTATATATTACAATTTAACAAAGAAACTTGTAACTGGTAAAGCACGCTTAATTTCAAGTGAGATTAATAGAAGTTTCGGTCATCAATATCGGCAATTATAAATAGAGATTACTATTAATTACAGTATTAAGCCATAAATAATCGGCCGGGAATATCGGTGAAGCAATTAGGTTTTCCATAATTTATTCTTGCGACTACTGCAACGTAATTAAATTTAATATAATTCAATTTACATAATATCTTGGATATTACTTGTGCGCATGAGCCGGTACTAACCCGTATCTGAATAAGTGAAGCTGGATGCGTTTCATTTGTTTTATTAACTACTCTACTACTCCTGGCGAACTTCGTACCGCATAACAATAAAATAAACGAATGTATTGTCAACTTTTAGTTTTAGTAATTTATTTAGGCTAAGAAACTGAATAATAACGTCAATTCTAAAGTAAATTCTGTCAATATGGTATTAATGTCTTTCAACTATTTTCACCACTTCCACTTCAAAGAGGATTTTTTGCAGTCTCTTATCACTAATGGAAATTTGTAACACATTTTATATATTTTTGTTTTTTAAACATTTTCTTTCACTTAAACCTTGTCCTAACAATTACGAACAATACAAAAAAATAATTAGCCAAGTCAGTGCAGCCGGTCTGAAGTGATGTGCGTACAAACATTTCGGCAATTGATTTTTATTAAAATAGATGGGTTGGCTCGATAGGTTGGAACCTTTAAGTTATCTATCAGCTAACAAGCAAATAAAAGATTTTCAAGAAATTAAACGATACGCCTAAACTAAGAGGTGTTATTTATTTCAAAATTTTTATCTGAAGCTTTGGCTTCAAAGCTGTGTATTTCTGATTTTTTCGTACCCCCTTCTTTATTCCTAATACCGATCCAAAATTGTTTCAATATTAGGGAACACCCCTTACAATTTTACGGACAGTATTTACCATTTGAAAATTGTGTCTAGTCTCTTCATTCATCAAGTCATTTATTGCGTTTAAATTTAGCAAATTTATTTAGTATTTAATTATTACATGATTTACAATGTCTACATACCTGCATGTCTAAAGACTTTAACCATACTCTGAATAATTTATGTGCTTATAATATCTATTAATACATAATCTAGATCAAATCACTTGTTTTTGCTTAAACTGTGAAACTATTAAACTTAATCAAATATTATAATCAGAGATAATGAACATATTTATTTTCGAATAAGTATTATTCCGTAATTGACAGTTATAAATTTAATTACCTTGTTTTTTATTCAGTTTTCGAATGGAAAGAAACCTCATTAAGTCGGTATCACACGAAACTGTTGAGGTGTTTTTAAAAACAAAGTAATAAATCTTAATACCTCAATATATCGAAATGTTTGTCTGATACAATGTATGTCTACTTACCTTAGTTACGTTACATATAAGTATTTCAATGATTAATGAAACGTAACGAGAAAAATATGAATGTTGCAACCCATCTACTCTTGGTTGGGTGTCGTAAAAGGCAACTGAAGTCTTCTAATGCGGATGTATGCTGCACATGTGCTCAGAGTTGATTGTTGGATAACAACCAACTCTGGACACATGTGCAGTTGTTATTTGATGACAAGTGGACTGTGCATTGCTTTTGCGGCCCTCATTGCCTAGTCTCTGTCTAACCCTTTAGCCCAAATATGCCCACAATTATTTGAAACTCCGATATCTTAGATTTTTTGGATTTGATGACCTTTATTTTTTATACAACAGAATGTACGTTTTTTTCACTTAAAAAATAAAGACTATGTATCTTTTTTGTGAGGTCGTTTTCGACCCCATGGGCATATATGGGTTAAGGATAATAGAAGAGCGTCGTTTCAAATGGCAACTTATCCAACAAACACAATACTGAAACATTTTGCAAAAACCTGTAAAAGTTCTCATAAAAATCAATTATATCGTTTATGGCATAATTACTACCATCGTTTTGAATGAAATTTCACCAAAATATTAATATGTGTTTTTAATACATTGGTTTAGTGGATTTTGGTTGGTTTGGTTGCGTTTTGATAAAACACAGTTCCTGTCTTACTTTCGTTTTGAAACAAACCTTTTTTTTTACATGACTTTTTATACGTTTTAATAGCATTTTGAAGCAAATAGCGTTTTGCTCATAGAATAATTATTATTCTGAGGTTTTGCTGTTGTAAAGTAGTCTAATTAAGGAGTAGGAAGTCGTAACAAACTGAAAATTGTCCTTGATGCGTTTTGATTCAACTTGCGTTTAGAAACGACGCTCTTCAATTCAATAGTCGTGAGCGTATGTCATTGTATTAAAATGTGTAAAGAAATAGATACAAGTCATATAACAACCTTTTAATATTGTTAGACTTTAGTTCCGTTGCAGCCCAGTCAATACTACCTCAGGTTTCGGCGATTCCATGTTTTTATTGTAAATGTTGTCTAGTGTTCCAATATTTTCTTTCCCCTTGTTATTTTTAGTTCAAATAGGTAATTTAACCACCACCACTATTGGTGCTTGATTAAATATTTTATAATAAATAAAGGTACAACATTTACTTCACAAGTCTACAGCATCGTAGTCTCACTATAATGTGCCTATACATCTGTGATTGACATAAAGCGTAGATCGGCGCCGGCGCCTACTGGCATGAGGAATGACGCCCGCGCACTATGACTGCACTGCGTAGATACTAGATCAACTATTATCATAATAATTGCACTAATTCTCATTGTTTAATCATAAAATTCATCATTTTACTTCAAATATCGCCATTGGTTACCAATCATAAATTCGAAATTTGCCTGTACGAATTTTATTCGGCCGAAAACGTTTTGTAGTTTATTGTTTTTCATAATTTTCTTAGTACCAAAAACACAATTGACAAAGTTTTGAAATAATAATAATAATAATAATAAAACTCTTTATTGCCAGAACTGACACTACATCAAAAACACAGAAAAAAATAATATTAAAAATGGCAAAGAAATACAATAAAAAAAATGATAAACCATAAAGTATTACCTCAAAGCATAAAAAACAACAAACAATGCAAGTAAGTAAACAAAAAAAATACATACTATTTTATTCGATAAGGGGGTCCTGCACGAAATTGTGAAAACCTACGTACTTTCAAGTCACCTGCACTATGCGCTAAATTAGTTAGATACATTAAAACAATAATGTAATGTACCTATATCTATATCAAAATATGTATGTTAGCCTGATCATTGCACAAGGTCATGGCCTTGTTGAAATTTGAAACAAATTCTTTAAGCAATAACAAACAATACATAAATCTAATGACTCCTGAAAAATATATTTTCTCGACAACTCTCTTAATTTTACGCATGAAACAATAATTATTACATGATAATATTTGTATTGACATTCCACAGGGCACCCATTTTAGTTCCGAAATGCCGATTATCGATTGTTTTTTTTTTTAAACTTTATAACTACTGTTTTGAAATTCCACTCAATGTTTGGCCGAAGCTATTAATGCTAGATGATGACTCATTTTCCAGAAACACGTTTCCAATATTATAAAAATACAACATTTCAAATACTTAATTGAAATCCATAACATCATCGAACAACTTGTAATCGTAGTAACGTTAAACGTTAAAGCATGAAAGCAAGCATGCAGCATGCAACCAAGCATGCAGCAAGCAAGCATGCAGCAAGCGTGCATCAAGCATGCAGCATAATCCAAGCACGCAGCATGCAGCAGGCTTGGTTTCTGCCACGGCTCCGGCGCTGCGAGGTTCCGGCGGTCCCACGCGAGCTTATCGTCGCAGATGGGTTTCGCTCACCACCGTAGCTGAGGCTGGCCAGCAAGCCGAAGCTGAGTAGCAGGTGGCTCCTCAGCTCGCGGGCCGCCTCGCCCCTCCGCGCCTACGCGGGCTTAAATTACACTCTAGCGTAGGGCAGACAAGACTACGTGGAGTCGGTTTGGCCGCGATTCGTTTCTGTCACTGACTTTTGTTAGCACAACCTTACCAAAAACTAGTATTAATTTTTAAGACATTTTAGTTTATTTACCTAATAAAATGAATATATGAAAAAAAAAACGAAAATTTGATATTTTAGAGAAATAGTTACTTAGTTAGAATTTTAATACTTCTAGATATGAAATTTATTGTAAGCAAAAGAAAAAAAGTAGTTTTGATAATCGGCTAATAGTTTTTTTTCTGGAAAAAGGAATGGAATGACGAAACATATGTATGATAAGTTTATGGATTAACAAAATTATGTAAAAGCAACGATCTGGTATTTAAAACTTCGTCATACCGTTTATGAACAATTGAAATTCGTGCAGAAGAGTTTCGAATTTATGATAGGTTATCATCGCCATTGATTTACGTTTCAATTTCGCAAAAATTTAGATAATGTAGTGTCGTCAATAATATTAAAAAAAACATCTTACTTATATATTCAGAACAAATTGTTCTGAGTTTAAATATATCGCCATTTTGTTTTAAGTTTTTTTTTTCTTTTAAACAATGGCTTCGTGCGATCAGCACATTTAGCCAGTATCAAGTTTTTAATAGTAATTATTATTTTCTTTATATTAAGTGGATGATAATGAGTGATATTTTTTTTTTATTTTATTTATTTATTCATTTTTATTTATTTATTGATAGGAAAACCAACAGCTATGTTACAATGTAGAAACTTATAGGTAAAGTCAGAAAGCCAATTACAGGTTCTCACTGTTAAAAATAGAGTAGCTTAAACTGTGATACAGTCTTACAAGAAACTCAGTCAAATAGGTACAGAAGTTATTCACTAATCACTATCTACTGCTCATCAATGTAACCTTCAAAAAATAACTGGCTCATGAGACGCCTTATCGTTGCAACACTGGTATTAAAAAGGTCAATATCAATTCCTTTACTCATTGTATTAAAACTATAACTCGCTCGCCAAATATACGTGTTCTGCCTATAGTTGGAAGAAGATGGGGGGCAAATATATTAGTGGGCTGAACCTAAGAAGCTTTGTGGGTGCTCTGAGAGCGATTTGCGACAGAAGATCAGGACAGTCGATGGAACCCGAAGTGGTTTTCAATAGAAACGTAATGTCAGCAATTTCACGGCGAATTTCTAAAGGAAGTAGATGATTTTTTTTGCAAAAACTAGGGTATTGCGCAGAGTCGTACCGATCTTTGAGACGAAAACAGAGATACTTGATAAATTTTTTCTGGATGTTTTCAATACGCGATATATAAGTTTGATATCTCGGGTTCCATACTTGAGACGCGTACTCCAGAATGCTACGAACGAACGTGCAATATAAATTTTTTTATGTCTTAGCTTGAGTAAAATCTTTAGAGTTACGCTTGACAAATCCGAAAGCCTTAGATGCTTTGGAAATTATATTATTGATATGAAAGTCAAATACTAACTTATAGTCGTGGACTACACCAAGGTCTCACACAATAGTTGCACGTTGCAGATTAACTCCCTTTAGCGTGTAATCAAACAATACCAAATTGCGTTTCCGGCTGAATGTTACAATGCTACACTTGGATGGGTTTAAATCTAAGTGGTTTTCCGCACAATAAACACTCAGCCTGAAAAGGTCCTCCTGTAACAAAACAGCATCCGATTCTGATGAAATAGTGGCAAATATTTTAATATCATCAGCAAAGCATAACAAACTGGATGAGTGATGGCAGTGCTCGATGTCATTCACAAATATTACAAAAAGGAGGCCAAGTAAAGACCCTTGAGGTACTCCACTGGGGACCACCACCCATCCAGATATGTAGTTATTGACGACTACTGCCAGCGAACGATTATCGATGTAAGAAGAAAACCATCTCAGTAGGTCACCACAAATCCCAATTTTTTGTAGTTTGACCAAGAGTAAATTGTGTTCGATTCTGTCAAATGCCTTAAATCCTGCCTGTAATCAGTATATATGACATCGACCTGACAACCATTATCCATGGCTTCGGCTTCAGTAAGTGAACTATTTAATAAGACTATATTCGAAACAGTGGACCGGCCCTTTAAGAATCCATGTTGAGCGGTGCTAAGCGACTGCTTCAGTCCTGGGTAGATTTGACCGTAAACAATCTTTTCGAAGACTTTAGATACAATACAAAGTTTTGATATTGGCCGATAGTTGGTGATATCTGTCTTGGACCCCTATTTATGAACCGGTGTGATGAAGGCGCGCTTCCATATATTAGGAACAATTCCTTCCTTTAAAGATCTTTTATAAAGAATTGAAATTGGAATAGCAATAGTCTTTGCACAGTTAATAAGGAAACGAGATGGCAGTAGGTCTGGGCCTTCAGATTTGGATGGATCCAGGGTAAGAAGCAGCTTCACCACTTCATCAACATTGATTCTGTCATTTGTAATATCAGAGAAATACCGGTCAACAAACCTGGAATAATCCAAGGTAGACGAGGAAGCAGTGTTCAAGAAATTGGAGCAGAAGTAGTCTGAAAAAGAGTTACATATGGAATGACCCGTGTAAGATACAGAATCTCCGTAGTTAAGACTGCTCGGCATTGCATTGGTTTTAGATTTAGCCTTGACAAAAGACCAAAATTTCTTTAGATTGTCCCTCAAAGAGTTCTCAACAGAGTTAACGTCCTGCTGGTAACAGGATTTCTCTAGTGTTTTAACTCGATTACGCAACAATTTATACGTATCTTCATCATAATCATCATCATCATAATGAACGTTTAATAGTAAATGATTTTCCCCCCAACCCCTCGAGACTCAATAAAGCTGTGGGACTTCATTGAGGTCTCACACGGAGTTCTTTAGAGAATTTGAAAAGTGATGTTGCACTGTTTTGTTTTATATGCTAACACGGTAACCTATCATAAATTCGAAACTTTTCTGTACGAATTTCACTTGTTCGAAAACGGTATGACGAAGTTTTAAATACCAGATCGTTGCTTTTACATAATTTTGTTAATCCATAAACTCATCATACATATTCATTTTCCAGAAAAACTATTCGCCGATTATCAAAACTACTTTTTTTCTTTTGGAAGATGTTTTGTTTGCAATAAATTTAATATCTAGAAGTATTAAAATTAGAAATAACTTTTACTCTAACATATCATACTCATACCAGTTTTTTTTGTTTTTCATATATTCATATTATTAGGTGAATAATCTTAAATGTCTTAAAAAGTTAATACTTTATATTTCCGGTAAGATTGTGTTTCAAAAGTCAGTGACAGAAACGAATCGCGGCAAAACCGACTCCACGTAGTCTTGTCTACCCTACGCTAGAGTGGAATTCAAGCCCGCGTAGGCGCGGAGGGGCGAGGCGGCCCGCGAACTGAGGAGCAGGTGGGTGGTGAGCGTAAGCCATCTGCGACGATAAGCTCGCGTAGGACCGCCGGAGCCTCGCAGCGCCGGAGCCGTGACAGAAACCATGCCTGCTGCATGCTTGGTTGCATGCTGCATGCTTGCTGCATACTTGCTGCATGCTTGATTGCTTGCTGCTTGCTTGTTTGCATGCCGCAGCTTGCTTGAAAACTCCAAAATTGTTTTAAGATATTATTACTGCAGTAAATGATATTTAAAAAGAGATTTTACCTACCTACCTGGTACTAGCGACTGCACGTAACTTCGTTCACATAAAAAAACCCGTATTTACATACTTACACATAAAAGTTACACGACTTATTATCCCCAAAGTTTTAGTCAGAGACTAGAGGCAATGACGACCGCCGAAGCAGTCCCCTACCATAGTCACGTTTCACCGAATTACATCTACACATGTGCTTAGCATAATGGTAGTGAGCCCATCGCCACTCTATGCTGTTGGATGTATGTGCAGTCTTTAATCCGTTAGTCGCCTTATACGACGTACCCTAGGGAAAAGAAGGGTTGGTATTAGTACTCTTTTAATGTGCTGATAAACAACATCCTCAGCGGCATGTAACTCAAACTCAAACTCAAAATTGATTTATTCAATAAACCTAAAATAAGCATTTTGAATCGTATAAATTTATTTGGATGGATGGGCACCCACCCACCCACCCCACCCATTCAGGAAGTCTTTTAGCTTTGAAGAAGAACGGGCGTAAGAAACTCCACAGCTTTAAAATAATATAGAAGTAACGACATTCACAAAACAACATGTCGTTACCAAATTATACAATCATTTAAAAAGATAATGGATTAAGAAAAAATAATGTAAATATATTATTATAACCAGGCTGTTTTGTCTTCTAAATATTCCTTGACTGTGTAATAAGTAATAACCTTTCCTAAGTAAACAAGATAAAATTGGTGTAGGTAATATTGTTGATCGAAGTGTAAAATGCACATTTTGCTCGCGCCACATAGTACACATAGCACATGTCAATTTATAATTCAATAAAGCCATTAGTCTCCATTCAATCGACATTTATTGAGTCGACGGCACGTCAAATACTTGTGCTACGGCGCCAAACGCGTTTGTACAACAGTTTCATAACCAAGGACGGCGTTTAATTAAAGATAGATTAGGATTAACTTTCGCAGTAACTTGCCGTAGATGGGTCACGAAATACTAGACTTGGCAGCCTAGCCAAGCCAAGCCCTGTCAAGTTCTGCCTATATCCTAACTTATATTATAAAAATTAACCCTGTCGTGTAGCGGTGAAAGAATACTACCACCCCCTATCTTCCCTTGGGTGTCGTAAAAGGCTGCTAACGGACTAAAGACGGCTACTAAAGACTACAGCATAGAGCAGCGATGGGCTCACCACCTGTCACGCTGAGCACATGTGTGTGCAGTTACTATTTGGTGAAAAGTGGACTATGGTAGAGGTCTGCTTCTGCGGTCCTCATTTCCTAGTCCCTGACTAACCCTACGTGATTATTGATTGTTATCGTGATTAATCTTTAAGTATGTATATTATTAATGCGAAAGTGATTTTGTTGTTTGAGCTCGCTTAAACCGCTACACTGAATTTGATAGATTTTGATGTAAGTGTAGTAAGATAAAGAGGTAGATGGGGCTTTAAAGACGATATTATGCTACTTTAAAAAAACGGCGTTCGAAGCCGTGGGGCAATAGTTTGTATTTTAAAAATATGTGTATAATACTAATGTTATAATTTTTGTTGACGCTGTAAAAGAAAGGGAGAAATGAAATGCCCTTGCTTGTTTCTTGAGTTTTTATTTGCAGTATTAACCATAAAGTTACTGTAGGTACCTATTCCGCTAGGCATAGTAACTTTATGGATTTAACTAACAAAGTCTTAAACAGCAAAAGCTGTGAACTAAATTGATCATAGTCCGTAAATTGGAGCTAGATAAAGCTTTAAGTGCTAATCGTTGTAAGAGTAACGGTAATGTTACGAAAGGTTTGATATTAGCATGACAACCTTTGTGGCTTAGTGGTTGCACACCGGTCTTAGACGCTAAGGTCGCGGACTCGCTGGCTCCATATGCGTCGACTTGCCGACTATCGGCAAAAACAATTAAAAATTCTATGGTGTCTGGCGCGCGACGCGCAGGTAGATATGTCTTGACCGTAGCCACCACCGTCTCAACCTACTCTGCTGCTCTAACATCAAAATAAGATGTCCATGTGCAGATATAGCGACATGTAATATCTTATTCTTAAACTTATGTAGTTATATATAAAGCAGGCAAAAAATTGTGTTTAAAAAAAGAAAACACTCATTAATTTAAAAGATGGAATGGTCCACCAGCACACGTATTCCCTCTAACTATGAAATGGGTCCTTCAAACGAGGCGTGAAGAGGCACTTAGTGGGCCGGCAGAGTGAGGGTGACTGATGCTACGTCTCTTAAGCTGCACCAGTTGTCCTCGCGCCTGGACTCCTCCTCCATTTAACATCAGGTGGAGTGGGTAATTTGCCGGGGTTAATATAAAAAAGGTATGAAAAAAAAATGGATTTTATTATATCTTTCACTGACGCACGTATAGGGCAGGCCATCAGCTTGCTGTACGGAAGATATAATATTGTCATGGCAGTAGTAAAAATCTCTTCCCTTGGGTGTCGTAAAAGACGTCTAACGGACTAAAGACTGCACATATATCCAACAGAATAGAGCGGCGATGGGTTCACCTCCTGTCACGCTGAGCACATGTGCAGTCGCTATTTGGTGAAAAGTGGACTATGTAGGACTGCTTTAGCTGTCCTCTTTGCCTAATATCTGGCTAACCCTTCGGGGAAAATAGTTGAGATTATATGTATGTATGTTTTAAGTATGCAGTAGTAAAACAGTGAATACGGCTAACACAAGATCGCCAGGAATGGCGTAAAAGAGAAGATACCTCAACTCGGCAGTGTGTGCTACCGGCTAAGTTAGATATATTGATACGACCACATGTTACGTAATTGATTTCAACCGCATAATGATTTATTTGCAATCGCTACTTAATATTTTAATGGTCATCCGACGCTCAGGATTAATGTTGAGCGAGCTTCATTAGACCGTCACAGATAAAATTACAGCCGTACGCTTGTGACGTTTCAATTAATTACCTACCTCATTTGTGTTTAGCGCCGCGTTTAATGTATCAAATATCCTAAACTCACTCATCTTGGCGAAACAAGGTCATGACGACCTCCGTGGTCGAATGGTTAGCACGGCTCGCACACCACGCATCTCTGAGGTCCCGGGTTCAATTCCCGGTCGGATCAATTTAGAGAAAACTATTTTTCTAAATTGATTTCGGGTCTGGGTGTTTTTCTATGTTTATATGTATATAATATCCGTTATCCAGTTTAACCATATTAACGAGTTTCAATAGAAGCTTACTTAGGCTAGATAATTGGCGTGAGCGAAAACAAATATAAAAAAGGTAAAGCCTT
The DNA here is from genome assembly GCA_963921215.1 of Scoparia ambigualis. Classification (NCBI taxonomy): domain Eukaryota; kingdom Metazoa; phylum Arthropoda; class Insecta; order Lepidoptera; family Crambidae; genus Scoparia; species Scoparia ambigualis. Next base: position 3,120,878 of record OY992521.1, read on the forward strand.
GTTCATGAAGTTGTAGAGATATCTTCATGGCCTTGTTATCTCTCCCTGTGACCACGGACACGCAAAAATAAAAAAATACTTTTCTAAAGCTTTTATAAGTAGATGTTGTCACAGATTCATTAGTTCCACAGTTGTGGTAATTGAAATTAGGTCACAGGTTAAGTTTTTGTGCAAATTACTCGTAGTGTTATTAGAAATTAATAATATAGAAATTAATTAAATAATATTTGAGTAATTTTGTAAATTAATTTTAGAAACTAATAAAATCGATGGTTGTTTTAATAGATATAATTATTGCGCTTAATTTTAGTACCTATACCAAGTGAGTAATAGTATTTTTGAATTGAATACAGTTGAAACTATCTATAAACATAAACGAAACTCTTTATTTAAGACCGCTCGTTAATATTCCAAGTAGGTAAATACGTTAAGCAAACCAGTTGGTAGCTCATATTTATTATCACCGCGAAATTTACTCAACACCGCAAGCAAATTATGACTAAAATATATTAACAATACAATAAACGACACTTACGTCGAACGTGTCAATATAATGCCGCAAGCGACCGTGTTGAATGGAATAATAACGTCATGATATCTATCGGAATGTCTCGGGGTTATGTTTACAAAGTTTCCCGCGCTTACGCCTGCGCCAGCTAAGCTATCGGCCAGATTTAAGATGGCGGAAAACAAACGAACGAGATAAGGGAGTGACCGCGCCGGGTACGCGGCGGTTCTGCCGCGTTTTTCTGTATGTAAACATAATTAATTAATACTTTATGAAGCAAAAAAGTTAAAAGCTTACCGTCTTTTAATAAAAACCGCCAAGTGCGAGTCGGACTCGCGCATGAAGGGTTCCGTACCATTATCTATAAAACTTTGATCGATGTTTTAATAATAGTGTATTTTTTTAAATTAAGTAATTAATTGATGACGTAAAAAAAACTACTTACTAGATTTCGTTCAAACCAATTTTCGGTGGAAGTTTGCATGGTAATGTATACATCATTTTTTTTTTAGTTTTATCATTCTCTTATTTTAGAAGTTACAGGGGGGGGGGGGCACACATTTTACCACTTTGGAAGTGTCTCTCGCGCAAACTATTCAGTTTAAAAAAAATATATATTAGAAACCTCAATATCATTTTTGAAGACCTATCCATTCCATAGATACCCCACACGTATGGGTTTGATGTAAAAAAAAATTGAGTTTCAGTTCTAAGTAAGGGGAACCCCCAAAATTTATTGTTTTTTTTCTATTTTTGTGTGAAAATCTTAATGCGGTTCACGGAATACATCTACTTACCAAGCTTCAACAGTATAGTTTTTATAGTTTCGGAAAAAAGTGGCTGTGACATACGGACGGACAGACAGACAGACATGACGAATCCATAAGGGTTCCGTTTTTTGCCATTTGGTTCGGTTTAAAGTGACGCTGTCTCGTTTTTGTTAAAGAAAACAGATAGAGACAGCATCAATTTAATCCTAAGTGTAACTTTAATCAACGTTTATTAATAACAGGGTCATATAGATTTATCTATACTCAAAGTTAAAATACATAGACATTGGTATGTTATGCGCTCCTAGTTTTTTAGTGGGTAGGCTAGGGTTGAGTATAGTAAATAAATAAATAAACTTTCCTACACTCACACCAATTATCTAGCCCAAGAGAAGCTTCGTTATGAAACTCGTTAAATGGTTACTAGACAACGGATAAAGATACTTAAAATATTTAAATACATACTTATTATATTAGAAAACACCCAGACCCGAAACAATTTAGAAAAATAATAATTTCTAAAATTGACTTGACCGGGGACCGAACCCGGGACCTCAGAGATAGCGACACCATGAAAACCGGTGTCTTTGTGGCGAATGTACAACAACCCGTACAAACCATTCGACCAAGGAGGTCGTCAATAGTGTTATTGTAGTGTTACAAAATGAAAGATCTTGATGTTTTGAGTGTATTTAAATGGTATTTTTTAAGATGATTTGGTTACTTGAGTACATAAGTATCTAAAAAACAAGTTTACGAATTTAACATTACTTTGGTTAAAATATTAGGGTGTTCAAATGGTTTCTAAAAAAATGGTTTCTATAAAAATGGTTGCTCATTTTAACGTTGCACTTTGTTTCCATAGTAAGCCCCAAGAAAGCTTTGCAATCGCTTATAAAGTCACACCAAGCGCAAACCAATAATTAGCAATTATTGCAACAACATTGTTTAACTCAAAATGAGTTAAAACATTTGACCGCTTCCTTGCGAGTCATTTGTGGTGTCACCATTTCTTTTGTGTTTGTGTGGTCGTAATTTTAACCTCCCACCGTAAACTTGGTGACAAAGTCAACCATAAGTCCATAACATTAATCAACTTGAATTTAGTACGTTCCCATTTTTAACTGTAGTAAAACGCTGCTGACCAGGATAGATATTCTTTATACTTCTTCAACAACCAGTATTTTACATTTAGTCACACTCAGTCTAAAGTATGAACACCGTTTAACCGTCCGCACAATACAAGCGCCAAAGCCAGAATGCCTCACTCACCGGGTCACTGACTGCCGTCCTACTCCCCGAGTCCCCGACACATGTCATGTGTCAAATCATAGATTGTCAATCGTTCTATAGATTTAAGAATAGACTAAAATTGAATTAAGCAAATGATTTTAAATAAACCTTACATAACTAATTTTACAACTTACTTTAATACTACGATTCCAATCAACAAAAACAAACGAAATCAGTTTAGTTTCAGAATTGTAAAACTTGTATTACGAGTAAAAGACATCCTAGGCAAACCTTCATGCTAGGTCTACACGCTTGGCAAACCTCAACAAGCCGTCGCAAATTCAAACATGTGGATAGAAGCGTTTGGCTTGGTTTACAAGCGCTTGTAGCCGATCCGTCAAACAAATCACAAATCCAAATGTTTGTAGAGGTTTCGAGTTTGCGGCAAGTGGCAAGCGTGCGGACGCGGCATTTTAGATACCCGACATTGCTACCTTGTGTGTATATATTCTCTGATCTTGTTGCACTGGTTGTGCAAAACTTTATTTAAAACTAGCGGCCCGCCCGCGATTTCGTCCGCGTGGATCCCGTACTTACCCCGTGACAAATTTTAAAAAAAATATATTTCAAACAAACCTTGTCCTGACTAACACAACAAAAAAAGAGTTAGCCAAATAGGTGAAGCCGTTATGAAATAATGCGTGAACAAAAATTCGTAGCAGTTGATTTTTAAAGTTTAAGAAACGCTTACGTTCTAAAAGCGTTGTTTCTCAATACCAGTGCGTAGTGCTACATCTGGCGCTAGTTGACGGCGAGTATTGAATATTGATGAACTGCGCTCTGCATAAAGCATCCGGCTCGTTAGCAGAAATACCTGATGGACCTTATTGCCAAGCTGTAACTTAGACAAGGAAGGTCTTCCCAATTAGACGGTTGACGTGAACGAAACGGGGTGGCTACTGCAGCAAACGTGCGTGCCAAGCAATGTCTAAGCTTTCGAACAAGCTTGTGTCATGAATGTGCATGATGATACTACATTGACATTTTTTATTTCCTCCTATGTTGTTCTGATATCTGGAGCCTTACCAACAACTCTAAGAGATGCAAATTCCCATATGAATTCTGCAAAGTAACATTATTTTTTTATTCTTCATAGGCAAGTATTTGATCGCGATCTCACCTGATGGTACTCGTAAGTGAGCTATTTTAATCTTACCTCACCTAATTGAGCAGCTTCTCACCTCTTAGAGCAGCATTACTTTAGTAATGACGGTAGGGCCCCTGGTAGGGCTCCGACCTCAGGGTCTCTTCTCTTCCACCTTCGCCGACACCATCACATCCCCGGTTATCGACACCCAACACATGTGATATGGCCAAAATAAAATGCATTGCAGATTAAAGACAGACGACCGTGGCACTCTTCATTATTTTTTATTTGCTACTTATTTTAAAAAAGGAGATGGCTGGACTATTGTCAACAGGACTGGCAAGCTACAGCCTTGAACCGCGAAGAGTAAGTAGAAGGAGGTTTGCCTAGCCGTGGGACACGCCGGGCTGAATAATAATAATGCTTATTTAAGTAAATCCAAAACGTTTAATAATCTGTTATCAGACGTCCATGTCAGATATATCATTAAATCTAGCTCTCACTGTTAAGGGCATTGTGGACACATCGTTTGTTGTAAAATCAAGTAACTTACTGTAGAATGCTCAAGAATTCTGACTTAATCTAACAGTGACAGCACAGATGACTATCCATAATATATTCTCACTGTTTCATTAACTATAAAAGCTTTATGGAAAAAGTGACTTTTTCCATGTTGATTTAGTGGTCAATTCTACACAAAAATATCACTCTCTCTTATCTTATCATTCAGAAATCTTATTTATGTGATGCACAGTGGACCCAAACATTTATTTAAATCACACAACCAACCAAATTGAGACTAATGGAATCGACAAGTATACAAACCAGTATCTTTACAAAATATTTAGTCCAACACAAATTAATGGGAACCATAAAAATATTAATTAAGTAATTATCTTGTTTGAAATGCGAAGATTCGATTTATAGTTGTTTATAAATATAATTTGGTAATTAACGGAAGTTATAAATAGTGAATCTGATTCTTACATCAGCGTTTCATAATGTTTAGATTGTTTCTGCCCAATTAGACCGCCATCGTAGTAGTTAAATATTAAATTAATAATATACGGATGATGACAGTTTTTTTTTTCATTAATCGCTTCACGCTGTGTACGCATTAGCCACTCATAACTCATAATGCGTACAATTATGAATGGCCTTTTTGAACGGATAGAGCACATAAAGAGTTGAGGCTTTTACATTTTGTTATAGAAACTTATTACCGAAACTGGTACCTTTTGGTATCTTACTAGATTCACTGAGGCATTCGAATACGAAAGTCAAAAGTCAAAAGTCCAAATATATTTATTCAATCAACTCAATTAATAAGAACTTTGAATCGTCAAAATCTTTGTTAACCTACCGCTCATTCAGGACATCATTTTCTAACTGTGGCAAAGAACGGGCGCAAGAAACCACAGCGCACATAAAACAACGACATTTACAAAAAAATATATGTCGTTACCACGTCATAAAATACAAAATATTAATTTGAATGTAAATAGTTTCTTTAAATATGGTGCTCTATATAAATTAATAATAGACAATTAGAAATAGCAGCTTTTGAAGTACTTTACAAAACAGCTTGGCTCTAAGCTTTTCAGTTCAGAGCCAAGCTGTCTTGTCTTCTGTGTAATCTGACACTTTAGAATAAGCTTTTCATAAAGCTTTTCATTGATTTCAATTTAAAATTTATCAAGATCTAATTTCTGAATATCATTTGGTACTTTGTTGTAAAATCGTACACACAGACCCTTAAAAGAATTTTTTATTTTATGAAACCTAGTATAAGGTACTGCTAATTTGTTTTGTTTCTAGTGTTTAATGTGTGAATATCACTGTTTTTTGAAAACATTTCAATATTTTTATGAACATACATGAGATTTTCATAAATGTATTGTGAAAAAACTGTCACTATACTTATATCCTTAAATCTCTCTCTGAGAACGACGATGACGATATCGAAGCTGTATATTTATTAGTTAGGGCATCCACTTTATTCTTGCAATATAGAATACACGAATTGACCTCTGAGGAGCCCGATGGTGCAACGTTATGCGATTGTTTTAATGACGATGCCTGTCACTCACTGCATGGGTGACCGAATTAAAAATATCGCGAACTCCTCCGTGCTTCGGAAGATACTTAAAACCGTTCGTTGGACATGGTTGTTATCGTAATATGTATTTTTATACGTTATCTAGTACACCATTTAAACAAGTTTTGGAAGAAGCAAACTTGGGCTAGTTAAGTGGTGTGACCATAGAAAGTTTTGTAATCTAATTACTAAGTATTACGCTAATTTACGCTAATCGCAGGCTTGCAGCGTAAATCATCAACTACTAGAAAGAATTCAACGAGTCTTCTGGGGTCTTGGTAGCTTAGCGGCTAGAGCAGTGGACCGGCAATCCAAAGGTCATGGGTTCGAATCCCATTCGAGCTTCCTGAGACTGGTTGTTTTTTTCTAGTAAACATTTTATCCTATATTTATATAGCATTGTGAATGCAAAAAATAATAAAGATAATCACTATTTTCTATAACTACCTATGTAATTGATCTATTAAATTATATTTAAGACTAAAAGGAGGTCCAAGTGACGAGTAATAAGTTTAACATTTTCCATGTGCCAATGCACGATGAAAAATGTCCATATCTCCTGAATTACTCGATTGAGAAAAAGATTTTGTACTGTTTTTGGATTTTGTTAAATGTAGTAGGTAAGTACATGAGGTAGTGTAAAATTCATGAGTTAGCTAGTACGCAAATAAAATAACCACAAACTACTGAGAAGTGTTTTATCTGTCCACAAAACAAACATTAAACATGCTTTAATACATTTTACTGCGCAACATATAACAACAAGTATTTATCAAGATGGATAATTTTACGAGCAGCCATTAAACAACTCATTAACGGAACGACCAATCATAAATCAGGAATCGCTTGCGGCGCGACAGTTTCAACCATTCAGAAGGGACTGCGGCTGGCCTATGAAACTTTTAATATAAAAAGCGAACGCAAAAAATCATGTTGCAATATTATAAGCCCTTGTATTTGCGGTTTACTATTAAACAAGGAAAAGTTGAGGTTACAAAAAGTTTTATAAATTACTCATATTAGCATGTTTCCTTAAAAAAAACTTACTTAATGCGGCTTATGAATGCAAGAAAATCAGGTGTAAGTTGACTTCCGTGCTTATCGCTCAAGGAGGCCGTTAGCACAGCATCTGCTTAGGCCTGTTAAGTCCGCCAGGCTAAGTCTTTAACAACAGTATGATTAGCACAGTATAATAATTATATAGAGTGGTATTACTTATTGCGGTAGCACGGAAAATCGTATTAGTACGCGATCAACGATCTTTTTTAATCAACAATGGAAAAGAGCTTGGCTGAGGCCAAGAGGTGACCAATCAGGTGAGAGTGAGCTCTCACCTGATAAGTGACGGTGTAATGCCCCCTCTTCACGTCGGCAGACGCATCCGCAGACGTCATCTGCGCTGTGTGCTGCAGACGCAGCAGACGTTAAATACCTACCACAGACGCGCAAATCACCCCCTACACGTCGGCCGGCGCATCCGCAGATGACGTCTGCGGATGCGTCTGCCGATGTGAAGAGGGGGCATAAGGCTAAAGTCCCCCTTTAGTCTTATGCCCCCTCTAAACACACTTCACGTGCGGCGTGACGCTTCGGTACGTTTTAGCCGTTTCTCCCGGTTGTTAAAGCCAACTAAGCCGCATTGGGCCAACGTGGTGGGTTATAACCCCATCTCCCCTTGCGGGAAGGCCTGATCCCAGCTGTGGGACGCTTTAGAAAGCCAACGATGACGATGATGAGTTTGATAATGTGTCCTAGCTAACTAAACGAAAGTGCCAGTAATTTATTGACTAACCTATGATTCTCATTACTTTGTCTGTTTAAAGATAATTTATGATATAGCTTACAGATGACTGAAGATCGTAAAACATTTAACTAACATGGTAATCATAAATTATTGCACTTCGTTAAGTTATACAACAAAATGAGGAAGTAGGCTTATAAAATATTTGCCAGTATTAAAGTAAAGTATATAATATTAGTTTACATTAAACTTAGGGTCGATTTTTCAACTGTCAGATAAAAGTTAAAGTCTGCCAACGAAAGCTGAACCTCGTAGTTATTTGATTGGCAACACTTTGTCTCTATGTGTGTTTATCTGAGGTGTCATGTCGTATGTCAAATTGAAATTTTTCTGAGAAAATTGCAGCTGTGTGAGTGACCCTGTGTTACACTGTCATGATTTTTTAAATTGCCGCGTTTTTCCTGGTTCGGCTTTTGTTGGCCAGACTTCTATTTGTTTATGTATAACACAACCATTTTGAAATGTTGTATTTGAATTGTATTTCCCGAGCTCCGATTTTAGTCTATCAAACTCAACACCGAATACATTACGTAGTCAACCGCTGCCATTGTCGATGGTATGACCCGCGCCAAACATCTAGCTCGCTGTGAACACGAGGCGATTCGCGTCGCAGTAGCACAAAATGGGTATCTGCGGGACGTAAGCGGTTAGGGAGGGCGGGGCCAGTGTATTCGTGTGTTTTGGTTTAGCAGTGGAAAGTACAGTCACGTGTATATTTTATTTGGTCGCGATATTAGGTTTTTGATATTTTTTGTTGGTTTTAAGTTGTCGAATTATGAAAGGTTTTAGTTTAGTCTTTGAAAGGCTGTTAAAATGCATAGACGTAATCGGCAAGCTAGAAGAAATATTTATAAAAAAACACAGTTTCCACAGCTTCTTAAAAATGTAATTTTTTTTATTCAATTGTTGTTATTAATTTATCTTGGTTAATTTTGGGTATTAAAAAATAAATAAAACTCCTGATTTATAAATTATCTTGTTATGTTATTGTATAATTATTATAATGCTCTAATTATAATGTTGCTATCTGTACACTTGCGCGTCGCAACTTCAGAGCGAGCTAGAAGTTTGGCACTACCTATAACAGCTCTGTATAGTATAAATACTCTATGGTGCTGTCATCAATTAAATATTACGGCCCGAAGTGGGCGCAACTGCACCGAGGAATTTAATTACAAGTCCCACTTTGCATCGTATTAACAATTTAAGTAGCTCGATGCTGTGATTGGCGGCTGCGACTATAATACTGATTTATGATTGGCTGCTGTTTGTGTTTTCAATGGCATTCAATGATTTATGCGCCGTCTTTGTTGCTTTAGGTACTTGAATATACATGTTTTTCATATTCCAACTGCGCAGTTTGGTTAACAATGAAGATATTGTTGTAAATTTTTATATTATTCGCGTTAAAGGTTTATCGCAAAATGCTTGCTGTAGGTAAGTATACCTATGTAAGTGTTAAGTACATATACTTACTGCACCACGCTGCGCTATGGGAAAATCGCGTATGTTTCATCTCATAACTTCATAATATCTGAACTGATTCAAAATAAAAATAGATGTAGTTTTGTACATGGTTTAGGTACTTACTTCCATCTTTTAAAAGTAGCTGTACTTGCAAAATCAGAACCCAAACGCGCAAGCCGCTGTGCCATAAATTTTATTTTTTTTATAGAATAATAATAAAGTAAAGTCTTAGCATAAATACAGTCAAACTGCTTGGCGATGGCCTCCCTCATTAAATAATTCAATAATTAGTGCGTACAGCCTAGCCATATACAGTGTCGCGTAGCGGTGAAAGAAAGTGGTGAAAAGTGGACTATGGTAGGGGACTGCTTGTGCGGTCCTCATTGTCAAGTCTCTGATTAACCCTTCGGGGATATTATTCGTGGTAATATGTATGTATTAAACTATAATCACCACACTTGTCAAAAACGAGATTAAAACCCCGGGTTACGCACCGAAAAATCCGAATTACAGTGTACACTGATCTATGAATTGAACCCAAAACCTGGTTACCCTGGACATCGGGTCGAGCGGCCACTCGGCCACCGAGGAGATTATAACTTAAGTAGGATAATTTGACAGATTATTCCGATTGCAGTCTTCGACTTATGTAACTTTGTGGGCAATATCTCACCGCGCCGGAGTAATGGTTACTGGCGAAATTCAGATACCGGCTAATGGATTGTCGGAATCTATACGGTCTAACATTAATGAATGCAAAGTGTATTAAAAACTTAATTGATTATGCTATCGTCGATCTGTTATGCAAATATTTAAAGTAGATAACTTTGCTACTAATTTTAAGTATTTGTATCATAAATAAGTTTTATATAGTACACACTATAGTATAAAATTTACTAGCTATGCTCCACGGTTTCACCCGCGTTAATTTAAGGATAAAACCTACTAAAATCAATTGCCTTATGGTAGGTATAGCCTATAAGCCTTCCTCGGTAAATGGACTATCCAACACAAAAATATTTTTTTCAATTCGAACCAGCATTTCGTGAGATTAATAAATAATAAAACTAAATAAAATTTGTTTACGCTCACACCAATTATATAACCCAAGATAAGCTTCTATTGAAACTCGTTAATATGGTTAAACTAGATAACGGATAAATATATATAAACATAGAAAAACACCCAGACCCCGGCCTAGCATGCGCAACACGAGAACTCTTCTCGACCCGTTTTCTCGTGTTTTATTCATTTCCCAAGCAGCAAAATTTTCCTATAGTCGTTGACTTATAAGACTAAACATCTTATAGCTCACTAATAGATGCTTTGATTAAAATCACTGATCTTGTTAAAGCAGCTTAACGGACTATTTGCGCTACAAGCACTTTCGTTCCTATTACGCAGTCTTAAAGACGTTTACGAGAACATCTTATAAGACTATTTACGGTACAAGCCCTTCCGATCCTACAATGTAGTCTTATAAACGTTTACAGGATTACATTATATGATACTTATAAGAACTTTAGTCTTATAAGTGCACGTTATAAAAATAAATATCAAAGCTCCTATAAATGCATTTAACAAGACTATTTATTCTTGTTCACGTTTTGTTTTATTCTTTTATAAGAAAAGTTCTTCTGTAAACGTTTTAGGTATAGCTACTATAGGTCGAAGATATTATAAGATTGATTTGACTTTGTCGTGACTTCTAAAGGATTTCTAGCACCAAAGTTGCACGTCCTGCTACTATTATAGGTAAGATTCTACTTATATGTGACCTGCATTTGCTATTATTAGAGTGATCAGCTGTTGACATCAATTAAACAATATGGTGTCCAGGACTGTGATCCTATAATAACATTAACTTTGACTAAAATGCATTGTAAAGCTCCTGATAAATGCATTACAATATGGACCGCGATTCGATCTGATGACGGCTGTATTTACTAATAATTAATGAGTATACAAATAATAGTTATGTTTACTTTTGAAGGCGCATAAACATATGTTTATTATCATCGAATACTTTATCAATAAAATTTATTTCGCAAGTTAATTTCTTTCTAACAGTGATAACACAAAAAGTTATCAACCTTTATGATAATGAATAGTTATAAATATTACCCTTTGCAATATTATTTTTTTTTTCGTTAGCCTCCACCATTAAAAATCAATGAAAAATAAATGCTCTAATTATGACATCACAATTACCACTGTTGGATAAATTACACCAGTAGCGGCATGCGCCAGATTGTTACAGGACTAATCACGCTGACTCAGTGCGTGTACCTGATCTTTATAGGACACAGTGGTCTTGTAGAAGCACTCAATAAAATAGTAATAAAATCAATTTGCACTTTACCGGACTGTAACAAAATAACTATAGGTCGCAATAGTCCTGTAAAGTGCGCCCAAATGCGGTCCTGTAAACGTTAATAGGATTTCTATAGGACTAAAAAATATTTGGTCCTAGGATACTTACATGACTACATTTTGCTACTTGGGTTATCTCTAATGTCTATCGATACTAAAGACACATGGATGCGCTTAGAACTCTACATAATATGTTAAAAAACGACTTAATAGTAGTTTTTGCATAAACTGTGGTGTTTTTGTCCTTAACATGACAACTTAAAATGATTTGTCGTCTCTCGTCCGCGACATGTCTCGTATGCTAGGCCTACAGTAAGAAAAATAGTTTCCTCTTAATTGACAACACCGGAGAAATTGGGACCTCAGAGATTAGCGCGTTCAACCAAACAAATTCTTCAGCTTTATAATATTAGTAGATTATACACTAAAACCGCCTGTGTCATTGAATGTTGTTGGGTTTTAACTCCTGCCATCTTACAACAACAACCGGCACCTACGGCTTTCAATGATTTCGAAGCACGGAGATGAGTGAGATGTTTTTAATTTGGTAACCCATCCAGTGTCCCGGCATTGCAATAGTTGCTTAACTGCCAGGATTGTGCCCGATAGTTTGGTTTACATACATTTTTTTTATAATTTATGAAGGAGGCAAAAGCAAAACCAGAGTAGTCGCAGGCGCGTTGGCGATCTTTAAGATAGGAACAGGATTATGGAAGGAGTAGGAATTGTGATGGGGGGGAGGGGGCTCCGGAACTCTCACTGGCCGGACGAAACTCAACAGCGCCAAGTGCCATTATTTCACGCCGGATATTCGTGTATTACCCCGGGCGAGCCGGCCCAATGCGTGCTGCAACGCAGCGTGGCTCTACCACTCAGTAGTGTCACTCATTTAGCACCACCCAGGGATCACGTGTAGGGTCTCAAGGGTAACCCTACTGACGCGAGTAACTTTAACCCCCAAAACATACATATAATCACGACTATTGTCCCCGAAGTCCCCGAAGGGTTAGTCAGAGACTAGGCAATAAGGATTGAGGACAGCAAAAGCAGTCCTCTACTATAGTTCAATTTTCACCAAATAGCGACTGCACATGCTCAGCGTAACAGGTGATGAGCCCATCGCCGCTCCATGCTGTTGTATGTATGCGCAGTCTATAGTCCAGTCGCGTTTGGAGAGAGAGGGGGTGGTAGTATTCTTTCACCGCTACGGACACGGTTAAAAAGGTGGTTAACCCTTATTTACATGAATTTTTGTTTATCATAAAAACCCAATATTTAATTAATGGATAATATGTAATTCCAACAAATCGAAAAAAATAATAAAAAAATTTTTTGGCACTGCACTTTGTGTTAATAAAAAAATACGAAAAATCTTGAAAAAATGCTCTCCTTAATAATTTATTTTCATTTTGTTTATTTCATTTTATTTTTTCACTTTATAATTGTTTAATTAATTACGAATCTATTTCAATTTACATCATTAAAATAGAACATAAAGAAGTATTTTTAATTATTTTTTCAAAAAAAGGTTGCATTCTCGTATCCAAAGAGGTTTCCGTCAAAACTTCCTTGTCTATGATGTTAAATTTAAGAAAAATTTAATAAAACAAATTTTAATTAAACAAAGTACCTACCTTTAATCTAAATAATTATTTTAATATAAATATATAGTATAAAAATATAATGAAAATTTTATAAAGCAATTAAACCGGTTGATGGAAATTCCCATCCTATGCAAGAAGGGTTTAACATACAGTAATGTTGACGTGCATTTCATTAATTACATTTTATCCCTCTTTAAGTATCAACAAATTGACTGTCCCGTTATTGATTGGCTTAATCAGATACCGGCTCTCACAATATCGTTACGCCATTTATCGTGGCAATTTAGCGTGCGCTAATACAAAGCACACGGACTTGTGGTAAAAGACGCTATTCCAGTGATGACCTGAGCGTAGCTGACTTAATATCCACAAGCATATAATTAGGTATTATCCACAATCATATAAAAAAGAAAAGAAAAAAGCGTTGTGAACATCCATATGTATCCCGAGATAGTTTGGCAGTGGATTTTCTAAAAAAATCTTATCTACAAACCTTGTCCTGACTAGGTTTGCCAGATGGTATCCAAATTTTCCATGTTTTGACCTCCCGTTTTCCCTTACCAAGTGTAAGTCCTCCTTTTTGTTAAACGTCTTAAGTGCTAAAGACATTGAATGTTTCACAGAACTGCAAGATCTGCGAGCTTTATTTTGTATAAGCGCACGTAACGCAAATGTGGAAAGAGTTTTTTCACTGATTATAATACTCAGTGGAGCAAAGAGAGGAATAGACTAAAGTGTGCAGTCAGTTAAATCTTTATTTCTTGCTCAGTACAACTTCAAAAACATGACATGTGAAGATTTTCATAATTATTTGTTGAAAAACCAAGAACTGCTTGCAAAAATTGGCATCTCAGCTAAATATGATTAAAATAAAGTAAAATAATATAACATATCGTTTAATTGTGAATGTCCTCCTTTTTTACAGAAAATCTCAAAACCATAGTCCTGACGATCTAGGTCCTAGATTCTAGGACGCAACAAAAAAAATTGCTAAATAGCCAGCCGATCTCAAGTGTTGCGCGGACATACTTTCGGCAAGTTCGTTTTTATATAAATAGATAGAAGATAGTAAAACACCGCTGCTAAGGGCCCGTTGTTTGATACATAGTTAAATATGACTAATGGTTAATATAACTATTCGTTAGTTGACAACAGTTAAAGCCTTAACAAATAGTTAATGAGGAAATACGTTGTTTGAACTTAGTTTTAACTATTGTTAAATTTAACAATAGTTATTTGTATTGCTACAGTAATAAACATGTGGGACGCTCGAATTATTGGGCGAATGTTTGGTTTTAGCTGGTAACACATATAACTAATGTCAAAAAACACAATTTGACGTTTACGTTAGTAGCGATCCGTGTTAATTTTTTGTTGTTTAATTAGTAATTTGTATTAAATCCTCTTATTACCCAACAAATTTTGGTTGTGAATTGTAAGAAAAATGGATAAGAAAATGAGCAAGTAAGTATGAAGCCATATTTCACTCAGTTTCGAATTAAGTAGATCTAACTAACCTAAAACCATTATTAATCAATGTTATTATTTGCAGAGAAAGAAGCAATAACTTTAGTCAAGAGGAATTAAATAAATTAAAGGAATTGTTAGAGAAATTCCCTATTATTTTAAATAAAAAGACAGACCATGCTAGCAGTAAACAGAAGGATGAAGCTTGGTGCCAATTAACCAATGAGTTTAACTCAAATAACCTTGTTTATAGAACAAAGCAGCAATTAATATATAAGTTCAACAATATGAAGAAAATTGCGAGAAAGGTATGCTTCAATGCTCATACTTATATAACCACATCTGGAGATCTACTTACCAAAAATGTATGACTAGGAGATTGACACCTACCAAACATTATTAGCTTAACAATTTTTATAAATAAAACTGCATGGGTAGCCGTAGCCACGTCTCAAATTAGCCTTTTATACATACAAATATACCAATAAAGGTTTATTCTTCCCTATAGACAATGTATAAAAGTAGAACTGTGAGTGCCAATAAGTTATTTAAGTAATTATGGTAGAAAGTAAAATATATTGTCTGATTTTAGGAATTATCCCAAGAAAGGAAAGAACGCCGCTGTACTGGTGGAGGTCCACCACCACCCAGGCCTTCCGATACAAGTGAATGGCTTTGTAACATTATGGGTGAATCAATAGTGGGTCTTCCATCTACACATGATTCGGATTTTATTCCTGGTATTTCTTCAATTATTTTATTTACATTATTTTATAATAATTGGTATCCATTATCATGAAAATGACCCAGAACTTTATTAACTTACAGATAATAGCGAAAATAGTGAGACACATCAACAAAATGTTGCATTGCCAAATATTGAGATGGATATTTTTACCCCAGAAATACCTTTTCATATTGAAGGGTACCACAACAATATTATCTCCGATGATCTGGCTGATCATGTGTCAATCATTGAAGTGGAAGGTAATCAATGTCAATTTCGCAAATATTTTGTACAGATGTATTGGTTTTAAATGAGTTTACTATCAATTAAAATTAGTTAGACTTTTCATAACATATTTTATCAAATTTATTCCATTTCAGAAAATCAAGAAACAGTTGAAGGTTCCAGCACACTAAAATCAATGCTGACAAAACCTGTTTCTAAACCATTAGGTTGGTGTTATTACTTATATTATTTTTTATTAATTCTCCTAAGAAGGTTATTTCTGTTTAAAACTTTTTATGTTTATGTACCTATTTAATAAATTTATTCTATTTCAGAAAATCAAGAAACTGTAAAATTTGACACCAGCACACCAAAATCAATGCTGAAAAAACCTGTTTCTAAACCATTAGGTTGGTGGTGTTATTGTTGTATTTATTTTCTCTGTATCCTACCTATATTATAAATGCAAACGTTTGTGAGTATGGATGGATGTTTGTAATTATGGCAAATTTTTAGTACGGACATTTTGCATCTGTCCTTTTTCACGGGCAAGAGACTAATGTCCAGTAGTGGAGTTATAGGGATGATGATGGATGACTACTAAAGTGTATCCTGATATTAATCAAATTTTATTTGTTTCAGAACCACAAAATAGAAAAAGAAAATTAATTTATACTCCCGTAGAGACCCGGAAACAAATTGTGACAATGGTTAATGAAAAGGAGTTTTACATAAAGAAAAAAGGGACAAGAGACTTGCAGTTATTAAAGTTTGCTGAGGAAGAACACCAAAAAAATATGCATCATAAAGAAGAAATACACAAAATAGAAGTTGAATTTAAGAAAAAATTGAACGAATTGATTCTTAAAAAAGCTGCATTAGAAATAGAGATAGAGGAGGAAAAATTAAAAAAACTGAAGTCTGAAAATAAAGATTTATTAGATTATTAGTTTTCTTTTATTCAGTGGTTTCATTCAACAACCTGCAACATAAAGCCAAAATTAGTATATAAAGTGACATTTCTATTTCAGTTAAAATTATTTTACTGTTCGCTTGCCTTGCAAAATATTCTTGTATTAGTTGGTTACGATACACTTGCTCTGATCTCCCCTGAGTAGAAATTTCATTAATTGGCATTAATGGCAATTCAACCTCTTGGTTACTTCCTTGCGGGATGTTCTCATTGTGGTTGATACATATATTATGTAATATGCCTGTAGCAACAATGATTGGCTGTATATTTTTAATATTGACCCGCAGTTTAGAACCAATGGCAGGAAATCTTTTTTTCCATACACCAAAAGTTCTTTCAACAACATTTCTAGTCCTTATTTGACTTTCGTTATATAACTGTTCAGGTTGTGACTGTGGGTCGCTAAGTGGTGTCATCAAATATTTCTTTAAAGCATATCCACGATCACCTAAGAGACAACAATTACCAAAGTCTCCCCGGTCAAATTTTCTCTTTATTTCACTCGCATTGAATATAGTACTGTCATGTACTGAGCCTGGCCATCTTGCTACTATGTCCAAAATTCGTAATTCAGCATCAGCAATTACTTGTGTATTTATCGAAAAGTAGTCTTTTCTATTACGGTATAGTTCTGAATTGTCGCCGCCTAAAAAAGTGGTAAAAACAATAAATAGGTAAGTAAGTACTTTACAGATTTTAGCAGGGAATATTTATTAAGTATAAAAAATTACCTGGATTTAATATTGGGATATGAGTACAGTCTATAGCTCCCACAACACTAGGAAATTTAGCAATATTGTAAAAGTTTGATACTGTAGATCTGATTTCTTCTGCATTCTGTGGCATTTTAATCAGTGATCTAAACTTTTTGCAAATTTCTTTTGACACGTGGTGTATTATTCTGCATATTGTCGATTTATGTAAGCCGAAAAGATCTCCAGAGCACTGTTGAATATTCCCAGTCGCGTAAAATCTTAATGTTAAAAGCACTTGATCCAAGGGGCTCACTGCATGATTCCTGTAGAAAAAAGTTAGTTAGCTAATATACTTTAGATTACATAAATATATATTGTACTAAATCAAGTAGGTAAAATATTCATTTTATAAATTGGTAAGTTTAAGTAAATACTTACACATCACATAGGTACCTACATATGTGATGTGTACTTATACCCATAAAAGTATATGTAGGTATGTACCTATTATTGATATTTAATAAAATTTACCTATCTGTTTGCCTTTCCAATGCCGTCTTGAGTTCACTGAGTATCCAAAGTATAGTATATTTGGACATTCTATATCTTTCAAAGAAATCTACTTCATCCCAAACGTCTAGCTGCAAGATCCTAGGTCGGAATGTTTTAGGGCGTCGATTTAGTATATAATCTATTACAATTTCGTCATCCGAAGAGCTTTCTGTATCTTCAAAATGTCTTGCAATATTTAAATTCATTTTATTGTAAGTTACAAATACGTTTACAGCAATAACCTCTCTTATGTCAACAAATAGTTAAAGATAACTGCTCGGTCTATGCATAGTTAACTTTTATAACAAATTGTCAAAATTTTTAACTGTAGTTAGCTTAACTATTGATCAAACAACAGTATTTTGTAATTTTTAACTAATAGTTAGTTTAACTAGCGCTTTTTAACTAATAGTATACTTAACTACTGATCAAACAACGGGCCCTAAGAATCGTATCCGGGTCTCTAGCTTTGAGACCAATTGTTTAACCACTATACCACAAGAAGGTTGTTAAGAAATGTGTTAGGTGTCCATGAAAAAGTCTTACATATCAATTTACTATTTCTAGCTTAGCTCTCCCCAGTGTAACTGTGACCTAGTGCCGTGACGGCGCGACTGAGAATAGACAATTTGTCATTTACAAGACAATTAGTCTTTAGCGAGTGAGCCTGACAATCATGTCGCGAACCATGCTGAAACCTTGTTGACTCGCAACTTAGACAGCCATTGTTGTAGTCATTTGACAGTAAATAGATCGAAATGTACTAACGTAATGTTTTTATACTATTTCTAATTTACATCGATTCTGGTAGACACGGTGGTAGAGCCACGCTTTGCAGCACGAATTAGGTCGGCTCGCCCGACGTAATTCAAATGCGAATTATAAAAAAAGAAATTGAAGATGAAAATGCGAATGAACGAAATCATTTTATTTTCCGACAACACTACGGGTTTGTATCAATATTGCTTACATGCTGGAGTTAGTAACAAACGTAACAATGAATCTAAGCAAGGGCGTCGCCAGGGGCTGGTAGGAGCAGCTGCCCCCCCTAGAAACTAAAAAAAATACGAAATAAACTGTTAAAAATCGCAAGAAAATAATGTTGCCCTACACTGAAATTTTAGGCACGCCTCTATGTACAGTGAAGAGGTTGTAGAGTTTACACAATGGACTTTGCACCGTTCTTATTACAATCGCATCCTTCATTATATCGGCTTGCTCCCCTCCCTCCCCTCCTCCCCCTAGGCCTGAATCTAAGAATACAACCCTCTCATGGAATATCGGCGTTAAAAAAATTGTAAAATTGTCGTTTAAACTGTTGCGTTTCGTCCGGTGTGTGAAAGCACCTTAGCCCGAGGGTTCATATTGGGTTGCATAAATTAAAGAGGCATAATTAAGGCTGCATAACGTTTCCATTGTCTAATAAAAAATAATAACCTCGAAATTCTTTCAGTCATACAAACAGTCGGCAATGTTAAGGATACATAATTTAGACGTATAGCAATTATGTTCTTTACATTTATGCTGATTAAAATTATGATAAAGACAATTATAGAAAGTTAACTTATACCGCACTACACGCAATCGACTGTCATTCCCTCCACATCACCTTGATGGATGGCGGTGCGTTTTTCACGAAATTTCTTGCCTCGAACTACAGTGTTGTGGAACCAGCTCTCGGCGGCGGTATTTCCGGACCGTTACGGCTTAGGGATCTTCAAGAAACGACCCTATTCCTTCCTTAAAGGCCGGCAATGCGTCTGCGATTCCTCTGGTTTTGCGGGTGTCCATGGGCGGCGGTGATTACTTTCCGTCAGGTGACCCGCTTGCTCGTTTGCCTCCTTCTGCTACTAAAAAAAAAGAGTTAAAATGATGCCGATGAAACTATTTTGGAGTTATAACACTGCTTTTCATAATTTATGCGAGAAAACTTTATGCTGAGACTGTTATGCCAAACTGCATTATGACGAAAGAGATTATGCGACCGAAAGGGCTCCCTTAGACCCATCTCGCCTCTGATGGATCTTCTTTCTTTAGGGCCGGCAGCGCATCTGCGACTCCTCTGGTTGTGCATGCATGCGGTCCATGGGCGGCGGTGAACATATACTTACTTGCCTCTATTTCACATACGAGTAAAACAAAATCGGTTTCTATTTTATATGGCAGCGTGATGTCTCAACATCGTCGTCTCTACATTTCAAATTGTTTTCAAATCATTATGAAATCGTTAATGATAAATCATGTTAAATAAAACTTATGTATGACAATAATTAAAATTCTTCTATCAATTGTACGAACGCTATTAATTAACAAGGTAATTACAAAAAAATACTATCGAATGAGATCAGTGGTTTTTCAATTGTGCAAAATATGTCGTAACTTTGTACACTCGACTCGACATATGTGTTGAGTAATTTCCCAGTTATATTTAACTGCTAATTAGTGACACCTGCTAATTATTCAGTGTATCTCGCGGATGACGGTATTGTCACGATATTACCTACGTCATACTCATTGAAGATCCTGATTGAGTGTGTTAACGTTTAATTTTAACTATTAACTAAGGTTTTAAAGGGGTCAGCACTCAAATTTATTAATCAAAATTTAAGTCGTTGTTTTTTAACTTACTACCTGATAAAATGAAGGCACAAAGCTTCCACATTGTGAAATAAGAAAGCAAATAAAATAAACTAACTTGTATTTGTATCTGTATTTATTTAATTAGGTACTAAATTGTTAGGCTAAATATTTTTATGTCATTCTGTATCAACTATTGTTGCGTAATAATAATGTACTATAGTTTAAGTCATGTTAGTAATAAATATACTAATAATATTTAATTGGGTATATGTATTAGCCCCGAAACGGGTCACCCCATAAAACGCAAAGAACAACTATTTGCATTGGAGCAACTTTTTAACTAAAATATAAACTAAAAAATCAAATGTTCCTTAAAAACTGCAAATACTAATTCACCTAAATGTACCGACGACGCCGACTCATTTATTAAAGAAATATTAAAAGAATTATAAAATATTTTATAACACGTATATTACGCGTCGATTAAGTCATTCCAAATGTAGACATTTTATCGATTAGATAAAATTGTTAATCTTTATTTAGCAACGAAATACTTACTTATAGATGTAAATATAGGCGAAATCATGATATTGATTTCATATCTATGCAGCGTCTGTACGAGTATTACGACAATTAACTAAATAATGGAACAAAAAAAAACCCGTCTTTAACCGACTTCCAAAAAGAGTAAAAGTACGTGTTCTATTTGTAAGTATAAATATGAGTTATGCATGTTCTAAATGTCAAAATAAAAAAACGTATTTTTTTTCTTGTCTTCTCTTCAATTATAATAATCTTCAATTTTGTCACTATTCTTATAGCTTTTCGTAATTAGCTAATAATTTATTAAAATTCTGTGTTTTCTAAATATTCCGTAGGTTTTTTAAGTTTTGATACATAGCTAAGGTAAGGTGGGGTAAGAGGAACATAGTTTACTGAAATTTTAACATTATGAGCTCCAGCCAGTAAATACACAGTTTGATTTTAATATTACTAGAAAATATGTATACCTAATGAAGTTAACTTACTATTATACTAACATACAAATCGATTCCTTCAGTATTTACAGACACATCTGTCAATGAAGTTGAGTCTTCAAAATGTTCCACTTACCCCAGATATGCGGAAAGAGGAACAACCTAAACTTTTCACGTTAAAACTAACCTTTTTTGATTTGTGTTCACATATATTAAATATGATTGTCAAGTCAAATGAATTGAGAGTTAATCGCAGTAAAAATATGGTTTAGTTTTGCGTAATATCGAGTAAATTAAAATGTGGGTCAAGTAGAACATATATGGTATGGTCAGAGGTGGCAAATTCGCAAACGATTTTAAAAATAAAAACAAAAGAATTAGTTTTTAATGAAATAAAATCAATTGAAGTGTTTAAAAAAATAAGTACCTATTGCCAATGAGCACATAATACAATTTAACTAAAAATAGCAAACGTCATTAAATTTAAAAACGAATCTTCTAAAATCTACAAACTTTTTAAAAACAAAATCATAAATATTAACTCTGTTTGCACTGAATAAGTTGAGTTTAGATTTAGAGATATAAATTATCATTTTAAAATTTCATTTATACTTTAAAGTGTTCATATCATAAAAAGCCGGTTAATTTTTTTTTAAATATTTTAATTCATGTATAGGTATTTATTAAATATTATTTTATCTACTTATTATATTTATTACCAATACAACTTTTTTAACAATTACCTACTAAAAATCGGTACAAAAAGAAGTAGGCTAACTTATTTTCTTAAAAACGAACGATATTTTTAAGAGACACCTTCGCGAGCAACGCCGCGGATAAAAGCTAGTGTATTGTACATTAAAACCTTTCCAGAAAAATGAAAATTATGCATGTGAAAGAATCACCAAAATTGGTAGGTACAGCAGTTTTTAAGTAAATCGCAAACTTTCATACGGTTTTAAAAATAAATAAATAATCTATTATCATTAATATTTCATCGCCTATAAAAAGGTTTGTCGCCCCTGAAACCGGGAAAGAGGAACATATGTTCCTCTTTTCCGATTATGGTAGTTTCACTTACCCCACTTGGCAATTTTTAGGTTAAGATTTTGATCACATGCAAAAATCATTGTAAACACGTGCTACAAACAAAATTAGGTCGGAAAAAAGCTCCACGTGAACTTGGCACTCTCCAACAAAAACAGCCTTCTAACAAATCGTCTTATCGTATATTTAGGCACATATAAAATGTACCACCCACTCGTAGTTTTGTAGTTTGACAACAGATTTTTTTTTCTCTCTGTTCAACTTACTTAGATGTGTCGTAGCGCCATCTGTGTTAGAACATGAAAATTACACCCGAATTTCTGTTTTATCGACAGAGTAGGCACAGAGCTAGGCTTTATAGTTTTATGTTTACGTGATGCTGTTCCTCTTCCCCCCTCGTCCCTCTTACCCCACCTTACCTTAATTATAAGCGTTTTTGTTAGCTAGGTCACGGTCGGTCAGCTTCGGTACACTTTCGGTCAACTGCTAGAGAGCGATTTTTTATATACTGGACGTTTGAATGGTTAAATATTTATTTTTAAATATTAATCTGATATAAACTTTAAAGAACTACTCAGACTCGCAAATCATGCAAACAATTTTCTTTATCTGACAAAATCATGCACAGTTTTGATCTTTATCTACTTATAATTTAATTAATTTGAAGGAATGTGTTGCCATTGTGGTCCGATAATAGTTTAATCATAATCAGATTGAATAATTTCATCAAACGCATTAGTTTCGTCATTGATAAGTTTTGATGGCTACAGGTTTTCATCATGAACACCGTTATGTTAGCCAATAGAAGTAATCGAATTAATTACATACATATTATACGTAAATAAGAAAAAAATACTTTTAAAGTTCAAAAATGAATTTATTGTTTGTCAAAATGAGGGTGAATCCCTTTGCGTAAATGCACTTTTTCATTCGATTAAACCAATTTTGAAAACTTTTGTGCCACTCCTCCGTGGTGACCTCAGAAACGTGTTTTTCATACTCTTCGACAGCTTCTTCTGGTGATGAAAATCGTAGACCGCGTAATTGGTTCTTAATTTTTGGGAACAGAAAAAAGTCACAAGGTGCCAGGTCGGCACTGTATGCAGGATGGCTCATAAGTTCTACGTTTTTCACCTTCAAAAATTCGTTTGTCTGTCTGGCCGTGTGGGAACTAACATTGTTGTGGCGCAACACAAGTAGACACGTGGTTTACGGTTATTTTTACGAAGTTCGTCAATAATTTCCGGCAAAGAAATGGTCGTGTACCAGTCACTATTCACGGTACGACGATTCTCTAAAGCAACAGTAGCCACGTGTCCAGTTTTATTAAAAAAAGAAGCAATCATCCGCTTAGATGCACTTTTCACGCGCGCCGCTTTAGTTGGTTTCGGCTCATCTTGAAAGACCCATAGGCTCAATTGCTGCTTTGTTTTGGGATCGTAGCAATAAATCCATGTTTCGTCACCTGTTACTATGTCCCACACCAAATTTGACGCACCTTCGTTGAATCTGGTAAGCATGGCACTGCACCAAATGACGCGGTCCGTTTTTTGAGCCTCGGTCAAATTGTGTGGGATCCACCGCGAGCACAGCTTTCTCACACCCAAATGTTTGCGTAGGATTGATTGTATTTGACTCATGCCTATGTCTAAGGATGCGCGAATCTCATGGTAGGTCACATGCCTATCTGTTTCAATCATACGGCGCACAGCATCGATGTTTGTTGTTCACAGCGGTGGACGGGCGACCATCGCGAGATTCGTCACTGAGATTGACACGACCGCGCTTGAATTCTGCAAACCAGCTATAAATAGTCGTCTTGCATGGTGCTTCATCACCAAAAGCAGATTGAAGCCGAGCGATGCTCTGTTGAGCTGTCAAATTACACTTAAAATCTAATTATATTTCATTATTATTATTTATATTATTATCCAATCTATTTTATATTTCTATTTCTTATTTCCCTTATTCTTGCACCCATTTCAATATTCTTTTTATTATATTTCTATCACCCAAGGTTGCCTGGAAGAGATTGCTTGTTAGCAATAAGGCCGCCTGTTTTGTACTTTGTCACTGTATAAATGTTTTCTGTTATATGTTCTTGTGTGCAATAAAAGTATATTTTATTATTATTATTATTAAAATCGTAGAAAATCATACTAAGAAAATTTTCCCGAGTTAAATCCATGATAATTTTTAGACACGCAATTTTCAAAATGGCGCCACAGTGTAAAAGTAATTAGTGACTAAACGAACTTACCTGAAGTGATGTTCTATCACAATTATACGAGTTGCTTCGTCCGAAGAGATTAGGTAACACTTGTAGTAACACGTATCGTGTACACGTTTCATCCACTAAGTTAAAAGCAAAAAAAAAACATTTTTTTGTAGGGTAGTTGTCGTTTTCCTCTGTGCCTCGATTGTACGACCGCTCATATAGTTGAAAGCCCTGAGCCTAATATTTCACGCAAAGGGGATATCTAGGGAGGGAGGGACCTAATCTCTTCGGACGAAGCAACTCGTATAATTGTGATAGAACATCACTTCAGGTAAGTTCGTTTAGTCACTAATTATACATTCGTTGTTTCGTCCTTTGAGATTAGGTAACACTTGTAGATTTTGAAAGATAGTGAAATATTAAAACGTCTTTTTCCGTGTAAATCAATAACTAGGTATATTAAATAAATATAATCAAAAAACAAAACCTAAATAAAGCTAGAGGTTTTTAATATATTGTAATCAAATCTTATTATTAACATTTTATGATTAACATCAATCTCTGACAATGGACATGGCAAAGTTCAGGTTGGATGTTTCTATGGTAGTGTTTTGCAAAAACAGTAGAGTTAGCACTCCACCCAGCAGTTTTGCGAATAGTATCGATACTGACGCCTGCTCTATGTGCAGCTGAGGTAGTAGCATGCCTCATGGTGGAGTGAGCAGAAAATAAAGAAGTGTCAACTCCGCTAGCTAATAAAGTATCTTTTATCCATCTACTAACAGTATTAGAATAAACTGCTTTATGAGGTCTTTTGAAACATAAAAGGATTATTTTCGTTGTTTCTTACAGTTTTCGTCCTTTCAATGTATGTCATTAATGCTTCCGCTGGACATACTTCTGAAAGTTCTCTGTAAAAGGGAATATTCAGATGAGGCTGTATTGAACGTGGACAAGATGTCTTAATAATGTCCTGTATCTTAATAAAAATGCAAAGCTGATTATTTATCTGCACCTTGTGTTACAAGTATAAGAAATGTAACTTTTTAAGTTAGCTGTTCTAGATTTAAAGAGGTATTGGGATGCAATTTTGATAGGAAATTTAAGACTATTGATAGGTATACCATATTTTGGGGCTGAAGGACGAAGTCTGTAGAATCCTTTGAATAGTTTTGTGATACGGTCATCAGACTCTACTCTTGATCCTAAGATCAAAGATAGAGCAAAACGATGGCTGATTAGTGAACCATATTGTAAGCTCGAATAGAAAAGCTTTGTTAAGAAATAAATTACGTGCGGAGTTGGCACCTCGTATAGATCCACACTGTGATCTTTATAAAAGCTTACCTAGCAACGGATTGCAACATCATATCGTTTTATTGAATTATAGGACAGAGAAGCGATGATCGCTTCTCTGTCCTATAATTCATATTTAAGGATGATGGTGGCACACTCATCTTCAGTAATGCCGTTCGGATAACCTTCCTGCAATCAGTGTCCGCTTGGGTAGGCTGTTGGAAATCGACATTAACACGTTATCGCTGGGCACAAATTGTGCCAACTCCCAACAGAGAAGATCTTGGAACAACAACAATGCCTTCTGCGTGATCCGTTATTATTTTTCTTAATACTTTTAGTATAACAGCGAATCGCGCGAATGTGTAAAATAAAAGATGATGCCAATTTAACCTAAATGCATTTGTAGCGTAAGCTCCAGGATCTCTGTTCCAAGAGACATACCTACTTCTTACATTTATAATTTGTTCTGGATGCAAAAAGATTATTATCAGGCTTACCTAGAACTCTTACTATTCTATTAAAAGCATTATCTATCAACCCCCTTCAGTGTCAGGATGTAATTTTCGTGACTCTGCATTTGCTATTACATTATCTTTTGAGCTGGTGTACGAGTACGAAGCGAAAACGAATATTTTTCGGATTTCGCACCAAAGCCACAACCTGTTAGTTATTTCAGTAAGGTGTGGGAACCGAACTCCGCCCATACGGTTTATATAAGAAATAGTTATATTATCAATACGTAACAAAATTTGTCAATTTTTTAAGTTTCTTGCAATTGTTTGTAAGCCCAAAAAGGAAGCTAAGAGCTCTAAATAGTTTATGTGCTCAACTGATTCTACAATACTCGACTGACCACTAGCAGTCCCCACAGAACCTGCCGGCCCCCCCTTTTCTTGCTTGCATCAGAAAAAGAAATTCTAAGCAGTAATTATCTTGCCTGATAAGATTATCCACCCTTCTAATAGATTTTAACCACCAAGAAAAATCGTCTTTCAAATACGGTAACGACGTGTAACTATCGTAGATAATCGTATTATAAATTGCAAGATATTTACACGTTTCCATTTGTTTGGTGTATAACCAACCATATTAGACGACGAGGCAAGATGCAGTGAGAAGTTCTACTAGTCGTGCAAAGTGCCTAATTTTACATCGTTCTTTAATTTTAAAAAGTTGTAACACTTTTTTGATTATGTTTCTTTTGTCATTGGTTAAACTTATTTGAAATTTTGTCGTATCTATTTTTAAAAAACCAAGATATTTGCAGACTGTATTAGGAACTGTACAGCTCTTTTTGTCATTAATAATGAAACCTAAAGATTCTAAAAATTTTCTTGTTACCAAGACATTATCGAGACAGTTTTAATAATCTCTAGCAAGAGCGCAGATATCCTTTTAATAGATCGTTGATAAGTAGCCCAACGACCGAAGAAGACACATAACTGGTTTTAACAATTTCGTAAAAACAAACGGTGCTGGGTTAGGACCAAATTAAAGTAATGAATTTCTTCAAATCGGATTCGCAAATATTTTTATGACTGGGTGAATGCCTACTAAAAAATAAGCATCTTTTAAATTCAGGGTAGCCCTTAAGCTATCCATTGAAATTAGTTTCATTGTTGTTCTTAAATGTTTAATTTTAAAGTGTTCAGTCGTAATATGCTTATTTAGTAATTTTAGATTTAATATAAACCTATTTGTGCCGTTGGGTTTCTTGATCAGAAAATAACTAGACAGAAACTGACCTTCTCAAGGTTGGCAAGGAGAAGTGGCGTCTGAATCGATTAATTCAAAATATGGCCACTCTGTATTATAAGATAATGAAAACGCTTACTTTCATTTTTTTCGTGTTCGTGTAACTGAGAAACACGTTTAAAAAAAGGGTATTTTATAACCTTTTACCCAGCAAAAAATAACCGGTTCGTCGGTTATTATTCGCAAACTATCGTAAAAATAGAACAGCATACCTGCAGAATGTACCGGATCCAGCGACGAGGGCCGGGCTTCTGAAAGCGCCGCGGCGATCGCGGCGGCTGCTGCTGCCGCGGGCGTGGTGCCGGTGCAGCTGGAGGTGCCAGTTCCAACCGCCTCGCAAGTCCCGTTTGCCTGGCTACCGGAAGTGGAGGCCTCTGGTTTAAAGGCTGGTTTGGAGTTTGTTTGGTATACAGCTGATCCTTAAAATATTTCTTTATTTTTGAACATATGAAACTCCTTCTCGTCATAGACTCATTATGCTGTGTATCGCATAGCTGATGACTAGTTTCAATCAAGAACTTTATGACAGCTTGATCACTATGTTCTAATGAAAGCAACTTAGTCAGAGAGCCTCCAATGTAGGAAATGGCAGCCGCCAGTTGAGCTTACTTAAATTCTAACGCTTTGTCTTCTTGATCAGCGTTTAAGCTGCCAGATAAAGCTGCTCAGATAAAACTGCCTTTTTCTCTGGCTCTTGCTTTTTCTCTTTGGGCTTTGTCCCAAGAGATTCAGTATCCCTTCGTCAAGTTCTGGACGAACAGTCACAACATTTGGAGGCGGTTTTACTTGCATCGAGTGAATGGAAGTGGCTTCGGCTTCTTGCGTAGCTGAAGTAGACGGGCCTGGTCCAGGCTCCTCTAAGAGAATCATCCCCAGTCCGCCTCAGGCTGCATTTCGTTTTCGCCTTATTGAACAAGGTCGAATGTTCACTTTGGTACGTCGCTAGAACGTTATTTTATTCACCTAAGGTGAAAGTTATTTAATCCACAATCGTTTTTAAACATAAAGTATAAAAAGTGAAGAAAACATTCCTTCTGAATCATCACTAATTAAAATTATTTTAATTCTTATCTTGTCAAAATACGGTAATAGTCCTTATAAACTATACACACTATTTTCAGATAAGTAAACATTCCTTCTGAATGTGCACATCACTAATTAAAGTAACGGTTATAAATAACGTGAAGGCAACATCCCTTTTAGATGTACACAATACAAATTAAAATTATTTTAATTCTTATCTTGTCAAAATACGGTAATAGTCCTTATAAACTATACACACTATTTTCAGATAAGTAAACATTCCTTCTGAATGTGCACATCACTAATTAAAGTAACGGTTATAAATAACGTGAAGGCAACATCCCTTTTAGATGTACACAATACAAATTAAAATTATTTTAATTCTTATCTTGTCAAAATACGGTAATACTCCTTATAAACTATACACACTATTTTCAGATAAGTAAACATTCCTTCTGAATGTGCACATCACTAATTAAAGTAACGGTTTTAAATAACGTGAAGGCAACATCCCTTTTAGATGTACACAACACAAATTAAAATTATTTTAATTCTTATCTCGGCAAAATACGGTAATAGTCCTTTTAAACTATACACACTATTTTCAGATAAGTATAGTTGCACACCTTTCTTTTAGATGTACGATTGTCAATTTAAAAATATGGTACTAGTCCTTACAGCTACACATACTATTTTTTCTTAAATAAGTATAACGGTAGCACTCCCATGATGATGCACAAAATTAATTATCATATTTGAATCGTTTTGATTAAGTAACACACTGAATTACCTTCAGATCGTAACGATACAGGCTGCGGCGGCAGCGAGTCCCACGCCGACAAACTGCTGCTTTCTATGCGCAAACGTTTTTCTTTCTTTCTCATTTTCTTTCTATACAATAATCACTATCGTCGTCACTATAAACTCGTTTAGGCATCGTAACACTACATGAGTATGTTAAAGGGGAAAAATCGTGGTGATTGGCGAAGCACAAAAACGCGAATGAGCGGTCGTACAATCGAGGCACAAAGGAAAACGACAACTACCCTACAAAAAAATGTTATTTTTTTGCTTTTAACTTAGTGGATGAAAGGCGACACGATACGTGTTACTACAAGTGTTACCTAATCTCAAAGGACGAAACAACGAATGTATAATTGACAGTCAGCTGAAACAAACTGCATTCTACAGCCAATTTTCAAATGTTGTAATTACTTTTTAAATATTGTTTAATATGTTAGTGGCCAGTTCCGGAAACTTTTAGTGTGACTTATGTAATCACGAACATTATAACCGAAGGGTTAGTCGGAGACTAGGCAATGAGGACATCCCCTCTTCTTACTTCACTAAGTTTATATTTGTACTGGCACCTCGAGAGCAACCGTTAGGTTATGCAAGAAGTGCCAGACGTTCCTGCGCCAGTAGAACACTCGCGCAGGAGACCACCAACGTTAGGTCTTGACGCCAAATTAGTGCCCGCCGCAGCGCGCTCTTCATTCGGTACTCATAAGACTAGTGTCTCAGGAGAGTATCCCAGTGAACACGTGTAGTTCACTGCCTATTGTCCAGATAGGTAACCGGAGCTTTCGAGCTCGCTCACTTCTCGTTGCACGAAGGGCACAACTCGCAGTTGCCACTGCTAGGGTCGTCGACTCTAAAGTCGACTCCCAAGTGTCCACCTTGGTAGCGGAGTAGTAAGCACACTCACTTCTCGGAACCCATCCGGGCGCCTAGCCAGTTCCCACGTCCTACGCAGCTGGCTGGACCGGAGGCTACGGCATCTAGGAGGCCGCCTCTACTAGTTCTCCTGACTAGTACCGGAGATGTCAACACCAATGTCCAATGAGAACCACCGGACAAAGCGGCAATGAGGACATCCCCTCTCCTTAATTCACTAAGTTTATTTGTACTGGCACCTCGAGACCAACCGTTAGGTTATGCAAGAAGTGCCAGACGTCCCTGCGCCAGTAGAACACTCGCGCAGGAGACCACCAACGTTAGGTCTTGACGCCAAATTAGTGCCCGCCGCAGCGCGCTCTTCATTCGGTACTCATAAGACTAGTGTCTCGGGAGAGTATCCCCGTGAACACGAGTAGTTCACTGCCTATTGTCCAGATAGGTAGCCGGAGCTGTCGAGCTCGCTCACTTCTCGTTGCACGAAGGGCACAACTCGCAGTTGCCACTGCTAGGGTCGTCGACTCTAAAGTCGACTCCCAAGTGTCCACCTTGGTAGCGGAGTAGTAAGCACACTCACTTCTCGGAACCCATCCGGGAGCCTAGCCAGTTCCCACGTCCTACGCGGCTGGCTGGACCGGAGACCTACGGCATCTAGGAGGCCGTCTCTACTAGTTATCCAGACTAGTACCGGAGATGTCAACACCAATGTCCAATGAAAACCACCGGACAAAGCTGCCAACTATAAGGGAAACTCACGTTCCCCGCAGTACTTTTCGCTTCTGGCCCCTCAGAGACCGCTACTAGGCCCCGCTCGCTGTGCACGAGTTTGGAAGTCCTGGCACACAATACCAGGACAAACGAACATTCCCAAGCTCTACAGCTAACCACATGCCACTACGAGTCCAACCCATGTCCGGATCCCGCCGGAGGCGCCTGGTTAAAGGCACGACCAGCGGGGGGCTAGAACCGGAACCCCGTAGTACCTCTGAAAACACAACCGGACCCGTAGTTCCAGTTGCGATACCCTATCTATTGAGGTCGGTAGATAGGGACTTGAGGATCTCGGACTCGGCAATGAGGACAGCAAAAGCAGTCTTCTACCATAGTCCACTTTCACCAAATAGCGACTGCACATGTGCACAGCGTGACAGGTGGTGAGCCTATCGGCGCCGGCGTATGTGCAGTCTTTAATCCGTTAGTCGCCTTAGTAGCATTATTTCACCGCTACGCAACACGGTTAATTTCTACTTTCTTTAAAGCTAGGACTCAATTTGACTTAATGAACACAAAATAATAAAGGACTTAGTGGACTCACGACTCGTAACACTAATAGTCATAAGCTGAACGGTCAAAATTGAGGTTAAAAGACTCAATTCCTTGGCAACACTAGTTTTGGCCACTTTATGTAAATACGAGTATAGAAGGGATGAAATCCTTGTAACTAACTAAAAGAGCTAAGATCGATGGAGATAGACCAAAGAAAAAATAGACAGATTGTGTGATGGTATGAATGAAAATAGAGGGACTGCTCGGGTGACGGCTGATAAAGCAGAATTGATGGAAAAAACATTTTGCGCCAACTCCATGTAAAATGGGACCAGGGCTGGAAGAAGAAGAAAAGTCCGAGTATTATTGTGAATAATATGATAACCTTAACGAAAAAGAGTATTTGTAAGGTATTGAGATTGAGACAGCTACTCTTGGGGGACAAATGAGGTGAGTTGGCAATATATTTCCATACAAATTGCGAAGTCGTTTACTCGATCGAATAAAATATTTCTATATAAATAATAAAAATAATAATAATAAACTTTCCTACACTTACACCAATTATATCTAGCCCAAGAGAAGCTTCGAAGAAACTCGTTAAATGGTTACAGACAACGGATAAACGTACTTAAAATACTTAAATACATACTTATTATACATAGAAAACACCCAGACCCAAGACAATTTAGATAAACAATAGTTTCTAAATTGACCCGACAGGGGATCGAACCCGGGACCTCAGAGATGGCGACACCATGAAAACCGGTGTACAAACCACTCGACCAAGGAGGTCGTCAAATAAATATCAATAGCCATGAATGTATATTCAATGTAAGTGTAAACATACATTCAGATTGCGCATCACTTTAGAACGGCATTTTTTTGTGTTTAAAGAATATTTATTTCTCATTAAAAACTACACAGTCACTTACACATTAACATAGTATATTAGAAATTATTAACAACTGACCGGCGCGCGGCGCAGGAGCTGCCGGCCGGCCGAGCTTGAGAGGCTATTCCCGCAAAATTTTCAGATAAAACATTATTTAATTATAGGCTTGATGAGAATGTACCCTAATGTGCTATTTATGTCTGTACTAGCGGCCGCTCGCGGTTTCACCCGCGTGGTTTCCGTTCCCGTGAAAATATCGGGATAAAAAGTATCCTATGTGTTAATCCAGGT
Organism: Scoparia ambigualis; assembly: GCA_963921215.1. NCBI lineage: Eukaryota > Metazoa > Arthropoda > Insecta > Lepidoptera > Crambidae > Scoparia > Scoparia ambigualis. The sequence continues at coordinate 3,153,546 of OY992521.1, forward strand.
TATAAACTATCTGTATGCCGAATTTCATCCAAATCCATTCAGTAGTTTTTACGTGAAAGTGTAACAAACATCTATTCATACTTACAAACTTTCGCGTTTATAATATTATTAAGAAGTAAGATTTACAAATATTTATGATATCTTTTTTTTTTAAAGATTGTTTTTATTTTTTGCTATGTTTGTAATAATTGTTAGTTTATGGTAAATTCGTCACAGGGTACGGGTTGTTCACGCGGACCGCAATGGTGAATAGAACTCGCACTCGACAGTAGGTAGTCTTTTTAGCCGTATGGCATAGACGCTCACCGAAAGGCGGCTTAAAAAAAATAGTACCAACCCCACTCTTCCCTTGGGTGTCCGGACTGCACACACATCCAACAGCATAAAGCGGCGATGGTGTCACCAACTATGACGCTGAGCACATATGCAGTTGTAATTTGGTGGAACGTGTACTATGGTATCTGTAGTCCCCATTGCCTAGTCTCTGACTAACCCTTCAGGGATTACGGACGACCGTAATCCCCGAAGGGTTAGTTAGTTAAGTTGCCAGCGCCGTTGCGATGTGATTTTGTCACACCGTAGCGGCATATGCTGAGGTAGGGTCCTCATTGGCTTGTCTCACTGTTGTTTTTTTTAAATTTTGTATGTTAAGTTTTTTTTTGTAGTTTTCTGTTTTTATCACAGACTTATAATACGTCTGTGGTTTTAATATTTTTATTTTCTATTTTTATTTTTTTGTGACAGTCAATAAATGTTTTCATTCTTTCTTTATTTCTCTAAAGTATGTTTGTAAGTAGTCTTTGGATTAAACTCTAGCCTTTTTGGTCTTGTCTTGGTACACATACCACCGATTAGAAATATCTCCAGTAAGTAAAAGCTGTTAAAAGGTAATTAGTCGATTATTATCCTCATTACGGTGCGACTATTCTTGTACCGTTGCGCGTTGCATCGTTTCAAAGTCCACCTAATCCTTATCGTTCAATTATCAAGTGTTCTTAAAAAAGCAATTAAAACATTCATGGTTTAAAACATTTCTAGGCATTTGAGGAAAGAAATTGTCAGCGTTACTTAGCAACATTCTGAAACCACGTTTGCGTGGTAGGACATTATTTTTCTATATAATCTTATTACACTTTATTTACTGAATACACTGTGACTGCGGACTCCTGTTTTTCGTAGTCCACAACTTTACTGTTACTCTAAGATCCGAGTATAGAACGACATTCACCGGGAAGGTTAATGGATGAAAAGTATTTTATATCAAATTTAATATGTTAAAAATATATCGCGAGTGGGACGGCTGAAAAATTTCAGTCCAGTACCTTTAATGATTAATGTAATATTTAAAAAAAAATTACATTGTACTGGTTTGGTGTGTGTGTGTGTTTGTAATGAGATTATCTATAAATAAATATAAATTTTATTTATTTAACCAGATAGTTGCAAATTACTAATATTGACTTACCTGGTAATTTATCTATTATCCAAACTAGTGCAATGTTTAAAAAAATATTTTTAAAATTTTTAATTAATCATATACTGGACTGAAATTTTGCAGCCAACCGACTCGCGATATATTTTTTAACACATTAAATTTGATATAAAATACTTTTCATCCATTAACCCGCCCGGTGAAGGTCGGTGTATACTCGGATCCTCTACTATGTGGTTTTCGCGCTGGTTATGGCCAGCAGGCATTTTTGGAAGTTAAGCAGCTTTGAATGAGTGTAAAAAGCTACACATACAGACAAGAGCGTGGCTCTTAAATTCAAACATATATAATAATCACGAAGGGTTTGTCAGACACTTGGCAATGAGGACAGCAAAAGCAGTCTTTTGCCATAGTCCACTTTGCACCTAATAGCGACTGCACATGTGCTCAGCGTGACAGTGAGCCCATCGCCGCCCTATGCTGTTGGATGTATGTGCAGTCTTTAGTTTACTTTGGTCAATGACAATGATTTGTTTTTATCTTTTCTTTTATTACTTATATAATTTTTTCATGATTGTTGATTGTATAATTTGGTAACGACATATTTATTTATTTATTATTTGGACAGTCAACAAAAACATATACTAACAAAAACAATGATACTGTTACAAACTTAAGCCTTATCTAAGCACAGTTTTTACTTACAGACAGCCACGGCATCCGTTGCCTTTGGATCCGGTTTATCGTGGAGTGGTAACCTAGATTACTCTTCACTGATTTTGGTACGAAAATGTTAAATCTGCTAACTCGTGGTAGTTTTTTGGTGTATTGATGTCAATTTGTTCAAGTAGATTAGTACAATCAAGGCCTCCACCCAAAAGCTTGTATAGAAACATGCTATCGTGATGTAGTCTTCTTTCTTTAAGACTTTCGATTTTAAAGCATTCTAGACGGCTTTCATAACATTCCAGAGTCTTAGCGAGAAAATTTCTGAAAGACAGGTGCCAAAAAAATATTTTTTGCACGCTTTCCAGGCGTTTAACATGAACGTCATATTGAGGAGACCAAACGACACTGCAGTATTCAAGTACTGGCCTGACAAGGCTATTGTAAATGGTAATCACAGTAGATGGATTTTTAAAATGTTTTGTATTCCTAAGGACGAAGCCTAAGAGCCTAAACGATTTTGTGACTATTTTGTCAATATGAACGTTAAATTGTAGCTTAACATCCAAATAGATACCAAGATCCTTAATTACTTTAACGTCTTCTAGTGTAGTGTTGTTAAATATTAGAGACTGACTTTACTTTCTTGTAAAACTAATTTGACGTTGAGAGTCATGCGATTCTTTACGCACCAATCTGAGAATCTATTCAAATCTTCCTGAAGCAAAAAAGTGTCCCTAGCAGTTTTTATAGGTTTCATTATTTTTAAATCGTCGGCGTATAAAAATATTTTTGAGTACTTAAAGGAATTTGCGATGTCATTAATAAATATATTGAAAAATATTGGGCCGATATGGGATCCTTGAGGCACCCCTGATTTTGCCAAAAAAGGTTTCGAGCTGAATCCATTAAGCACTACCTTTGAAGTACGACCCTTGAGGTAAGATTCGCACCATGACAAAAGACTTGTGGCAACACCATAACGGGAGAGCTTATTATTTTAGATATTGTTGGGAGATATTGTTTTGGAAATGTCGTTACTTCTATAATAATATTATAAAGCTGTGGAGTTTCTTACGCCCGTACTTCTCCACAGCTAAAAGACGTCATGAATGGGTTTTGCCTATTCAAAATGCTTATTTTTTATGTTTACTGAGTAAACAAATTATGATTTTTTTTAAATGTTAAAAGTGAAAATGGAAAGCTTGGTCGCTTGATTACTTCTAGCCATGTGGTAGCTCACAAAAAAAATACACCCAACCCCTCTCTTCTCTTGGGTGTCGTAAGAGGCGACTAACGAACTAAAGATTGTATATACATCTCACCACCTATCATGCTGAGCACATGTGTAGTTGTACTTTGGTGAAACGTAGTCCACATGGCAGAGGAGTTGAGAGGACTGCTCCTGCGGTCCCCATTGCCTAGTCTCTGACTAACCCTTCCGGGATAATAGTCGTCATTAGATGTGTGTATGACTTCACAAGGGGCGCCATCACACCTCCATTGTGACGTGGTTTTTATCGTAGTATCTGATAAAAGGCGCCTCGTCGAATACTTTTCGAATGATTCATCGATAAGATGATTCTGTGAATAAATACGTAATGAAAATCGGAAATGATTATGAATGGCGCATTAAAGTGTATTGCACTAAAAAATGGGTTTTTCCGCAAAATTACATTGCGTTGACAGGCGGGTGTAGTCATTGTTCCTTAGCAATAACTGCTTGATTTTGATACGAACTGTTTAATGTAGGTATTTTGGATATTACTAAACATTCTGACAGTCTCTTTACTTTTGTGATGCGTAACGTCACGAAAAATGTTTATGTAAAATTACACATTAGGTACATCAGCTATAACAGATATTAGGGGGTTAAAGATTGCTTAGGAACTATTTTTCTCTGTAATTTTTGCAATACACAATATAATTAATGTATAAATCTGTAATTATGGAGTTTTTTAACATAGTTATTATTTGTCCCCTCTTTAAAGACGCAGCTCAGCGATTTTGCGGCTGAGCGTAAGCTGCTGTGAAGCATCTATACAATTATACTCACGTAGACGATCGTTGAACACGTTTACCCAAAACTAAAGGTTAAAAGTGAAATTTGTAACCATCCCCAGGTGCGCGATGACTTCGCGACGGTGGTAGAGCTCAGGAGGGCGGCCGGATGCGGCCCGCGCGCGCCCGTCCGCCCGCCGCCTCCGTCACCTAGCCGCCGCGCCGCTCCGCGACTATGCGCATGGCAAGCGCCCTGCCCACTCTGCTCGCGGTAAGTACATGCGGCTACACAGCCCGGTAGCTACACAGCCCGGTAGCTACACAGCCCGCTGGCTACACAGCCCGCGCAGCATCGCGACTATGCGCATGGCAGGCGCCCTGCCCACTCTGCTCGCGGTGAGTAAAAGCTCCGGTAGCTACATAGCCCGCTGGCTACACAGCCCGCTGGCTACAGAGCCCGCGCAGCATCGCGACTATGCGCATGGCAAGCGCCCTGCCCACTGTGCTCGCGGTGAGTACATGCTAGCTACACAGCCCGCCCCACTCCGCGACTATGCAGATGGCAAGCCCTCTGCCTACTCTGATCGCGGTGAGTACCGCAGCTTGCTAAACTGCCCGCTGGCTACATAGCCTGACTACACAGCCCGTGCAGCATCGCGACTATGTGCATGGCAAGCCCCTGCCCATCTGATCGCGGTGACTACATTCAGCTGGCTACACAGCCCGCGCAGCATCGCGACTATGCTCACGCGCCTTGCCCACTTTGCTCGCGGTGAATACTATCACCATGGGCTACACGGCCCATCGCGTACGTCAACTTACCGAGACTGTCCGAGACGCTCCGCTTCAATTGAGTCATCTATACAAATATTATAAAGCTGAAGAGTTTGTTTGCTTGAACGCGCTAATCTCAGGAACTACTGGTCCGATTTGAAGAATTCTTTCAGTGTTAGATATCCCATTTATCGAGGAAAGCTATAGGTTATAATTTGTTTAGGTACGGGTACGGGTAGTAACCCGTGCGAAGCCGGGGCGGGTTGCTAGTATAACTTAAGATTATACTACACAGTAAGAAGAAGTGCAAAAATAATTGTGTCATATTAACGGAAATCAAACAGTGAAAACTATTAAATTTGCAAGAAGCTATAAAATACACTGGCACCAATTACCGAGATCCTCCTCCTCCTGTTTACTGATTTCGTTCTGATAAAGTATTAATACAGTTCAGGGGACAGTGTTATTTCTCCACATTGTTTTGATTTATAACTTAGTCTCGTCAATATTAAAACACCCGGAATCCTCTGAGGAACTGTCTCTATCGCTAACTCACGGTCCGTAATAATACTACTAAAGTTGTTATAGCCACAGACTACGACAAAGATCTAGTCAAGCGGGACGAAGCAAGCCCTACCACTTTTTTGTCAATCAGTCATAAGGATAAGGGAGGCAGGGTTATGGGGCTCCATTCTTCCCCTTTTTCACACTGAAAGCGTACAATCAATCAGGGATGCGAGGAAAGGAAGTTTACCCACTAAACACTGGAGAACAGGTATTTGAGTAAAGAGGAGGCCGCGGGAACTAGGTAACCAAAATCTTGTTGCATCAAAATAGTCACAATTTTTTGGTTATACTTACATACATATAATCACGACTATTATCCCCGAAGGGTTAGTCAGAGACTAGGCAATTAAGACCACAGTCCACTGCCATAGTCCATTTTTCACCAAATAGCGACTGCACAAGTGCTGAGCGTGACAAGTGGTGAGCCCATCGCCGCTCTATGCTGTTGGATGTATGTGCACTCTTTAGTCCGTTAGTCGCCTTTTACGACACCCAAGGGAGGGGAGGGAGTGGTAGTATTCTTTCACCGCTACGCGACACGGTTTTGGTTATCAACAGCTAACATTTACAAAGTCCGCTCTATTTCCGCAGCTTCCTGTCTCTAGGACAATAGCTACGAAATCACATGAAGTAAACTGTCCAATTAAGGTTTCAATTCAAATGCAATAGGTTATCGCATCGGGTGCATAATTACCTGTCATTATTGTTCTTGTAATACTAACTTACTGTTAACCCAAAGATTACGTAACTTCTTAGTCCAGACAACTGTCGTAACTCGCATATCAGAAGCTAAATAGGTTAAAAGGACAGTGAATAAATACTGAGTTTTAATGAAGGTCGAACTGGTGAATCCTCGTCATGATTCCCGTTTCTCTTCAAAAACTCTACAGGGTGCGGTGCAGTGCCTGTTTTTGATATTTGAACTAAAAGAAAATAATAAAAAATCACGGTTCAATTTTACGCGGTCGTTGCCGCGGGCGGAAGCTAATAATACTGTAGCTCTACGACTTTTCCACTGCATTTTTGAAATTTAATTTTTATATTTATATTTATATATTTTTTTAATTCTCTATTTTTTCTTTTTATATGTTTTCTCCTTATTTTATCTTATCTGAGCCGTGTGGTCACTAGCAAAGAGTACTACCAACCCCTCTCTTCCCTTGGGTGTCATAAAATGAGACTAACTGACTAGAGACTGCACATACATCTGACAGAATAGAGCGGCGATGGGCTCACCACACGCTGATCACATGTGCAGTTGTAAAATGGTAAAACGTGAACTATAACAGTAATAAATAAAATAAATAATAAATAAATAAATTTTCCTACACTCACGCCAATCATCTAGCCCAAGAGAAGCTTCGAAGAAACTCGTTAAATGGTTACTAGACAACGGATAAACATACTTAAAATACTTCAATACATACTTATTATACATAGAAAACACCCAGACCCGGGACAATTTAGAAAAACAATAATATCTAAATTGACCCGACCGGTGATCGAACCCGGGCCCTCAGAGTTGGCGACACCATGAAAACCGGTGTACACACAACTCGACCAAGGAGGTCGTCAAATAAAGAAAACAGTGGACTGCTCCTGCGGTCCTCATTGCCTAGTCTCGGACTAACCCTCTGGGGATAATAGTCGTGAGTCTATGTTTGCATGTAATATTATAGTCATAACTTCATTGCAATGTTTATAAATAGACTAGCGGCCGCTCGCGGTTTCACCCGTGCGGTTTCCGTTCCCGTGGGAATATCGGGATAAAAAGTATCCTATGTGTTAATACAGGTTATAAACTATAAGTATGCTGAATTTCATCCAAATCCATTCAGTAGTTTTTACGTGAAAGAGTAACAAACATACACACTCACATACTTTCGCCTTTATAATATTAGTGTGATGTGATAGTAGGATGGTTGACTAAGGACCGCTGCTGTATCAATTGTGGACCCTGTCAAGCACAGCATTGCACATTCTCATTTGCTATTTGAAATACCTATATAATATATACGAATGAGTGCACTGAGATACGATTATGGATGTTTTATAATAGAATCGATTGCTTGGATGAATACCTTTATGAAGATTATATTAGCCAAACGGCGTGATGTACAGTCAAAACAAAAAGTCACGTGCAATAAATTATTATATTATATTAATTTGCATGCACTGTATGGAAAACGGTTATGTTTAAATTTATAAAAGCTCATATATTTACTTTAAAAAAACCAATGCTCTTACTAGGGTAAAAGTACAAAAACAAATTCCCCATTTAACCTACTAAACGAGCTCTTTTTAATATGTGCAATTAATTTCATTCACTCAACCGCAAAAAGATCGAACGGTTCAATGGAACCCTTTGAACGAACGACAAGGAGCGATCGCCAGAGCGCATGAGTTCGGCAATTATCTCCATTTTTTTTGCACTCATTATTCAATATCAACTAATTCTTATTAATAAATAAAATTACAAACTATGCTTGACAATCTTATTCATCGGTATTGGAGAAACCGATTACAGGTAATAATATCGTCAGATAAAAATCCAAGTTAATCAATGATTTGTTTATTTCTTGCGAAAATTATTTTCTCTTATTAATCCGGATTTCATTTTCATATCCGTCCAGTTAAACGCGAAATTACAACTAAGTTGTTCATCAGTTGAGCCTACGATCGTCACTCTAGACTCTACGCTTCAGTCTGCTACGAACCTCTGCCAGCACTAGTCGCTTGTAAAAAAAAAACTTCTAGTCTACGATTCGTCAAAACGCGCGGGAAATTATACAAAATGGAGACGTGTTAAATTGAAAAGTGACAGTTTGGAACACAGCTAGCACATTATATTAATTTGAAATCAAGTGTTGTTCTGTTACCAGTTATAGTTGTATTGCAATTAATTGTGTCATTTTGTTTTTGTAAATATAACATTAATTTAATCTTATTGCACAAAAGTGGTTCGAATGTAACTTTTTCAAATGAACGGCAGTGTTGACCTCAAATTTTATGTATGATTTATTCAAGTCCTTGGATAAATTTATTTTTGCTCATGGCAATTAGAATGGTAAGTGGTACAATTTTATGTTTGTTGGGTGGAAAAATGACGTGTGACGACATGACGTCTCGGTTTGAAATTCAAATGGTCGCGTCGTTTAATTAAATGTTAATTTAATTGCTTCATCTATTTAGGAGCCGGTTGTCTAATCGCATTTTTTCATTAAGCATTTTCTAGTTAAGTTTTTAACTCGCACGTAATAGCTGGTATAAAACGTTTTAACGATATCCGATAGGCTTAGCAAACCATTTGAAACGATCTATAGCGTCATTCTGAATCTTGGTTTCGATCAATATCAACCACTTTGTAAATTATGAAAATGTATGTAAAATGTAAAAAAAAAACAAATTTTATAAAGTGGACTTTTATAGAGAAAGACAGACCTTCCCCTTCCAAAACCTTGTCCGAACGGCAAAAGATATCATAATAAGTAGAGTAGAGTAAGAGTATCTAGGTATAGTACACTTAAGTAATAAAATCTATACCGTAAAGCTACCGTAAAACTTGAACTTAGTACAAATAGTATCTCTTAATAAATCTACAGCTATTAAGACTACAGGGACCTCTTAAAGCAGTACTTTAATCTTACTATGCATATTTTTGTCTAGCATTCTGCCTCATTTATTTACAACAGTATATAGCAGGTTACAGGTATCCAATTTTGAGCAAAAGCCTTCGTCATTACATTACCATTGTTTTCTGTATTAAATTAGCCTAGTCCTGGACCAGTCGCGTAGCGTGTCAACATTTGAAAATAAAATTATCATCTTGTAGCTGAGTATGCATTGCAATTAAACGCGCTGGTGATTAGATGGGAAAATAATAAAAGTACCTAGTTACACAGTGAAAAGAAACAATACCAACACCACTAAACAAAATAAAAAAAAATTCAAAGGTTTGCAATACATACATACACAATGTGTAATGGCATGCACTGTGCATCAGGGGTAGATTCTAAGCTCAAAATATACATCATAAAAAATATTTAAAGAATATAATAAATGGAATTTACGTGGTAAATTGGTTACTATAAATGTATTTTTTTTTGTCATTTTTGGTGTTGAAAACCGACACATTTGCTTTTTTACTACTGATGTTCGAACTTTAGGCTAGTTACTTTACTGATTTACATACTTGCGACTAGTTTCACCTTTTTTAGAAACTATTTTTAAGTGAATGTGATTTCAACTTTTCGTGGTATTGTTTTTTTAATACACACGCAAAAATCGAAGGTAACAAAATAAAAAAGGCTGCCATTTCTAAACTATTGAGTTTAGAATTTTTTATAAATAAATAAAATAAATAAATAATTGAATAATGTTTTATTATGTATATTTGTGTGTGAATCCACCCCTAAAGTTTGTACAGTGCATGCCAATACACATTGTAAAAGTTAAGTACAGCCTGCATAATATAATTATGGTCCCACGACAGAGCAAAGACCTCCATCATTGAAATTGAATTCAACACTACAATTCACGGGTATTGGCTTAATTAAGCTAGCCACAGTTTTGGATGCATTGCCCGGGTTTGTGATGACCAACCCGGTGATTTTGACATCCAAAACTCCGAAAAACACTTTGCCCAACCTGGGAATTGAACCCGGGACCTCCGGCTTGACCACTCGGCCAACGAGGCGAGAGTAATACATTTAATTTATTATATTGATTTTGTTATGGCATCGATTGTACCATCCGTACGGCTGCTCTAAGCCTCTGCTAGTGCGCATTCTGAGCCTATAAAAGCTTTACGTGTGAATGTTTCTATGGCCTATAAAATATTAAAATCTAGAACTCAGTTAACGTAAACATTAAACATTGGACTACCATTTGGAGCCGCAAACGCGGAAGCGGTAACACATTCAACATAATTTTACAATAATGTATAATACTGGTTTGCGCACGCGAGCGGTTTGCCTATTGGCCAGCGATGGTTGCAGACACTTTACAAGAATTCTTATTTATTTCCATACTTACATACATAGACTATCCTCTAAGGGTTAGTCAGAGACTAGGCAACGAGGACCGCAGAAGCAGCCCACTGCATTAGTCAACGTTTCACAAAATTACAAAAGCCGCTACTCACACGGCTCTTTATAATTTATTTCCAAAATGTCGTTATTTGATGATGGTCCGGCGATATTGTTTTAAAAACAAATAAGTATTGTGAAGTCTATGCTATGTTAGTACTAGCAGGTCCTACGTTGTGATACTTTATAAATAAAACTTAAAATTTGATTTATCTAATAATAACTAAAGCAGTAGGAGAGATCGATTTAGAGTGCCAACATGGGTAGACTTCTGTGGGGTTTTTGATATTGTGTTAATGTAATATATAGTTTTAATATTATAAATAAATAATGAAGTCATTTACTAAGAAAAGACAGTTTTAATTCCCAAACGCCCCCACAAATTTTATAGTACCTATTTAGTTTATGAGAACGCTACACATTGATAAAAATCACTTTATATCCTTAGATATTTGGAAGGTTTATCGGAAGGAACACTTTTTCTTTAGACTTTCGGGATTCAAGCGGTACCTATACCTACGTCAGAAATTACGAGAAACTTAATTCATTTTCTTTAACGCGTTATTCAATGCACTTAAATATGAAATGTTAAAATAATATGTGCCGTACCACGAATACTCATAGGGTTTATCTGAATTCCGGTGAGTCGCTATCCTCACCTTACCCATACGATCACCATATTATTATACAATAGGATCCGTAGTCACATTTCCATGTAAGCACGGGAACATGGTGATATAAAAACGAGCGACGTCATCATCATCATGTTTAATATTAGTCGGCATTTATATATTTTTTTTATTATGTTCTGAAGATATCGTAGATAATTACGTAATAATTATTGCTGGCGGTATCAATGATTGAAAATAGAGTAAACCTTTCAGTTTACCAGGCTTCTCGGTATAATTTTAATGCGTACAGACCGTAAAATTCTTTTTTCTAGTTTGCTCAAAGTCAGCGTTATAGCTCGCCATGACATGCGTATTTGGCTGCATAACATTGCGATACTTTAAGTTTATTTATAAAGTAGTGTAATAACCGCGTCGCGTAGTGGTGAAAGAATACTACCACCCCCTCCTCTTCCCTTGGGTGTCGTAAAAGGCGACTAACGGACTAAAGACTGCACATACATCCAACAGCATAGAGCGGCGATAGGCTCACCACCTGTCACGCTAAACACATGTGCCGTCGCCAATTGGTAAAAAGTGGACTATGGTAGAGGACTGCTTTTGCTGTCCTCATTGCCTAGTCTCTGACTAACCCTTCGTGGATAATGACGTGATTATGTATTTAATTCTAAATTTGATAGGTTTTTTATTACTGTAGAAAATCTCTATAGTTACATCAGCTTTAATTTATGCTTTAACCTAATGCCTCGTCAAAGACTTTTAGTCAGTCCAGCGTAATTTTTCTGAATGTCAATGTTAAAATCAATAACATGTATTTAAATGTTTACCAAACGAAAAATATAGTATAAAATACTTACTCACATAAACCTAAGTTGATACGTTTACCGATGTCGTTTACCATATCATAAATACGTCAGAAGTCATTAATGCTAAACCCCATAGGTTGCAAGCTTCAAGCGAATGGCAAATCCAATCGTAAATCAAGAAATAGCCGATTCTGTGTTCCGATTATTGCACTTCCTTGTACAGTGAGCCGCACATCGCGGTGGCCGGTTGAAAGTTCACTACCTTTTTTTTAAATAATTTTAAATATTCGTTTTATAAATAATTTTAATTTACCTGCAACTAAAGGGTTACGATCCAATGATTGCAAACATTGTAAACAGTATGGTTTTACTAGGGATCGCTCGACAACTGACGCCGGTGTTGAGTTTTTAATTCAAATATTTGATACCTGGGAGGAATTACAACATGCCCTAGGGGTTTTTGTGATTTATCCAAGGCTTTCGATTGTGTTTTACAAACATGAAACTTTGGTCAGGAAGCTTAACCACTATGGAATTAGGGATGCTTCTTTGAGCCTTTAATCTCATATTTGAGTAACAGGATTCAGGAGGTCAACATTAACGGTAAAATATCTCTGGGATCTGTGGTTACAATGGGAGTTCCGCAGGGTTCAATACTTGGATCATTCTTGTTTTTGGTTTATATTATTGACTTACCTTATTGTGTAAAAGACAGTTATGAGATAGTATTATTGTCTCATTGGTTATTATTAGTATTAGTATTTATTATTGGTCAAGATTAGAGATAATGTCGAAATAAAATGGTGTCGATTGAAGCAGAATTTTCGTATTCTCGAAATGTCACGTTAGAGAAATGTCTCCTTTATTCGCAAAATATTAGATTCTCAAAATATGCGATTCTCAAAATATTAGATTATCAAAATAGCAGTTTCTTAATATAGCCAAAGTACAATCAAGAACAAAATCATTAAATTATTTTGCTAATTTTCTATGCCCAGCGCTCGACTTACAACGAGTGGTCGTAGCGTTAGAGATCGAATGTCGCACAGTCTCATCGTTATTTTGCATTCATTATAAAGGAATTAATACGATTTATATTATTTGAAAATATCGGGAGAAGAAATTTTCATGAATTTATTTATGGAGAACATGGTGGAATTGGCGGAAAACGCTGCGGAGATTTCTCGTCGCCAAGCTGTATGGAGAGAGGAGCTATACGAAATGAATGACAATTTGTTTAGAAAAACTTTAGACTATCAAATGTTCTCGTCATAAAGTTGATTAGCATTTTAGAACCTCCTATTAGACCAAAGACGCAATATGTTAAAACGAAGGTAAATTATACATAGGGCAGGAGCCCCAGTTGTGGCCACTACCCCGGTTTTGACCACTTGCAACTTTAGAGGTCAATAAATAAGGCATAGAAATCAGACTTCCTTCATAATCTGTGGTAAAAAATCCTTTATCCTATGGTCCGTTCTGACAAGTGACAAATGTGACAACATAAGTTTTAAGACATTTTTTTGTGAGATTGATGATGTTTATCAAAATTTTCTGGTACTTTCTTAAGGAAAACCCTAAAAGACACTTACGAAAACCCTTAGACACACGTAGGGTTTCGCCAAGAAAATATGAAAAAAAAAATCGTGGTAAAAACTGTTGGTAAAAAAATTTGATTTGATTTAAATTACATAAAGGAAAAACAACTTATTAAATTTATAAATACATTTCTCGATTAAACTTGTACATAAAACTAGTACGAAAAAACAGAACGTGTCACATGATAGACATTTCCAAATCTTTCGACATGGCATCTCTACCGAATGTGAGAATCTCAGAACAATAAGTTATTGTTCTGAGGTGAGAATAGCATTTTTAGGAACGAAAGAGATTTCAGTGACATTTTCGTTCGACATTGCTTATGTGACATTTTGTCGCATTCGAGATTATGTCGCACCGCACGAGAATCGCCTTCCTGGGTGTTTACTATGTATTAAGTATGTATTTAAGTATTTTATGTATGTTTATCCGTTGTCTAGTAACCATTTAACGAGTTTCATAAGGAAACTTCTCTCGGGCTAGATAATTGGTGTGAGTGTAGGAAAGGTTATTTATTTTATTTATTATGAATTAAAGATAAGAATGTGAATCCTGTGGACACCACTGTGTTTCCAGGCGTCACGTTAGATGCCAAGCTTCAGTGGGGCCCACATACATATAGCTAAATTGTCGAATAGACTTAGCTCTGCGGCTTATGCAGTAATGAAGATCCGTCAGTTAACTGACGTTGATACAGCTAGATTAGTTTATTTCAGTTACTTTCATAGTGTAATGTCGTAGGTACATCATTTTACTGTGGGAAAATGCTGCCGGCATTCAAACTATCTTTGTGCTGCAGAAGAGGGCTATTCGAGCAATCTATAACCCAAAGGCTGGTGACTCTCTCAGAGAGAGATTTAAGGATATAAATATAAAGACAGTTGCATCACAATACATTTATGAAAATCTGATATCTGTCTATAAATACAGTAAAATATTTTTAAAAAACAGTGATACTCACAATTTAAACACTAGAAGTAAGAACAAATTAGTAGTACCTACCTTATACTAGGCTCCATAAAATAAATATTTTTAAGGGTCTATGTTTAAGATTTTACAACAAAGTACCAAATGATATTCAGGAGTGGTAGAGCCACGCTGCGTTGCAGCACGCTTTGGGTCGGCTCGCCCGGCGTAATACCACCCTCTCACGAATATCCGGCGTGAAATAATGGCACTAGGTGCTGTTGTGTTTCATCCTGCCAGTGAGGGTTCCGGAGGCCCATCCCCCCTCCCCCTCCCCCCTCTCACAACTCCTTTTCCTTCCTTAACCCAATTCATTCCTTATAGGACGGCAACGCGCCTGCGATTTCTCTGGTTTTAAGGGTGTCCATGGGCTGCGATGATTACTCTCCATCAGGGTCACCTGCAAACGAGCAAGCGGGTCACCGCTTGCTCGTTTGCCTCCTCCTTTTATAAAAAAAGTAATTAGATATTAATAAGTTTAAAATCAAAATCCAAGGAAAGCTTTAAAGAAAAGCTTATTATAAAGCGTCAGATTACACAGGAGACAAAACAGCTTGGGTCTGAAATGCTTGGAAGTACCTACTCCAACAGCTATTTTAATTGTCTATAATTAATTGATACATTGTATTGTAGTATTGTATTGCATTATTTATTATTTTTTAAATTCATATTTAGTGTTTATATAATCTGGTAACGACATATTTTTTTGTAAATGTCGTTGCTTCTGTGCGCTGTAGTTCCTCGCGCCCGTTCGCTCCTTGCCACAGTAAAAAAATTACGCCTGAATGGGTGGTAGGTTAAAAAAGATTAGGACAATTAAAGGTACTTATTAATTGAGTTTATTGAATAAATATATTTTGAGTTTGAATTTGACTAAACGCCGAATCAGAGAAATGAAGGAGCTTTAAAAGTTTGTACAGAGATGCGCTCTTGCATAATAGTTATACGTAGTACCTACGTCTAAATAGATATTATATTTCTGTTAACATTCAGAAAAAGAAGTGTAAGTATTTTTCCATCAGACGTGTGTAACCAAATATTTATTATTGGTCAATAAATTCATAATGGAATGTAATTATGCGATTCATGCGCGATAAGGTATTAAGAAACCATTTATTTATAAAGATATCACAAATATTTGCGATTAACCGATAACTAAATAATCATATTATGATTTCTACGGCAGACACACCCGCCCAAAATCATTGTACATGGTGTTCTAACGGCTGACACTGACAGGCCAGCTGTGATAGTTCGCAGAAAAAAAATGACAATAAATTAAAATACATGCAGGAAAAATAATATTCCTAAATTATTCGTTTCTGGGGCTATGAATTTTTATGTATTTTACTTTATCATTTTTAAAGGCTATTTGCGAATGTCATTAGGTTAAAGTGAACATTTTGAATTATTGATCTCTTTTTAATATTACTTAGTTTTTTTTTATTTATTTAGAGGTTGAAAGACAAATAACTCACTACAACAATCACATTCTAACCAAAAAAATAAACATTACACATGAATTTTCGGAATAATCGCTTAGCCACATAAAGATTAAATCCTGAATACCCAATAAAAGAAGATACGTCAATTAATCTTTATTACTTTCGTTGCATTTTGATATAAAACACAGGGGATCATGAACCTGACACTATTTATATGGCATTAAGTTAAATGTTGCTCCAGAAATAACAATAATGTCACTAAAGAAATGTAGAGATTAGTAAAAGTTATCAGAAGCGACACTTTTTACCGCACAAAGAGTAATTTGTCACTCCGAATACGTCGGTCTTAAAATACTTCAAAATGCTGAAATTTTTGGAATTTAAACAAGTCCTACCACCGTCCAAACTAAGCAAAATAACATATACATCGGGCTGGGGATCACATGAAATCAATACAACCTCCCTGAACTTAAATCCGATTTTTATCAGAGGGACAAGCAGTAGGTAATACGAGCATACAACTTATTATTATACTAATAATGATATAGTCATAAATAATATTCAGGTACTAACCCGTGGTTCTGTGTTATAAATAATCTGAATGTATTATTTCTATTACTTTTGGCGTAATAACTCGATAAAACTCTTCACCGTAAAAGTTCCTTGCTGACTTCACTTGACAGTAACAAGTTCCTCAGTAGTTGAGGATTCCGGGAGAAGCGCGCTTCCATCTTTGGTCTTATCGTCACTTACCATCATGTGAGATAAAGCGCTCACGCGTTGTAGAATAAAAATATTGTGGAACTTTACTCTGATTTTCTTGAGAGAATTTTAAAACTGATGTTGCGCTGCTTTGTTTCATTTGCCAACATTCATACACGTTCACGAAAACTTAACGGTTATTTTTTTTTTTTTTTATTGGCAACGGGTAAGCGCTTGGCCTTCATCTCACCTGATGGTAAGTGACGATAAGGCCGAAGGTGGAAGCGCGCTTCACCCGGAATCCTCAACCACTGAGGAACTGGCTATCTTATCTCAAACTGCCGGAACACAACAATGCTATAAACATCGTTGTTATGGCGACAGACTTAGATAAGATGGTGGTAGCTAGCCAGGCGGACTTAACAGCCCTACCACCAACCAAACCGAGCACACAAAGATGTACCCCCCGCTGGGAATCAAACCCGGGACCTCTGGGTCTGAAACAGGTAGCTTAGCCACTAGACCACAGAGGCGGTTAATAATCCACCATTATTTCAGATTCTTATTTGACAAATTTTAGAAAAATAAATCAGAACTGCTCATTCATTCATTAGACCTGATTTCACCAATATCAAAATTACACGAGAATAGCTACCCGAGTATAAATTTACTACCTAGATTTATCATACGTATATCTTGTATTTCATTTCACCACGCTGATGTAAGAATAAGTTACTCTCGCATATTTAATCTGTGCTATTGAACGAACTTAAGCGGATCGAGCGAATGAGCGTATTAACCACCAAAGTATAGTTGCAGTTTTTCTCGTACGAGAGCAAGGGCGCTTTACACTTTTTTATTTTCTGGTGTAACATTGTTTGTTTGACGTGACGTTTCTGACGATGTCATCAAAAAAATGTTGTTGTTGTTAATCTTCTATGTAATTTGTTATTTCCTTGAACCATCTCGGGCGAGGGCCTAAAATAATCTTCGTCACTGCTATCAGATTCGTCAATCAACAATCTCAAACGAAGCGCCAATTTTAAGTTACAATATTAATTTGAAGGCAAATGACATTAGTGACATTATTGTTCTAAGAATATGGGTTAACACGGCCAAAATTGGCGGTATAAAAATTTACTCTAGTGTAGTGACTTTATCATTAGGTTAAGCGTTGGTGAAACGTAAAGTTCATAAACACGCGAGTAAATAAGGATTTATTCTTAGAATAAGACTTATACTACTTTGGTGAAATCCACCCTAAAGAAGTGCGAAACTACTCTCTTCCCGGCCGTTCATTATTTCCAAAGTGACGAAACAACATAGATTCAACTTCCTCAGAACCCCAACACCGTGTCGAACATTCCGTACAATGTTTGATGAAACCCTTATCGTAGCCAAACAGGAAATGGATCTCAGATGAGCTGTTGTTTGTCCAAACATTTTACCAAATATTGGGACGGGCCCTTTGACTGCGGGCCGCAAACATTGGGGAACCACTTCTCTGAAGGTGCGATGGTGATCATAAAAGTCCATCCGATCGAAAGTTTTGACCCTTTGCTGATGTAGGCTCGACAATAAACTAAACCCAAATAGTTAAAATATTTCAGTATTTGTCAGAAAAAATAATACATCTTATTCTAACTATTCCACTATACACTGAGTATAGGTCTATCGGATATAGTAATACTCGTAGCTACAATTGATGGCTTGAAAAATACAATGGATCGAAACATCCGAAACACTTCCATAACCACACAGCCACAATTTTATAAATTGAAAAAGTTATTGCGTTAGTTAGTACTACTAAATTCATGGTTTGATTTCAAGAGCAATGAGCACAAAATATTATACTTGTAAGTACTAAAAGCTTAAAAAAATATAAACCTATCAGAGTCTGCATGTTAAAAACTATTTTCGAAATTTTTATCCAGTTATGGGGTGCCGCGCGATCGCAAAAACTGACATAAGTCTCTTAGTGAACTTCAAAGCAAAATCAATCATAATGATATTTATAATTCGAACAATTCTGCTTTGAAGTTTCAGACCTAGTAATTTAATTAGAGCAATATTTTTATTCTGCATAATGTGCAAAACCACCACGCGCTTGTGTTAAAAATTAAAATTTACTTTTTAAAGAAGGGTACTACTCCCTTCTTTAAATATCAATACAAATATTTTCATGTAAGAGTTATTGTTTCATGCGTAAAATTAAGAAAGTTGTCGAAAAAATATGACTTAGGAGTCATTAGATTTATGTATTGTTGGTTATTATTTAAAGAATTTGTTTCAAATCTCAACATGGCCATGACCTAGTGCGATGATCAGGCTAACTTACATAAGTTCTTTTAATGTATTTACCTAATTCAGCGCATAGTACAAGTGACTTAAAATTAAATACGTAAATTTTTACAATTTCGTGCAGGACCCTCATAACAAACCCTGTGACACCAGCTAGAACAAACAGTCAAAGAGTATGAGTACAGAATCGACAACATTGAGATGTCAAAGTACATTTAGATGTCAGCCGCTGAGTTAGAGCGCCACCTTATTATCTGTAGCCCTGTCACAATGCAATATGAGCCGTGTTTGCTTGCAGATAAGATTGGCTGTTGTCAGCATTGTTTTGTTTGCATAAACTGTGGATTTGGCGAGTAATTCATAAAGCGTTTCATAAGATTGCCAACTAGTGTTTTGGGTTTCGCTCACTGTGTTTAGAGACGGACACAACTTCTACAAGCTTGTTACAGAAACAAGACAATATTTTCTCAAAATGAACATTTCGACTTATGCTGTCAACTAACTGCCTAAAGCCAGACACAATAGTAATTCAGTTGATTTTTTTTCAAATTTTTTTTCTCAGATGAGAGGATATGAAAAAAAACATCTAGGTACTGTTCAGTGATTTTTAGATCATGTGCAAGCAAAAATACTTCACTTGGCCACCAAGGCGTGATATTTTAAACATTTATACTTACCTATAAGTATTTATTATTGCTCTTTGATGTTCAACTTCAATGGGCATTCAATACTACAATTGAATCGTAATAGATCATTGTCATATCAGGCTTAGAGCAGTCACGGTCATGCGGCTAATTTATGTGGTCGCAAATCCTTTAAAATTAAATTGATTAATGTGACATTGCAATCTGGCGGGATTAAGCGCTGAGCAGTGTATTCTTGTATTGCATCTCAACATTCCCAACTGCAGAGCTTATAGGCTCTATTTGCATTTCTTAGGGTTACATTATGAAAATCAACTTGAACGGGTTGTCAGTATTCAGAAATCTTTACCTTAGTTAGGTATACTTCGTTAGATAAAAAATATTTATTTATAAACGTCACTAAATAAAGCATACAATAATATACAAAACATCAAGTGCGTGCAGAATGAATTAACAAACGACTTTAAGCACAATAGTTTTACCGCTTTTTAACTGATTAGTTAAAATAAAGCGTTCATATCTTGAACGATTAAACCATTTTAATATGTTTCCAATTAGTGATAGACAAGATTTTATTGGTCTTAAACTGATTTATAATATAGTTAACAGCAAAATAGATTCTCCTGATTTACTAAGCAAAATAATATTTTTAGAGTTCCACGCTGTATTCCTAAAAAATCTATAACACCTCTCTGCGCCCCACTTCGTCGTTCTGTTCTTGGGATTAACTCTGCATTACCTAGACTTTTCAAATTAGTAAACAATCACAGTAACTGTATAGACAGATTTAATGACTCTATATAGAGCATTAAGCGTACATTTTATGTAGCCAAGAAAAAAAAAATATTAATAAAAAAAAGAGATATATTATACTAAGTAGTTTCATTTTATTATGTAGATAGTAGATAATAAACTAATCTTTTTATTTGCCATGTGATGACTACCTTCTAGTTTTTTGTATCCTGTTGCTACTTTCATTTTATATAATAGGCCTTAGTAGGCATTTAAAAAAAAAAAAATAGACCAAAAAGTATCATACACCCAAAAATGTCGACAGGGAAGTACCTCGGTGTGTACTCGGTGTAGTTGGTAGTAGCACTAGTTTTAAGTCCACCTAGCTAGCTACCACCACATTTTCTAAATATATGTCATTGTCGCCATAACCTCAATGTTACAAGCATTGACAGTTAGAGATAAGATGGCCAGTTCCTTAGTAGTTGAGAAATCCAGGTGAAGTGCACTTCCACCATCTACCTATACATCTCCAAACACCAGATGATATGAAGGCCAAGTGCTTGACAGCAGCAGTAGAGTAAAGAAAAAGTGCCAGGGCTTTGAGCTGATTTCCTGTCGTGCCAGTTTTAACATTAGGTTTTGAATACGAATGTTTCTGTACCAGATTTTGCAAAACTTTTATGGTTCACTTTATCTTTACTAGAATCGCTTACATACACATACATAATCTAAATCTTGAATCACAAAATACTTTACTTGCTTGCCTTATGAGACAACAAAACGTGAACATTTTTAGATATGTAATACAAGTACCTACCCACTCTTGTTTTAACCGGCAAACAGTAAACAATGAACGAAAATAGTTATCATAAGTATTTCATTTCGTATCTCTTTTATGTGGCTGTTATATATAAATGTTATTTACTTATACATTTATATTTCTAACTGTAGAATATAAATTAGATTATAATTATTCTATTCGGGTATTTGTGTATGGCAACGTACAGTCTCACTCACAGATTGAGCACATTCAATAGTGAACTCAGTGGTATCCTTGCTTGGCGCCAAAAATATGTACGAGTAGTAGTAGTGTATATGAATAAAATATCGAATTTATTTTCTCTGTAGTGTAGGTACTAAACTTTTGGAAATAAAAACACAAAACGATTAAAGCATTTACTTATTATAACACCAAATAAAAAAGTTCAATTTCACTAAAAAGCTGAATGTCACAACAATCCTACTTGGTCCAAATAACGAGATTACGGGCACAGAAATAACTCGTTCCATTTGCGAAGTTAAACTCGGACTTGACTGGATGCAGACAAATCCGGGGCTCGTGACGCACACACCGTCAAACATCGCCTGATCCGATTACCACGGATATCATTCGAGAAACTTAAGTAGTAAATCCTGCGCGGCCACCCTTCAATTACTGACATCAATTTTATTTCGTATACACAAATAAAGCGTGGCAGCTCATCAAAATTGTATTTATTTATAATGACAACCAATAAGACAAACAGAAATATAAAAAAATTCAAGCGGATTACAAACAATTCACTTAAATTATAACTACATACTTATACTATTATGCATCTAATACTAATATCTTATTATACTAAGGTCCAACAGGCCTACTGTCAAAGCAGTATTACTTTAGTCTTACAATACAAAATTCATATGAGAATTTGCATATTAAAATTTAAAGTAATACTGCTACTGTAATGCCCAGATCAGGGTCACGTCATTTCAAACACCTAAACAATAAAAATCTACCATAATTTTTTTTTCTGAGCCCAGCCAATGCAATGGTGGCGATGTTAAGGCTAGGATTCCCGAGCGCAGAAACTAGTAGGGCACTGATTGAATGCACATCGCGATTCGCGACCGTCAACTTAGCAAAGTAGGTAGGTAATTTTGAAAATCAAGAATTCTTTTTAAATTTTTAAATTTTAACGGCCAGAATGCTTTACCTATTCAAAGACAATTTGTTCCCTTAATAATATTAAAACCAAGTATAATGCAAGTAATACGATATATGAATTACGATTAGACGGATGTTTGAAATTTTATTTGATGCAGTAAAGTATCACTAATAGAGTATTAAATGGCCGGAATGACTAGATAAAAGACTGTGGAATAACATATATTTTTCAAAATTTTGAGTACTTGTGATTTGCGAGTAATCTTTAATTTAAAATACCCTATTTTCGGGAATTTCGGGAATCCAAGCCTTAAAACCCGATGCTTCGCTTGATTTGCTGCCGATTGTACTCCGATATTGTCGCACTCTGATTATATTCACGCGTATTCGCAAACTGAATGTTGGATTAATCCTTTCCGAGTGTCGTTAAAGCCTTCGACCTGAACACGGTAATTATGGCGACACACGTCCAATTGGACTCGATAATTGCTAACTGCACATTACTATTGGAATTATGCAACAATTTTCTTCTTGATAGTAAAGGTTTTTGCAGTAAAATTAAGTTTGTTGTTGTTGATGACTGTCTTGTTTCAAAATCAGCTTACACAGCTTACATTTTAAATTGAAACGTTAGACTGTTTTATTCTTAGTAAAAAGAAGAAAAATATCGTAAATACAAGGGTATCAAGGGGGTTATGGAACCTGAAAACACACAAATTTATGAATTAATATTTGATGTTTTTTATACTTATGTTTTTATAAAAAAAGATATTTGAATAATTAAAGAAGTCAACCTTATTAATAATGTTTTTCAAAACTCATTTCGGCCGTTACTTTATTTTACTTTAAAAACTCAGTTATTTTCAATTTCTGTTACTTACCTACCACAATATAAATACAATAATTGGAAATCACATTTATTCCTTAAAGTGATAACTTAAGTTATCAATTCATTATGATTATCATTCTTCACTTTTCATCCCAAAAAAACGATAAATTACCTGTAAGTTTTAACCGTTTGTGTCGCTAGGGAAGAGACACTTGCCCGCCATTTTTGTGTCGTACCAGGATACGTTTGTTTACACAGAATTCTATCACCACGGCTTATATTTCGGTTCGACGCGATTCTGTTTCGGCGTGCAGTGGTACTGGGTGTAGCGATGCGTATTTGTCTGGCACAGACTTATAGCTCGTTAGATTAGTTGTTAAGTCTTAACTACAAGTTAGTTAACTGTTTTTTATATTATTATTATATTAGTATTGATGTCAATAAGTGCCTGTAAAGGTTTACATTGAATAAATAATTTGACTATGACTTTGACTTTGAAAATAAAAAAATATTTAATCAGGTAAGTACTTACGTAAGTCTTTTTTAGTTTCGACAAAATTAAAGCATTGTGAAACGTAAATTAATTACAACAATATAATAGTGGTATCACTGATTTTTAAATGCTCTGCGCACTCAACACAATGACGCATTCAGGTTGCCAATGGGGCTGCGTCGTTACTGTTATGCTTCAGGGATGCTGGCAGAAGCTGGAGTCGAAAGCTTTGGAGCTATTGTTAGAAAAGGCATAACGTCCCTGATCCGCCGTATGCGGGGCAGCTCCAACAGCCTCCTACTGAGTGTCGCGGCGAGGTTGGACGTGGACAGTGCTCTCATGCGGCTTTGAACGCGCGTCCAACTATGATAGCCAAGGGCACAAATTTTTTTCCTAATTAAGTATACTTTAATTTACTTTTAAAGTTTGTTTGACCTTTGTTACTTTATGGGCAATGCCCAAAATAAATGAGTTATTATTATTTTAATTTAAATAATTTCAAAGAAAAAACAAAAATACGGAACTAATACGAAACATGACGAAAAAATATACCTTTTCCGTTAAACATGAAATCTGTCAATTAATTGCACAAAGTAGGTACATAGGTAATCAATCATGTTACCTTTATCATTTCTTTCAACAAACATTCCTTGTAATGATGTAACGAAACACCAGCAATCAAGAAGTTATCTCCTTGTTAGATTAGATACAGATACATACAGCTGATCACGATCCCATACATTAACTAATTTACCTGAGCCCGTTCCCGACCAACAAGATGTAGTTAGTAGTTTAGCTTGTTTATAGCATGTCGACAGGCCCAATGTTCACTTCATTACGACTTCATCTAGATTCGACGACAAACAAGAACTTAAGTTGTATTGAAATTATCTTAAAGATATCACATAAACCCTTTCGTGTTATTGTTGAAATGTTGAAAATGTTGTCGGCTTGGGCATTTCAATACAGAATTATTTATTTGAATATATTTAACCAGTCGAATAAATATTGGGATAGCTTTAATCACTTCACTTGATGTTGCTTGCTACATCCATGCGAGAAAGCTTTCATTTTTGATGGTTATCGGCTGCTTATGACTTTTACAGCCTAACCATAACGACAGAAGGCTTGAAGGCTTGGCTTGTGTAATGTTCTAATGTGTGTTTGTAATGTTCTAATGTTCTAAATATTCTTCAAAAAAGAAAACAATAAAAATAATGACTATTTTAGTGTTGCCTATACTAATGTTAGTAACAGGACTATATTTTATTTTTATTCTAATCATTAATCATGATTACACCTCGGCATAGTCTATTAGATCATAATCTTTTGCGATATTACAATTTACTACCTACCAATTGCCGGTTTTCGAAACTTTAACTTCACTTCGCCCTTCGCCCGAAAAATGCTGAAGACCAGTTCAGACATCACCCAGACAATTAAAACACTAACCAGCTTCCCACATCCCATGATAAGTTCCGAATAACTTAATGGAGTGCGAAGCGGCGCGCACGCCACAACCAAGATACGCTAAAAGCCGAAGCACTGGCTGCGATAAATGCTTCAAAGCGAAAGATTTATTCCTTGTCAAATGCTTGTGATAAATCTTCCGATGCTTCAAACTTACACGCAGTTTAAACTTTATATGAAGATACTTAGAGTACACATACGCCTAATTTGAAACTACTGCGTATGATGTGATGTGTTTGACTTAAAAGTTTTGTATTCTGTTGGCGTAGCTGACTGCCAAGCGACATTATAACACTTCATAAAAATTTACATTGATTCGATGACTAAGACCAATGTGCCATCAATAGAGTGTTAATTTATTACTTTTATGCAATTGATTTAAAACAAATATTAATTAGTTCAAACAAAGATATAGGTAATATTATCTATGTATACTTACATCTCCGTTCAAATATATGCCTGCTTCTGGCACATTGTCGATCAGACTATTTCGTATCCTTTTGTATTCACAAGTGCAAGTTTTATTTACTTTCGATCCAGTTAAAGTTATTTCAGTCTGTTTAGGAGAAGTTTGTTTCACTCGTCGTCACTTAGGTAGCACTTCTTCGATACTAACTCCATAACTAGTATGTTTAATCTTAGGCAGCAAGTTGGTGGTATTCTATACGATAAATGCCTTACGACAAAATAAGAAAATATTTACCTTGAGTACTCCTAGAAGCGCTCAAAACATTTGACGTTGCGTCATTTATCTCTGAGCTGAAAGAAAAGCTATTTCGAAAAAGCCCTCTTAAAAGTTCCTTTTGAAAATGACACCTGGCTATTGCTATTGCACATTAAATATATATAGCTACAGCTGCCCTGTAGGTAAGTGTTTTCCGTTTGCGTTCAACCTCCCGTCAACTTGAAACAAAGTCCCTAAGACTAACGCCACAAAAATTTCTGCTTACAGATTTATGACAAGAGATATACATTTCTTGTTCATAATTTGTCCAACATTACCCATTGTGTCTGACCATTAGTTACCTTGTTTGACAAGTTCATTACAAGCTCATTAGAATGCTGTGCTTCGGCTTGATTTATGGCTAGTGACAAATGTACAATAGATTCTTTTGGCGTGTCAACTGTTTCGATGGCTTTAGGTGATAACTCAATTACCATTCACTGTCAAAGTTATACTCTTTCAACACCGTTATTAGTAATTTAACTCTTGTAATTTTAATAATTAGTCATTGTGAGGTTAAGTTACACATGTGACACATTAAAAACAGTTATCTCATCTTATAATAAAATCAGCAACATTAAAACAGTTTTGTAGTCGATTATCCATACATAATATTAATATAATGATGATGTGTATGGTCGTTTATTAATATTTGCATAGATATTACTGTTCTATTGAATTTTTTGGCATTATTATTTTTCTTATTTAGCATGTATGATAGAAAATATTTCGAAAAACATGCAACATCTTAGACCAGGTTTGAAAAATTCGATTTTGTTGCTGATAGGCTGATGGGGCTCTTTCCTTCTTCTGCCTGAAAAACTACCTACGGAATTTATATTAAAACTCGTGTTGCAGTTACTATTTACAATATACACATTCAATTAAAATAACGGATAAGTTATGTTAATGTTATTAATGATAATTGATATTAGTAAATATGTTGATTTTATTTAAAAGACGGTGTTGGGATGCACCGTCATTAATAAACTATGGTTATTGCATGATCAACTTTATTGCATTTATCAGTTACCTAACACAAAATGGGAGAATTGACATACATACATATTATCACGACTATTTTCCCCGAAGGGTTAGTCAGAGACTAGCCAATGATGAATGATATGATTCCACCTTATAGTTATATTTTATATTAGTCCACTTTTCAACAAATAGCGATGGCCCATGTACTCAGCGTGACAAGTGGTGAGAACATCGGCGCTCTATGCTGTTGGATTTATGTGCAGTATTTAGTCCGTTAGTCGCCTTTTACGACACCCAAGGGAAGAGAAGTAGTGATAGTATTCTTTTAATGAGCCGCTGCGCGACACGGCTCTGGGGATAATTGAAATGCGAATTAAGGCTAGTGCTGACTTCACGCTTCACGCAAAAGGCTTCAGATTCCATACAGTATTTAATTTCTACTCTTCACTGCTACACTACAGACCTATTTTACTTACTAAAAGGCATGTTATAGAGGCTTCTTGAAATAAAATAGTTCCCCTTTAGATAACGTTCGAAACACCTCTGCATTAAAAATCAATTATAATTCGTGTTTTATCTCAATCTGAAGACATTCCTGCACGCTTGGTACCTTCAGTGCATACCACGAAACTGTTTCAACATTTCTGGTCGTCTTCATAAGCGTCTTTATCTCAATCTTCATGTGACGTATCAGCGTTAGAATTCACGTTAATTCCATTCATCGATAGCAGACCGATTATTTTACGGTCAGAACCCGGTCCGGTCCCCCCGTGTACGTCTTCTAATCCACCATTCGCATGCGCCCAAAGTAAATCTCCATTTTTATGACATCTAGTGTCGGTATACCGATCGTTAGCTGATTAATGCTATATCAATAAATTAACGAAATACCGCTTTTCGCTAATTACAGTGAAGCAAGCTTGTCTTTATCCAACCTTTAGTGTGAGACTTATACAATTATGACAACTATGCGTACTAACTACCTCATTTACTTAGAAATTAATGTAGGTATGTAATGCCGAAATTATATGCCTACTTATGCCTCCTTAGAACGATCTCAAATTTTCTGCGTTATTAACTTGTTTTATCAGGAGTTGTAATTTCACGGGAACTTTAAGGCAAAAATAAATATAAAGATAGTCATCAAGTCGAATTTTTGATAAAATAATACAAGCAGGCCATTAATAATCCGAATATTTCCAAGAATTCACATCAATTATTGAATCAGCCAGCACCTCCACAGCAACTGGTCCGTTTTTAAGCGTCACAGCTGTATCGGTTTTATTGACGATCGGCACCCAATAGTTATGTTCTTTTAATAAAGCGCCGGCTTTTATGTTTTTGTTATCGCGATTACAAATGGCCATATTATTTCTCTAATAGGTTCCACTAAACTTTTTTTCCTTAGGTTCCGCGGTTGTCTCACTGATTCCAACTTAATTAATTGACTTCTCCATATTATATGACTCTGCACCTCATTAGCATTACCATTTCGTGGGAAATGGTGTTGTCACTATGCCATTTGAAATACCAATTGCTTTATGCATTGTACCTAAAAACGTCAATATATAGAGCGATACGATTAAGCCCGAAACTAATACGTAATCAATTATTGATCTGTTGTTTTTCAAACTACACTTTGATCGCATAATAATGATCGAAGATACTGATTCAGTTTCGCCTAGCTACTAATACCATCTTATCCAAGTCTGTCGTTATAACAACCACGTTAGTAGAATTGTTGTGTTCCAACAGTTAAGAGATAAGATATCCAGTTACAGTCATCCTCAGAAGCAGAATCCTCAAACCCGGGTGAATTAGTACATCGCTTTTATTAATCTATGAGAAAAAATCTTACTGAACTACATATTCTTTCTAGTACCTACAAAGAGAACTAGGTTTTACTCGCCTCGGTATATTCCCTTATCAAGAGAGAAGGTAAAATCAATTCGGTTCATGATCCCACAGGGTACAGCTAGTTTTAACTTTAAACGAAGTCTTGCGTTATTAAACCAACATAACTCAACCTCGAAATTATGTTTTGATATGCATTTTATGGCTAGAACAACTGAGCATCGAGGTTAATCCTGCTGACGTGTTGCTGTAAGGCCTCTAACAGACGATTTCGAGAACGGAAATCTTTATTTTTGGAAATAGATGTTGATATGGTCTTTACAGCAGCGTTACCGTTATCATAAATTCGAAACTTTCCTGTACGAATTTCAATTGTTCGAAAACGGTACGACGAAGTTTTAAATACCAGATCGTTGCTTTTACGTTACGATACGTTTCATTTTCCAGAAAAACTATTATCCGATTATCAAAACTATTTTTTTTCTTTTGGAAGATGTTTTGTTTACAATAAATTTAATATCTAGAAGTATTAAAATTCGAAGTAACTTTTCCTCTAAAATATTATGATATTAATATTTTAGAGGAAAAGTTCAGTACCTACTCATACCCAGTTTTTTTTTTGTTTTTCATATATTCATATTATTAGATGAATAATCTTAAATGTCTTAAAAAGTTAATACTTTATGTTTCCGGTAAGATTGTGTTTCAAAAGTCAGTGACAGAAACGAATCGCGGCAAAACCGACTCCACGTAGTCTTGTCTGCCCTACGCTAGAGTGTAATTCAAGCCCGCGTAGGCGCGGAGGGGCGAGGCGAGGCGGTGGTGAGCGTAAGCCATCTGCGACGATAAGCTCAAATGGGACCGCCGCCGGAGCCGCGCAGCGCCGGAGCCGTGACAGAAACCATGCCTGCTGCATGCTTGGTTGCATGCTGCAAGCTTGCTGCATACTTGCTGCATCCTTGGTTGCTTGCTGCTTGCTTGTTTGCATGCTGCATGCTTGCTTGCGTGCTGCATTCTTGCTTGCATGCTGCATGCTTGCATGCATGCCGCAGCTTGCTTGCAAGCTACAAGTTTGCTTGCTTACATGCTGCATGCTTGTTTGCATGCTGCATGCTTGCTTGCGTGGTGCATGCTTGCTTCCATGCTGCAAGCTTGTTTGCATGCTTAGACGTTACTACGATTACAAGTTCTTCGATGATATTATGGATTTCAATTATTTGAAATGTTGTATTTTAATAATATTGGAAACGTGTTTCTAGAAAATGAATTGTCTAACATTAATAGCTTCGGCCAAACGTTGAGTGGGATTTCAAAATATAGAGATTTTGTAAAAAATAACAGTCTATAATCGGCATTTCAAAACTTTGTAAATTGTGTTTTTGATAAAAAGAAAATTATGGAAAACAAAAAATTACAAAACGTTTTCGGCCAAATAAAATTCGTACAGGCAAATTTCGAATTTATGATAGGTAACCCAAGTCATAGTTTCTGAATAATTCTGGGAAGGTTTTTAGACGGCATCGTGTCCCCATCCTGGGCCCTTATTCTGTAAGGATTCCTTGTTTGAAAACCACGTTAATTCCTTAAAAAGTTATGATATCTTCCCAAAAACGTATGCGTTTGACGTTTGTGCGCGGTAAGGTTTAGGTGTGAAATCTATAGATTGCGATACAGAATCAGGGCCCTGTAGGTACTAAATATTCCTTGAGTCGTTCGATGACAGCACAAAACCCGGGTGCCTCTCAGGGCGCAACTCGGGTTGACCGTGTCTTAAAAGAATAACCCGAAAAGTTTCTTGACATAAGATTTGCATTTTGAAAGCATTTTGCATGTCGTCCTTTCTACGCAATGTTTCATACAATATAATTTAGTCCATTTTGAAGTGCAATAGGAATGAGAGAGTAATCGCGTGGCGCCTGTTAAAGGCCTTAGGCTATGTAATAGTTCAAACACGTCATAAACGTATGGCAGCCATTGAGTTATAATGTAGTACATTATATTTCAATGATGGCAGCCGAACAATTTATGACGTCAGATAGTCTTGGCTTCATTACGATGTTGATTATAACTATTAGATGCTTATTACAATCGAGGAAGTTCTCGATCGACCACTGAAGCATAAGAACTGAAGGTTCAGATTGAGCCCTCAGTGATAAACGAGCCCATGGGCTGCCGCGGCCTCTTTCTCTTAGCGGGAGGGACGTATGGTCGTTTAGTTTAGAACAACTTCTAACACCTAAAATCCAATTTAACTAGGTTTGCGAATCGAAGCATAGGTAGGTAGGTACCTACGCTTCGCAAGAAACCCAATCCGGGATCTCTGGTTCTGAGATAGGTGGAGACGGTGTTTTAACACCAAGTAAGATTGCCAAGTATATCATAATTTTAAAAAAACAATAGCTCGTATAAGTACATGAAATTAGTTTTAAAGATATACTAACGTTACAATTATTTATTTATTTTTTTAATATTAAAGGAATGAATGACCTTTTTACTATGGGAGTTAGGCTAGTTTTTTAGCTAGCTAGCGTAACACAGCGCTTTAATGAAATAAATAGTAATAAATAACAGCAATGCTCTGAATTATAAAGAAAACATTACATTACAATATCATGCGGGAGTTTGAAGCTATCTTCATTTTTAGCTTAAGACTTTTTAGGTATTTTGAGGTTATGACAACTGTTATCGTATGACTATCGTTCAGTTTAGCATTTATTTATCACTTGACTCTTAACGCGGCGTTCTATAGAATACCGTTTTTAACAATAATCATTAAGTATTACGAACACTTTTGATATGTGAATGATTAAGACGCAACAGATATCGAATAGGCTGGTTTGGTCATTCTCCTTTGTTTACTTGTTAGTGCTACCTACTTACTACCTTACTAAGTACTTTATAACGTTACTACTTTATTTGTTTGTTTTATGACGAGTATTCTTTTGAAACTCGTTAATATAGTTAGTTAACGGATAAATATACATAAACATAAAAAAAATTATCCAGACCCGAAATCAATTGAGAAAAACAGTTTTTCTCTAAATTGACCCGACCGGGAATTGAACCCGGGACCTCAGAGATGGCGCGACGCCAGACCTGGCGTGCTAACCACTCGCCACGGAGGTCGTCTTACATTTTACATTTAACAATAATAGCGATCAAAAGTTTGATAGTGACTAATACAACACAAAGTTTATAAACATAAGGAAGGTACATACAACTAAGTGTAAAAATGTTAATAAAAACATTGATATTAGTGAATGATAATAAAATCATGTATTATGTCAACTTACTCTTGACTTATAGAGATGGTATTGCGGATTTGCACGACGACGTTAACAAGAGTCAAGAACATTCACAAAGCTCCTCCGAAGCCTGTACCTACTACAAATGGGTTTGTTAGTCCCAGCACGTTTTTATGTTTCTTTAATCTCTTCATTATTACCCAGAGAGGATACCGATCGGAGCACAAATTACCTTCATAATGCCAATGTGTTGCCTACTAATGTCCTTAAGGATTATATTCTGATAAACAATATAAAGAGTATTTAGAGTTTAAGACGAACTTTTTAATATCTTAGTCCGGATAGTATAATTTTGACGAGGTTTAATGCTACCCTATAAAATTTTTATGTTATGACAATTTTATAAATAGCTCGGAATATAAAGTTTTAAAAAATGGCTTATACCTACTATGTAAGCTTCGTTTATTCCATCTTTATTCACTGCCTAGAACGACGATATTGCCTGCACCAAACTAAACTAAATTACCTGTTTAAAAAAGTCAGCATAGTTGAAGTTTTAGATTCCCAGTCCAGCCATACATAACAGGCGTCATTCTCATAAGGACAGATTCTCTAAAAGACAGATTCTCTAAAAGACAGATTCTCAAAAGGACAGATTGTCAAAAAACCGAAAATGTTACAAGTGCACACACAAATTAATAGAAGGAAATATCTCGCACACTGTTTCCACATTAAAAATTAGTATTTTTCCTAAACTAACCTTCGTAAACAAAACTGGAGCAGCACCCAAGTGGAATCACCCATGTGGGTGAGAACCCTGTGCCCAGCAGTGGGACGTTTGTAAGTTAACTATGATATCGGTTTTACCACAAGGCTCCGTAAAGATCGTCGACGTCGTCGTCATTACAAATCGGTCTACATCTGACGCGAAATAGCGGTAATTAAAGTCAATAATTACATTAAAATAATGTGCTAACGGGCTGTGGTATCTCTTAAATAGTTCATGAGACGTTACCTTATCAAAACTAAGAGCTACACCACTATCTAGACGAGTGGAAAACGCAGATTAAATTATAATATTCATGGGGTCTGATAAAACGACTTGTAATCGAACCTTTCTGTTTAGCTGTCTCAATAATCTGACTGGGCGATTCATGTTATGTCTTACTCTTGCTTAGATAACTGATGCAGACAATTTTGCTTTATGTGTGGCTTTTTTTTTCTCTGCATTCTTGAGCCATATAATATAGCAGCAACCTTCTAAAATAAAACTAATACTAACAATTAAACTTGTCGCGTAGCGGTGAAAGAATACTACCACCTTCCCTTGGGTGACGTAAAAGGCGACTAACGGACTAAAGACTGCACATACATCCAACAGCATAGAGCGGCGATGGGCTCACCACCTGTCACGCTGAGCACATGTTCAGACTCTATTTGGTGAAAAGTGAACTATAGCAGAGGACTGCTTTTGCGGTCCTCATTCCCTGTCTCTATCTAACCCTTTGGGGATAATAGTCGTCATTTTAAGTAGGTATGTATGTATAAATCCTCCCGGCATCTACTACTATCTTATCTAAATATGTCGACATTACAACTAGGTTCTGGCAGTAAGAGATAAGATAGCCAGTTCCATAGTACTTGAGAAACCGGGTGAAGTACGCTTCCATCGATCTAACCATCACTTAACATGAGGTGAGATAAAATAAAAAAACAACCGGGGCCAGCTGTTTTATAAGCTCACTGAAATAGTAAGTAACTCGAGATGTTTTCTGCTGACCTAGCCTTAGTTGCTTGACTTGCAAGATCGCTCCTAGAACATCGTGTTGGCGATCCTAAAAATACTAGTTAAATATCCTAAAAATACTAGTTAAATAATCTTATCAAAATCAGTGCTTTATTACAAACAAATTATTGTTGGCAACATAAAGCAACGCATGACGAGTAGGGAGACGGCGTCGCGGCGGGCGCGCAGAAGTGTTACATTCCGGGCTTATGTTTACATTAACAACATTAGGTTCCGTGCGGAGTACGATAAGGGTTTTGGCGAACTCGTAGAAATGACTATGTGTAATAATGGAATGTGAATAATGACTTTGTTTTTAAGTTTGGGCTCCGGCGCGAGAGTATAGCGCCGAGGCAGAGCTTGCTCGTATTTTGATCGAAGTGGTTGTCGGGAACTTGATTATGTACCTTATTATTATAATATTATATCAGTGACTCTACTACGTCGTTTTAATTGAAAGCATCTACGTATTACTCTAGTGAGTTTAATATCAGAAGTGGGATGAACGTTGGAGAACGCCCATTGGTATGTAAATAATTTTCTTACAGTCAGGTAGCAGTACGCACCTACTACTTTTTAGCTGCATTGATAATTGAGACGGTAAATTAGTGAGTAAGCTTGTAGCGATTTATCAAAGTATCAACATCGACTTGGTATCGTCGATTCAATGCACTCATTTGATAACCTTAACATTAAAATATGTAATGTAATTAAGTAGGTTCCTTTGCATATAAATATTAGGTATGTTACTACCTTACGAACCATATGTTTACTTACAACTAGGTGGTACCTACCTAGATGTTCCCCTAGGAATACCATACTGTTTGTGTTATTATGTTACAATAAAAGTATTATCTATCTATCTATCAAATGAAAACCTGCAACACAATAGTTATTCAGTTAAGAATTAGTCACTAACTTCAAGAAGTAAACTGTTTTATTTTGTGTGAACAAGTTAAACCTTTGACGAAAATTATAATGAGTTTTGTTATCATTAAGTATATCGCTGATAGATTTAGAATAGAATATTGGTCATTTACATACGCTATCATTGTTTTGATTTTGATTGTCATCATTTAGTTTGTTTTGATTGCGCTTGCGATTCTTGAAGACCTCTAGATTCTCTATGGCCATTGATAGGCAACGGGAAGCAACCCATACAGCCTAATAATAGTAAAAAATAAATAATAATAAATTGTTTTATCTTATTTTATTGTTTATGTATACCGTAAATATGTTAACGTATATCATCACATTAGTTATGATAAGTTTATCATAATCGTAGGATAATATTAATATAATTTTTATATCGACTAAAAGTACTTTTTATTTACAATTTAGTTGTTTTACGTTTAGTTATTGGGACTGCGACTGCATTTTATTATTACATTTTGTAGATTACTATGTGTTGCATTAAAAGCTAAATCACAACATGGTGACGATTTACTTAATACTAATTTGAGTGAGTTCCCTAATCAGAACTGTTGCTTTTATTTAATGTCAATAATAACAAAAGATTTATTTTCTTTTATTCTCTTCCCTTCTTCCTTCATCAACCATAAATACCCACCAGTCTTCTTACACTAGTAACTGTCTGAGTCATGTCGGATAAATCATACACCCCTCCATTGAATGATGCTACTGCTAGTAGTATTAGAAGGGCTAGAAGCCCTACGCGCCGCGGAATGTCTGAAAAGAGGAGAAGGTCTACAACAAAAATACATACTAAGTCAAAACGTGATACATGGCGTGATCGGTCACGGCGCAGGAATTCGAACAGCAGTTCTTCCGATTGTGAAACTAATCACTACTATTCAAAACGACGATACAGAAAAGATAGTCGTCATAATCGTAACCAACGTTGTTATCCAAGACAATCAGTTTCAGCGACATCGGCAAGCTCTGATATGTCGAGTTCGAACAGTGAATCCAACAGCGATGAACACTCCCATAACTCCGACACCAGAACGAGACGATCTCGGAAGAGGTCGCAGGAAGGCACCGGTAAACGGAAAAGACCAAGAAGGACCTCTGGAACTCCACCGAATAAAAAGACGAGAGTGCAGTCAGCTATCCAACATGATACAGATATTTTCGTGAAATTTGCTGAATTGATGAAAAGCAAAAGCGGCACATTCGAGGGAGCACATAATGTCATCCCTGATTTTGATCCAGATGCGAACACTCAAACAGCAGCTGACTGGATTCGAAAAGTAAATGACACTGCAGCGGTCTATGGATGGAGTGAGAAACAAATTATATACTATGCCATCCCCAAACTGACTGGCTATGCCAAGTAATGGTATCAAGGGCGCAATTCCGTGAATTTAAGTTGGCGGCAGTGGCAGCGCCAAATTTTAAAGACATCTCCTGATGACCGAAATTACGCAGATCGCTGGTTTGAAATGCTTGATAGACGCAGCAAAAGAGATGAGTCACTGGAGGAGTACTTTCATGACAAAATACGCCTTGTCAAAATGTGTTGAATAACGAGGAGAAACGCTGTTGATTGCGTAATTAACGGAGTTTATGATAACAATATCCGACTAAACGCACAAGGTTTGATTATTAAGAGACCATCACAGCTTCTAACGTATTTGCGCCGCATTTCAAAGAAAACTGGCCTGATAAGAAAACCAATACAAAACGCCAGAAACAATTATGAATCAAGAGAAACAAATACTAATCGTGCAAGTGGTTTATCAAAGCATAATATTAATGCCACCAATAATGCGACCAATAAGTTTAAAAATATTCGTTGTTTCAACTGCTCAGAGGTTGGTCATGCTGTACATACGTGCTCAAAGCCCATACTACGTTGCGACAAATGTAACCACCTTGGTCATGAATCTCAACAATGTCGTCGACCCAATTTTACGAAACTGGAATCCGATGGACATAATATTAATGAAAATAATAAACTGGATACCAAACGAGTTTTACAAATAACTAAGGACAAAACACAAAATGGTAAATATTTTAAAGACATAATATTAAACGGCACACCGCGGTCAAGTTACGTAGATTTCGGGAGTCAATGCACGCTCATTAAATGTAGGATTGCTAAAGAATCTAATTTAGTTTTGGATAAGGTAGGACTTCCAATTATAACGGGGTTTGGACTTGGTAGTGTGACACCTCTAGGAAGTGTTATAGTAACTATAGAGATAGATGCCGTAAAGGCGGACGTAGATGCATACGTGGTTCCAGACGATTTACTAAACACCGACGTTCTGATAGGACAATCACTCACAGAGTTACCATCGGTTACTGTGTATAAGACCAGTACACAGTTGACTCTATATTGCGATGACACTAAACTGAACCGGTTAGAGGTACTTAACTCTTCTGACATTACGGTAGAGGGCTTAAAAGATATTACAGTCCACGTTATTGATACTCACTTTACTGGGTTTTTGTTTCTACCCGGTTACGCATGTTTGAAGGACAACAGTGAATTTTGTATTTTACAAGGGGCATATGAATTTACGAATGGAAAAGGACGTATTATTTTGGTCAACTTGTCAAACAAACCCATAACTTTCTCTCAGAACAAAATTCTTGCACGTGCTACTATATTACCCCATACAGAACGTCTTCAAAATAAGTCGTTAGAAGTTTTTGTTAATCGAATATCAGAGAGCTTATCAGAGGACATAACAGGAACATGCAAAGCCGCAAAACCTCCCATCACAGCAGGGATGTTAAATGTAGGCCCGAAAGTGTCAAAAGCACAGAACGAACAACTACTGGAACTGCTCAACCGCTACCGGAGCTGTTTCGCATTCAACATGCAAGAACTTGGTACTACAATAGTTGCACATATGACGATCCGCCTGAACGATGATACGCCAGTTACTTATAAACCATATAGGCTCCCTTTTAGTGAACGTGCTGTTGTAAGAGAAATGGTTGGAGAGTTGCTCTCAAATAACATCATTAGAGAATGTCATTCTGCTTGTGCTAGCCCCATTGTTCTCGTTCGCAAAAAGAACAATGAATATAGGCTTTGTGTTGACTATAGAGCACTTAACAAGAAAACGATAAAAGATAGTTACCCGATGCCCGTTATTGATGACCTACTAGACAGACTTAGTGGTAAGAACCTTTTTACCAGTCTAGATTTGGCATCGGGCTATTATCAAATACCCGTTGAGGAGTCTTCACGACATCTTACTGCATTCGTAACACCAGACGGCCATTACGAATACACCAGAATGCCGTTTGGTCTTGTGAATGCTCCAGCCGTGTTCCAAAATATGATAAACAAGGCTCTTAGCAATAGACGATTCGATTTGGCGATTCCGTACTTAGATGACTTGCTGAGTACGGGAAGTACTTATGAAGAATCTTTTCAGAAATTAGAGGATATTCTTAATTTGCTTTCCAAAGCAAATCTTACTCTCAATTTAAAGAAGTGTTTCTTCTTTCAATCGGAGTAAGAGTATTTAGGCTACGAAATTTCCGAAACTGGGCTTAGACCGGGTACAAGAAAGATATAGGCAGTATCTGAATTTCCGACTCCGAAAAGCGTACATCAGGTTCGCCAATTCGTAGGCCTAGCAAGCTTCTTTCGCCGTTTTGTTCAGAATTTCGCTACGCTTGCCAAACCATTAACGAAATTGATCAAAGCTGATTCAACATGGCATTGGGGTCCTGGACAAGAGAGCGCTTTTTAAGATATAAAGTCAAAATTAATATGCAGGCCCATACTGGCATTATATAACCCCGATTATGAAACTGAGGTGCACTGCGACGCTAGTGAAATTGGAGTGGGTGGTATATTGCTACAAAAAGGTGACAACGATTGTCAATTACGCCCAGTAGCCTATTTCAGCCGACAAACAACACGGGAGGAAGCATCCTGGCATTCATATGAGTTGGAAACAATGGCAGTCGTTCTTTCTTTGAAGAAATTTCGTGTCTATCTACTTGGGTTAGAATTTAAGGTAATGACTGATTGTGTTGCATTGCGAGCGACCCTTACCAAAAGAGATCTTTTGCCAAAAGTTGCGAGATGGTGGCTCATGTTGCAAGAATACAATTTTTCAATTGAATATAGACCCGGACATAGCATGCAACATGTAGACGCCTTAAGTCGTAACCCAATGCCAATGGAAGAACAAGAAGAGCTGGAAATCCTTCATATCACGACTAATGATTGGTTGTATACAGTCCAGATGACTGATCCACAGTTAAAGCACATCAAGTCTATACTGAGCTCAAGTGAAGATGACCTTAAAGACATTACGAATAATTATGTCTTACGTGATGATAAGTTATACAGGAAAGTCGGTCGAAAGCAAAAGTGGGTTGTACCATTCGGAGCACGATGGCGCATATGCCAAATGAATCACGATGAAGCGGGTCATTTTGCGTTGGAGAAAACACTTGAGAAAATAAGCACCGACTATTGGTTTCCCAAAATGAAACGCTTCGTCAGAAAGTATGTAGCCTCTTGTATAAATTGCGCCTACATAAGGAGATGAGTGGAAAGAAAACGGGCTACCTACACCCAATTCCTAAAACTCTATCAATTTTTCACACGCTCCACATAGACCACTTGGGCCCCTTTATAAAGAGCAAGAAGGGCAACACTTACATTTTAGGAGTAATCGACGGGTTCAGCAAGTTTATCTTTGTTAAAGCATTCAGGAACACGAAATCAAAAACGACCATAAAAACTCTTGAAGAGATATTCTCGAGTTTCGAATGTCCTAAAATAATTATTTCTGATCAAGGCACTGGGTTCACCTCTAGTGAGTTCAAGGGGTTCTTAGGGTCTCTGGGCATAAAACACGTGTTGAATGCAGTCGCAACACTACGGGCAAACGGGCAAATTGAGCGTTATAATCGCACGATCTTGAATTCATTGTCTGCGATGAACCACGGCCTTGATGACAAAGATTGGGGAATGTAGTCTGAATAACACGCTCAACAAAGGAATTGGGAAAACGCCGGCGGAAGTAGTATTTGGAAAAAGAACAGATGGATAATCGGAAAATATTTTAAAGGCAGTTCTAGAACCAGAGGAAATCAATCGAGAGGAAATAAGAAAGACGGTAGAAAATAATATCGAAGAAGCTCAAAATAAGATGAAGGATATATTTGACAAAGCGCGAGCTCCTACAAAGTTTTTTAAAGAAGGCGACTTAGTCATGATTCTGAATAATAACCCAGAAAAGGGCAAGAGCAAGAAATTAGCCCCTAAATTTCGCGGTCCTTTTAAAATTACTGCTATTCTAGATCAAGACAGGTATCAAGTCACAAATATCGAAGGTCATAATCAAAAGAAATATCAAAACATATTCCCGGCAGATCATTTGAAACCCTGGATCACGTTCTACGTCACTCCACCGGCAAGTGATGATAGTAGTAGTA
Source organism: Scoparia ambigualis (assembly GCA_963921215.1). Lineage (NCBI taxonomy): Eukaryota > Metazoa > Arthropoda > Insecta > Lepidoptera > Crambidae > Scoparia > Scoparia ambigualis. Next base: position 3,193,593 of record OY992521.1, read on the forward strand.
GTAGTAACGATGATTTAAATGAAGCTGACTAATTACTGACCAGACTAAAGCGGTAAAAAGTTACCACAAATATACATACATGTACCTTTTTCCCTATCCGTAATATCTCTAACGTTACAGCTTAGGTATGCATGATGAAGGACCGGGATTGATGATAGCACCGAATAATCTAACGACGACGGCCCGAAGGTGGCGTAACATAGTTCCCGGTACCAACATTCGACTGTTAGTGCTCTGAAGGTGGAAAAGAGAAGTTTTGAATTTCATATTGTCGGCAGGCCGTGTCCCGAGGGTGGCAAACGGTAGCCATATAACGTAATCTATCAACAGACCGTGTCCCGATGGTGGCAAACGGCAGCTTCATAACAGATGTAACAGCAGACCGTGTCCCGAGGGTGGCAAACGGTAGCCATATAACGTAATCTATCAACAGACCGTGTCCCGATGGTGGCAAACGGCAACTTCATAACAGATGTAACAGCAGACCGTGTCCCGAGGGTGGCAAACGGCAGCTTTCTTACATATTTTTCATTAGATCGTGTTCCGATGGTGGCAAATGACAGTTTTGTTTCATAGTTTATCAGTAGACCGTGGCCCGATGGTGGCAAACGGTTTCTTTATCGAGCACATCAGCAGACCGTAATGCAACGGTGACAAACGGCAGCTCTACAACAATGCAAAAGTTAAACATTGGCTATTGCAATGGTGCCATAGTAGACTACCTAATTATAGTTAAATGAGTAGAGCGAAGATTGACAAAATCATTACCATAGCCTTATGTCATTAAGATGAAGCATTTCTTCCTGATTAATACTGTAATAATAAATAGCTCTAATGATCGTTAAAAAAAAGGACGTTGTTACTATTACTGAAAAGTTGATTAAGAACTGTGAAATAAAGTTAAATTTTAAATGATTGAAAATTTAATTAATACTGGAAAATTCAATAAGAACTGATTATTAATGCTATTAAGAATTTTGATTAATGCTGTAATAATGAATAGTTATAACGACCATAAAACTTTTATATTATATAAAATTATAAGGCAATTTATACATATTTTTTTTGTTTTTATAAATAAGGTCATTGTTATTAGTTTATATTAGTTATTGTTTTAGTTATTAGATTATCAGTAGGTAAGCAAAATTGTTATCGTCGTCATAACTCAAAAGTTTACTAAAATCATTAATATATACATTATTTCATAAATTATTGTTTGTATTTAAATGAGGATTACTTGTGTTATTTTTATTTTTATTGTTGTATAAGTTACCTATATTTCTCTATAAATCATCGGTATAGAGACATACCCTGTATAAGGACGGCCGAAAGTACAGGAATAGGGACATTCCTGTCGCAGGATAGCCGACTGTTGGCGATCCTAAAAATACTAGTTAAATAATCTTATCAAAATCAGTGCTTTATTACAAACAAATTATTGTTGGCAACATAAAGCAACGCATGACGAGTAGGGAGACGGCGTCGCGGCGGGCGCGCAGAAGTGTTACATTCCGGGCTTATGTTTACATTAACAACATTAGGTTCCGTGCGGAGTACGATAAGGGTTTTGGCGAACTCGTAGAAATGACTATGTGTAATAATGGAATGTGAATAATGACTTTGTTTTTAAGTTTGGGCTCCGGCGCGAGAGTATAGCGCCGAGGCAGAGCTTGCTCGTATTTTGATCGAAGTGGTTGTCGGGAACTTGATTATGTACCTTATTATTATAATATTATATCAGTGACTCTACTACGTCGTTTTAATTGAAAGCATCTACGTATTACTCTAGTGAGTTTAATAATCGAGATAACTCCTCCACGCCATTGAGATTCTCTGCATATATGTATGCTTCCATAATAATAGTGAATCTGAACATATTCAGCTACATCTTAATAACTCATAATCAAACTACGTACATACTACATATATTATTAATCATTTTGAACGAGTTATTGTCGTATCGGCACTGTTTTGACGCTTGTAACTCCAACTCTGTTTTGACTATACGTCGGGTACAAAGATACATTTACCAATGCCAAAATAAAACTTAGACTACTTTCAACCTTACGTACAGGTTCTTTAGGTACGTATTAAAAAGTGATCTAGAAAGTGAATAGTAAAAATACCGTGGCCGAGCTACATGAGTTTTGTAAACTCCGACGTAGGTAGCTTATAAACAAATAATATGTGGACTTCAGTGTTGCTAGAACAATGTTGAGGCTGCCTGTTCACTAGAGCGGCGAAGAGAGAAAAGAAATAAAGCTGTGTCAATTTAACCAATAGAATCCGTCCAGTTAAGCTACCGTGGTCCGTGGCTCTTTTTTATTTTGTTTTTCGCCTGTGAACAGACACCCTCCCGGAAACCGAGGGGAGGGAGGAGGTAAACTCTATATGAGTACGAGACCAGGCGGCTGGCGAAGTTATGTCAGACTCCTACTGAAACACCCCCATGAAATAGCCATAAACCTAGAGAGATTTATATAGGCTTCATATGATGCGATCGCCCCGTGGAGGGGGACGGGGGACGTAACCGCTACTCATTATACATGAGCGTAACGTCACGTGCTTTAGAAAAATACCACACGCCCTTTAGTAGGACGCGCTCTGTCTGCAGTGAAGCTGCGCGAGCGGAAGGCTCGCGATGTGAAAAGCGACTACGAATCTTGTGCCTCTAATAGGCGATTTAGATCGACTGATAACTTGATTGGGAGGGTCCGAAAGAATATTTTTCGGCCTACGATAATGGGGTTGAGTCGCGGGCGCCGGCTCATAGTCCGACGCCTCGCGAATTAAATGATTAGAGTGATTCTCCGTGGATTTGAAGAATCGCTCAGAGATGTCTTTGATATGTTGCTGTAGAGTTGGAAGTTCCAAATCTCTATGAAGGTCAGCATTATCCAGCCCGCCTTATATCGGCCGCATTTCTTATAATGTTAAGGAACTCTTTGGTTTGTCTAAATGCGATGATAGATTAGTAATGTGAATGGTTGCAGGTGCTGTGTGGTGCAGTGGCGGGCGCGGGCGAGCCAGTCGGCAACGTGAGCCGAGCGCGCCGCTCGCCACAACACTACCATCCGCACCGAATGATGTGAGTATCGCACTTATGAGATTTTTAACAAGTTTAAATGCTGTCTTACTTAAACACCGAGGCCAGGAGCGACCTTGGGTTATTGAGACACTCCTCCCCTTAGACGGCGAAAAGGGTTGCCTACCCTCAAAAAACCACTTCTATTCTATGCAGTGATCGGAGTACCTAGGTAGATTAAATTTTCGTACTTGCATCAGAAATGTTCATAGATAGTCCTATCCATGATAAGCTTAACATGGATTGGATAAGCCATTTTTCTGAAGTCTTTTCGGTATTTCGGGATTCAATAAAATATGAAACCTATTTATCTAATAATTAATTTAAGTATAGGTATTTAATTTTATACTTACTTTGTTAAGCTTTTACTTTGTCTTTGAATACGATAGTTTTTAATATAAAGTCCAGTCACTTACGGCTTGGCATGGCGTAGAAAGTGTTAAGAAAATTATCTTCCTCTTTTTGATATATTTCACAATAAATAATTTTAAAATTCCCAGTAAAAGATCTCTATAACTTAGAAATAGCGAAGTTTGGGGGAAATGTTGTGTCCATATTAATATTACGTTTCAGATCATTGACCCTAAATCAATCTACCTACTCTGATCACTGATTCTATGCCACGTTGATGTCTCGGGACCACAGACGGCAAAACCGGCAAGCACCCCCCGCAAACTTCTGCGAGTTTTCGATTACGTAACCCAAAACGAGATTGTGTATGACTTTAGGATATTCTTTAAACTGTGCCTTAGGTGATATACGGTGGGAATCGCAATAAATTTCGTTGCCTTCGTTGTCACCTCTGCTCTGCATTCAACATTGTTTGCACGAAATTCTGCTACGGCATCACCACTTACGTAGTACAACCGTTTGGTAACGTCATCGTTTAGTATTATTAGATGCAATATCTAATCGAACCATCAAGTTTGAAAATAAACCAAAGAGAGGTAACTTATTAGCTTGTTAAACACGTCTCATAATAGAAAAGACACCTAGAGTTCTTTGTATTTCTGTATTTCATACATATTTATTAAATTTATTTGACTTTGTAGTAACTTCTTGGAATTGTTACCACAGTTACTCTACAAAAAGTAACTACGGTATGGATCACAGAAATTTTAGATCTATTTCTGTGGTATGAATTCACGGTTACTTAGTTGTTAGTTAGTAGTTCAAGTAAAAATGCATGTAGGTACTATCGGGGTCACTGTCGCTTTACCACTTTGCAGAAATATTCGTATGAAGCGCACCGCCCGCCCGGGTGCGTGCCCGTACCAAATAGACGACGCGGTGTGCAAGGGATTTTGACCTTTAGACTGGAAAAGCGACGGAGTCCGCGATAGTACCTACTCACAACTATTATACTACATCATCTACATCTACTACCATAATAGTGCAGCTATTTACAACATAACTAAATAAGTAATATAGAAAATCAATAATTCCAGGACGGATGAAGAGTTGGACGCGACGGCGGCGTGGAAGCGCTCGCACTGGCGCGAGATGCAGAGCATTATGAGGACAGAGGGCTCTAAGAAGGAGTTCGTCGAGTGCTGCCCTTCAGTCGGGGAAATGGTCGCCAAGAAGGGTGGGCGGACCTTCAGCGGCCTCTACGTGGAACTATACGAGGACGGGGAAAACAAGCAGCGGCTGTACGAGCTCTCCTGCGCGCCAGAAGTCGTCGACAAACCTTGTCGCTTCGTCGACGCGCGCCTCTACAACCAGTCGCGGTGCGTGCAGATCTACTCGTATTCGTACGCGTTAGTGCGGTACACGGCCGCCACCGAAATGCCGCACCAGAAAACGAAAGGACACATTTCGGTGCCCGGCTCCGGTGGCTGGTCCATGGACTACGTGAAAGTGCGCGCGGGCTGCGAGTGCCAGGTCACGTCGAAGCGGAACCGCGCCCACAAGAAGAGGATGGAACGACACCGGCAGCGGAGGAAAAACAGGAAGCTAGAAGAGGACGAAGAGACCTGACCGCGGCTCTTAGTGCTAGTGCAATCCAGTGGGACTTTGAACAAATTTACGTGGAGTCTTCCCAATTTATAGTTACGAGACCGATGGGTCTAGCAAATGATTTTGGACGTTTGGACTCCTGAAGAAGGTTTATTTCAACTTTGTCTGGTGTATTGAAGTTGTCATCGCAGCTGTCAAGTGCTAGACCGATCAGGCCGTCATGCATGTTACCGGTGTCACTAAGTGCGGACTTGGCTGCAGGAACTATCGGACGATGTATTTCAATGTATTTATTTACGAAATTTCTTCTATTTAATTACGCTTCTTGTCTTAGTCTTGCGTAGTTAATCATATTTGATATTATGGAACTATCACAATATGAAAGAGTGCCTCGTGAAACTTAGTGCCTTCTTAGCTTTAGTTATGTTGACGTTGTAGAGTTTACAATTGAAATCGATGAAGGGGTCGTTTAAACTTATTGATGTAACGATGTTTTTACAGAAGTCAATATGAATTGCGATGAAACTCGCTGTATAGTAAGTTATTGACCGTGTGTTGCCTTATTAAAACAATCCTAAAATACGTATTTAAAAATAGTTACCGTAAGTGATCGAGGTGCATAGCTCTCGCTGATGACTTCACTGCTTTCTCACTTCATTCTGTTTGTTTATTTTTAAGTCACTTTCAGTTAGCAGTCTGTGATTTCCGATACACTCGTCGTTTATCGATTGGTACATTTCAGATGGTTTGAAAAATTATTTTGAATTGAAAGTTTGTTTTGTGTCGTATCGATTATATTGAAATTATTGATCGGTGAAGTCTAAAGTGAAAGTGGTTCCATTGACAAAATGCTCTCTTCCCCCAATTAAATTAAGAATATTTATTCAAAGTTAACGAATTATAATTTTTTGTTATTATTTTTAACAGTACTTACTTCATTAGGCATAAGTGCATCGAGTCAAAGATCTGTATTATTTTCTATTTTGTAATACTTTTATTGTATTTAAAATTTAGCTGTTTTAAGAATTAATTCGTTTATTTATACTGTTTAATACGAGGTATTCCCATATTCAGTATGAATGTTAGCTGTACGTAGAGATCGCTTCCATAAATTTATTGGTGTATATAATAACGCAATAGTATTGTGGACTGAGATTATTTTGTGCATTTAGATGTGTAATTGACAAAACGAAAATGTTATTATCATACACTTATTGAAAGGATACTCAATCTGTTGAAAAGAAGCAAAATTGTAGTGGCGCCATCTAGTGGTGAATAGAAAAACTTGGTACTCTGTAAGAAAGTTGTATTCCAAAGAAAACTAGATGTCGCTAAAAGACAGTTATTTAACAGTGCCATGATTCAGTCTGTTTTTTATACGTTAAGAATAGGTTAACACATAACTATTTCAATGTTTTGTTGTACACATCACATACGCAACCAGTAATAAAATGGGCTCATTATGTTTCAATAAATCATAATAGTCTATGTAATTTTAATAAGTCACGCCAGCTTAGTGTGATATATTTGTGAAGTAAGCATCGAGGTATATAATATACCTAGAGACGCATCGCGAAGAAAGTTTTTGCGCACTGAGTTGCGGTCCATGGGCAGCAAACGCCTTAGGGATTGTGAGTAATCCAAACGAATAAGCAATTATGCCTATGTCTACATATTCTCATTTCAACAGAATCACATTTTTACAGATTTACATGGTAAGTACACAGAATCGCATTTTTACAGATTTCTAATTGTACAGATTTTCTTATTCTAATGATCCCAAGTTTATGATTTTTCAAATATGGTTAAATACTTAGTGAATCAGTGGGATGGGTAATCTGTAATTATTGTAATGGATATCTGTGGAATTTGGAATCCGTAATGTTAGGGATCTGTGAATTTGGGAACCTGTTAAACTGGGAATCAGTGAAACTGTGAATCTGTTAAACTGGGAATCTATAGAGTTGGGAATCTGTTAAACTGGGAACCTGTAGAGTTGGCAATCTGTAATGAAAATCTGTACAATTGGGAACAATTCCGAATAAGAACCTTGCGGCTGCAAATCAGTGCCCAAAAATTGCGTTGTTGTCTCTAGTTCAAAAACTTCAATGGTAGTAAGTGTAAATAAGTCAACATCAGAGAGAATTATGTATGGCTAAATTGCAACTAACCACGATTAACACCAGAAGTGCCACCACCTTAGTGCTATACAAATTCTGGTTTTCATGAACGTGATCGAATTATGAATTCGCACAAATCACTCAAATTAATTACTTACATCCATAATTTATGCATTTTAACAAAAAATATAGAGAATCTCATAAATATTCTAGAAAGTTTTTAAAATGTTGCTGCCACCAATTTACCTAAATGAGAAAGCCACAAAAAAGTTAAGTTAACATTTTCTGATGTTGACTAAATTACCTATGGACTTACAAAATCACCTGAACCGTCGATTATTCCATCGTTTGTATTGATAACATACATTTGTTTTATTTTATTTATAAAAAATGTTGATCCGACATCATCACAAACTGTACATTTTATTGTTGACATCAAAACAGCCTTATTAAAATAAAATGCGGAAGTAGCAAAAAGGTTTTATTGTCATTTAAACAACTATCAGTCTTAAATCTAAGCAAAGCCTTCGTTGAAGGCACGGTGTACCGAGCTCGTATAGCTGTAGTATCATCAAATTTATACTAATTTAACCATTTTTTTAAGCAAGTCCTTATTTTCTAGTGAAATGTATAGATTTTAGCAATGTCTATTGCATTGTGTCTTTAGATTCAGAGATTACACTGCATCATGATCTGAAAAGAAAAAGAGAGCATATTGTAATAATTTTTTTTTTTTTTTTTATAAAAGAGGGAGGCAAACGAGCAGGCGGGTCACCTGATAAAGAGTAATCACCGCCGCCCATGGACACCCGCAAAACCAGAGGAATCGCAGACGCGTTGCCGGCCTTTAAGGGAGGAATAGGTTTAAGGAAGGAATAGGAATTGGGTGGAGGGGGGGGGGGGGGGGGGGAAGGGGCCTCCGGAACCCTCACTGGTCGGACGAAACACAACAGCACCAAGTGCCATTATTTCACGCCGAATATTAGTGAGAGGAGAGGAATATTAGGGAGAGTGGTATTACGCCGGGCGAGCCGGCCCAATGTGTGCTGCAACGCAGCGTGGCTCTACCACTCAGGTAAATTACATTTATGTAAGGTAGGTATAGGTACCAATAGTAAGGTGAAGGTAAGACAATCGCAAGGCCGGATGATGATGAAGATTGAAGCACGCTTCACCCGGATAAACCACAATGGACTTATCTCTAGCTATCTAAGTTTTTTTTAAAAAAGATCCGAATGGGTCGACGTATAGTGCGAGGGAGACCTCTGCAGGGCCCATGATAAGAACTGTCGAAGTAATGCTGTTAATATTGTTGTCATCGTCATTGGCCTATAAATACCCCACTGCGCACTGCTGCGCACAGGCATTGCTTCTTTATTCTTCTTAGATAGGGGTCCAGAGAGCTTACAAGTACCTACCTAAAAGCGTTGCCATTTGTTAGCGGCCGCCGCCATCACGTATCGACGGCCGGCGGCGCACGGTGGGATGCCCATAGGTCATAAATCGTAAAAAAGCACCCCCTCTGATTTTTATTTGCCATTGCACTGGCTAGTTGACGTACCTTCTTTAACTACAAACAGGTCAGTAATTAGGATGCACATTAATTATCTTTTGTGCATTCAAATTAAGCGCATCGGAATACGTAAACAGTTATTACCTAGTAGGTCATCATCATCATCATCAGCCAGAAGACGTCCACTGCTGGACAAAGGCCTCCCCCAAGAATCTCCACTACGACCGTTCTTGGGCTGCTTGCATCCAGCAGCTACCAGCGACCTTCACCAGATCGTCGGACCACCTTGTTGGAGGCCTGCCTACACTGCGTCTTCCGGGACGCGGTCGCCACTTGAGAACAGTTGTGCCCCAACGGCCATCGATTCTACGGGCGATGTGCTATGCCTATTGCCACTTGAGTTTGGCGACTCTTTGGGCTATGTCGGTTACTTTAGTTCGTCTACGAATCTCCTCATTTCTAATTCGATCACGTAGAGAAACCCCGAGCATAGCCCTCTCCATTGCTCTTTGCGTGTCTTTGAGCCTGCTAATTAGGCCTATAGTGAGCGACCACGTTTCGGTACCGTATGTCATCACTGGCATCACACACTGGTCAAAGGCTTTCGTCTTGACACACTGCGGTATTTTAGACGAGAAGATTTTTGTAGATTACCGAACGCTGCCCAGCCGAGTTGGATTCGACGATTGACCTCTTTCTTAAAGTTGGACCTACCTAACTGGACTGTTTGTCCCAGGTAAACATATTCGTCAACAACTTCAAGAGCAGAGTCTCCAACCTTCAGGGGAGTGGGTACGACACGTGAGTTAGACATGATTTTCGTCTTCTCCATGTACATTTTAAGGCCCACTTGTTTAGAGGCTGTTGTGATCACCGAGCATTGTGCCGAGCTCCTCCAGGGTCTCAGCCATGACTTCTATATCGTCGGCAAATCGAAGGTGACTGATGTACACGCCGTTAATATTGATGCCGAGTTCTCTCCAGTCCAGAAGCTTAAACACGTCCTCCAGTGCAGCAGTGAAGAGTTTCGGAGATATGACGTCTCCTTGTCTCACTCCACGCTGCAGCTGGACTGGCTTCGAGCTCTGATCCTGAAGGCGAACTGTCATAGTGGCGTTTTCGTACAAACACTTCAACACTTCGATGTACCGGTAGTCAATTTGGCACCGCTGGAGAGACTGTAGCACGGCCCATGCTATGATCGAATCAAAGGCTATTTACCTAGTAAGTAAATCTGGTGGAAGGTGAAATTGTTTGTTATGTATTCGATCAATTCGTGCTTGTGAGTAGTTTTTCTGCTATGGATATCCAAGAACAGGGTATGTGTTAATCATTTTCATATTTTTTGTTATATATTACTGAATAATTATTTTAAGCGCGTGCTACGAGGCGATCTTTATGTTAGTCTTCATTTTACATTTTTAAAGTTTGAGTGAAGTTTTATATACATTGCTTTGCACTCCAACTCTTGAGGTATACTTAAATAAAATCAATGTATTTTTTTAAACTCGGAAAAGTTAAAATTGTCTGCCTCCATCTGCCTTTGCACTGACGTCAAGGCTGCTACGGTTGATAGATTTTCTTGTAGTATTTGCTACGAAATTTGTTTCTGGAGTTGATGACTGAATATTAATTGTTTTTTTGTTTGTTTTAGGTACTTTAAATATATGCTCGTTTTCAAGGATGCGTGTTATTAAATTTGGCTGACTGCCAATAAAAGTAATGTACTAACACTGAAAATATTGACATTACTTAATAATTTAGAGAATATTATAAATAAAATCATTTTTCATTTATGTATTGTAATATTACTTAAACAAACCCAAATAACACATTTAATAAGATAAACAGGTCGTAATAAGACTTAATCTATTTATGACCGCCTTTGTATGCAGCATGTCCCACCATGCGGCGCGGTGGGTGCGGCGGGCGCGTTGACGGCTAGCCGTCGCGTCATGACTTTGACAGACAGTTACTTACGTCGTCAGCAAACTGCCCTTTTCGTATAAGATCACTTACGGTAAAACAAATGACATTTACCCAAGAACACGGTGGACAAGTACATGACCGTGAAGCCCGCTCCCACCGCTAGGAACTGCGCCACCCCCGCGCTGCGCTTGCGCTCGTGCCAGCGCGCGCGCTCGCGGGGCAGCACCTCGCTCACTGTCACGTACAGCAGGGTGCCCGCCGCCAGCGCCTGGAAACGCATCGTCACCAGTTACAGCTTGAATCACATAATAAGTATACGTTAATACTATACTCGTAGGTACGATTCTATGAAGCCTTAGTATTAAGTAGCATGGAAAACGATAGGTAAGTATTTAAAACTCCACGTCCATAATTGGTTGGTACGTCTTATACAAACAGCAAGCCACGGGTCGTGCGTGAGTGCGTGACTAAAGAATTATGCGGAAAAACTTCTCTTTATTAGGGAGGTCTTTCTTCTGTGATGATGAGAGATTCAATATTGCTTAGGTGTAAGTTAGGTTTACCTACCTACTACAGAACAGAAGAAAGAGGTAAGTACTACAGCCGCCTCTGTGGCAGGGTGGCAAACAGTTTCAAATAGCAGATCAAATTAAATTACAAAGTACCTATGAAGCATATGCTTAGTCTGCAACTTGGCACTGCTTGTATGGTCTCCATTGTCTATCTCTGACGAACCCTTTGGTTACGACTATTAAGTCGTAAGTATATAAGATGACTGCTAGAAACCGCAAGAACCTTCAAGGGCTGGTCAGGTCAAGTGTTTTAAACATGGCAAAAATGACAAAAAAGGAATTTGAATTTTTTATTTTTAATTAATTAATTCATTTTATGAATTTTAATTGGATAGTCTTTTAGTATCTAATTTATTTTAAAAAAAGGGGATCGCTTGGATCCAGTCAACTATCGACCCATCGCTGTAACTTCTGTGCTGTGCACGGTGCTTGAGCGGATAATCAACTCCCAGCTCATTCACTTCCTATAGACGATCACTCACTGCTCCATGATCGCCAGTATGGGTTCAGACCCAAGCGATCAACACGTGATCTTCTAGCGTACGTTACTCACGCATGGGGTGAAGCGATGGACAAGCATGGCGAATCTCTGGCAGTTAGCCTTGATCTCACCAAAGCTTTCGATAGAGTATGGCATCGCTCCCTCCTTTCCGAGTTGCCGGCCTTCGGTGTGCCGCCCCATTTGTGCGCCTGGGTTGCAGACTTTTTAGAAGAGCGGAGGATTCGTGTCCTTTGTGAGGGTAGTTCCTCCGAGTTCTATAAAGTCAATGCCGGAGTGCCGCAGGGTTCTGTGCTCTCACCTACTCTATTTCTTCTGCATATCAATGACATGTTGTCCTTGGGCAATATTCATTGTTATGCGGATGGCAGTACGGTGCATGAGCGGTGCATAGGACATCCTGCGGCAAAGCAAGCTGATATCGTGTTGAAAAGGCAAGAACTGGTTGCCAAACTGAACCTGACTCTAGATCGTGTCTCCAAGTAGGGAACCGAAAACCTTGTCGAGTGTAATGCCAGAAAAACCCAGGTTTGTGCATTCTCGTCCTAGATAACTCCCTTCCTTACTCCTCCCTCTCTTCAGAGCTCTCCTTTACCCATTTCAGTGGACCTCAGCATTCTTGGCATGGACATCGGCCAGGAACTGAATCCAAAATGCTACATCGAGAGTGCTATTTTAACTGCCTCCCGTAAGTTGGGTATTCTCAATAAGGTGAGGCGGTTTTTCACTCCCGAGCAGCGCTGTTTGCTGTACAAGACTCAGGTGCGATCGAGTATGGAGTATTGTTCCCATCTATGGGACGGCTCCGCTAAATACCTCCTCGATGCACTTGATAGACTGCAAAGGCGAGCGGTACGCATTATTGGAGATACTGAGGTTACAGCCACTCTTGAGGACCTCCAGCTGCGTAGAGACATTGCTTCTCTCAGTGTCTTCTACCGAAATTAATACGGAGAGTGTTCTGAAGAACTTTTTGATCTAATCCCGCATTTTGATTAATCTAATCTCCTTTCCTGTCTCGGACTACACGTGCTGGTCTTAGGAACCACCATCATACTGTGCAGAATATCAGCACTCGTACCAAAAAATTTAGCAAGTTGTTCCTCTGTAAAACCATTTGGCTTTGGAATTCTCTGCCGGCGCATGTTTCCCAGTTCCTATAATCCCGGGTCTTGCCGGGCGTAAAACGGCATTTATGCAGGCCGTCATGAATGGGTGCGCTTGTTACCGTGCTTGTTCCACGGTGAGGAGCGCTCTCATTATTTTGGACTACATCGGCTGCTTACCATCAGGCAGGATGTAGTCATTATGACGTGTCACATTAAAAAGAAAAATACAACGCGCGGGCCGGCCGTTGACCCGTCTACGTAGGTACTGACGCGGACGGATCAACAGACGCCCGGCCATTGACCCGTCAACGTAGGTATTGATGCGGACGGGTTAACCCCTTGCCCGCGCGTTGCAAATAATCGTTATTTTTAATTGTTTTCAATTTATTTTTCTTATGATATTGCTATTGAATATGATATGATATTGAAAAAAAATACGAGATCCTTTTTGCCATTTCTGTCATATTTAAACCACTTGACCAGCCCTTGAAGTTTCTTGCGGTTTCTAGTAGTCACCTTATATGTAAGTACCGTAACTTCCTATTACTTTGGCCCTAGGGGGTAACTTTGTCCCAAAATGGAAAAAAGTTTGAATTTCCCGCCATTAAGCTCCTACGGTTGCGATCGAAAAAGTTCTTTCTACGATTGATAGATGGCATCTTATACTAGTCGGTAAAACAGGCTAGCGCCGGAGCAAGCTTCGTTCCTATTGGCTAGCCGGTCTAATTCCGACATGTTTGATTTTGTCGAAAAGTTTATAGTGCAAACTTTATACTGGGCCGGCGTAATTAGGTGAATGTTTGATTTAAATTGTATTTTATCGTATGTTGAATTTATCTGGGACCTTGGTGATTGCAAAAGTTAATCGTTTTAACTCTTTTATCTCGAGAAAATTCAAAAACACACTTCGTTCGAACTTTGTCCCGCTTTTTCGGGTTTCTTTGGCCCGGGCCAAAGTAACCTATTAGTTATTATGGTTTGATTCTTATTTGACAAAATTAAGTTAAAAATGGCATATTTTTTTGCAGAAAGACGTGTCATGCCATCTTCATACAAACGGCGGCCAGGCAGCCTCCATTACATTGATTACACATCTGAAAAATTAGAGGAATGTTTGAACACCGTGAAATCGAAGCAGATGACACAGCGACAAGCTGCAAGACACTTTGCCATACCAAGGAGCACTATTAAAAATAAGCTAAGAGGCAAGCATTCCAATAAACCAGGCCATCCAACAATATTCAGTGAAGAAGAGGAAAACGCCTTCGTTGCCCATACAACGGCCCTATCCGAGTATGGTTTTCCAATCACTGAGGTTGACCTAAAGTTAATAATCAGAGATTATCTCTCATCTCAAGGGCGAAATGTGCCAAAGTTTAAAAATAACACCCCTGGTAATGAGTGGGTAAGATGCTTTCTAAAAAGGCACAAACAACTTTCCCGCCGGCTAGCAAATAACATAAAGAGAGTGCGAGCACAAATTGTTTTTTTTTGATAATTTAATTTTTTCCTAATAAACATTCTACTTTTTGATCTCATATTATGTTTTATTGTATGAAGAATCGTTTCCAGATGGTTTCATTGCTCCATCATTGACAGAACATGCTAATATTGGCCAAAAAAGATGATGGAGTAAAGAAACCCTTCTCTAAGACTAACTTTGGCCCAAAGTTTGACAAAAAAAAAATCTGGGAGGAAGTTGAGATATGATCTCATTTTTCACTTATAATTGTTCCTTACATCCTCTACTATACTCTAAATTCATTAAAAATAACCAGGCACTTGTCATTCTAGAAATATCGAAAGAAGAAGAAAAAAGTAGTGAAAAATGGGCCAAAGTAATAGGAAGTTACGGTACCTGCATGATGGGTATGGCCAGCGAGTCCTTCACAGCAGTGACGACCTCCAGCCCAGCGCCGATGCCGATGCCCGCGACGGAGCCGCCGCTGAACAGCGTCACGCACACGATGTGCGCGCACAGGCGGCGCGGCGCGCTTGCGCATAGCTCAGCGCCGAGGCAGAAGCCCACCACGAACTTGTGGGAGGCCACCGCTCCTAGTAAGAGCAGCACCTGGAAAACGACATAAAGGAGGTTAACCTTTTAACCCTTTCCCGCCAGTCGGATTAATCCGACATTAATGTTATCGTTTCCATTATGCCCAGTTCTCTTTGTAGTAGGTGTTTATATTTGTATGATTGAGCTGGTGGTAGCTAGCCAGGCGGACTTGACAGCCCTACCACCAACTAAAGAATAAGATAAAGAAAATTAAAACAATAACATTCTTAATCGCCTTTCTTTGTTTAAAAGTAGTCTAACAGAAACAAACAAGGAAAAACCTATGTAATAAGCTTATTTAATTAATCATCATTGAGCAAGCGAGACAATGATAATAAGGCAACAATAGCAGTACTTATCGCCTCCTTATCTTTGAAAACCTTTTGTTCTTATTTGGGTCAACCGCATCGTTGCAAATCATAGGATTACCAATTGATCGGATTTTTATTTTTATTTAGTGGTGTTTTTGTGGTTTACGCATTTCGTTTTCCCATTTACAAATATCCAATTTTAAAATGTGTAATTATTGGCCACATTTACGGTTGCATTAATTATTACCTTAATAATTACGTAGTAGACGCAGATAAAGCGGTAACATTAAACGTTTAGAGGCTTCATCTATTTAGACTCCCAAAATAACTTCAAAGTTCAATTTTTTTTACATACGTACACATACATAATGATATTTATGTTTTCTAGAGTATATCAAAAAGTAATCGAAAACTTTTTGGAAGGCTTGTGCATGTGCTTAAAATTATTTATTAGCGAAACAATTAAAAAGGCTATGATATCTAAATAAAGGCAACATGGAACTGTATTAATCGTGAAACTGGTAAAGTAAAGCCACGTGATACTAAGTTTTCTTTAAGGATGTAGGCAATAGCATTTTAAGAGAAGACAATAGAGTTGCTGATGCTTTTGAGCAGTTTTTTACAAATACGCCTATTGCTAAACCTATGTTACTCAACTCTTCATCGAGCAATGCAATCCTGTTAAAAAGTATGTACCCATGTGTAACGAAGCGTTCAAATGTAAGAATATACTTAAACCCTTCAAATCTTTAAAAATGAAAAACACTTGCGATTTGTTGCGTATTTGTGGGATCGAGTTAATAGTGCCTTTTCTTCAATAGCTGTGTTGACGAAGGAGTTTTCCCAGATCTCATAAAGCATAGCAAAGTTCTGCCACTTTTCAAATCCGGTTGAAAAATCATCCGAGCAATTTTAGACCTATTTCGATTTTACCTACCCTTAGTAAAGTTTTTGAAAAACTTATTTTAGATCAACTTCGCTCCCACTTCGCCATAAACCACCTTTTTTACAGTGAACAGTATGGTTTTACCAAGGGAAGGTCTACTATTTTACTAATGCAGGTGTAGCTCTGCTGATGCACACATTTGAGGCTTGGAAGAGATCGCAGAATGCTTTTGGAGTATTCTGTGATCTTTCCAAGGCTTTGATTGCGTTGAATACAACACTCTTTTAATAAAACTAAAACACTCTGGATCTTCTGTGTTAATGAGGGTTCCACAAGGGTCTAGGTCCATTTTTGTTTTTAATTTATATTAATGATTTACCATTTTATGCGGAAAACTTCTGCAATATTGTATTGTTTGCTGACAATACCTATTATAATATATTTGATATTTAGGACAGATAGAAATATAAACAGTTTTGATGACATCAACAATGCCATAACAGATGAGCTAAATTGGTTCACTACTAATAATCTTCAACTAAACGCAAAGAAAACCAAATGTATACATTTTACTCTACCTAACGTAAAGAATATAGTAAATAAAATTAAACTGTGAACTGTTGAACCTTGTTGATTCAACAGTTTTCTTAGGTATTGCCTTAGATTCAAAAATAAAGAAGAACCCTCATATTAGCACCCTTGCGGAGAGACTCAGTTCAGCTGCTTACGCTGTTAGAAAAATTAGGCATTTCACAGACGTGGAAACTGCTCGATTAGTCTATTTTAGTTACTTTCACAGTGTTATGTCCTATGGTATTCTACTTTGGGGTAAAGCAGCAGATATAGAAACCATTTTCATTTTACAGAAAAGAGCAGTGAGGTCCATATATATGACCTAGGATCGCGTGACTCCCTTAAGAAGCTGTATAAAGAAATAAATATTGTTACAGTTGCATCACAATTTATTTATAGCTGTATTGTTTAAGTGCGTCGAAACATTTCTCATTAAAAAAAATTGCGATATACACAAACTAAATACTAGAAATAAGTAAGTATAAACTTGTAATTCCTAAACATTGACTTCAGTAAGTTTAAGGGTCATTCATGGGACAAAGTGTCATAAATTACAACAAAATCCTGTTGTTGTTGTGTTAAGGACAGACTTTTAGAAAAGGGCTATTACACTGTAAGCGATTACATTAATGACAAAAATGCATAGAATTAACATTCCTCTAATTCAGCACACATAATATTGTTCTAATGCGTTCATAGTGCCCGAGTAAAACTTTTTAGATTCATCTTCTCTTCTATTAATTAAATGATTTTTTCATTTTCATTGTTATTATTATTGATATTCAAAATCAAAATCAAAATCAATATATCTTTATTCAGTTAGCTTAAATTAAGCATTTTGAATCGTCTAAATTTATTTTTTATGGATGGATGGATAGGCATAGGAAAACCCATTCAGGAAGTCTTTTAGCTGTGGAGAAGAACGGGCACAAGAAACTTCACAGCTTTAAAATAATATAGAAGTAACGACATTTACAAAACAACATGTCGATACCAAATTATACAATCTGTTATAAAGATAATGGATTAAGAAAAAAACAATGTAAATATATTATTATAACCAGGCTGTTTTGACTTCTAAATATTCCTTGACTGTGTAATAACCTTTCCTAAGTAAACAAGATTTTACATGATTCTTAAACTTATCTAAAGGTAAATCTAGTATAGTACTTGGTATTTTATTATAATAGTGTATACCTTGCCCCAAGAAAGAGCCCAGAACCTTTTGTAACCTAAACAGTGGCATTACTAGTTTTGACTTATTTCTAGTATTGAAATTGTGTATATCACCGTGTTTAGAAAAAGCGATAATATTGCAACGCACAAAAACTATACAATTATAAATATACTGCGATGCAACAGTAAGAACACCAACTTCCTTAAAAATATTTCTCAAAGAAGTTCGCGATCCCAGTCTATAAATGGTTCTTATTGCTCGTTTCTGTAAAATATATATAAATATAGTTTTAACATCAGCCCACAAAAGGACACCATACGACATGACACTATGAAAATAACTAAAGTAAACAGTCAACAGTTTCAACATCTGTTAGTTGTCTAATTTTTCTAATCGCATATGCTGCTGAACTGAGTTTGCCGGCCAAATTCGATATATGCGGATTCCATTGGAGTTTTGAGTCAAGGGTTATCCCTAGGAAAACTGTCGAGTCTACCAAATCTAATTTAACACCATTCATTCTAACATCGGTTTGTTCGGTCTTGACATTTGGTAGTATAAATTTAATACATTTCGTTTTTTTAGTGTTTAGCTGTAAATTATTCGCACTAAACCAACTGAGTACCTCTGAGAGAGCATTGTTAACATCATCATAATTATTCTTACATCTAGTCACATTAAAAAAGAGTGAAATCTGCAAACAATACAATATCACAGAAGTTTTCTACAAAGAATGGCAAGTCATTGATATATATCAAAAATAAAAAAGGGCCAAGAATTGACCCTTGTGGAACTCCCATTTTTACATGAGAACCGGATGACGTAGTTCCATTAACGTCGACAGTTTGTGTTCTAGAACTAAGATACGACTGTATCAAATCACGCGCAAGACCTTTGAGACCACAGTGATTTAACTTCATCACCAGTGTCCGGTGCTCATCGCAATCGAAAGCCTTGGACAAGTCGCAAAAAACTCCAAGAGCGCTCTGAGACTCCTCCCATGCATCAAATATATGTTTATGAGAGCTACACCTGCGTCAGTAGAGGAACGACCGAAAAAACCGAATTGCTTACTATGTAAAAGATTATTTAAGTTAAAGTATTCTACTAACTGTTCTAAAATATTTTTTTCATAAAATTTACTATGTGCTGGTAGTATTGAAATTGGTCGATAGTTACTGGGGTCTTCTTTATTTCCCGATTTAAATATAGGTATACCTACCTTACTAAACTTCATAAGATCAGGAAAAATTCCCTTATCAACACACTTATTAAATATGTCAGCAAGATAGGGTGCAATAGAATATATAATATTTTTAATTATCTTTATAAACATGCCCCACAAATCACCTGTGTTTTTCATTTTTAGTAATTTGAAAGTTTTAATAATATTTTATATATTTTATATATTGTTGGTATTATTTGGTAAACGATTTAAAAATGCTTATAGTAAGTTTACTTGAATAAAGAGATTACGATTTGATTTGATGATAGAATCATGACTATTATCGGTAATATAGTCGCGGAGACTAGGCCATGAGGACAGCAAAAGCTACCATAGTCTAAGCACTACCATAGTCCACTTTTCACCAAATAGCGGCTGCACATGTGCTTAGCGTGAAAGGTGGTGAGCCCATCGCCGCTGTGCTGTTTATGCTGTTGGTTGTACGTGCAGTCCTTAGTCCATTAGTCGCCTTTAACGACACCCAAGGGAAGAGAGGGGTTGGTACCCAACTAACAAAGTTGCCCTATAATATGAAGCCAACATTTGGTCATATAGAGGTCATATAATTGTAACTCAAATTCCCATTAATCGTGTTACCATATATAATACGAACGATTAGTCGTATAATATTTTAGTCATTTAATGTAGTCCTGTAAACATTTACACAACCAAATTATATGACCATTTTATAAAGATCGTAGCTGTGACCTTAAAAACACATTCACTCGTTTATTAGTCATGTTTTCGACCACTTTACGCCTTCTTTATGTAGTATAAAAGTAATTTATGTGATGATTATAATCTGGTTATAATGACGACCATAACACTGCTTTTTGTCAGTAATAAGATTTCTACATGACAATCATATAAAGAACATAAATTTAACTCTTATAAAACGTACAGCTGTATACACGTCACTTATAGGATTTTTTGACTATCTTCACACGACTTTTATATAATGTTTAAAAGCCCAATATTCAGATTTATATGTCTTAAGAGGCCTATTACATTTCGACTGTGATTTTTGCGTAAAATGGCCAATTTTGGCGTTATGGATCTCAGAAACAAAAATACATTAACAATTATGACTTCTTGAATAGTGTAGAATAGCTATTGGAATAGTGCGTAGCGGCCTCGCTTTTTATAAATTTTGCTTAACTATTAAATTAAACCCAAAATTGCAGAGATAGATTTTCATGAAGTGCGCGAAGGCACTTTTTTAAGCTCATCGATTGAACTACTGTTTTAAACAAGTGCAATAAAAAAATTATAATGTTATCTCTTAAATAGTCAAATAGTGCGTAGCGGCCTCGGAATTTTTAGATATCATTGATTTTATATAGCAAAAAAAAACTTTTCCTCAACCAAAAAACTTCGAAAATTGCTATAATTTAACTGTGAATATCTCCTATCTATGATAATATTATTGAGCAAAATGTATACCAGAGTAATTGTTACTTCATGAGGAATAAAAATTTTATAGTGAATTTACTATCTTATTTCGATAAAAACGATGAATACAACTACAAAATTACTACAAAATGCGAAAATGGGCATTTTTCGCAAAAATCACATTCGAGATGTAATAGGCCTCTTAAATAACTTATGGGTTTAAAATGCTTTCACGTGGAGCTTTTTTTTTTTTTATATAAAAGAGGGAGGCAAACGAGCAGGCGGGTCACCTGATGGAGAGTAATCACCGCCGCCCATGGACACCCGCAAAACCAGAGGAATCGCAGACGCGTTGCCGGCCTTTACGGGAGGAATAGGTTTAAGGAAGGAATAGGAATTGGGAGGAGGGGGGCGGGGGGGGAAGGGCCTCCGGAACCCTCACTGGTCGGACGAAACACAACAGCACCAAGTGCCATTATTTCACGCCGAATATTAGTGAGAGGGTGGTATTACGCCGGGCGAGCCGGCCCAATGTGTGCTGCAACGCAGCGTGGCTCTACCACTCAGTTGGTGTCACTTTTATAGTAATATAATATGTCCCAATAAGTCAAGAAGGAGTCTATGTGGGATTAAGCCTTAAATTAGGCATAAATGTTAAAAACGTGTAGGTGTCCCACAAAGCCCCACCGGGTGGCTATTTGGGACACAGGACTTTATATTTTTTTTTAAGTAGCCATTACTTTTTACAACGCTATTTTATCGGAAATGTGAAGCAGTTACTCCGCTTTACATATAGAAAAAAACACGTTATTATCAAACATACTATTAATGAGAAATTAACCTCTTTACCCAAAATTTGGCCTGAATAGCCCCCACTTTACGGTATCTACTCGGATTAGTTGGTGGTAGAGCTCCGCTTGGCTAGCTATCTACATCTCATCTAACTCTAAATTGTAACTAGCAGTACAGTAACTAACTACCATGTTGTATTCCGACAATAAGTGAAAAGATAGCTAATTCTTCAGTAGTAGAGGAATCGGGTGAAGTGGCGCTTCACGGCCTATACGAACATCAGGTAAGAGGAAGGAAATATGCTAACCCGGTGCGGCATTTCCAAAAAAAACAACTTTGTTCTGCCGTGTGTTCCACAATGATATAGGGAACTTTATAAATTTTGATGTATGCTGTTCTGGTAGCAGCTCATTAATAGAATACTACCTTGGGTGACGTAAAAGGCGACTAACGGACTAAAGACTGCACATTCATCCAACAGCATAGAGCCGCGATAGGCTCGCCACCTGTCACGCTGAGCATATGTGCAGTTATGATTTAGTGAAACGGGAACTGTTTTTGCGGTCCTCATCTTATCCTTCGGGAATAACAGTCGTGAATATTTATATGTAGGTACTATTATTATGTATGTAATAAATCTTAGCCTCGACAGCGGTAACACTTTCACTTTAAAATAAACGAAGTAAATATTACTTACAAGGAAGCACTGTAAAGTTCGAGGCCGATCAAACGGCGCGATTACCTTGTAATAGGGTTGTCATCTGTGTAATTATTTAACTGGGCCAGACACTGCGAATTGTCATAAAACCAAAAAACAAGTAAACATTTATGTGCAATTTGTAGTCTTAAATCTATAATACCTACCTAAAGTGGTGGCCTGGTTTTGGAAAACTTCACCAGCACTTCACACTACTGTAAAAAAAATTCAACCTATATCCTGTCCCAAGTCCCAATACATAGCAGAGGCCTTCATCTTTGAAATCAAGTTATCGCTACAATGGGTTAACTACAACTCTTTAAAAATATCTGTACTTTATTCATTGACATCTATAACAAAAAATAATATTGTTCTTCGCGTTATTATTACAGATTAATTAATTTGTACATTTTTGGATACTGGAAATTGTTGATCCTGAAATGACAACCTTACTTTGGAACAGTATTAGACCCATTCATAACTTCTTGATGAGATAGCGACATACAGTCGACACACTGTAAGCATATATCCAGGCCAGACTCCAGACCCATAAACCATGTTTTTTTAATTGTTATCTTATCTTATATCTATATCGGGAAATAATATACGGTAATGTTTTTGGTGAGTGCTTATAACAGTAGAGTAATTTTACATAAGTTAGCGCGTTATCGTTACCTTTCAAAGTTTGTTTATTTACCTTGTTTCAATGGCATATATTTTGTAGGACACATGGTAATACGCAATAATATATCAAACAAATTACATGTGTACCTATATTATTATTTATTACATACTAGCGACCCGCCCTTGACATAGTCCGAGTAACACAACGCGTACTCAACGTACTCCGTGGCCAATTTCCAAAAGAAAACTTTCAAACTAACAAGGACGATTTGTCTATGATGCAAACCTTGTTCTGACAAACACAAACACAACAAAAAATAATTCGCCAAATATGTGCAGCCGGTATGAAGTGACCAAAACATACATTTGTGGAAATTTATTTTTATTTACTTAAAAGATATTGTTTGACAAGAGAGTGGTGACATACTTTCGGGAGGATTTTGTTCTACAAACAATTTAATGTAATTTCAGACGTACCAAATACAGTGTTTACCTACGTAATTCTTAATTAACGTTTAAACAATAACTTATCTACGGCTAGTACGTATGCTGATAAATCTAATCATAATTCTTGTCACCTTTTTGTATCTATGTGGCAAAATTTCCTTGTTTAGGTAAAGCATCAAACAGAACAGTATTTCTAACAACGGGGAAGTGCTTGTCCTTCTGCTTATCGTCAGCCTTCCTACTGCTGGGCAAAGACAACAATACAAGGATAAATAAGGCCGTAATCGGGTTGGTGGGTTCCTTCAGCTCACCTTAGGGTAAGTGACGATGAAACGTAAATGAACCACAAATGCAGTTTATTTATGTAATATTTAATTTGCGGCCCTCCTTGCCTAGTTTCTGACTAACCCTTCGGGGATAATAGTCGTGATTGTATGTCTATGTATTTAGTTTTAATATAACTGATTTAAAAAAAAATGTTGTTAAATTATAAAAAAAAACGTATCATACCACACCTATTGATCTACTTTCAAATTATGTTACAATAAGTATACTTAAAATCAGGGTAGCTGTAAAACAACTCCTGTAACTTTTGTTCTAGTCACGTACTTTTACGTAATTATTTTTGTGTCGTCATTTTCATGGAAATGCATTGGAAAACTTGTCATATCTTTAAGCATTTCAAATAAATGTCTACATTTTATGCTTTAATCCTTGCCAATTTAATACTTTCAAAAACGTAATCTCAAAAACAGGGTATTCTTAAAAAACTTACTTATTACTTACTTTTTATTTAAACGTTATGTTTTAAACGTTGCAGAATAAAAAAAAGGGACTACCACCCACCTGAGACGAATTCTCCTGCAGTCCAATGGCCAATCCCTCCAGAACACTGTGCACTAACAAAGCACACAACAGCCCTATCACTCCCGACGAGCTCTTGTTACATGGCGCCGTGTGGCTTACGTGACACATCCTAGGGTTTCCCGCATCACCGCAACACCTCTCCTGCATCTCATCATCCTGCCTCGCACTGCTCTCAGGGTACAGCAGGCTCGTCGCCTCGTTGCTCCCATAAGTCTGCCTGTGAGGGTCATTCTCTGGACCATAGAACAAATGAACCAACTCATCAACCAGGTACACCAAGAAGAATCCAATGCAGAATGACAACTCTGAATAGTTGGGCAGTTTCTCTCTGGCTTCTGGTAGCATGTGGACGAGGGACGTGGAAAACAAAACACCACCGCCGAAGCAGAGTAAGCAGGAGATGAGGAGAGGGTGTCTTTGTCTCGCTCCCTCTGAGAAGGTAGCTGGTATCATGCCAGTTATAAAGCTGCCCAGCCCCAACGTGAGCATGGATATTGCTTTAGCGGTTGTTACTTCCATCATGGTTGTCACACTGATGCACTTATTTTAATCAGAAGGAAACTTCCTCGTATCGAATTTATTTACACACACACACTGTTATCTCGATTTCTAAACAAGTCTTAGGGATTTCTAGGGCACGTGTTTTTTTTATCATAGTTCGTAACACCCTATCTGTTACATATTGGACGACTGGTCTGCGGCGGGCGAACCGTGCGAATGAGGCAAACCTTTATCAGTAAACACTGCGACAAACAGTGCCACTCAACCATAGCTCAACGATTGCGATGAAAGATCCATAAGTTCTCAACGAGAAGGTTCAAAATCAATTGAGTAACTACGTGTATTTTAATAAATATGATGACCAGTTTAATAAGAGCCGGATTTGCATAAGGTTTAGTTATAAGCCATATAGGTCTAACCTTTTTGGTTTTATTACAAATAATTATAAATAGTGAGGAGGTAATGATACTGCTTGATGTTTGCGCATTATTAATATTATGAGGGCAAGATAAAAATATGTAAAGTTTCGCAAAGTTTTACTTTTTATTTGAGCATTGTAAATAATTTTATAAGTACCTTTAAAATACGATTTTTTTAATGTTTTATTTAACTACAGTAACTAATTGGTCGAATGTTACTAAGAACTAGTAAGAAACTCAGCAAGGGCATTTATTTTCTCCCGATCTTTTACAGCATGACGCTGTAAATGCATGGAAATGTAAATCTTCATTACTGCCTTCTTCTCATTTACACATAGTTTTATTTTATACATAACTAGTCTACATGCATACCCAAAGATCAGAGGCTATTAATTTACTAGTTATAGAAAAGTACAAAATTTTAAGATTCATTTCTTGTTTCTGATCTTCCAGTGATTCGTCATTACTCATTACATTAGTCAGAGGTATTGGACAGTATTGGTATTTAGCTTTTATGAAAGTATTTTGATAGTGCAACTATTTATTTGTAATTGATTAGTATAAAACCTTACGAAACAAACAGTTTTAATACAAATTATTTTACCCTGGATCATTTAATTTCCTAATTTTCATACTTATAATTTAATTTTCTAATTTTCTAAATGTAATAATGTTTTTATTATGTATTAATTAATTGTTATTTTCCTATTGTTGAATTCTCTTTTGTATTTAGTTTTTAACGTATAACTTGCCTGTTTATTGGGCATGTAGTCTGTTAGCTGGCGTGTAATGGAATAAATAAATAAATAAACACTTATCTGAAAATTAATTCAATTTAATTTCTTGTATGATGGAGTTTTCGTTATAATGTTAGTTTATTTATATAGCTTCACGGCATTGCACGGCAGGTTCGATTCCCGGTTATTTATAAGATAAAAATAAAATTAAATGCCATTTTTATTAATCTATAATCGACGCCATGGTTCCTAAGAACAGATTTCCCCATCTCTTATAGTTTTTGACTTTTCCCTACATACCCATTTGTATTGATCACGCTGTATAACATCGATCACGTGATTGAAGGTATATATAAGGATATATATACATATATATGTATCAGGATAAAATGAAAAAAATCGTATGACTGTGTCAGATAAATTATCAAACGTAAAATGGCAAAGCGCGACGGAGCGGCCTACAAACCCCGGAGACGGAACCTTAAATAAATATTGTTTTTACAAACGGTGTCTATGTGTCATGCATAATATTATTATTATATCAGACCAACTAAAGTACTTCCCCTGGTAACAAACGAGGTGAGTAATTATTGATGATAGGGATGCGCGATCCGGGTCGTCGATCCGATTTTTCGGACCGTAATGGATCGTAACGCGACGATCCGATCCGCGGATCGGATCGCATGCCGTCGATCGGATCTTCAGGAAATCAATCCCGATCGTATGCAATTAATTAAGACACAATTAATTTTAGATCTTTATTAGGTAAACAAACCTTGTAAAGAAGTATGCATGTGACTGGATATACACATTTTATGCTTCTAAGCATACCCACAACATTCATTTATAATAATTGAACAGCTATAATATCAATCTACCTGCAAAGGTTGTCGCTAAAATCAAAATGTAAACAAAGTTAGAACTCATTCGTAACAAATAAACCTAAGTATGTACCCATTTTTTTTTAATACCGCGTTTTAATGCATACGATCCAAGCGATCCGATCTTTCAAGTTTTGGATCGATCCGGCAAAAAATCGTATGACCTCGATCCGATCCGAAAAATCGCTGGATCGTATGCCTGCCGATCCGATCTTTCAAAGGATCGGATCGGATCGGCGCATCCCTAATTAATGAATCATTTTTAATCCCATATAATACTGGTGGGTAAGTTATGGACATGCTTTCTTGGCATACATACATTATAATCAGGACTATTAGCACAGAATAACTTGCTATTACCCCCGAAGGGTTAGTCAGAGACTAGGCAATGAGGACCGCAAAAGTTGTCCTCTGCCATAGTCCACTTTTTACCAAACAGCGACTGCACATGTGCTCAGCGTAAGAGGTGGTGAGCCCATCGCCCCTCTATGCTGTTGGATGTATAAGTGCAGTCTTTAGTCTGTTAGTCGCCTTTTACGACACCCAAGGGAAGAGAGGGGGTGGTAGTATTCTTCCACCGCCACGCGACACGGTAAGTTATTTATGTTTACAGTAAGACAAGACCACACTACGGCTAAATTAGAAGGTGATAGTTTGTAAACAAATTACTGTCCTTTCTAGATGCAAATATCTGAGTTCAACTCGGATTTTTACTGTTTTTTTAGCTTAAGGGGGTGCCGCGCGATCGCAAAAACTGACATAAGTCTTAAGAGACTGAATGAACTTCAAAGCAAAATCAATCACATTGTTTTTTGTAATTAGAACAATTCTGCTTTGAAGTTTCAGACCTAGTAATTTAATTAGAGCAATGTTTTTATTCTGCGAAATGTGCAAAACCATCAAGCGCTTGTGTTAAAAGTTAAAATTTACTTTTTTGCCCTGCGGAATATCAGTACAGATATTTTCATGTATGAATCATTGTTTTATGCGTAAAATTAAGAAAGTTGTCGAAAAAATATGTTTTTAGGAGTCATTAGATTTATGTATTGTTTGTTATAGTTTAAAGAATTTTTTTTAAATTTCAACAAGGCAATGACCTTGTGTAATGATTAGGCTAAGTTAATTAAGTTCTTCTAATATATTTAACTAATTCTGCTCATAGTACAAGTGACTTAAAAATACGTAAAAATTCACAATTTCGGTGCAGGACCATTACCATTGTTAGCTGTTTTCTCGTGAATCTCTCATAAGAAAAAGTAAAAATCCGAATGACACTATATTATAATTCTGCACAAAGAAATGTCAATAATGTGTCTTCAAACATTCTTTAGTTGATTCGTCTTCGTCTGTTTTTGCGTTCCGTCGAATGGGGTTTCTATGACTTCTGGGGTTACGTTGGACACAGCTCCTGTTCCTTAAAGTTGTCATCTTCATATAAAAACTAACGGTATTATTTCTGAATTAGTTGCATTAAAGACACCTACAATGCTAAGAATCCAGTTTAGCAGATACTTTAGGATCTTACCCCAGGAATCAAAGTAACCCGAACCCCACCTATTCGACCACAGAAACTCACGCGTTGCCAAACCTGTAAAAACAGTAGACCTTATAAGGTACAAGCACATACGAAGGCCCGACCTCTACGAAGGCCCGCTTTAAAAACGCGCACTTGCCGCTGCCTGAAACAACCGAAATTTCGCGCCCACATTCACCTTGGCCCTATATAAAATGTGTAATATCACCAAATCACTTCCGCGCCGCCATTTTGTTACAACTCGTTCATTTCTCTGGACGCCGTCGATGTCGCGTGTTTAAATTACAACCTCGTTGTGATTGTTTTAGAAAAAAATTCCACAAATAGCGTCAGTTTTCGAGTGCTTCTATCATCATATTGTTAAATAATCGTTGGAGAATAGAATACAATAGTAAGTTTACCGATTATTTAGTTATTTGTGATTTTATGTTAATTTTTCCCGCCACTATGAAAAATCCGTAGTATGGCCCAGTCTTACATAGGGGCCTATGGGCTTTACTAAATCTATTAAAATGGCAAATGCGCTTGGATTGTAAATACTTAAGTATAAATAAAACGAAATTGGTTTGTTTAATTTATTTGTTTTTTCATGCCAAATTAGTGAAGGTATTTTAAATTAGACGCAATATCGTGTGGGTGATTTGAACTCGCATTTCATATTTTGTATACTTATTAATGAGAATTTTAGTATTAACTAATATTTGTTTTTCTTTTATTAGACCATGGATCCACATGCACAACTAAAGAAAAAAAGAGGCCTTTGGACTGAAGGGGATTTTTTTATTATAAAGTTGTTCCTAAAGCTAAATAAAAAAATAAACTATTCCCGCCCTAGTAAGGCCCACTTAAAATTTGAGTGACAAATGAGAACTATTCTTGAATTAATAGGGTCTAGAGTTTCGATTTTGTCATCAGAAATAATTGTTTTTTAATTGATTTAGAGCAGAATTTTACTTTTATGACTATTTTGTTTTTCGTACATGGGTCAAGGCCCAGTGTGCAATTTTTTATTATATCTCTAAAAATATAGGTTAAATAACTTATATTTGAAACTGCTTAACGTGATTTGTGTATTATTTTTTAGTAATATTAGATAGATTTTGAGTAACAGTTAGTTAAAAACGGGCCTTAGTAAGTGACTGTGCCTTAAAATAGGCGCACTAACTACATTGTTTTTAAAAACCTTGTTTAATATGTATAGTTTTTAGTAAGAAAATTGTATTTTTTGATTATTTTTAGAAGGATAATACATCATACTTAAGTAATACATCATTACAAATAGTTGTTTTTATTAAATGTTTAAAACATATTTTTTATTGAGATTTTAAATAAGGTGGGCTTTCCTATGTGCCAGTACCTTAGTATCAAAAACCACTCTAAACAGTAGACACATTTTCGTGAAAAAAATTGTTCAAACTTAGTCGCATCATAAAGCCAACCCGAGTGCTTCCTTGACGTTGTAATGATAATAAATGATTGATGCCGTCATTTTTAACTTTTGTAACTGATAACCTCAAAATCTTTTGTTGTCCCCGAAAATAAACATTATTGACGGAATAAATTCACGTATGTAATAAAATGTATACTTGTACTATGTAGTCAACACAATAATAAAAAATATCATGTTATATTATAAAGTGTCGTATGGTGCCAAGAAAAACCGCTCAAGAAATAACCTTGCCGCTGTTAGCAGCGCGGCGAGCGATTTCTCTGTTCATTGCGTCCATTCCTCTATTGTGTGTTTTATTACGTTTTAATTTCATTAAATTTCTTTCTATGACCATTGACTGAGACTTCCGTACTATAAAAGCTCAGCTATCGTAAAACCAGACACAATAGAAAAATAATTGTTAATAACGTGCACCCCTCGTTAAAAATTTGGGAAAAAGAAAACTACCTCTGGATCTAACCGCCGTACTCAGAGACGTCAATTAAGTTTTAATGACAACTAAGTCTCCTGCTGTCACTTTCGTATGTATAGTGATAAATAAAGAAGGAAAGACATTTAATTGTCATTAAAACTTAATTGACGTCTCTGAGTACGGCAGTAAGACCGTTAACCACTGGATTACAAAGAGTACCTAACTTAACATTATTTTATGGAACCATTAGCTCAATGTATGGAACGAATTTATGATCTTTTTAGTAGCTGACAAGGAATACTAATATTAAAAAGAGGAAACATTTGATTGTTTGTTTGCATTGAATAGGCTCCAAAACTACTAGACCGATTTATAAAAATTCTTTCACCGTTGAGAAGCTACACTATCTCCGGGTGACATAGGTTATTATTATAATTTCAAAAAAATTAGGGATCATTACTAAAACTTAAATAAATTCTTTACATCGCGACCGATTTCAAAAATTCTTTTACCGTTGGGAAGCTACACTATCTCCGGGTGACATTGGCTATATTATAATTTCAAAAAAAATATGGATTCTTACTAAAACTCAAATAAATTCCTTATATCGCGACCGATTAAAAAAAATATTTTACCGTTGGGAAGCTACATTATAATTTAAAAAAAATAGGGATCCTTACTAAAACTCAAATAAATTCCTTACATAGCTACCGATTAAAAAAATTCTTTCACCATTGGGCAGCTACACTATCTCCGGGTGACATAGGCTATATTATAATTTCAAAAAAATAAGGGATCCTTACTAAAACTCAAATAAATTCCTTACATCGCGACCGATTTCATAAATTCTTTCACCGTTGGGAAGCTACACTATCTCCGGGTGACATAGGCTATATTATAATTTCAAAAAATAAGGGATCCTTACTTAATTAAAATCCTTACATCGCGTGCGCTAAGAATAAAATAATGTACTATAGCTTTGTAGAACACATCATTATCTACAAAAAGTGTTGCGATAGCATATGCCTATCTATTATAGTTACGTCACAATAAGTATTCTTGGGCGGGGAGTCATTTTGAAAACTCGTCACGGGGTACGGGGTCCACGCGAACGAAGTCGCCGGCGGTGTGCTAGTAGTATATTAATCTTATTATACGTCTGTGATATAAACTCCTTGGTTGCTGGTTACTACAGAAACTTTAGACACAAACTATTTACTCTGGAAAAGAAAAACTGACTATGCTTTAGCGTGACACACGATCTCAATATTGTCTAAATGTCTTATTTACCAAAATAATTACTGCTAGAAAGTGTTACAAAACTTGTCATAATGAACGAGTTGCTGCAGCGGCATGGCTGTTCTAACGTGTTCTCTATGCCAGAGGGACTTAAAGAGCTCATGTGCGACATATCACGTGAAGTGAGAAGTTTTAGAAATATTTACAATAACAAGCAGCATCCAAATATCAAATTCGTTAAATCTACCTTGACTCCCAAAAAAGTAGCTTTGCTTAGATGAATGATTGGTCTCGCTGCGCTCAATCATTCATCTAAGTAGCTTTGTTTAGCATTGCGCGCCAACTGTAATATAATAGGTATCAAATCTTTATCATCCTACTGTAATTGGTAATGACAGACATCGCTCTCTTTTATTCATTCAAGACGAGCTCACTCATCTCACATGGGGGCATCTAACGATTTGAATCTTTGATCAGCCTATTAACGTCCTACTGCTGGGCACAGGTCTCGCCACATGGACACATGACATGGGGGGATTGGGCCGTAACCCTAACAAGCAAAAAAGTCCATTGAAAGTTTTTCAATTCGTCAGGTGCTACGAGAACAACCGGAAGAGATATTCGACTT
This sequence comes from Scoparia ambigualis, assembly GCA_963921215.1. Classification (NCBI taxonomy): domain Eukaryota; kingdom Metazoa; phylum Arthropoda; class Insecta; order Lepidoptera; family Crambidae; genus Scoparia; species Scoparia ambigualis. Next base: position 3,225,227 of record OY992521.1, read on the forward strand.
CATAGCCAACTACCTGTCGGTGCTGCTGATCACGAGGGAGCACGGCGTCCTGGCTATGAAGATCCTGGAAGACTTGTGCGACTGCAAGCCCTCGGTGTCAGAGCATCTGATGCACCTGGGCATGATGAAGGCGCAGGCGGAAACGCTGGCGCAAGTCATCCAGGAGGAGATCGAAGGATTCGAGCCTGTTGAAGGAAAAGGTACATCTCATTCTTGTACCAAGTGTTGTTCTTATTTATCATTCTCTACCACGCTAACTCAAACATGTAGACCAACCCTTGCTGTGTAGTTAATCAAAAAGAAGTACGGAGTTCTGGCCATGAAGATCCTGAAAGATTTGTGGCTTTACAAGCCATAGGACTTCAGATACTCTGATACATAGGTATCAGAGTATCTGATGCACGATACGGCATGATGAAGGCGAAGGCAGAAACGCTAGCGCAAGTCATTCAGGAGGAGATCGAAAGATTCGTGCCTGTTAAGGAAAAGTTACGGTTTGTACGAAAAACGTCCAATTATAAAAATGTCTAACACGAAAGTGTCCAATTTTAAAAACGTCTAATATGAATTAGACATTTTTCGTATTGGACATTTTTATAATTGGACATTTTTATTTTTGGGCATTTTTGTTTACGGCATTTTTATTATTGGACATTATTGTGATTTGGACATTAGTAATGCAAACCGTATCAAAGTATCTAATGCATCTTGGCATCGAGAAAGTGCAGGCGGAAACGCTGCAAGTTATTTGACAAAATGGTACAACTAATTCTTAGACCAAAGTATTACACTGACGTCTGTTAATAATAGGACTTATCATTATCATTGCCTACCACGCTACGGTAAAACCGTGATCACGCTAATCTAAGCACAAGAGTCGCTGGCGCAAGTCATTCAGGAGAAGATTGAGGTATTTAAGCCGGTTGACGGTTAGGTGCAATGCAACTAATTCTAGATGGCGTTGACTCTGTCAAATGGTGGGATCTTTATCTCATTTGTGACATAGTAGTCTGCACCATGATTTCGAATGTCCTGCAGTTAATACTGGTGGGATATTTCTTAGGAAACAATGGTACCTACCTACGAGTGTCAAAACTGTTAAACTTAAACTACCAAAATAGAAGTAGGGTTTAATCGTAAATTTTTTCTAGTCATAAATATCCACCTATAGCTACTTCCGTACATCCGCGATCAAGATCATGAATGGCGCATGCAACGCAAATGTGTCCATAAGCCCAAAACATCAGGTACTTTTTTTTATTCTTTTTTTGGGACTTTTATCACACAGTGACAATGCCAGTCCCTTCATATCTTATTCCTATACTTAACGTCTAAAAGTATACCATAAAAATAAATTTTGCGCTGGCGCTGACATCGGATAAGCTAGTAGTTCGTAATACATAAAAACATTTTTAAGATTAAGGCCAGATTTGGATACAAATAAAATCCTATCATGTGCGTCCCCCGCACACATTCTATCAAAATATGATACAAATCTTCTAATTTATGTCACAGTTAGTGAAATTGGTCTTGCCTATTAAAAACGCAAAATATTTTGACGGGAAATGCCCGGAACGCATTTTTAGAGCTGTAACTGAGCTGTAACACCGGTCTACTTAATTTGGATAGTAGATGAGGAGACTCAATTTGGATACTTTTGTACCATATAAACAACAAAAACACGTACGTGCAAACAGTAATTAAAAAACTTTAACTCAACAGAGAAAGTAAAGGAATCTCAAATAGTGAAGAAAATCTTGGCCAGGGCGGTGCTGGACGAGGACATGACGGCGCGCGTGTGCCAGGTCGCCAGGAATGCGTACAGGGACTACTGGTACCGCAAGAAGTTGCTTGAAAAGGTGAGCGTTATCACAAACCAACATCATCATCTTAAGTTGATGGACGTCCACTGTTGAACAAACTCGTCCCCCAAGGATCTTCACCACGACCGGTCTTGTGCTGCTTGCATCCGACGGCAACCCGCGACCAAACCATCAAAAATCTGCGGAACGACTAGGCACCAGCGACACCTTGCTTTAGTGTGGCTTTGACATTCGCGCGTGTGGAGCGGCGAAAATAATTCTTTATTTCTTTTCAAAGTGTACACCTAGACGTTTACTACAATTCAGTTGTCAAGTAAGTGAAATTAATTGTTATTCAGGGCATTATTATGTAGTTATGTCGTATTATCAGAATAGAAAAGATATTTTTTCAATTATTGTTATAGACAATCTATTTGGGACGCCATCTTGATACTCACTACGTTGTCTTTGACCGATCTGGCGCTGCGGCCGGCGCTGCGATGTCTGTCTGTTGATTAGACGACATAAATGAAGCGCTGCAGCGGCTGCAGCAAACTTTTTAGGTCTCTCACTCCAGAATTTAAACAAATGGTTTGTAATCACGTTCTTGTCTATACTTCGACGTACGACGACGTACGCGACAGGGTTATAATTCCTAACACCAAATTGCACCAAAACAACTTTAGTATTAAAATTCACGCTATTTACGTACAGAGTATGAAAGTGCAACCAGACGAGCCTTGGGAAATAGCCGCTCAGCACACATTAGAACTGTACAAGAGAACGAAGCCTTCTTACGAAGAGCTAACGAGAGCCACGCAGAAAATTCAGGTAACATTTTTCTATCAGTATACCTACTGAGGTAAAATGGCAATTTATATTATAGGCCGTAGACTGAATGCCAACGACACAGCGGGCTTTACTTTTAAATGCAACGATCTGTATTGTGCTGTTTTCAATGGCAGCGGCCACGCAGCGGCAGACCTCAGTGCGGAGCGAAGGCTTCAGCTATGCGATTCTCTAAGTAAGTGACACAGACGCTGCGCGCATGGCGATCATAGATGTTACAGCCGTCATATCGTTCGCTGCAGTCACGGCTGTGGTCAAAGAGAAGGCTGTTTTACTTATAGAATACCGATTTTATACCTACAAGAAATGTCAAAGAAGTGATGATTTCCTATGACGCCGCTAGCCGTGCGGAGCTAGTGTCGACCAGCGTTAAAAAATATTTAGAAGAATACCAATGGTACGCTCACCGCTGTTGCAGCCGAGGCTTAAACGATGTTTGCCCTTAGAGAATCGCACTACTGCTATGAGTACGAGCATCTTGCGACAGTTGTGACGAATCGAGTGTAGCGGAAGACTGAATTCTGTAAACATTAACTATTCATTGGCGAAGTGAGGTGATTATCAAGCTGTCGCTAATAGAGTCTGGCCAACGAAAGCTGAACCTCGTAGTTATTTGATTGGCAATACTTTATCTCTATGTGAGTTTATCTGAGGTGTCATGTCGTATGTCAAATTGAAATTTTTCTGAGAAAATTGCAACTGTGTGAGTGACGCTGTGTTACCCAGTCATGTTTTTTTTTAATTTGCCGCGTTTTTCCTTGTTCAGCTTTCGTTAGCCAGACTCTAGTGATTAACACTTTGTACGTTTTTAAAATTGACATTAACTTTGAATTAAACTTTTTTATATACCACCACGGCCGAGTAAACAAAGATCTTTTTTTATTCGTCCACGTAACTAACCAGAAAGTAACAAGTTTTTATTCGTCCATGTAACTAACCAGAAAGTAACAAGTTTTTATTCGTCCATGTAACTAACCAGAAAGTAAAAGTTTTTATTCGTCCATGTAACTAACCAGAAAGTAACAAGTTTTTATTCGTCCATGTAAGTAACAACTTTTTATTCGTCCATCTAACAAACCAGAAAGTAACAAGTTTTTAATCTTCATTAATTTATTTATTTATTTAACAAAAATCAATTGCCGAAATGTTAGCACGCGCATCACTTCAGATCTGCTACACTTATTTGGCTATTTCTTTTTTTTGTTTTGTTTGTAATTGTCAGGATTAGGTAAGATTAGGTTAGGCAAAATATTTTTATTTGGAAATTTCGAAGGAGGTACAGGTTGTTCACGCAGACGAAGTCGCAGGCTGCGGGCTGCTACTAATAATTATTGACAGTGGAAAGACGTTGTTTGTCTTTCTTTTCACAACAAAGAGCTAATTAGAGAATGCGTATTTGACAAATTACTGCGGAGTTAGTTTAGTTTATTTTAGTTTTGCATCGAGCTTTTACAGAATTTTACTACTGAAGCTTCAGTTTATAGCAGTATCATGCTTTTATGCCGTGTAATTTCTGCGTCTGTGCAAAACAATCGACCACCTTCCAGGAGGAAATATGTTAACATATATTGTTTAATTCGCAGGCCGCTTACAGAGGATACCACGTCCGTAAGAACCTGCTGACTCACCTGAAACTGAAAAAGAAGAAAATGAGACCAAAGGTGGACCTGCTGGGCCCTCCGGTAGACGTAGCCGCGTCCAGGGAGATCGATCTTGGACCTATACTCGTTAGTATTTAACTATGTACGATAGCCTGACCGCAACAGCTGTACCGCGCCTTAGGTATGCACGGGTGGTGGGGGGAGTGGGAAGTAAAGAGCATGAACTCACATGAGATTCGTAGTGTCAGACAGATCTTACGATATCGAAGCACAGTTTATTGAAGCTTTAAATTTACGAGTAGATATAATTACATCCAATCCGTTTTTGTCCAGTATGATTTTTAGATAAGTACAATTAAAGAACCAATATAAATGAAATAAATCTTTAATTATTGGAAATATATAATATAAACTTTCTTTGTTTGCTTTTCTTTTCTTAAAATATTTGGCCACTTTAAAAATGACAGATTTGATTATCTCGAGATAATGCACGACCCATTTTTAGATTTTTTATCTCATGTGCGTCTGACACACTAGTTGCCGCCGTGAGCGATGACGGCAGAATGACAAAATGGAGCAACTGTTTCGCCCCCCCCCCCCCCCCCCCCCCCCCGCCTCGCCGCTCGCATACCCAAGGCGCGGTACAGCGGTAGCGGTCAGACTATAAGTTCTCATATTCTTTTTGATAGATTTTGAAAATTGATGACGATTTAGTTACGCTATCTCATGATGTTTTTGAAACAAGAGTAAATAAACATACCTAATTAATATTCTAACAGAAGTTTGACGTTGAGTCAATTTGTTCACTTAGAGTGAATTTTTCAAAAGATTATTTTTATTAGTCTCAATGACGAAACGTTTTTAGACTGATCGGAGATATACTTATAAAATATGTTTTTGTTTATTATTTTGATATTTAGTAATTTAATTTCTATCTTCGATAATTATTGAATACTTTTGTTTTAAAAACATCATGAGATAGCGTGTAAACTACTCATAATTACTGATTAGCTATTTATTTAGTTAAACCCTTTTGGCAAATGTAAAACCTAGATTTAGTTATTATCATGTAATATAAAAATGCTGTTTGTTTCCCAATACATAAATAAATAGTTGATTGTAGGCATTTATACGACCGAGACGTAAGACCCACCGCCATGTGCCACTGTGATCGATTTTGTGTATCTATACATAAAGATTTAATAATGTAACCTTTTTAAGAAATCAAGTAAATATTCTGATTTATCTACACAAAATGTAATTGACCTACTGCACGCTTTGGTGTAACTGTAGGTGTAGTGAGTATAATAAATAAATAAAATAAAAGCTTTAGAATCATGCAAAAATGAATTAAAAAATTGCTACTAACCCACCCAAGCCGCTCCTAAAAATGTTACAGGACGTTAAAGTCCGCAAGGACGACGTCGGCGTCATGTTCGACGAGTACGCTGGTGAGAAGCTGGGGCTGCGCTTCGGCCCCATGAAGACCATCACCCACGTGGAAGAGCAGCACCTCGCCGACGTGACGCCGTCCGCTCGCTCCAGCAGGATGATTAGCCAGGTACAATCGTGAAAGTTGGCGGTCGACCTCTTTTCGACGACATTCGCTTGCGCTCCGTTTCGACCCGCGCCTACGTAGATAGGTACGTAGGTACAGTAGCTTGCACGTAGGGTTGCCATACGTCAGGATTTGTCTTGACATGTCAGGATTTTTTGGTCCCTGTCAGGATTCCGGCCGGATTTGGAAAATGACGGAATTTATAAATTTTAGAGTAAAACAAAATCATAGAAATTTAATTTTAGTTTTATTTATTGATCTTTTCTTTAGTAACAATCAAGTAGGTACAGGTAGTATACAGTTGGTGGCAGTAAATAATAATAAACCCAACTAAAACTAAAAAAACGAAAAACTAATAAGTACTTTAAAAATAGATACCTACCTACTTTTTTTTGTTACACCACCACTGTTGTGGGCGGGCGCTTTATCGTAGTGTCAGGAGTTTTTATTAGAAATCAGGCTTTTCGTCAAGCTTTTATATGTATACCATATGGCAACCCTACTATCTAATATCGTCGAAAACTGGTCGACCCGAAACTAAAGTCGACTGTACATAAGTACCACATGTGGGAGATTGCTCGTGGTTGAAAAACTCCGTATTTCGTAATTTCTATGTTTAGTACGTCTTACGTCTTACAATCGTTGTTGCATCTCGCTTTCGCTTTCGTTTGCATCTTCGTACACCTCTTGGTCCTCCTCACAATTCTTTCACGTTCCGGTACACACATGCCATTCATACTACATACATCATTCACGTTTTCTGGAGGGGTAGACCACAGCTTGACCACGCGTTGCTACTATCTTGAGACCACCTGACACCTGATCCTGGACCTTAATTCACTAAGTTTATTTGTACTGGCACCTCGAGACCAACCGTTAGGTTATGCAAGAAGTGCCAGACGTCCCTGCGCCAGTAGAACACTCGCGCAGGAGACCACCAACGTTAGGTCTTGACGCCAAATTAGTGCCCGCCGCAGCGCGCTCTTCATTCGGTACTCATAAGACTAGTGTCTCGGGAGAGTATCCCCGTAAACACGTGTAGTTCACTGCCTATTGTCCAGATAGGTAGCCGGAGCTGTCGAGCTCGCTCACTTCTCGTTGCACGAAGGGCACAACTCGCAGTTGCCACTGCTAGGGTCGTCGACTCTAAAGTCGACTCCCAAGTGTCCACCTTGGTAGCGGAGTAGTAAGCACACTCACTTCTCGGAACCCATCCGGGAGCCTAGCCAGTTCCCACGTCCTACGCGGCTGGCTGGACCGAAGACCTACGGCATCTAGGAGGCCGTCTCTACTAGTTATCCAGACTAGTACCGGAGATGTCAACACCAATGTCCAATGAAAACCACCGGACAAAGCTGCCAACTATAAGGGAAACTCACGTTCCCCGCAGGACTTTTCGCTTCTGGCCCCTCAGAGACCGCTACTAGGCCCCGCTCGCTGTGCACGAGTTTGGAAGTCCTGGCACACAATACCAGGACAAACGAACATTCCCAAGCTCTACAGCTAACCACATGCCACTACGAGTCCAACCCATGTCCGGATCCCGCCGGAGGCGCCTGGTTAAAGGCACGACCAGCGGGGGGCTAGAACCGGAACCCCGTAGTACCTCTGAAAACACAACCGGACCCGTAGTTCCAGTTGCGATACCCTATCTATTGAGGTCGGTAGATAGGGACAAACCTGATCCTGGACCATTACAATCATATAATAGTGTTAACAATAATTTAATTCAGGCAAGGGAAGCCGATTCAGTCATTGGCTTATCATTCAATTCAGGCGCCATGGGCTCCTACTAAATAAATTATAGTAATAACAATAAGCGAAGCAATGTCTATTGAGAATCTGAATCACGTTGTATGCTTGCGTTTATGAAAGACTAGCGGCCGCTCTCGCGGTTTCGCTCGCTTAGTTCCCATTCCCGTGGAAATATTGGGATAAAAAGTATCCTATGCGTTTATCCAGCTTATAAACTATCTGTATGCCGAATTTCATCCAAATCCATTTAGCAGTTTTTACGTTAAAGAGTAACAAACATACACACTCACAAACTTTCGCCTTTATTATATTAGTGTGACAAGCCTGCTTGTTTATCATATATTTTCAGGGTCGCACATACTTGTACCGTATCATAACTCATTCAAGCGACCACTGTTGGAACAATGCAATGCTAATTATTAGTGTTGTTATTACCCTAGTCCCCTAATTATTTGAATAGATCAGGGAGTACATCATTCTACAAAAGTATTTCATATGCAGGTGCCGTTTACCAGAGTAGATGATGTCGCCGAAAGTCGTCACAGTCGGGTGCCTCAACTTGAAGGTGAGAAGATTTTCATTTTTTTATCATTTTTTTATTATTAGTCAACGGGTAAGCGCTTGGCCTTCATCTCACCTGCTGGTAAGTGACGATGGAATAAGGCCCAAGGTAGAAGCGCGCTTCACCCGGAATCCTCAACCATTGAGGAACTGGCTATCTTAACTCAAACTGTCGGAACACAACAATGCTATAAACATCGTTGTTATGGCGACAGACTTAGATAAGATGGTGGTAGCTAGCCAGGCGGATTTAACAGCCCTACCACCAACCAAACCGAGCACACAATGATGTACCCCCGCTGGGAACCGAACCCGGGACCTCTGGGTCTGAAACCGGTGGCTTAGCCACTAGACCACAGAGGCGGTTAATATTGTTGGAGACTTCGCATTCCTGATAGTGGTTATTTGTATGGATTTAATATCATTGGTTTTCTTGGTCATTGATAACCTTTCTGCTTGACAGTACATTTGCAACAGTATCCCTATTTTGTGTAATTATACTTTTGTAATATAATCTTGTTGGTGATCTAATACCTATAGATGTTTTTTTTATTGGTCTTCAATTTTATGAGAATCCTATGGCGCAGGTAAGGGGTTCTGTACCCTTATCACGAAAAACTCTAGTAATGGTATTTTGCTTACTATTCGATAACGCTCATGATAGTATCTTGGTAGCAAAAGTTTCTATCGTGCCCTCACACGTGCTTCACACAGAAAAAGTGCGTTCATAAATCCATGTGGGTTATTGAGTTTTACAAATAAATAAGTAAACTACTTAATAGGGACGATATTGATTAAAAACTTGAATTTTTATTCACTGTCATACTAACCGTAACCAAATATTTCGCTAAACTTAATTAATATTTACGGCATAAATTTGTGTTTTGTTTTTTTTCGGCATAACCCACTAACTAGTTAGGTACTGAACATACGCAATTTGTCATGTCCAAATGTTAACTAGATCAAGTAGGTACCTATCCTAGCAACTACATAAACAAAACCAATGTTCTAGGGCCTACCCTGTTCCTAGTCCACCTAAATGATCTTTGCAAACAAATAATTGGAAATGCCTAAATTTTTTCATACGCAGATGACACTGCAGTGGTATTCTCTAACACAACTTGGGATGCCGTTAAGGCTGACGCGGAGGCTGGGCTGGCGGTAATTGCGAAATGGCTTAGAAATAACTTGCTTACACTAAATACACAAAAAAAACAATTATGTTACTTTCTCACTTTGTAACATAACGCAACCAGATATTATAAACTTTAAAATAAAGGTACATCACAGTAGCAATACTCAATATGCTGCAGATTGTGAGTGCCCCTTAATATCTAAAGCGACTACTGTAAAATACCTTGGGGTCGTGCTAGACACAGACTCTTGTGGCAACCCCATGTTGAACTGGTTGCTTCTAGGTTGCGTCAATTAATTCGGATATTCAAAATTCTTCGGCATGTTGCAACAAAAACCTTAATTGATCAAATACATATTTCTTTGGCTCAGTCAATTTCCATTTACTGCATTACAGTATGGAGCGGCGCACCTAAAACTAAACTTGTACAAATAGAAAGAGCCCAAAGGGCCCTCCTTAACGTATCCTACTTTAAAAAGCGAAGATTCTCCACACAAACCTTACACACTATAACTGACACTCTCTCCATTATAAGGCTTTTTATACTGCATACATCCTAAATAAGCACATCAAAGTAATTATGTTAAAAAGTAAAATTACGACCCTAACATCAGTAATAACAGAAGAAACCATAATGCAGCCAAGGCAAAACAGGCACGTACGAAATTTGCCCAAACACAGTTTCAATATCTTTCATCGTATCTTTATAATAAATGTAATATAACTTTGCAAATTTACTCCTTAACACAACGTGAATGCAAGACAAAGTTACAGCCTGGCTAAAAACCTTAGATTATGATGATACGGAAATTCTTTTGGAGCACCTTTTGTAAACAGGATATTTTATCTAATTGATGAGTACATACCTACATACACAACACACACACGCACACACTCACACATTCACACACACACCCATACCCTTACACGCACACACGCACTAATTCTACCTTGTTTCATCTCTATCTATAAGTAATGTAAGAGTGTGTTAAGGAAGAGTGGCCTCTTCTGGTACAGGTGCCCCCCCTTGCACTTAACAGAAAAGGTCAACACTTGCATTTTGTTATACATTGTGGTTTAAGATGAAATAAAGAAATTTTGTATTTGTATTGTATTACGAGAGTTTTTCGTGCTAGGGGTACCGATCGTGATTTTGCTAGATAAGCTACTTTCGAAATACCGGGTCAATGTATTGGTGACCAATGAAATGAAATAAACATCTTGAGCTCCTCCGTGCTTCAAATGGCACGTAAGACCGTTGGTTTAGGTTGCTGTCGTAAGATGGCAGTCGTAAAACATGAAAACCCGCTTTGGGCTAGAATGGTGCCCATGTAGACAGTGCCAATGCTGTCATGTAAACATTTTAAATTGAGTTTTAAATATTTTCTTTGGTGCTTTCCAGCTTCTCGTCAGAGCCAAAGCGAACTCAGGCGCCACGCGAGCATTGGTCCTGCCGGCTCACAAGAGCTGCATAAAATATCCTTCGTTGAGGTTTTATTTTTTACACTGATTTGTAAATTAAAATATTCACTACCGACTTGCTCTCAAGAAATGAGGTGGACAGACACCCTCTTATCTTAATAGTTTAGTACCTTACTACTGTGTCGTGTCGTGGTTGTCATGTAAGAAAATAATATAATGTGAAATTGTGTTTGTCTTTACCTTCGCGACAAAACGTAGCAAAAGATCGACGTGATTTATGAACACAGACAAATTGAGGGTCTATCAGTCTGAGAGTGAAATAAGCTACTTTTCATTCCAGAACGTAGTCAGTGTCGAAAAGTGCAATATGCTAGTTTTTATTCAGAGTAAACCAAATACATCAGTCCTTAGTTCCTTAAACTTTTAATTAGAGCTAGTGTCGAATAAATTAAAGCTTAATTTGACAATTAAACAACATTCTTTAACTTATTCAGGCTCCTCCAGAACTCATACCTGATGCTTTCGAGGAAGCAGTCGAGGATGAAGCGCAACCGGTGAAGGAGGATTTGCCAGAAGCTCAAGAGGGCTTAGAAGTTCAGGAAGTCCAAGAAGCACAAGGGGTTGAGCCAGCCGAGGCTGTGGAGCGAGAAGCAGCCGAAGCGTCCCCAGCAGTGGTGGCTCAAGAAGTACCGGAGGAACTACCGGAAGGTAAATTCCTGCATAAAATATATAGAACACTGTATAACTACACATGCGGAGTGGTCAACGCAGTCGCCCAGAGAGGACATGGGTTCGATTCCCACCACAGGCAGACATTTTTTTCGAGTTTATTTGAGCTTTATTAACGCAAATAATCTAATATTACCACATAACTAATTTAAATAAATAGAGACTTTAAAGGTTATTTGCTTAGATGTCAAAAGTTATAAAAACTGTGAGAGACAAGTCGCCATCATCGTTATCTTTTTTTAAATGTCTACAAACTTTTCTTGCATGATTCTGTAATTTTTCTTTTAATTAGTCCTCAAAATTATAGGCACTTTAGAATAACAGAATCAAGATCGTGGTTTCTATTGTTATACTCGTATTCTTATTTAAAAGCACACTGAGCAATTCTAATAAAAACAAACTTAAATCTCAATTTAATCTTCAATTTCAAATGTTACAGATGAACCCACTGAAGGTGACGCTTCAAGTGCGCCCACGGCGTCCGTTCCATCATCAGCTCCGAACACTGCAGACAACACGGACGTAGAAGACGCCGGAGAAGCGCCGGACACCATCGGCGATGAAGTCCCCTTCATAGGCTAGATGATGTGATTGCAGCATGTAATTAACGCTTTGGAAATATGTTATCCTTATTTATGGTAGACTTTTGACCTTTGTGACATTTATGTAGACTCGAATTTATAGAGTGCGGTTTTGATAAGTCACTGCGGATTCAGGATTGAGTTTGTATCGAGCCTTTACAGAATCGCACTACTGAAGTTGCAGTCTGTAGTGGCCAAAAAATCGACATTGCACCTTTATAGTGATTGAAATTATTGTGAAATAAATACGGATCTCAAAACAATGTAATTATTTCAAACGTTTCATGAAAGTTGTAGTTTCATAGAATTTATATAAACTAAAACTCAAAATTTCTTTATTCAATAAACTTAAAATAAGTATTTTGAATTAACTAAATTTATTTGGATGGATGTGCAATTGTGCACACCCATTCAGGAAGTCTTTTATCTGTGGAGTAGAATGGGCGCAAGAAACTCCACAGCTTTAAAATAATATAAAAATTACATGATGGCTTTTACCAATTCTATTTCATTTATTAACATCAATTTATGTGTAGAAACAGACATACATAATTGTTTTTTATGTTTTGTTCATATGGCATTATTGTCTATGTCCTTTGCTTTTGGTATGCCTATAATAACGCAGTGTGCCTAAGTCGCGTTATGCTTAAACGTCATTTCAAATCAGCGTTTGGTCTATCTCTCACATTGCCCATTTCGCGATACGACTATGTCGCTATTGGACTATATCTCACATTTTCTATTTCTCGATACGACTAATTTTTAAATTGGTTTTTTTTTTTAATTAAAAAAGAAGTCCGTTGTTTTTATAATAAGTAGTCATTTTTGAAAAATCCTATAAGAGGTAAATATAGGCTAATATTGTTTAAAGTAGCATAAGGATTATAATTTGGTTTTAAATTGTTTATATTTTTAAGTTTACGTTGAATTTTTTCACAATAGATTTTTTTTCTCGCTCTTAAACTAAAACTCAATGAACCTTAGTCTCACAAAGCCTATCTCGCTATTGGACTAAAACGCAATGAACCTTAGTCTCACTAAGCTTATCTCGCTATTTGACTAATACGGAATTGACCTAAGTCGCAATACGCCCACATCTCGTTTGGTCTAGGCATAACGCGACTTAGGCACACTGCATTATAGGCATACCAAGAGCAAAGACTCATTACTTTTGCAACAGTACTTTTTTGTTTTATTTCACGTATGTTTGTTTGCAGCCTACTAGATTGTAACATCTTAAATTGCAATAACTTCTAGTAGTGTTACTTATATAAGTTTGTCAAAATGGAGGATTTAACACAGTCGCAGATACGTGAGAGTTGCCGATTGGCATTGCCAGAAGGACTGAAAGAATTGATGTATGATATTTCCAGAGAAGTGAGTCTTATTTTCACAATATCTCTTTATGTATCTGTACACTTTGCTCCCTTAACTTTAAAAATGATGTTGACTAGCTAGCTAGAGCAGACTACATTTGAAACGTGCCCCATACCATAAATACCGTCCTGATAAGTTATGAAATCACGAAGGTCCTCCGCCACCAACCGCGGAACCTTTACGAGTTCATCGCAAACTACCTGTCGGCGTTGATGGTCTCCCGCGAGCACCTGACCATCGCAGGCCAGCTGTGTGGTGACGTCGGCACGGACGCTTGCTACCGAGAACTGGATGACGAGCTCAGAGATATCGGCTTTGCAGAAGAAGAAGCTGTAAAAGCTAAGGAAATTGTTATTGACTATTTGAACAGCGGTGGAAGTAAGTTTTGATACGAATTTAGTATGTTCTTTTCACTAATTGTCGGAACGTAAAGAAATATTGTACGTATTTGTCGCGTACTTTGTATTTTGGCTACTAAGTAGAAGAGTATAAAGTCCCAGAAATGGGACATTTATGGATAGATACCAGATGATGATAAATATTTACTTTTCTTCAGAAAACGAGACTAATTTGATTATGAAACTTGTAAACGACATCAACATAGACGAGACGCAGCAGGGTAACGTGAGGCAGGCGATCCATAACGCGTTCCGACGACACATGGTTAACAACACCACCATCTATGAGGTAGATCCTACTTCTTCTTCGTCAAATGCCTATTCCTACAAAAGGTTGGCTATCAATATGGCCACTTGGGCCTCTAGAGCTGCAGCTCCACAGGCCCAAGAGTTAAGTAGTACTCATTGTCAAGCTTATGGCAGTCATTTTCACTCAAGAGGCAAAGTGATAGCACGGGTTGCACAAAAGATCCAAATGGGTCGACGTGCTACTGCGAGAAGAAGACCTTTGCATGCCTCACTAGGATAAGATAATTATGATATAAGATGAGATAAGTAGTACTCCAAGTCGGCGAGGTTCTGTAGCCATTGTGTCTTTTCACGACCAGGGCTCCTTCGGCCCTGAATTTTGACTTGAAGGTAGACCCACTAAAACAATCAGGGAGAGTCACTAAGCAATAGCAAATGTGGGCTTACCATGAAAACGTCTTTTCGTAATTTCGAAATTCATATAGGTAGCATAAACTATTTATAAAATTCCAGTCATCATCCGAAAGTGAGATGGACGAAGTGGATATAGCAGCGAAGCACACTTTGAAAATCTACCGGAAGACCAGACTGTCCAACGCTGAATACCAACGCGCCACGGATAAAGTGCAGGTCCAAAAACTGATTTATGTGTTTTAAACTGTAAACCAGTCAGTTTTTTACTATAGACGTAAATTGCTAAGCTACATACACGCATTCGGCCAGCGTAGTAGGTTATAGCCCAATCCCCTCATGTAAGTCTCAGGACGATATTAAAACTTAAAAAAGTAGATAAATAGTACCTAATTTATAATCAATTCATTTATTGTTTTATGTTGTCTTTAAAGGCATCATATCGAGCATACGGTGTAAAACGTAACAAGGATGAAAGCACGGAAGAGCTTCAGTCACCGCCGAAGACGGATAGAAGTATCCGGTTTGGATATAAAGTAAGCACATATATCTACACACATCCATCAGACCCGTTACTCTGAGGAGAAACCACAACTTTTTATTAGCTGGTTTATCACTATCTCACTTTTTTGTTTAATTTACTTCAAGCTTTTCATATACATGGTCGTTAGTTTAGAGTAGGTACTCTTGACCAAGCTAAACTTTACAAAACACCTAGTACAGAATTATGTACATTTTTCAGGCTGATATTTAACGACACAATACAGCCAAAAGTTGGCTCGTTCCCATGCATCCAAAAATCTGTTACCACCGCATCTGTCTATAACGTGATCGTAAAAAAGTAATATCAGACATATTATAATTTATTGCAGGCTCAAAGCAGTGGTACTGATTTAAGATTAAAAAGTGAGTAGATATATTATAAAATCTATAAATTACTTGATATATTTGAAGATATTTTTGAAGAAAGGTGAAGAGAGTGAGAGAGAAGTTTCAGAAAAAGTCCTGCGCTTACTGGTGTCCGTCCGTCTGGTGAGAAACAGATTGTTGTATGGAAATCTCTCTTGGGACCTTCCGCGCCTTAATCAGTCCAAAAAAGTGGAGAAGACATACACATTTTATACCCCAGCACCCCCCTCTTCCGTCTAAGGTGATCTAGGATCAACTTCCTGTTGCAGACATATCGACGGTATCATCTGTCTCCTTAGCGGGGTCTTACCTAAACCTGCCAAAATACGTGCCGTATTCGGTCCACGAAAAAATAGAAGAAACTCCGGAAATAGAGAATATCACTGTCGACTACACACAGGACTTTGATGGGAAGAGTAAAGAGAAACTGGCGGAGAAGAAGATCAGCTTCCAAGAACCTGAGCCCATTGAGGATCTGGAGGCATTCGCAGATGATGAGTCCGAAGCTTCGGTTGAGGAGCTAGCTGTTAGCGATCTGGATTTTAACCAAGAGTTAGAGACTGAGATGAATGAATATGATGATGATGATGATGTATATGATGAAGAAATAGATGAACAGAATCCCTAACTAGTTAAAATAAAGGTCTATGTTAAAAGTTTTGCATAAATTATGAGAGATATCGCCTTCATGTTTATAAACATCTTACTGCTGCGCCATATGAGGAGATTGGATTTGCGGGTGGGAAACCTTTAAATGCTTTTATAATTATCGTCGTGTTTAGTAAAGCTTAATGTAGGTTTATTTCTTTAAATAAAATTTAAAATGTTTAGTTCAATAAAAAGAAGAGTACCTTTGTTTCATAATAAATTTATTATATTCAAATACAGATCATAATAATTATAAATTTACTACACCATCGTACCTTTTTATTTTTGGTCAAATTTAATTATGTTTTTATAATAATATTATAATACATTCTTATAGCTAAGTCATGTTGAAACTTATTTTAAATACGTGTGGGATAAAACAGTGCACATTTATTCTAATTATGTATTTAAATGCTTTCATTTCGTTATGAAAAACTGGATGTCTTTAAAACTGCATTGATTCAAATGTACTCCTGATTAACAACAAAAATAACTAACTAATTTAAACGACTTATAAACCGACAAGCATATTACACAAAATAATCCTGTTTCATAAATAAATTAGCAACATTATTTTATTATTATAAATAAGTATATTTTTATTATTTAAACAAAATTCGAGTATTATGACGTCGTAATCCTCCATAGGAAAATTAGGAATGCATAGTATTATATTACTTTTTTTAACATATTCTGTTTATCGGCGTAATAATATTATTAACTAGCGGCCTGCCCGCGACTTTGTCCGCGTGACGAATATCCAAAAATTTTCTTTCATCCAAACCTTGTCCTGGCAAATACAAACACAACAATAAAATAATTAGCCAAATCGATGCAGCCGTTCTGAAGTGATCCGCGTACTATCATTACGGCAATTGATTTTTTTAATATAGATAGATATAGAAGTAATATTACGCCGATACGCAAAACTATGTACAAGGTAATATTGTATATTTATTTAGCTAATTTAAATCTTATCAGCACCGACATAGAAATAGTAATGACTGTTAAATATCTGGATTGGATAAGCTAAGTGCATATATTTATCTTTTTATATTATTGTTGACAAAAGGACAAAGGAAAAAAACTATGTGCCTCCTATTGCATAGCCCCCGAGATGTCGTAATATAGCCTATACCTACATTACCATTAAACTTAAGAGTAAGCTAGTAGAAATCACAGCAGACCTCAATGTTATAGAATCTAAATAATGTGTATAGGAATTAATTTTAAGGAAAATTAATAAAAATGTAGGTAGTTTGTGTTATAAAGGTAACAATGTACAATTAATTGACACCATCTCGACCTATTTATATCTATTGCCATTGAAGTAGCTATAAAGTAGAGACATTTCCACCGATATTCGATATATCATCCGATTATGGTAGTGTTTTTACAACATTACAGAGTGCATACGGAAAATTGCAATATGTGTCGGAATATCAAAAATATCAATTTATGATCTTGAGACTTGAAATATTTATGTACACTCATAAAAATAAACATAATATTAATTATAATGTTGTTCGTCTGAAATATATGGGCCTTAATTTATACATTTTAAACTAATAATTATACAAATGTAAAATTATAACAACTAGTAGAGAAAAACGCTCTAAAATTTACATTTTACCATACTTTTTTAACATTTAAACAATTTTAACATACATTTTATCAAAAAATAAACATTTTTCAAAATTAAACAAACTAAATATAGAATGAATAAAAAAATATTTTTATATATTTTGAGCTAAAATTCTTTTGAGAGATCTAGTAAAATTATGCTTTGGTATTGTTCCAAAAAACTTTTCGTAACATAAGTAGTAAGTCTACAATACTAGGAAGCAAATTTTTCATTTAGTAAAATAAATATTTACGAAATATCAGTTTTTTAACAAAAAAAATCACTGAGAGAGTTATTCACTTCTGTAAATGTCCAAACGCAATGCCGCCAGTAGTACACTCGCGGACACTTTATTTAAGATGTTACTTTTCTTTTGAACAAAAGAAAGAAACAGAAGATAAGTTGCGTAACATTTGCCAAGAAGTAGGGAGAAGATGCTCAGATGGTGTCCACCCCCCCGCCCATGAGCTTGTTGCCGTATTCACTCAGCAGCTGAAACAACAAAAATAAGTATTGAATAAATGGTACGCGTAGTGGTGAAAGACTCTACCACCCCCTCTCTTCCCCTTGGGTGTCGTAAAAGGTGAGTAAGTGCCTTCGCACACGGCGGCGTAACTGTGTTGTTGTTTGAAAATGTACGAGCTCGTATTGCTCTCGTCCCACGCGCGTATTACGATACGCTTACTAACGGACTAGAGACTGCACATCCATCAGGTGACAAGCCTGCTCGTTTGCCTCTTTCTATTATAAAAAAATATATATATGTATGGGAGGCACATAGACTCACCTTATACAGGAATATGTAGTGATGCCGGTTGGCTAGCGAGTGCGGGCGCTGCGCCCTGAGCTCGCGCACGACCCGCGGCACGTCGGCGGCGGCGGCGGCCAGCGCGCGCGCGCACACGTCCGCCGCGATCAGCGCCGCCGCCCGCCCCGCGCCCGACGCGCACGTCACCACGCACGGCCGCACGCCTGCACGCACCAAACCATTCATTAGGGACAATCAATATCATTTACTCAGTTGAGGCTGTGTTCCGTCGGGCGACGTATGAGATGTCGTAATGATGGAGTTCCATGGCGATGGTAAATCACGTCGGGGTCACCAGTGTTCCGTCGGACGTTGTATGGGAGGTTGTGGTAGTGGAGGCGATGGTAAATAACGACTGCGTCTCTTTATATGGTGTTGTATATTCACAGTGACTACTTTGTGACTTACTTATTATCTAAACCTTACAAGACTATTTATACAATAATAACTACGTAGATGTTGGAGGGATGATGCCGTGTCATATCTTTATCGGATCGACACGCGTTTAGGAATGCGCTTACTCTTTAACCAATACGTGAGGATAATAAATTATGTGGCGACGCAGGCCGCCAGCACTAGGCTACAGCACTTATTACTTAATGCCATTATGCTATCGGACATTATGACAAGGAAAACCTTTGTGTCAATAACCCCGTCACCAGAAAGCACCGGGAAAAGCCTCGGTCACTACTACGGGCGTCTTGCGGCGACGGCGCAGCGAGTGGATTTCTAGCGGATAGATAGCAAGACGCCCGCGGTCGTGGTCGTGGCTGGGGTTTGGGTTAACCCAAAGGGTTAATCAGAAACTAAAGAATGACGACTGCAAAAGCAGTGCTCTGCCACAGTTCACGGAACACCAAGGGCCCCTACGAAAGACCAAGGACCCCCACGGAACACTAAGGACCCCCACGGAACACCAAGTACCCCCACGGAACACCAAGTACCGCCACGGAACACCAATGACCTCTACGGAACAGAAAAGACCCCCACGGAACACCAAGGACCCCCACGGAACGTCGCACTGCTACATCCGTTTCCTTTACTGGCGCTTTAACCCGATGCGGATAGAGAGGGAAAAGTAAGAACCATCTAGCATCTGGTGATGATGATTCATAGTAGGACCTCATCGTGATATGAATCTGACCTTCAATCTCGGCAGCAGCCTTCATCCTGCCGAGGGTGCCGTTGGTTCCCCGCCGCAGGAGCTCCTCCGCCTTGGCGGGCGAATATACGTTGACGCCCTTGCCGGCAGCGTCCTCGCTGCGTAGCTTCGACAGGTTGTTGAAGGACGAGCGGTTCTGGTCGCCGTATATCACCTCCACACCTGGAATGGGAAGAGCTGTATGGTCTTCGATCATCTAAGATTTAGATGTTTGATGGTGTGTGACTATGTGTCTCGATTCTAAACCCTAGATGCACAATACCATATAAAATACGTTCGAAAAATTGGTTCCAATTACATTCTATACAATTTTGTTTTCGAATAATCACAACTAATTTTGATACTCTGCCCTATCGTCACCACAATAGGTATTAATTTTGGACGGCAATGTCGAATGGCAACCTGACAACAATCCAATGCTCCCTCTTGGTTGGAGCATTAGTTCAAGGTGACATAGAGCGTTACTATGGTATCTTGTGTTTAGATAATCTAAGTGTATGCACTGACAGTTTTCATACGTTTTGTTAACGACACTGAGCCTGTTATGGTGGATCCTGATGGATTACCAGCGAAGAGTAAATACTCTCAAAACCTTCAAGAATTTTTGAATGCTTGCCCGCATATATTGCTCCGGATTCGTTCTAAATGCGGGGTTTTAGTAACTCAGCCCCCAAGCGGTCGCATGAGACCGCACTGAAACAAACGCCGTATGGTACGCCCTACGGCATCAACAATAATGCTAAAGATTCAACACTTTAAGTGCTGTGCTGGTAGCGGCTCGCTAAAAGAATACATCTAACAGCATAGAACGTAGATCGGCTCACCGCCTATCCATGCTGAGCACATGTGCAGTTGTCATTCGGTGAACGTGAACTTTGGCAGTGGATTGCTTTTGCGGTCCACATTGCCTATTAGTCTGTCTTCCCCTTTGTGGAAAGTAGACGTGAATCTATATAATGTAATACAATCTTAGATTAAAACAAAAACGGTAGATACGGCATGCTCCTACTTGTAGTCATTCACAATATAGTCCTACTCAACTACTTAAGCAAACACTCACACACGCACACCTATAAAGTGTAAATCGAGCGAGCGAGACAAAGCGGTAAGTTACAACGTCAGCGCGAGGGAGTCAGCGAGTAGCGCGTTGACGACTCGGTTGCTTCGCAACAGACGAGTACGTACGACCGATTCCGACGGTGCGGAGTAGCGTCTTTCTCTTTTTCACACAGTAGAATATCCGCAATAGTGCGTTGTAGCCTGTTCGCTCGGCAAATTGTGACTGAAGTGAAATTGTGCCTTTAGGCCTAATTTTGGCGGCTCACTCACGAGACGCTAATGCCGTATCTTCCCTTTTTGTTTTAATCTAAGAATACAATACTGTAAAAAAGATAAGGTTACCTTCCTCGTCATACTCTTTGGCCGTCTGCGAGACCTTCATGTAGCTCCTCATCTCCGACAAGAAGTCGATCACCGAGTCGTAGTCGTCGGGCACGCCCTTCGCCGGCCAGAAGTACCAGAGGTGGGTGACCTCCCTCCAGGTCCTGGTCGCCATATTGACGAGCTGGACACTCGAGATGGCGTACTTGTCCCGCTGTTCGCGCTTCTTTAGGATGATCTGGTACTCGCCGAATATACGCTTGTTGTCGGACACCTCTGAAGGCGGAAGGTACTCGTAGCATTTCTCCTGAACATTGTAACAGTATTTTATTAGCCAATTTTTATGAAGCAGCGGAGAAATGGATACCTATGTATAATTTTGACTCTAAAATGTTACATTTACAAGACCTTACTGAAAGCCGGGAGAAAGTGCCAGGTATAGCCAACTATTGGATAGACGAACTGATATACGAAACTATGTTTAAAGTTCTGCTACTTATAGTAGATTAAAATGTAGGTAGTATTTCTTACGCTATCGTCATGTTTTACGTTGTCGTAAGATTGTAGTTAAGTTAAGGGAGAAGCTTATGATCCTAACCTCGTGCTTATGATGCCACTCGATAGCACTCTCCTACTATATTGGGCCAGAGTAATGGGTTACGAGGAAGCCCCAGCACAGCAATGGGACGTGTGCTTGCTCATGATCCTTACGACGTCTACATGTACACCGTGAGCATGACGACAAGCCTGGAATTCTGCTTCCACACCATGCGCCGGGAGTCCACGTCCACCACCTGATACGTTGTCCTTACGATGGCATGGCAGACGATAGCACTCCCTTACCTTACCGGTCTGTTAGGACCGATTCCTATATCGTACTGATTATTGAACAAACATCAAAATCACCTTTTCCCAAAATGACTGATTTTCTAAATGTCTTTGTTTTAAGAATGTCGGTAAATAAAATTGGCAAATTCATGTACAGTCATGAACACTTTATTTTAAAATCTCATAACAAAATAACAAAAATTTTATTCTCTATGAAACAAAACAACATTATTGTTAAAAAACGTCAATAGTAAATTAGTGCATCCTCTTTTTTATAGTTGCAATATTTTGTAGAAACTTAATTTCTGTTATATCTCCGCATTGTAACTCATAGAAACTATTTTTGTAGCAGTTGTCGAATAAAATGTCACGCCTGTGCATGACATTTTTATTAATAACACCGCTAAGGAAAACAGCTTTGTTGTTTTGCTTAAATATTGTTTTTTATTTAATATCACGAATGTGCCTTTTCTGTCAAACAATAAAAGTTTCCGGCGTTCTTAAACTAAGGCATTTAGAAAATCAGTCATTATGGGAAAAGGTGATTTTGATTTTTGTTCATAATGAGATCAGTAAACTCAAACTCAAAATAGATTTATTCAATAAACTCAATTAATAAGTACTTTGTATCGTCCAAATTTTGACTCCGGTCCGGGATATGTTGGGCCAATTGTCAGAATGTCCAGTGTGTCAAAATGATTTTAACCTACCACCTATTCAGGATGTCATTTTTAACTGTGGCAAAGAACGGGAGCAAGAAACCACAGCGCACAGAAGCAACGACATTTACAAAAAAAAGATATCAGGTCATAAAATACAAAATAATAATTTGAATGTAAAATATACGGTACTATAAATTAATTAAAGACAACTGTGAATATCACTGTTTTTTGAAAACATTTCAATATTTTTATGAACATACATGAGATTTTTATATGATGTTTTTATTGTGATGCAACAGTCATTATACTTATATCCTTAAATCTCTCTCTGAGAGAGTCACCAGCCTTTAGGTTATAGATTCCTCGAATAGCCCTCTTCTGCAGCACAAAGATAATTTGAATGTTGGCAGCATTTCCCCACAGTAAAATGCCGTACGACATTACACTATGAAAGTAACTGAAATAAACTAATCTAGCTGTATCAACGTCAGTTAATTGACTGACAATTACTACATTATTACAATATAAGAATCAGTCCTAACAGACCGAAAGCTCCCTTACTCGTATTAGGCCATGTAGGTTGTGAGAAAGCCCAAAGCCGAACCCGAACGTTTAATGTCGGATGATGATGACCATCCTTACCACGCCGTTCTCCATGTACTCCGTGAGCATGACGACGAGCCTGGAGTTCTGCTCCCACACCATGCGCCAGAAGTCCACCACCGTGTTGGGCAGCGGCGCCTGGCACGCGATGTAGTAGTTACGGATGTTGCCGGGACCCTGGGAAGAAGGTTACGTCAGCATTAATCACGAAATAAAAAAAGTATTTTGGTGGAGTCGTGGAATATTGCACAGAAGCTCCCGATGGGTTGATGTACCACTGCGACAGGACCTCGGCAGGCCCTAAGATAACCTTGAAAAACATTTATTTGGCCGGCCAGTAGATGTTTCCAAAAATAAACTTGTCTTCAAAATAAGGTACCAACTTAATGGTACAGAACATTTTTGTGACGACGAGTTGTGTCTAAACAATGCGGCGATGGGCTCACCATCTATGCTGAGCAAAGTGCAGTTGTTGTATTTAGTGAAACGTAGCCTAGGCAGTGCACTGCTTTTGCGGTTCTCATTGCCTAGTCTTTGACTTGCCCTTTGGGGATATTTTTTTATAATAATTTCGGCAAATGACCACTCCACTTGATGTTAAATGGAAATGGAGTCCAAACGCGAAAGCAACTAGTGCAGCGTTAAAAAGACAAAACATCAATCGCCCTCACCCTACCGGCATACAATTTGCCACTTCATGCCTCGTTTGAAGGAGCAAATAGTCTTGATCGTGTGTGTACGATCGAAGAACTTCTGGCGATATTCGATTGCACACAATCTACGGGCACACTACCATTACGTATAGTGCGCTGCGGTTGGAATCGAGCGCAAGCAATATCGATGGTCGACCAGAAAGTTCCTTGAATGTATGTATGATGTAGGACTCACAGTGACGTAGTTAGCATTGATGTACTCCGTGGCGGGGTCGTTCCCGATCCTCTTGAGCGGCACCCTCGTCTCCGGCAGCGGCAGCACGTTCGAGTAGCGGTTCTTGTCCTCGCAGCCGGGCGGCACCTCCTCGGGACGGACCGAGACTGAGGGTATCTCCGCGAACTCAGCGGTGATTGACTCTATGTCCATCGCGAAGTTGGCTAGCGCGGCGTACTGCATTGGGTGTGACGTCACCTGGGGATGAGTTAACTATGAAAATAGGACAATGGGAAATCCTATATAGCAACTGGATGACGACCACTCTTTTTTTCATTGCTACTTAGGTAAATTCATTACTGAATACCTCCGCGCCTGGGGTATCACAGATATGGTTATGTGGGGTTCTCCCCGTAGCTCCCGCCTCCCAGACCAGGTCCGAAGGTGTCGACCTCGGGAGAAGGGGGATCTACAATGATAGCCACTCTAATACACAAGCAGCATTGTTTTGCACTGTCATGTTTCGCGCTGACGCTGTCCAGGCTGCACGCGTCCCATATCTATGTAAGTAGTCACCTCGTCGTCGTAGGCCGGGTTGCCGTAGCTCCGCTTGCTGGCCCGCAGCCGGTGGTTGCCCTTGCGGTGGCCCACGCTGACGCTGTCCAGGCTGCACGCGTCCCATATCTATGTAAGTAGTCACCTCGTCGTCGTAGGCCGGGTTGCCGTAGCTCCGCTTGCTGGCCCGCAGCCGGTGGTTGCCCTTGCGGTGGCCCACGCTGACGCTGTCCAGGCTGCACGCGTCCCATATCTATGTAAGTAGTCACCTCGTCGTCGTAGGCCGGGTTGCCGTAGCTCCGCTTGCTGGCCCGCAGCCGGTGGTTGCCCTTGCGGTGGCCCACGCTGACGCTGTCCAGGCTGCACGCGTCCCATATCTATGTAAGTAGTCACCTCGTCGTCGTAGGCCGGGTTGCCGTAGCTCCGCTTGCTGGCCCGCAGCCGGTGGTTGCCCTTGCGGTGGCCCACGCTGACGCTGTCCAGGCTGCACGCGTCCCATATCTATGTAAGTAGTCACCTCGTCGTCGTAGGCCGGGTTGCCGTAGCTCCGCTTGCTGGCCCGCAGCCGGTGGTTGCCCTTGCGGTGGCCCACGCTGACGCTGTCCAGGCTGCACGCGTCCCATATCTATGTAAGTAGTCACCTCGTCGTCGTAGGCCGGGTTGCCGTAGCTCCGCTTGCTGGCCCGCAGCCGGTGGTTGCCCTTGCGGTGGCCCACGCTGACGCTGTCCAGGCTGCACGCGTCCCATATCTATGTAAGTAGTCACCTCGTCGTCGTAGGCCGGGTTGCCGTAGCTCCGCTTGCTGGCCCGCAGCCGGTGGTTGCCCTTGCGGTGGCCCACGCTGACGCTGTCCAGGCTGCACGCGTCCCATATCTATGTAAGTAGTCACCTCGTCGTCGTAGGCCGGGTTGCCGTAGCTCCGCTTGCTGGCCCGCAGCCGGTGGTTGCCCTTGCGGTGGCCCACGCTGACGCTGTCCAGGCTGCACGCGTCCCATATCTATGTAAGTAGTCACCTCGTCGTCGTAGGCCGGGTTGCCGTAGCTCCGCTTGCTGGCCCGCAGCCGGTGGTTGCCCTTGCGGTGGCCCACGCTGACGCTGTCTAGGCTGCACGCGTCCCATATCTATGTAAGTAGTCACCTCGTCGTCGTAGGCCGGGTTGCCGTAGCTCCGCTTGCTGGCCCGCAGCCGGTGGTTGCCCTTGCGGTGGCCCACGCTGACGCTGTCCAGGCTGCACGCGTCCCATATCTATGTAAGTAGTCACCTCGTCGTCGTAGGCCGGGTTGCCGTAGCTCCGCTTGCTGGCCCGCAGCCGGTGGTTGCCCTTGCGGTGGCCCACGCTGACGCTGTCCAGGCTGCACGCGTCCCATATCTATGTAAGTAGTCACCTCGTCGTCGTAGGCCGGGTTGCCGTAGCTCCGCTTGCTGGCCCGCAGCCGGTGGTTGCCCTTGCGGTGGCCCACGCTGACGCTGTCCAGGCTGCACGCGTCCCATATCTATGTAAGTAGTCACCTCGTCGTCGTAGGCCGGGTTGCCGTAGCTCCGCTTGCTGGCCCGCAGCCGGTGGTTGCCCTTGCGGTGGCCCACGCTGACGCTGTCCAGGCTGCACGCGTCCCATATCTATGTAAGTAGTCACCTCGTCGTCGTAGGCCGGGTTGCCGTAGCTCCGCTTGCTGGCCCGCAGCCGGTGGTTGCCCTTGCGGTGGCCCACGCTGACGCTGTCCAGGCTGTATGCGTCCAGCGACACAGGCGTACACCGCTGCGCGTACACGCCCCGCCTGCCGCGTCGGCGGACAACCAGCTGCCAAAAGGGCTTTTACATTAGGGCTGTAACTCTGCAGCCGCATTACATTAATTAGTACCTAAATAGAATTGTAAATTATAACCTCTTTTATGCTGTGCCTCTACAAGACCCATGTTTTGGTTTAATGCATGTATTACTTAGTGACGACCCATGCCCCCATTTCGCGGCCCGCTCGCTGGCGGCTCACCGGGCCGTGGCCCAGCGGTCTTACCCGGGAGGTTAGCCGCGCCGAGGCTGCGTTAGGCAACAGGTCCAGTTTGACAGGAGAGTGAAAAAAATTATAAAAATACAAAAAAAACCACAAAAAAAGGAAAAAATAAACGTTCCTGTCAACCACCATCTAGACCAGACCCACCAAGAGGGTCTAGAAGATGCCCGGCCATGAGGCCATGACATGAGGCCAACAACGGCTTCACGTGCCTTCTGAAGCGCGTAACGCCTTGGCGTTATCAATAGCAAATTGGTAGACAAGTTACAGGTACTTGGCCAATGCTTAGGGACTACCTCAGATTAATAAATAACTAGAGCATAGAAGGAGTGCTATGACATTTGAGTGGGCACTCCGTCTGTTTGTTTTGTCAACTTATTTTGTCTCTTTTCTTCTTCGATCAACAATTCCAACGTTGATCGAAGCTTTTCATCTATCCATAAAAAATTTAGCCCACAGGCAACGCAAACAAAATTGTAACTCAACACTTCAATTTACTAATAAAAACATTCTGGGTAAAAATAACAACACGAAAAATAAAATACAGACAACTTTACTTGATTTCTTTCGAAGAGCCCCGTTTCGAAAACACTTACCAAGATGTTCCAATTCGCTGCCTCCCATACCCGCTTCCCATATAGACATAGGTGGCAATGACAAAATTACTCCTCCCCCTACAGCACATACAAGTCAGGAATTGTTTTTTCGAGAATGATTATAATGACACTTTAGTTTTAATGCATCAAAATATCGCAGGAGTACCTACTCAGTAAAAGAGACATGTTACAAATCGCTCTGGAAGAATTGTGCAAGATTGGCCAACATATAGAAGTTATTTGCTTGAGCGAGACTTTTATTAGATCGGGAGATGAAAGGAACCTTTATTTTAATGACTTTTGCCTCGCCGATTTTTACTCTAGACCTAAACAGCGACGTGGTGGTGTATGCATTCTATGTAAAGATTACTTCACTTTTAAAAGGTTCCAATTCTTAAAGAACTATCACTTGAGTTTTCGTTTGAATGCTGTGGCATCGAAATCCCTGAAATAAAATGCATATTTATTTGCATTTATCGTACTCCTAACTCAAATCCTCAAATATTTCTCCACCGCTTTGAGGTTCTACTTTCTAAACTGAGATATAAAAGGAATACAAAAGTTATAATTGCCGGTGATTTTAACATAAATATCTTAAAACAAAGTAATATTCAAGCAGAGTACATAAGAATAAATGAAAACTATGGAACTCTGATACATATTAAACAACCGACACAAGCGGACTCTTGTCTGGACCAGATAGTCAGCAATGTACCAGCTGCAATTGGGAGGACACATCCACTAGGACTGTCAGATCATGATACTTGCCAAACTACAAAAACGAAAAAAAGCGCGGTATATTTACAAAAGAGACTATAACAAGGAAGATATGGTAAAATTCGCTGAAAGTGTATCTAGCCTGTGTTGGTCAGAGGTGTATGAAACTGCTGACCTAAACACTTCGTTTAATTTGTTTCATGAAACTATGACTTTATTTTTAAAATTATGCTTCCCGCTTTGTAAAATTAAGATTAAGAATAAATCTAGAGTATCAAATTGGATTACAGATAGTATAAGAAGATCTTGCGTAACAAAACGAAAGTTACGCTTTACATATTACAAAAAAAAAGTATATCCAGTAAACTTAAGTATCTAAAGTACTCTTCAATTTTAAAGAAATGTATCAATAAGTCAAGAAAACTAATGAATGAGGCGCAACTACGTAAAAGCAAAAATGTCTGCAAAACGACATGGAATCTCATTAAATCTTATGAAAAATCTGAATTCTCTACTAATTATATAAACAAAATCACATTTAATAATACAACTATCACAAATCCTAATGACATTTGTAATAAATTTAATAGATTCTTTAGTGACATCACAAATCAATTACCTGATACAAATTTGACCTTAAACCTTGGACTCGTGTATTTTTCTGTATCCAAAACACAAGATGAAATTTTTAAAATAATAAGATCTCTAAATAATACTGTATCTGTCGGCTACGATGATTTTCCTACAAGCATCTTAAAGTATTGTGCTCTTATTCTTTCTGACGTATTAAGTTATCTGGTAAACCTATCGATGACCGACGGCACATTTCCTGAAGCCCTAAAGTTGTCCATAATAAAACCAATACATAAAAAGGTGATACAGACTTAATGAACAATTACAGACCTATCGCAATTATACCTGTACTTGCTAAGGTTTTTGAAAAGGCTATGTATACTAGGATGTATACGTTCTTGGAAAAATATAATGTTCTGGCAAAGGAGCAGAATGGTTTTCGAAGGAACAAATCGACTTCGTTAGCAGCTTTTAACCTAATAAAAAATGTGACCGAGAACATTGATAGAAATATAGACACCACAGCAGTATTCTTTGACATGAGCAAAGCTTTCGACTTTGTTTCTCATGATATTCTCTTAACCAAATGCGAGAAATGTGGTCTAAGAGGTAATGCGTTGAAGTGGTTGGAAAGCTACCTACGAAATCGCTTACAATATGTCGAAGTAAAAAATGTTAACGAACATAAAGAAGAAACGACTTCAAAATCTGAAGTTTTTAAAAATAGTGTCGGTGTCCCGCAAATATTAGGGCCGTTATTATTTATTATTTACATAAATGATCTACCTTGCGTGACTACTCATCAATGTAACTTGTTTGCAGACGATATATCTGTAGTAATACCAAAAAACCCCAAGACAAACTTTAATAGCGATATAAACAATACCATCAGTAAAATATTAAAAATTGGCTCACAGCGAATAGGTTACACATAAATATCCCTAAAACTAAGTACATGCAATTCTACAATAGAAAACCTAAATGTAATGATTTGACCGTCCTTATTAATAATGAACCCATTATGAGATCAGACGAAATCATTTTCTTGGGCATAACAATAGATAGTCAATGTTCATGGAAACCACATATCAAAAAATTGTGTACCAAAATAAACAGATTTGTTTTATGCACTGTGGCGATTAACGACACACATAAATCAAAAAGCTGCCTTGGTGGCCTATCACGGCTACGTAGCTTCCAATCTCAAATACGGTATACTACTTTGGGGAAACTCAACGGACATAAATAGAGTTTTCATATCCCAAAAACAATGTATACGTGCCTTTTGTGACGTACCACCTATGACATCATGTAAGCAATTATTCCCAAAACTGAACTTACTTACTCTCCCTTCGCTATATATATTAGAATGTTGCGTTTTTGTAAAAAAAAAACACCAATATTTATTTACTGGAAAAGATGTAGACTCTTGCAGAAGTAGAAGGTATCGTGGAAAGTTATTGTTACCCAAAATGCAAACCCTGTTGTTTAAGAGCAATTGTTTTCCTAGCTGTATAAAAATGTATAATAGGTTGCCACACTCTTTAACTGAGCTTGATGTGCCTATTTTTAGAAATAAACTATTAAATTGGTTAAAAATAAAATGTTTTTATTCAGTCAATGATTTTTTAAATTGTAAAGTTGACATTTAATAAGTAATTAATAAAATATTTGAAATAACAATGTAATTTAATGTATGTACCTAAATCAAATTATGTAAATTTCGTATGAGAAGTTAATATTTTATTATTTACAATGTTGTCTACCTATAAAAAATATATGCATGTGCTATTAAAATTAATTAAGTAACTTAAGATTCACACGCCCTGCGCTGGCAAGATAGACGAACTATTCCCATCATACTCCATCTATAAATCTCTATTTTATGTGAATAAATTATATTTCATTTCATATTTCATTTCATTTCATTTTCTTTCAATGTTTATGGCCCATTTGAAAAATTAGGACAACTATACGAGTCTCATTTGGACTACTTCTATGCTTTAGTTATTATTCTATACATTCGATAACTAATAAAAAAAATCAATTGCCAGGAAATCCAGGAATTTATGTTCACGCATCACTTAAGAACGGCTTCACCTATTTGGCTTATTCTTTTTTTTTCCTAATGTTTTAACGGTTAAACAGTTATTTAAATATTGAACACAGTCATCCATCAAACAACACAACGCGCTTCCATACTAACTACTAACAAAAGACAAAAAGATATTGTTTGCCCTCAAAACGCAGGAACAATACATGCCTTCTCTTCTAGATTTTACGTGTTTTTAGGTTCACTTCTTTACAATTAGGCTAAACGCCAAATTGGGCATAAAATTATTGCTATTGTAGAACTAAAAATATACTCAAAGAAGCACTTCTTAATATGTCCAACGAAATTGTGAAATTTTACGTATTTTTAAGTCACTTGTACCATGCGCTGAATTAGTTAAATACATTAAAAGAACTTATGTAAGTTAGCCTGATCATTGCACAAGGTCGTGGCCTTGTTGAAATTTGAAACAAATTCTTTAAACAATAACAAACAATACATAAATCTAATGACTCCTAAAAATATATTTCTTTGACAACTTTCTTAATATTACGCATGAAACAATAATTCTTACATGAAAATATTTGTACTGATATACCGCAGGGCGCCCCCTTCTTTAAAAAGTAATTTTTAATTTATAACACAAGTGCGTGATGGTTTTGCACATTTCGCAGAATAAAAACATTACTCTGATTAATCTACTAGGTCTGAAACTTCAAAGCAGAATTGTTCTAATTATAAATATCAATATGATTGATTTTGCTTTGAAGTTCGTTATGAGACTTATTTTTTTCGTTTGCGATCGCGCGGCACCCTCTTAAATTAAGGGTTGTTCTTAATGTACTTACCTATACCTACCTAGTACTTAAGTCTTGAATTAATATTGTTAAATTTATAAAGTATATACTTACTTAGCTTTAGTTTATAAATTAATTTGGTTTTGTTACCTATTAATTTAGCCAATAAGTGTGTGTAAGTGTAAGTGTAGTAAATTGTGTTTTGCAAACCGGTCAAGGATCATTCGACCGCCGGCGGTCACGAAACAATAGAATTTCAATTGTGGCTGGTTTTACGATCCTCAAGGGGTTAAGATTTAAATAAGCACTTTTCTTTTTGCCTGGAAAACAGGAAAACCCTAGTTCAGGCAGTTGTGTATTTCGTCTTTACTCAGTTTGTTTAGAATTCTTGTAATAATATTGTAAAATAAGTTATTCAACAAAGATTTTATTTTTTATTACTTATTTTTGATGTATTTTTAACTGTATAATTTTCAGGACAAGGTTCAAAACGTTTAGTAATTTGTAATGGTATTCTCGTGGGGGTATATTCACGCGGTCGGGCCGGTAGTAATTAAATAATAAAGAATTTAAAAAAATATTACAGCTTGTGGTACCTTCCCACTGCTGGGCATAGGCTTCCATCATTGAAATCAAGTCATCGCTACATGGATGGGTGTTAGCTTAGTCACCACGGTTGCCAAATGCGGGGTGGTGATCAGTGATCACAAAACCCGAAAAACAGATTTTACCTGACCGTGGAATTGAACCCGGGACCTCCGGATATCGAGCCAAGCGCGTGACCACTCGGCCACCGAGGCGTATAAAGAATAACTGAATTGCTAAATACTAATGTGACCCCTTTTTCTCAATATAAAAATTTTACAGGAAACAGAAAAAACTGAATATTTTTGATAGCCTGTATTTAACTTTTGATTTTAATATAATTATGTAATTGAATGCTTAAAGCACAGACGAGTGCCCTATTAGTACAAAACGATGTAAATATGTGTTGCCAAGCGATAGAGACGAAAAAAGTATTTCGGGTAAAAATGTGACAAGTGCCCTTTTAGTATATTTAGGCATTCAAATATAATTACTTAAATATTGACTCAAAAGGTTACAGCTAATTTAAAGTTCGCTAAGTGACTTGTCGTTGACATAGGTTAATCCCATACATTTTATTCTACAAGTGTATGCCACTTGTCCAGGCCCTCCAAAAGGACAATAAAAAAACTAAATAGTTGACAAGCCATATGTTGATAATAGGTACCCTAGTCGATCGAATGCGACCTCATGCGCAATTCGAATTAATGTTTAATATACCTACAGTTTCTTGTTATTAATGGAGCTAAGTACTTCTTTTTTCAATCTCATTTCTTTTGATTTTGTTAATAAGAAAAAATCCAGAAGTACCCCAAGTAAAGCATTTAAAAGTTCAGAGGAAAGCTAAAAATCTTTTGACATATGTACTTAAGTAATTTGTTTCCTCATGAAGTAACTGCGAAAGTATGCTCACGAAAACTGAGTACCGAGATACCTACCTACCTATTTGTAGTGTAACTCAACATGCATGACAACATTTCGCATGACAACAACGACATAATTATATATTATGATTTGTTAATGATAATTTATTTATGATTCGGTAACGACATAATACTTTTTTGTTTTTGTAAATGTCGTTACTTTTTATAAAGCTGTGCTGTTTCTAGCGCCTATTCTTCTCCACAGCTAAAAAAAATGACGTCCTGAAAAGGTTAAAACAGATGTTTTTGAGGATTCAACGGGCTTAAAGTTAATTAGATAAAAAAAACTTTTAACTATTTTAAGAAATGTCAACTAACCAACCAACTCCCAACCACACGGAAACAAATCGCATTCCAACCAGTCAGCGGTTGAGTTCCCTAGCCGTGCAATGGGTAGCTTATCAGCAGGATGCCGGCCTATTCGTCGCCTCATCACTTCTGCCATCACAGGGCTCGCATTCATAACGCGGCCATAAGCATAACGAGTACTTTAAAGGCTTTGTTAACGTTAAGGTATTATAACGAGAGATGACAGCGTGAAGCCAGTTTTTGCGCACTGTGTTCAGGGCACATGATGGGCTGCAAACGGCTGACAACGAAACCTCAAGCTCCGAGCGTTGCTTGTCATCTAGCTGAGCACAGTCTTTGTATAGAATTACTGTTCTAGTTATAATACGTCAATGTTTATTACCGTATGTGACGCAACGGCTGAGCTTTATCGCTGTCACAGGAGAAGTGGCCGTCCGTCCGACGGTGTAAGCGAAGATCTGAATGTTGAATTGCTTAACGGATTCTAGTAATCGACGAGTTATATTCGTTTAGGAATAGTGATTAAAATATAAGAGTAAGTACATTATCAAATGCAAGATTGCCTACTCTGTTACAGAAGAAAAATTGTTATTTATAACAGTCGACGTTGTTAAAATACATACCTACGCATTTAAGATATAATGCATACCTAGGTACCAAAAACAATACATTTCTTATTATATACATTTTTTTTTAATTACTGCTCTATGACTTTTGTAAAAGCACGTTCATAAGAAAACATCTACGTTATATTTTAATTCATCATAATTATATAATTATCTTCTTGGACAATAGATAATAATCTAAATAAATTAAATAACCACGAATGTTTGTTTGCATCACTTATACTAATTATTTTTTGTTGCGTTTTTAATTCCCAGGACAAGGTTTCTATGAAAGTTTTTTGGGAAATCGTCACGAAGTACAGTGTGTTCACACGGACGAAGTAGCGGGCAAACAGCTAGTGCATAATTAAACAACGCAATTTATCTGAGTAACTGGCTATCTAATCTATAGCTATCGAAATACAACAATGCTACAAACTTAGAAAAAATGGTGGTAGTTAGCTGCTGCTAGGCGGACTTAAAACGAAGACTTTTCACCAACCAACTCCGCTGGAAATCAAACCTCCATCTTAAACCGCTAACTATAATCTATACTAGATCCAAATTCGATGAAGAATGTTTATAACTTAGATCAAAACAACATTTTTGTGTGAAATCTAGGTTTATAAACAAATACACAATTTTTTGTGCATACATCAATGTCACTCGATTTTTTACTGTTTCTTGAGAGAAAGACACTATTGTTAGTGATATTCTCGTTTGTCTCTCTCTAAAACATTCTTTTTCTTCTTCAATAATTTGTTTATAAACATTCCTTCTTAATCGAATTTAAGTCTAGTATAATTTATTACTAGACCGCTGAGTTGTTTGAAACTTAAACAACTTAGAGCATTTGACACTTAATAATAAATTAAGCTTACGGACCTCAAGTGCTTGTCGAGTGTCATTTTGTCGTGGCACGTCGTATTGGCACTTGGCACTTAACTCTGCGAGAGATGATGGGAAAAGTGCGATTGCGGGTCGCGCGAAACACTTGGGAGCTTAGCTCATGAGGTGCCCTACTCGGTGCGTGTGTCCAATGTCAAACGACAATTAAACAAGTGTTTCACGATGCGTTTCTTAACTGTATTGTATAGTATGTAGAACGGCCAGGTGGTCGAGTGGTCAGCGACTCTGACTGCGAAACCGGTCCCGGGTTCGAATCCCGGTAGGGATAAATGTTTGTGTGATGAGCACGACCGTATGTGACCGAGTTATGGATGTTTATTAGTATTTATGTATGTTTATCCGTTATTCAGTCACCATAATTCAGGCTATGCCTGTTTGAGGCTGAATAATTGGTGTAATAGTTGTGAAATTTATTTATTCATTATATTCTGTTACCTGACCTCTGAACCTATAGAATAAGCAAACGCGAAAATAGTTGATAAATATTTGTTTTTATAGTAAGTAAAGGATTTCAGACTCAAGCATGTTAGTTTATATTGACAGGATGGATATGGATGGATATCACTAATGGTTTAACCTTGTAAACCTATTCTCTGCAAATAAACGATTTCATTACGTTTCTTTTCATTTGCCCCACTCACCAACAATTATTGTTTTAAACGAGCCAAAAAAAAGTAAAACAGGGGCCCAAGTCTGCTAATTTACGAATGGCATAATTGAATCGCAATTGGATCGCATTGTAATTGTTTGACACATTTGGTATTCTTAAATGAGTAAGAGAATACCAAATGTGTCAAACAATTACAATGCGAATACCATAGGTATTCTGCTAAATAATTTTCAACGCTGTTCGACACTAGCTCCTCACGGCCTGTAAGCGGCGTGATAGGGAATCACTACTTTGACAATATTGTAGGTATAAAATCGATATTTTGTAAGTAAATCAGCCTCAACTTTGACCACAGCCGTGACTGCAGAGAAGGATGTGACAGCTGTAACATCTTGATCACAGCCATGCGCGCAGCGTCTATATTTGTGTCGCTTATAGAATCGCATAGAGTTTGGCTATCAAAAGTAGTCCCTGGATATTTTAGCAAACTTTTTACATGGTAATGCTAAATGCAAATGTCAACATCAATTTCCCAAGTTGTCAGTTGCTCGTCAGTAGTTTGACGTGATCCTGTTTTATCGATTTACGGGTGTAAAAATGAATAAAACTATTAAAGGCAGAATGCAGATGATGTTGTTTTGAATGATTTCAATGTTTCAAGAAAAACAACAGGAGAAAGACCAAATTCAATCAAAAACAAGATTGTTTACGTGTGGTGCTTGATTTATTAGGTAGTATGACGCAATTCTTTTGATACTTGGTTTTTATTAAAATTTTGAATAAGTATAGTAAATTAAAAAAAAATTATGGAATATTGTTTTTTGTTTTTAACTATTCTTACTTAATTCCTAACATATAAGATAACAGGCGTTAGAATCATTTTAATATTAGTAAATGATAATAATTTAAAAAAGTAGTAGGTACCTATTAATCTCATTTTGGCACCTGTGATCTGACTGATTATAGTATACCTACCGGCGATTCGCCCCAGCTTCGCCCTGACACAATTTTTAATCATCCCGTCATAATTTTTTCAATACAACCTTTGTCTTTACAAATTACGAACACAGCAAAACGAACATTATTAATGCAGTAATTATTGAATTATTAAATATTGCGTCTTAACCTATACGAGTCGAAACTTTTTAAAAATGGTATTTTATGAATTTTGATTTCATATGTAAAATAATACTATCAACTTCGTTTATTCAGTGTATAGCCAGTATTACCAGCAGCAGATTTTTTGAAATTGCCGCCGTTTCTCAGGGACAGCTTTCATTAGCCAGACTGCCAGACTCTAGCTGCACACATCTGCACTGAAACAAATGGTATATGTCCTTACGCACACACTTTCACTTGCAGTGCCAATGGAGAGACATGCCTTGTTATCGTGATTAATATCTTTTTTTTAAATTACCACATAAACATTCTAAAATTACTAGTTTTGCACATCATTCACTGTATGGTAGTGTACTGTAGTAAACAAAGTACTCTGGTAGTACACAATGGGCTACGGAAAGACTAAATTTTCCCGCCAACCATGAAACGGCGTACAACGGACACCCGCACCAAAAGGTCCGTCATCGGGCGAGCTTTGTTTATAATTTCCGTTGTAAAAACATCCTCTGCCGATACTAGCGACACCTACACTACGCTAAGCATAATGGTGGAGCGGCAGGACGGACGAAAGTACTATTGCAAAACTGTATAACTTCAGAACAGCTTTAGCACCTATTGGACTAATAATCTATTTTTGCTATTTTTGTTGTGAAACTTCAAGGGCTGGTCAAGTCAAGAGTTATAAACGTGACAAAAATGACAAAAAAGGAATTCGTGTTTTTTGTAGGTACTTATCGCCCAGCTGACGGGGGCAACGGCCGGCCGGCCGGCCAACTGTTGACCCGTCAACGTAGGTACTTATCGCCCAGCTGACGGGTCAACAGACGGCCGTATGCTTGAAAATAAATTACTCAAATACTTACTCAAAAACTATCCAATTATTTCATTAAAAATGAAAAAAAACACGAATTCCGTTTTTGTCATTTTAGTAATGTTTAAAACGCTTGACCTGACCAGCCCTTGAAGTTTCTTGCGATTTCTAGCAGTCACCTTATATATGAAACGTTTTTATTTGGAAATTTGTCACAGTATACAGGGTGTTACACGGTGTACACGGGTAAAAGTCCCGGGCGGGCAGGTAGTTTAGATTAAAAGAAAACCAGTAAGTAGCTTGAGCGTTAGTTACTTCTAGATCTGGATTCTGCCCATATTCTGACTGGACCACTACTTTCAACCGATTCTGTGGTCTAGGTCCAAAGAACCGAGTTCGATTCCCAGTGGGGGGTAGATGTTTATGCTTGGTTTGGTTGGTGGCAAGGTTTATTTTAAGTCCGCCTTGCTAGCTACCACCATCTTATCTAAATATGTTAATTTTCACTAGCACTGTTGTGTTCGGACAGTTTAGCCAGTTCCCCTGAGGTTGAAATAGAATCCGGGTTAAGTTCGCATCGGCCTTGAAATCAGGCTTTATAATATAATCAGCAGAGAGAAGACCAAGTGCTAACCCGATGAAGAATTTAAATAAAGTCTAATCGAACCTGGGAACTCTGGGTCTAGGACTGGCGGCATAGCCACTAGACCACAGAAGCGGTTAAAAGGTTTTTATTTATTCAATTAAGTATACTAGTATACAGCGTGTTTCTTGTAAGGTGTCAAGCCGATGTGTGATGATAGGGAACTACCATACCTATCCATTGAACCCCCATGTATGTTCTACGATTTTTTGTAGTTTTCGAGACGAGACGGCTCTAAACAAAATATATCTTTTTTTTGGGACGACTTTTCTTCGATGTTTTTTTATTGTATTAAAAAATACAATACAATGCCTATTGATTGCACTTTTATGAGTAAAAAATCTTCTACCTAACTTTAACCTAAAGTACTAAAATTTTGATCCTAACTTTGAAAATTGGGTTAATCAGAACAGAATGGAATTTTCAACTTAAATAAAAAAAATTAAAAAAGAATTTCTATGGCTTTTGACTAGTTTTAAAAACTGCCCAACTAAATATGCTTTCATACTAATACAAAAAAAGATGTAC
Organism: Scoparia ambigualis; assembly: GCA_963921215.1. Lineage (NCBI taxonomy): Eukaryota > Metazoa > Arthropoda > Insecta > Lepidoptera > Crambidae > Scoparia > Scoparia ambigualis. Next base: position 3,263,488 of record OY992521.1, read on the forward strand.
TAAATGGGACTTTTTTTGCTGAAATCGGTCGTTGAACGTGGTAGATCGGAAATTGTGTAATTTTCATCTGTACTAATATTATAAAGAGGAAAGGTTTGATTGTTTGTTTGTATTGAATAGGTTTCAAAACTACTAGACCGATTTAAAAAAATGTTTTACCGTTGAGAAGCTACACTATCTTCGGGTGACATAGGCTACAATATATTTTCTTGCCTTAAAAACTTTTTGCCTGTCAACGTTAAGGCAATGCTTGTACAGACCTTAATGTTTCCTATTATCGACTATGGTGATGTGTGCTGCCTCGACCTGAATGCAGATCTACTCAACAAGCTCGACCGTCTCTTGAATAACTGCATTCGATTCGTCTTTAACCTTCGGAAATATGATCATGTGTCCGCATGCCGATCACAGCTTAAATGGTTGCCCATTCGGCTGCGTAGAAGTATGCGGGCCTTGACCACTCTTTTCTCTGTATTATGCTCTCCTAATTCTCCTTCTTATCTTTCTTCGCACTTTCAATATTTATGTTCAAGTCACGACAAAAATCTCCGTTCTTCTTTTAATCGCTTGCTCATCTGTCCCTCTCACCACTCTGACATAATTCACTCTTCCTTCTTTATTAAACCAATCCTTCTCTGGAATTCTCTCCCTCTGAATATCAGAATGTCCACCAGTCGGTATGCGTTTAAAACGAAGTTGCGCAGCTTTCTTACAGAACAAGATAATGCTCCACATTAGCAATCGTCTAATAATTATGTGATATTGATGTATTTATTTATTATATATGTAATAGTATGTATATGTTACTATGTATAGCGTATATGTATGTATGTGAATATACTCGTATTTTCATTTAATTTGTGCACCCTACCATTTTTTGGTCTCTGCACCACCCTATGGTTGACTGGAAGAGAATGCCTAAGGCATTAAGTCCGCCTCTGTACGTTAAGCGCATAAAGTGTTTTAAATTAAAAAAAATAAAATATTTTCAAAAAAATTAGGGATCCTTATTAAACTCTAATAAATTCCTTACATCGCGTGCGCCACGAAAACTATTGATGATAGAACAAGTGCGATGTAGGCGTCATCACGGCGGTGCCGCATTTTGAGTTTAAATGTAAAAAAATACCATTATTAATGAGATAGCCAAAATAAAACTTAAAATGCGACACCGCCGCAAAAATGTAAGAAAAACATTTTTGCGGCGGTGCCGAAAGTGATCGTTTGGTGGCCGGCATTTTGAACATATTAAATTTTTATCGCATTTTGAGTTTTATTTAGGCCCTCTCATTAATAATGGTAATTTTGAGGATAGCATTAGGTATGAAATGTATGTTATTACTGTCAACTGAGCTCTTCTTAAACGTAAAGGGATAATTAATCTCCTGATAGACAAGAATATGCAAAGATACTAAGAAATTATAAAATACTAGCAGACCGCCGACGACTTCGTTCGCGTGGACCCCGTGACGAATTTTCAAATTGACTCCCCTCGCGTACCCCAGTGACGACGGCACCTACATCGCATTTATTCTATCATCAATAGTTTTCGTAGCGCACGCGATTTATGGAATTTATTAGAGTTTTAGTGAGGATCCCTAATTTTTTTGAAAATATATTGTAGCCTATGTCACCCGGAGATAGTGTAGCTTTCCAACGGTGAAAGATTTTTTTAAATCGGTCTAGTAGTTTCAGAGGCTATTCAATACAAACAAACAATCAAACCTTTCCTCTTTTTAATATTAGTACAGATGAAAATTACACAATTTCCGATCTACCACGTTCAACGACCGATTTCAGCAAAAAAGTCCCATTTAGTACATCTTTTTTTGCATTAGTATGAAAGCATATTTAATTGGGCAGTTTTTAAGACTTGTCAGAAGCTAGAGAAAATCTTTTTTAATATTTTTAATTTAAGTTGAAAATTCCATTCTGTTCTGATTAACCCAATTTTTAAAGTTAGGATCTAAATTTTAGTACCTTAGGTTAAAGTTAGGAAGGAGATTTTTTTACTAATAAAAGTGCAATCAATAGGCATTGTATTAAAAAAAAATCGAAGAAAAGTCGACCCAAAAAAAAGATATAATTTTTTTAGAGCCGCCTCGTCGTTGAATCATAAAATAACGAAAAAAAATTATAACTCGAAAACTACAAAAAATCGTAGAACATACATGGGGGTCCAATAGATAGGTATGGTAGTTCCCTATCACCACACATCCGCTTGACACCTTACAAGAAACACGCTGTATAGTTAGGTAACTGTGGTAACGATCAATTAAAACATTCACCAAATATCTCTAAACTTGTTGACAAACGCTAACGAATAGGCATGAAGCGATTGCCACTTGTCTAGAGTCTGGGGGGCAGTACTTTCTATCGGCAAGCGCAAATTTGCCGCGTGCGCACCGCTCGCGTTCGCCCGGACTGCGCACGCGCACGACGCACAGCCATACGCGCCCGTGACGTACTCATATACACACGCTCTCCTTCCAAACCTTTAACCTCTCATAACAACTTATTTTAATTAAATTTAATAATTCCTTTTGTACAAAGGACCAAACAAAGTACTTATAACAAATATTTATACTTAGGTAACAATATCGTTTTTATTTTATTTTTTTATTAATTAATTTTTGGAAGAAAGGCGTCTCTTAGTTTTGTGACATTATCAAAACCTTTTAAATTCAAGACGGCGTTATTTGGTAAGTTTTATTTAATTAAGTACATATATTTAAATTTAAACAAGTTTTAACTGCGTAACCATGTTACATTATGTTTTGCCCGCGGTTCCACTCTCGTTAATTTTTGGAGTAAAAAGTTGCCTGCGCATCTATCTCTATACCCAAATTCATCGAAATCGGTTTAGCGGTTTAATGTGAAAGCGTAACAAACAAACAAACTCACTTTCGCATAGTTAAGATAAATTATATTCAAAACTTTTTATCTCACCCACAATGTTCTCTTTATTTTTTATACTAAACCAACATTACTTTGTAAAAGCATTCCTTGTCCGTTTTTTTACCTAATTACCGTAAAGTCATTTGACCTACTTTCTCGTTTACGATAAAGGGTAAAGATAAATAATAGGTAGAAGTTTTAAAAAACAGACGCTTTAAATTTTTACTTTGCAAATTGTGTCGACTATCACAGTTCGTTATCTGGGAATTCTATATGTGAATAAGTGGACAGAATATTTTATAACTTATTAAGACAATAGGTATCTGTTAAAAAAAATAACAGTGCGTAGGCTGTACTTTCTATAGATAATATTTTAGCATAACCATTTAGGTAAAGACGATTACAACTTACTGGTTAGTAGGAATAAATAAATAATATACGTAAATACCAAAGGGAAGAGAGGGAGTGGTAGTATTCTATTACCGTTACGCGACACAGTTACAAATAATAATAAAAATAATATCTACACTGTAAACAATCTGCCGATGAAGATTTGAAAAGTCACCACAACAACCTCGCATTATGAATCTTTTCCCTAGCCCCAAACAGCGACATCTATCAACAAAACCGATGCAGTACCATTTTCAAAAAATGTTGCTTGCACAAGATGACCATAGTTCGCTACGCCCTTTGTTTAACGTTGGCCAATGACGACAAACCGTTTATTTAAAAGAAAGAAATTGTTGGCATACCCCGTTCCGCCTTTTGTTTTTATTGATTAGCGACAAACAAAACGTCCCTTTTTTAACATCCTGACTGTCTTCACAATTTTATGATTTTTTTAAGTTAATAGAGGGTTAAGTTAATAGCAAAAGTTTAAAAAGGATGTTGTGACAGGACACATGCAAATGAAAATAGCCCTAAAGGTGGTATACGGCAGATTTTGTTGATAGTACATTGTCCTACAAAATGCGGCAAATAGGTATAAGCTCTAAGCTAACACAATAGAATTTGTAAAATTGTACGTGTAAATTAAGTATCCCTCTTCAAACAACTCTACTAACATCTAGAGTGCAGGGAGTGGCTGAAAACAGCGTTGGTTAAGCTCCAGCTCGACCAACTTAGGTTAGGTCGAGTCATTTCCATGTTTTGTTTTTAAATAATTAGTTTTTTTTTCTATTCGTAGAGTTAAGTATTTGCACTGTTTTATACTATATTCAATGTTCTGTTTTGGTCAAAAGTAGAAAGACAATATTTCTTTCTTAACTTCATAATATTATAAATCCGAAAGTGAGTTTGTTTGTTAGTTACGCTTTCAAGCTTAAACTGATAATGAATTTTGCTACACAAATAGATAAGGCCCTGAAGAAGGTTGTTGGCTACTTTGTTCCGCGAGCAAAGCCGCGGTAAATAACTAGTAATCTATATAAACTGAATTGTCACATAGCATGTACATCATCTGAAAACGGCTCGACCGATTCAGCCGATTTATTATTCGTTGATCTGAAAACGGCTCGCCCGATTCAGCCGATTTATCTATTATTACGATGATGATATTGATGATTATATCAGCCTATTAGTTACTTTCATACCGTCAATTATTTTTAATTACATTGGTTGTCTAGTATCAGTAGTAATGTAGTTTATGTAGTAATCAAACGCGATTTATTCAGAAATAAGTGTTTTCTTTTCATGTAGAGTTCGCGTAAACTTTAGTAAGTAGGCAGATTGTTAGCCTGTAATTTTTTTACGGATTATACTACAACATCACATTTAAACTCAGCCATAACTCAGCCATAACTCAGCCATCGGAAGCTTTGGTACTGCGATTATCCTACAAGAGGTTGACCAATGACCAGCAAGTAACGTAATAATAAATTAAATTTTTCTTCGGAAATATTAGTAATAGAGCAACAAATTATGATTTGGAGTTTATCAAAGTTTGGCAAGTTGTAAAATAAAGTTTGACGACCTCCGCGTTCGAGTGATTAGCACGCTGGTTCTGCCGTCGCCATCTCTGAGGCGCCTAGTTCAGTTCCCAGATGGGTCAACTTAGAAACAGCTATTTTTTGTACATTAATTTCGGGCCTGGGTGTTTTAATGTATACTAAGTATGTTTATCCTTTATTTAGTATAACAAGTTTCAATAGAAGCTTAACTTGGGCCTAGATAATTGGTGTAAGGGTGGAAAAGTTATTTTATATTTATACTTTATTACTTATTTAGTACAATAACTTTTAAAGTAAAAATACTAAAATTATTGTATCAACTTCATTAAGAAAAAATATAATGAAAACGATTTAGAACTTTTTACCTATTGTAATGTTAGAGTATATTTCGTATAATCGAATTATCAATTTTAACTGAAATAAACAACCCATATTGCTTAATAGAAAAAATTAAGGCCCATGCAGTAACCTCAGAAATATCTCTTATGAAAATAAAATATTCTACCAAACGCCATAAATGTGTATGGAACTCGAGTTAGCCATTATCTTATAGGTACCCGTATATTTAAATAAACATCCAGCAGAATTCTAATCAATGTATATACTTAAATAAAGTTTTTTTTTGGATCTAAGTTAAACTTCGATTACCGTTGACATCTTCTGCTAATAATAAATTCTATTACTCACTGACACAAATAAAATAAAACCCTACATAGTGTTTGTGGTTCGGTTTCTATCTACATTGTACTCTTTTTAGTTTTGAATAAATTAAACAAAAATCTGCATTGATTGAGCCATCTAAGTTATAAAGCCTAAAAGAGCTAAGTACTTTTGCGCTAAAGAATGCAAACGATGCCCACCGTCGGGCCAGGTAGTGGGCCATTAGTGGGCAATTAGTGACCGACATTCGCCGAGTTCTCACTACTGACCACTGATAGCGCGGTGTCCCGTGTCGATTTGTGCTCATGTTGCATGCGCAAGAATTTTTATAGCCGTTTCATGTGCTCTGTAACGGATATGGATTGGGCTGAGAATAAACCGTGTGGGTACTGTTTATATCTACAAATACTACGTTGATACAAAATTAAATTTAATTACAAACTAAGTGAAAGAGAAACTAAGCAAAACGTAAAACAGTGAAGATAATGTACTTACTTACAAAAAAATCGTGTTAGGTCCCGTTATAATAGATTTAAGTGAAAGAGGTACTCAAAACGGTTGTAAACTTAGTTACTCCTTGGCACTGTCCCTAATTTTCGTAAATATTTACCTCAATGGTTGAGTGGTTAAGCGCTCGGCTCGATAGCCGAGGTCCAGGGTTCAATTCCCTGGTGAGGCTGAGTGTTTTGGATTTCGATGTATACCCCGGGTTTGTGATCACGTTTGTGATCACGTCCTGATCACCAATCCGCATTAGACAAGCTTGGTGATGAATAAATAAATCTTTAAATGCATAAAACCTGGTATTAAATTTAAAAGACATTACAAAATTGTATGTGCCTAAACATGAATTACAAATTAATATACCATGCAAATTTTTATACATTTATATAAAATAATTAATATTAAATAAAATCATTTTAATAATCACAATCCATTAAGAATTTGTTATTGCCATAAAAAAAATCTTTAGATCATAGAAATTATCTTCATGTAACCAACTATAAAGTTTCTTTTTGAATAAGTACGTGTTCAACTCTTTAATGTCCACGAGAATTTTATTGTAAATTCGAACACACATTTTTACAGGTTTATTCCCATTAGTCCACGACTTTATTCTTCTTCAATTCCCACTGGATCCATACAATTTTTAAATATATCTTTAAACTTCATATATGAACACACAACATTGAATTTGAATGAAGCCAATATCCATCAGACTTTGAATGTTCAATTCTTTTATTTCCACGGGAATTTAATTATAAATTCGAACACACATTTTTTACAGGCTTATTCCCAAAGGTCCACGACTCTATTGTTCTTCAATAAATTCCCACTGTGTCCATGAAATTTTTAAATATATTTTTAAACTTTCATAATATATGAGCACACAATATTTGATTTGAATGAAGCCAATATCCATCAGACTTTGAATGAAGCCAATACCCATCAATAGTAGCGAAGATTTGATTCCAATGATGGATTCCTTTGCCCATCAGTGGGACAGTATGTGGCTATACTTTGCCATTCCATAAATCAACCCTCATTAGCCCAGCGCATTCAGTTACCATCACCAGGGCCCTTATTCTGTAACGATTACTTGTTTCAAAACCACGTTAATTCCTTAAAAATTTACGATATCTTTCCAAAAACGTATGCGTTTGACGTTTGTGCGCGGTAAGGTTTAGGTGTGGAATCTGTAGATTGCGATACAGAATCAGGGCCCAGGGGGCTAACTGTCTGACATCAACATCTATCGCAATTACTTTCAAGTTTAAGTTCATTGCTTCGCTAGTTTGCTTATTAAAAACTATTTTTAAACCAACCGTGTCGTGTAGTGGTGAAATAATACTACCACCCCTCTCATCCCTTGGGTGTCGTAAAAGGCGACTAACGGACTAAAAACTGCACAGACATCCAACAGTATAGAGCGGCGATGGGATCACCACCTGTCACGCTGAGTCGCTATTTGGTGAAAAGTGGACTATGGCAGAGGACTGCTTTTGCGGTCCTCATTGCCTTGTCTCTGACTAACCCTTCGGGGATAATAGCCGTGATTATATGTATGTATAAGTATATATTTAAAATAATTAAACTAGCGAAGCCATTGGTCTTCTACTTGAAAGTGATTGCGATAGCTGGAGTTAGACAATTAGCTCTCCGATCTCCTCATGTGGGAAGCTAACTAGGCGGACCTAAAACAAGCAAAACTCCAACAAAAACCGACAGTAATTAGTAATTATGTAAACACGCTGGGATTCGAACCCGAGAATCACTGGGTCTGTGATCAGTAATGTGGTTATATTACCGACAAGCGGCCGCTCGCGGTTTCACCCGTGTGGTTCCCGTTCCCGTGGGAATATCGAGATAAAAAGTATTCTATGTGTTAATCCAGGTTATAAACTATCTGTATGCCGAATTTCATTCAAATCCATTCAGTAGTTTTTACGTGAAAGAGTAACAAACATCCATCCATTACGTTCCCGTGGGAATATCGGGATAAAAAGTATCCTATATGTTATTCCAGGTTTATAAACTATCTGAATGCCAAATTTCATCCAAATTCATTCAGTAGTTTTTACGTGAAAGAGTAACAAATATCCATACATACAAACTTTCGCGTTTATAATATTAGTAGGATCTACTACTACAGCTACTGTGGTTACTAGACCGCAGCGGTCAGAGGTGGTTAAAATTGTAATAGGGGGGGTTGTACGACCATTCTATTTAGAAAATATTGAAAAAAAGACAATATACGAGTATTAAAACAGCTCTGAATTGACTGTAATTTATATGTTTTCAGATACGAGTATCATGTTCTCTGGCTGAGATAATCAAAGGGCTAACAGTTGCAGTTATCTCTATTCACCTCTAACGTAAGTAATTTTTATTACAACATCAATATTATACCTTTTTTTCTATTTAGAAGCTTTAAAAATATAGATTAATGTTTTATTTTAATTGTTTTATAGACATATCATTAATTGAATACAATAAAGACCGGCGTTGGGTCTTTATTAAATAAAAATGATATTTTTCTGTTAGACATTAGGCTAATACCATTTTTTTTATTCATCAAATAAATTTAATGACGTTTTTTTACCCGGAGACGAATAAACGGTAACTTATATTATTGCTGTTTAAATTAATTGTAACAAGTGCAGATATATTACAGATTTGGTTGAAAACTTATTAAAATAGCCCATCCTATATTTATAAAAGCAAAAGTGACTTTGTCGCTTTCACGCTTAAATTTCTGAACAGATAATCAATAATTGATGAAATTTGGCATAGGGATAGATGTGACCCTAGAGACGGCTTTAGACTAGTTTTTCCCGCGAAAATAAAACGTAAATGGGTATGGAATGGGGGAACTTTGTATGAATAATTTCATTGCGTCATCCGATTTGTGCTTCTTTTGTTATCTGCTTTTATTTATTTTTCTTAAAGTACCCCTAAAAAGTAGTGAAATATGGTTGTTAATCTAATTTAAATAAAAATCGACATAAACGCAAACGAAAAAATTTTGGATATTAGATCTTGATAAATTTAAAATCAAAATCAAAGAAAAGCTTTATAAAAATAGCTTATTATAAAGTGTCAGATTACACAGAAGACAAACGCTTGGCTCTGAACTGAAATGCTCCAAGTACTCCAACAGCTATTTCTAATTGTCTTTAATTAATTTATATGGAGTACCGTATTTATATTTTACATTCAAATTCTTATTTTGTATTTCATGACCTGGTAACGACATGTCTTTTTTTTTTGTAAATGTCGTTGCTTCTGTGCGCTGTGGTTTCTTTGCCACAGTTAAAAAATAACGTCCTGAATGGGTGGTAGCTCAAAAAAATTGGACGTTTCAAAGTAGGTACTTATTAATTGAGTTTATTGAATAAATAAAATAAAATATATTTTGATTTTAAGTTTGAAGTCTCGCGCTAAATATATTATTATTTAGTCTAGTTTCAAACTCTCGGCGACCTTAGGTCATTAAAAACATTTAACGTTTTGTTATTTATCTTTTGTCCCTTCTCGTAGAAATAACGCTCGTAACAAAACGTAGGTTTTAAATATTATATTGCGTATCATTCCAGGGAGCGAGTTCCACAACGCCACCAATCAATAATCTACAACGTTCTCCAAAGTAGTGATCGTAATTTGTCGTGAGTGAACTATAGATATTATGCTCATTAATTTGGATACGTTGTATGATTTCTCATCGGGGAACATCATCAGAAGATATTAAGAAAAACTTGCCGTTTTCAATCAAGACGAAAACACAGGAAGAACGAAGAAAAGAAAAAACATTATTGAATGAACAATTGAAAACGAAGATTTTGTTGTTTTTATAAGGTAGTTCTGTTTTTAGCAAATTGTCTGCGAGATTTTTAGAAATGGAGTACGTTACGATAAAGGTCCATTGGATTCCAAGTGAGTATTCCTATACCCATTTTTCAGTATTGCCACATTGACGTATTAATCATATTTGTTTTGTATGTTTTAAGACTATTGATACATATAAACATATGTACACTTAATTATATTATCTTTAAGTAAGTACTTACCTACTATGAGTATCGTAAAACACATAGGTACAAATTCCTCCTTTAATCTATTACGAGCTGTCCCGGCGAACTGTGTACCTTCTGCCTAACAAATCTCTTTGCAATCAATGAATGTAGTGTCAACTTTAAGTTAAAATTTAATTAGGATTTACTTTAAAAATAAATACTAAAATTTTATTAAGTTCAGCAATAACGTCAAGCTGCCAAAGTAAATTCTGACAATGTTTTTAATATTATTATTTCAAATATTTTTAAACTGAGCTGAGCTGAACTGACCTATTTTATGTCACTCACTATAAATGGAGATTTTTAATCAAATTTTTACACTTTTCCGTACTTTTTTATATTTTCATTCATACAAACCTTGTCCTAACAATTACGAACACGACAAAAAAAGAATTAGCCAAATAGGTGCAGCCGTACTGAAGTGATGCGCGTACAAACATTTCGGCAATTGATATTAATGTAAATTTAAGGTTTTTTGTACCGTTTCTGACTAAGAGTACCTTATGATTGACCATTTCGTTCAACGCAAATGTTTTTGTTTTTGTTTAGCTTTTATGACGCAAACAATTATCGTTTTAAATAGTATTCGGAAAACAGGCATACTTTTATAAAAGGTACTCACCAATAGTCCAATGAGCAGCACCAGCGCTATCACTCCAATCGTGCTGACCGCGATGGCCACCGCCGCCCCCGAGCCCGCGTCGTCATCCCCTGACACTCGCGGTATCGCCTCCGTCGTCATCTCTCCGGCATAGGTCGACAAATCTTCTAGACCGTTCACAGACTTCGTGCCTACATCAGTCGTTGAATCCATTGTGGTATCATCCTTATCCATCGTTGTGCTTTCAAATATCTTAGCGCTACTTTGAGTGGTTGTATCCTTGACTTTCTCAGTCGTCATTGCTTCGGTGGTTGTCACCGCTTCTGTGATAGTCATTTTTTCAGTTGTTATTTCTTTGTAAGTCGTTGTATCTTCTGTTGTTGTCTTCGGTTGCTGCGTCAAGACCTCGTTGCTATCACTATTCTCTTCAGATGTGCAATCGGAGTCGTTGGACTCAGTAGGTGCGTCCGATATTTCAGTACTTGAAGAAACTTCTGTAGAACTTGGACTTTCTCGCTCAGTATTAATCTCTGTTACTATTTCGGTGACAATAGAAGTAGTGCCTTCTTCAGCTTCTGTAGTTGTTGTTATTGTTGTAGCAGGTTCCGTTGATAGCTCCTTCAAGATGACCATCTCTGATGTCGGTTCTTCAGTAGTAGTTTGCTTTGCGGTCTCTGTCGTCTCAGAAAGCTTTTCAGTCATATTGTTTGTAATTTGTGATGAAACTTCTAAAGATGAAGGGGTTTCTGGAAAAGTTGTCGTAGTCTCTTCAAGTGTGTCAGTAGTTGTAAATTGAGGGCGATATGTTGTAATGGCACTGTCGTTTATAGTTGTCATTACTGTTCGAGTTGGAGCAACAGGATGCCATGTAAGGTCTGTAGTAGATTCTGTCAATTTATCGTAATCACTTTCAGTAGCTTGTTCAGTTGGAACATAAGGGAATCTGATAGTAGTTATTTTATAATCGGAGGTAGTTACAGGTGTAGATATTTTTTCAGTGACAACCTCGTTCTTTTGGTCAGAACTTTGAATAGTATCATACAATGGTGTAGTTATACTTCCTGGCAGTTTTGTTATCGATTCGAAACCAGTTGACTTTGTTGCGTCAACTGGAGGAATTGCTTCTTGAGAAGTCTCTTGGCTTTCCTCTGTAGAAGGTTTTTCAGACTCGGTTGCGGATACCCAATTGGGCTTAAAATGTTTGATTGTATTTAAAGCAAGATCAGCCGGTTTGTTTGCTATTTTTTCAGAAGAATTTATTGTTCCGTCACTACTTTGTTCAGAAATATTGCTCTCTGCGGGCTGTTTTTCATATTTCGGTTCAGGTGGCTTAGCTCCGCTTGTAACTTCTAAAGTAGTCTTGGAAGGAGTGATAGGCCGCCAAGGTAGCCTGTTTTGGTCTATTTCAGTAAATTTCTTTGATACGATGTCATTGTTCATGGGGCTAGTGCTTGCCACTGTCGTTGAACTACCGTAAGTTTCTTTCCTTTCTGAAACAGTAAACATTTTATAAATTAATCTTTACTTTGGAGCAATAATGCTGGTTTTCACTAACAACCCCTAATTTTTGGACAACGCCTAAGTAATGATAAAAAACAGTTTGACCTCGGTAACTGTCACCTATAATTGTTATGGGGTCACTTACAACTCTGAATTACTAAAGCAGTTTTATAATAATTAGTTATTAATTAAAAAAATTTGGTCATGTGTCGTGTAAAGCGTTTCAAAGAATTTTACTAAGAAGAGAAATAGTCTGTTATTTACATGTACTTACCAGATACTTCGCCGACTTTCTGCAATTCATTTTCATCGATGCTTTTTGGCGTCGACCCAGTTCCGTTTACTGCCGGGCTGGCCAACGACGGCGGGCTTCTCAAGCTCGCCAGCGCCCATGCTGTCAGCGTGGGAGGAATTTCCAGATCACCCAGACCCGTTTGCTCAGCAGACGTCGCTGTAGACGTTGCATATTTCGTGGATCCTCTCTTCCACAACGAAGGAATGCTATTATCAGAAATTGACGGCGAGTGAACTACCTTCTTTACGCCGCTTATGTCACTTTGCAAAACTGGATCTATATCGGAAGATACTGTTGTCAGCACAGATTTGGTTTGATTTATTGGTCGAGGCGTAACAAATTTGTCAGAAATATCAAAATGTTCTGAATATATTGTGGTTGGACGAGATGGTCGTTTGATTCTTGTGACGTTTCGTCTTGGTGCCATCCAGATGGGTTTAATCTTAGGTGTTGTATGGTGGAATTTATGAGTTTGCTGTCTACTGCTTAAATTATTTGAATTTGTTTCTGGTCGAGAAGTCACGCTGTTAGGAGAATGCTTTGAATCAGATAGGTTTAAGCGCTTAGAATAACTACGATTTCTTGTAAAACTACTTGAGAATACCTTAACGGAGTTATCAGTACTGGATATAAAACTTTGAGTAGAAAAAGGTACAGAAGTAACTGAACTAAAAACAGATGGAATCACAGTCGAAGGAAGATAATTAGAAGACAAAGTTGATATCTTTTCTGGGTTAGGATCTGGGTAAGCCGGTTTTGTCAGTTCTGGAATCGAGGTAGCTTGCGTCGCTTTTATTGATGCTAATTCTTCTTCCACTGATGTACTGACTGTAGGATCTGAAGGTAACGTGTCGTTGTCACAGTCATCATCGTTTAAGTGATTAATTGCATACGTTTCAGTAGAGAGAACCGACATTTCATAATAAATACTTGTGCCTTGCACATCAGATAGCTCTTTGTTGGCACTTCCTGCCTCTTCATTATCTAGAAGCCTGATTTCTTTTGTATTTTTAATGAATACCGTAGATTTGTTAGTTGGCGTATTATTACCTGATCTTTCAAGGCCTATATTTTCTTTGATAATTTTGTGAACGTTTGTAGCATTAGGTGACGGTGTTTTTGTTGCTATAGATGACAATTTAGTTTCTATACTTTTTGATATTTCGCGGTACTTTTTGTCAAAGAAATCATTTTTTGGAGTAGTTAAATCGCTGTCAAAGTCAAAAAAACTTTCTGATTTATATGTATCATGAGTTTTGGTACTATAAGACGTTTCTTTTGGAAAATATGTTGAGAATTCTCCAAATGGTTCACTCGTACGACCCCTCTTGTCTTTCTTTTCAGAATTGTCACGTTTATTGAAAGGATTGTATTCATCATTGTAATTAGGTATAGTAAAAAAGTTGCTGTCAAACAGTTTGCTAGAGGTGTACTTTTTAAGAGATTTGTCTTCTTCCTCCTCCTCGTCTTCATATTCTTCTTCTTCGCTTTCAACCTTTACTGACTGAGTTTTAACAGGCGCTGGGATGGTAGTAGTGGAGCTTAAAATAACTGGCATTTTAGTGTTTTTGTATTTTCTCATGCTGTCTATAATTTGCGCTGGCTTTTTTACTTCAGGAGTCGGCGTTACAATAACTAAGTCGGATTTTTCAGACGTGCTTGGCACTCTTCTTAAAGAACTCTGTGTAGTAGCTTTAACTTGCGAATGAAACCTCACCCTTCCCCTGTCTTTATATTTAGCATTTTTTTCTGTATGTTCTTCAGATACCGAGTCTTTAGGGTTCAATTCATTGAGGGATATGTCTGGGGACTTGGCATTTTGTCTGCCCAGCCAAGAAGTGCTATTGAGTCTACCATATCTGGTATTTCTCTCGTCTTTCAAAGAGGTCGTGTTCGTCTCGTGAGGTAACGCGTTACAACTAACAAGCGTGCTGCTCAACAGTAGTAAGTTCACTACTAACGCTGCACCTGAAATTTAGAAAAAAAACTCTTTTAAATAACAAAAATGTTTTTTTTTATATACTATCCACTGTATAAATTTCATAGCTGTCCGCAACTTTCGAACATAAACCCACTTTTGAGCAACCTCCTTTTTTAACTTTTGTCTGTTTAATTCCACTATGATAGTGACCAATATTTAAATATAGTTTTACAAAAAAATTTAAATTTCTTTAAAGTTAGACACAAATTTTTAGATAGCATAAAATAAATTACTGAAACTAATTCAATAATAAAATAATTAAATGTAGAATTTGATTGGGCTAAAATCGTGTTATCTTTTATTGATTAATGAAATGGTATAATAATGGTATGTGGTTAGAAAAAAAATTACAAAACCTTAACGAAAAATCCTCATCGTCACCTAAGCTGACTACAATATCGTTAGACTCGTTGAATTAGACTGGCGGTCAAACCAGTAGCCCAGTTAAAACCAAAATACGTACATATACTAACGACTTTATCCCAAATAGTAAGTCCGAGACTAGGCAATGAGGACCGTAAAAATAGGGCACTACCACAAAACACGTTTCACCAAATACCAACTACACATGTGTTCAGCGTGATTGGTGATGATCCGATTGCTTCTTTATGCTGTTAGATGTATGTGCAGTGTTTAGTCCGTTAGTCACCTTTTACAACACCCAAGAGAAGAGGGAGGTTAGTAGTATCAAAACTATATAAGTACATATGAGGCACTTGGCAAAAAAGTTCTTGAGGAGCTTCTATCCACTTCTGCTGATACGGCAGAACTCACTCGTTTCACTGTCGTCTCCGAGAGAAAGTCAAGCCGCTGGCTCCAGGCATTACCATCTACCAATATCGATACCTTGTTGAACGGGCCGTGCCTGACTTCAGCGGTCTGCCTCTGTTTCGGCACCAGGACACCCTCATCGCTGTGTGTGTGGGGAAGCTGTTGACGAGCATGGCCACCACGGCTTCGCAGTAAGTACTGGTTGTATGTCACAGCACTCCTCACTCAGCAGCATCATTCGCAGTGCTTTAGCCACCGTTGGTGTACCGGCTGTCTTATGGCCAAATGGTATCTCTCGCAGCGATGGCAAAAGACCTGACGGTATGACTATTGGTCCTTGGCAGGCCGCTGGTGTGGGATGCGACTTGAGCAGATACCGTGGCTCCCTCACATGTACGAGCCACCTCGTTTCATGTCGGGGCTGCTGCGGTAAGTGCTGAAAGTCGCAAACGGAACAAGTACGCTAACCTAGGTAGCGACTATATATTTGTTCCGTTTGCGGTGGATACAATAGGTTCATGGGGGCCGGAGTTAAATACTCTTCTTATTGAGGCCTTCGGTAACAAGAAGGATAGCAGCTATCTCTGCCAGCGTATCAGCTTGGCAATCCAAAGAGGTAACGTTGCCAGTCTTCTTGGTACCGTACCCAAAAGCCCACAGTTGGAGGACATCTTTTATTTATAGATTTATTTTCTTTAGTTTTAAGTTTAGGTAGTTTAATTTTATTTAAGCAATTAAGTTATGTTGTGTTTTTATTATTACTTTTGTTTTGTTTCTGTAAGCTAAGTACATATCTACTTATTTACTAAATTAATCATGTTCAGTGCCGTTTACATAGTTTACCGTACAATGCAACGCGAAAGTTTAACCCAGATAAGCTTGGTTAGTAGTAGTCTTTGAATAGGAACCGCCACCACAGAGCCACAGCTCACGAGTATACACAGTTCTAAACCGAAATAGTAAGTACTAGAAAAAGGGAGTTAAGATTTATTGTACGAATCGCGAATTTGAACAAACTGTTAATATCAACGAATTCAGAATTGTACGAATCGCGAATTTTAACAAACTGCTAATATTAACTAATTGAGAATTGTACGAATCGGGAGTGCGGCGACAAACTGCAAATATGAACAAATTGAGAATTGTACAAATCAACAATTGAACTAATTGATAATTCACACAAATTGAGAATTGTACGAAATACGAATCTGCAGCAGCCCCGCCACACTCCAAATGAGAATGGCATAGGTACTCAGTTACTCACCGAAGCATATTCTTACTGGTGACTCCATTGTCATTTCATTTTGTCGGTGATGAGCAGATCTTCACTTCTGTTCCACTCATGACATTGCGCCCCTGAAACCAATACAGACAGCAACATCAGATAACCAGATATTTTTTCTTCATTAGCTTCACATTATCATCAAATAAGCACTTTTCTTTTTGCCTGGATAACAGGTAAACCCTAGTTCAGGCACTTAGATCGTTTAGAATTCTTGTAATAATATTGTAAAATAAGTTATTCAATAAAGATTTATTATTATTATCGTTAACAGCTTAATGCATTAACGAAAGATAGACAGAGATATTAAGTTACAGAAACTTTAATTAAAATATTTTATTAAGACTTTCTTGAAAAATATTTGACCAGTAGATACCGCAGTCGCTCGGTATGAGAAAGAAATATGTAAATAAGTTGAAAAAAATTTATTTCAATGAGATTTGAAACGTCCAAAATTATTTTTTAGCCAATCACGAAGACTAGGGTTCGAGTACCTCACCTGAGATAGTCATTTTTTCAACGTTTCAATACCTATTTTAAAGTATTTTTCTCTAGTTTATTTTTAAATAAATCACGTTGAACGGATATACTTGTTAAGGCCAAAGCCAAATATTTAAGCTGAGATTAACATTAAATTTATTAACATTTTTATCGTAGTATTCTCCCTGTGACCACGAATTCTTCAAAAGCTGTTTACTAGGTGTAATTTCTGTTACCGATCCATACCTTCCATTGCCTTAACACCAGACACAATAGTCATTTTATTGACGCGCGACCGCCGCCAGCGGCCTGTTTGTGCGGTCTCGAAAAGTTAACAATCAATATAGTGTAGTTAATAAGGTAATAATTACCTTATTAACTACACTATATTCATTGTTAACTTTTTATTAATATTTATTAAACAACATTAAAAGGGAAACAAAAACAACAGAACTTAATCACACTTAAAAAATAACAAATAAAAAAGAAAAGACTACGTTTCGAAATAAAAAATTTAGTTAATTAATTACAGTATGGCATTTGGGGCAGAAATGTCGTAGCTTAAAAAATGTTGTCAAGTTTTGTAATAAAGCACTTAAACGGTAAGGTAGGGACGAGGGAGGATCGTGATAGAATGCGCCTACGCTCCGGTTGGTGCATGCGTAGTGATGCAGCGCTGTTGTAACTTTATAATCGGTTTCAAAGTTTTTTAAGAAATATCTTATTCATACCAACAATATTGTTAAAATTACTCTAATTATTGTTACGAAAATAAAAAAAAAACAAGTCTCATATGTTTTTTGCCGGTTCTCCCAAAATCCGAACAGGTAGGTTCAGACGTTTAGATTTAATTACATTTTATATAGCTATTATTTTATTCGTTTTGATGTCAATAAGTGACAGTGTTTATATTAAATGACCTATGTTACTGACTTTGTCTTTAGGTATTCTCGTGAAACTTATTTTTTTTTTCGTTTAATAACGTTTATTTCCCTTAGCCTCCTTATGTTTTCCTAATAAACAATTTGTAAACTAAAAATAAGAAATAATAAAAATTAAGAAAACTTTGATGCACACTGTCGTCATTATAAACAAAACTTAATATAGCTATTTAATAAGGATCCACATTTGGTGTTTTAGGATAGAACAATTAACAAAACTATCGCTACGATTTTTAGAATATTGTTTAAACAACTTTGCTACTATTGATGCTGATCTAATTGCAATCTCATCAATCATCTTCTTTGCAATGTTATGTTATTTTATTTGAAAATGTTGACTTTCCAGTAGATGCGTGTTCCAAGAAGGTTTTAAATACAAAGTTCGTTACGGTATCTAGCCACACAGCTGTTACATCACTACGAAGTCAATGAAATTACGCGAGTCGTGCGCACGTGGCTCGAATGCTAACACGCGGATCACTGGCGAAGCATATTAATAAATAGATACATACACACATAAGATCACGACTATTATTCCCGAAGGGTTAGACGGAGACTAGGCAATGAGGACCGCAAAAGCAGTTCTCTGCCATACCTAGTTCACTTTTCACAAATATAGCGACAGCACATGTCTCCTTTTACGACACCCAAGGGAAGAGAGGGAATGGCAGTATTCTTTCACACTACTCGACACGCAATAAATATATATAATAATGAATATATCGCATATCGTACCACTGATAGTAAATAAATAAATAATTAAGCTTTCTTGCTCTTTCCAATAGAAAAGAACAAGAATTTTGAATACACATAAATACACACACATAAATGATATAATTATACATAGAAAAAGCTGAAAAAAACAAGTGAAAGGCAAACGAATGATTAGTTCCTGACTCGCCGGATTCCTGGTTCGCCGGAATCTTGTTTCGCCGGATTCTTGTTTCGTCGGATTTTGTTGTTGAAGGAAAACTATAGAAATATCGCGGCTTTACCTATCTATTAAATAAAAGGCATACATTTCGGTACATTAATAAAAATGTTTGTTTGTTCTTATTTTAATACGTCTGTTACGTTAACAGATAAAAAATGTATAAAGAAAAATCGTCATTTCTTTGAAAATATGAATCAACCCATTTCTAAGTAGGTAATTTAAGTTATGTCCGATAGTGGCAACAAAATAATAATTCATACAATAATAAATATAACTAGTTACATGTTTTCTCACGGGCTATATTTATTTATTTATTATTTATTTAATATGAAATCCGTTTTGGTTTTTTTAATTGTTTTAAACACTTTTTCACTCATTTAATAGAGTTGTGAGTCACAAACTCGTTATCGTGAAATTGCAGATTTTCACAATAAAAGAGGCTCTATTTAAAAATACTGGAAAATTGTAAATGACTCAAATTCTTTAGTTTTTTGACCCCTTAATAACGAGTGTCCCTCTTCCCCCCCTAGCTCCGATGACCACTTGCATCCGATTTCGCATGCTTTTCATTACGTTTTTTATATCCACTTGCGATAGTTTCTTCCAGATGTTTAATGTTGTGTTTCAAAGCGCAACCAGCTCTTGTAGGGGTTTAGAGGAAGACTTTTTTTTAAAATTTGTCCCAGATATGTTCTTGGACTTAAGTCATAACTACGTGCAGGCCATTTCAATTATTCAATACTAGCTCCTTGAAGGTTTTCTATTTACTTACACAATTTGCTATGTGCGGTCGTGCATTATCATGCATTAGCAGGAACTGATCGTACCCTATATATCCAATAGGTTAAAACATGTTCCTGAAGGATTCACTCGATGAACCGCCTCGCAGTTAATGGGTTAACGTCCACAATCGACTCTGTATGAATCTCCGACTTTTTTCCTTGTCTCCGTGAAAACTGACTGTAGTGTTAATGAGTAGAAAAGGCTCTTTTCTTTTTCTCCACACACGTTCTTGACCGTCTAGTGCACGCAAGACAATTGTGACCTTATTAGTAAACAAAACTCTTGTCCGCTGCACATGATTTAAATTTAGATGTTCTCTAGGAAATCGTAGTCGGGCTACTCAATGTTATCTGAGCACTTGTGGACCGCGTGCTGTCCTGCGAGTATTTAAATTAACTTCCTCCGTTCATCTTCTTATCGTACGTACGCTTTTGTTGACCCCTCTGGAGAGTTGGAGGCGCTAGCAGGTCTCAACGATAGAGAGAAAACGATTTTTTTAATTTTCTTAAACTATAAAACGATCATCCTGACCCGAGATGCATCTTACACCCGCCTTCCTGGTCTAAGGTTGAAGCTGGCTATACCCCGGTATCGTTTAAGGGCATACTCAAATGATAAACGCGGTACACCACCCGCGAAACCACTTCGCGTTGTATCAGTATTTGGCTAAGTATCTATAGCTACAGCCAGTGCAAAACAAAAAGTGTTGAAGGCATGTTTTTTGCTTTTTTTACAAGTTAAAGTCTTAATTTCTTCATCTCTTCCTATGAAAACACAGGATTCCAGAATCTAAAACGACAAAGCTATGTTTTATTCGTCTTATCTAATGAAAGACAATTATGTTATTATAGCTAATTTGTAGTAATTCACTTAGATAAAATATTGGTAGCTTGTCTGAGACCGGTCATCTAACCACTACACCAGATAGGCGGTGGAATCTAGTGCAAGTATGTGTACATGTCAACAAATAGGTCGGCATTACGCGATACACTGGTACTGACCGACGCATAAGGCCGCATGTTAATATATGCTAGACCATGCTCGCCTTAAGATCTCGGCGTAGGGCGGCCATTCCTCTGGGCTTTATCCGGATAAGTCATATTACTTATAGAATATGAATCATTTACAAAGATAATTTTATGTAAAATTAATAAATTAAAATCAATTAATAAGTTAATACAAGTAATTTTAAAATTTGTTCTCTATTCTGCACATCATACATTTAGTGTTTTTGTTAGAGAGCCGACACTTATTTATTACATTATCATTATTCTAATTCTTGATCTAATTATAACAGAAAAAAAAATCTAAACACTAAAACAAAATAACTTAAAAACTAAAAACCTTTAAATACCTTATAAATAAAAAATATCTCTAAGAGAACCGCTGCCGCGCGGCAAATTCCCCAAATGGCTGGCAGCGTTGCCCTTTTGAATGGCCAGGCTAACTCGTTGGCAAAAGTAGCTGCCAGCCCTCCGGTCGCCGAAGGCTTCGACAAGGCGTTTCGATAGATCTTTAACGAAACGCCGTGCTTCTGGCCCCCATGGCCCCAGCGTTTCCACCCCAAACGGCACAAACACATAGCTCTCGCCAAGAGCTTATTTGCGCCGCTTGTGACTTTTGGCTGCGGCTGCTGCCGCGCCCGCCTCGCAGGAGGTCGCACGGATGTGGGAGGGAGCCAGAGTGTCTACACAAGTTGCGTCCGACACCAGCGACCTCCCTAGTTTCCATGGAATTAGAGACATTCCGTCGGGTCTGTGGCCATCGCTCCGAAACATACCGTTTGGCTCTTTGCTTTGATTTTTGATTGCCGGTACGTCTGTGGAAAGATTGTTCTTATTACAATTTTAATTATCTTTTTATGATTGGGAAGCTGTGATCTCTGTCTACCCTTCCGAAAAAAAGCGTGATTGTGTGTATGTATCATTATTTGTGGAATCAAAGTTGTGGGGGTCAAAGTTTTGGGGGTCAAAGTTGCTCGCGTCCGTAGGTTTACCCTTGAGACCCTACACGTGATCCCTGGGTGGTGCTAAATGAGTGACACCAACTGAGTGGTAGAGCCACGCTGCGTTGCAGCACACATTTGGCCGGCTCGCCCGGCGTAATACCACCCTCTCACTAATATTCGGCGTGAAATAATGGCACTTGGTGCTGTTGTGTTTCGTCCGACCAGTGAGGGTTCCGGAGGCCCCTTCCCCCCCCCCCCCCCCCCATCCTCCCAATTCCTATTCCTTCCTTAAACCTATTCCTCCCTTAAAGGCCGGCAACGCGTCTGCGATTCCTCTGGTTTTGCGGGTGTCCATGGGCGGCGGTGATTACTCTCCATCAGGTGACCCGCCTGCTCGTTTGCCTCCCTCTTATATTAAAAAAAAAAAAAAAAAAAATCAAAAGATTATTGTCACGGTTACTCGGTTGTATAGATGGTCACCCTAGCTCAAAGTGATAATCGCGGCGCTTTCCGTAAGAGGAGTGTCGGTACAATATTAGTCTCTTGCGCAACTCCCACGCATGGAGTTAGAAATCCCAGCACCAGGGCACGAGGCCACGCGGAAACAGCAGCCGCCTTAAAGTAGATAAGAAAATATGAAATTTTATTAATATAAAATTGTGTAAACACAGAACTACCCAAAGTACAAAAAAAACATTTTATAAACGAATATTAAAATAACATTTTATATTCGCAATAAACGAACAAGAGGGTAGACCGTTTCGTCTGCTCCTAACATCCACCCGCATTAGGTGCAGTTACTCCGTGATCATGGTGCATGCAACTGTGCCGAAATATCGGGGATTCAAAACTAACAACTCAGACATGGTAAAAATACCGTTTTTTCATAAAAATAATACAAAAAAAATAATAAAATGAACACAAACATAACATCATTTTTTTCAAATTTTGTTCCGGTCATTGAGAGGTTTTGTCAGCGACACTGTGCTCAATATGGTTGGTTTAAGGGCTTGGTATATAACTATTTGTTAGCCGTATTTTTATGGATTTGAGGGGCATCATTAAACTTAAAGGTTACTCGAGCCGTTGTATTTGTAACCGAACATTCCTCCTCTACCATAAAGACATTGCCAAGCTTATGGCAGTCACTTTCACTGAGGAAGCAGAGTGATAGGACGGGGGGGCACAAAAGATCCTATATAATGTATCAACTTGCTACTGCGAGAGGGAAACCTCTGCAGGCCCCATTGAGATAAGATCCCCTTCTCTTACTAGTTTCTACGGGGAGTTTGAGTCGGTTGAAGGCAGAAAAAGGGCTAAGGCTAGGGCAACAGCTTGTATCAACCACAGAGGAAAGCGGTCTCTAAATTGGGATCTTTTGTGCACGACGACGTGCTCCTGCGAGGGAGAGCTCTGCAGGCCCCACTAAGATGTGTCAAAGTGCGTGTTTTGTAATTTTATTTTATAAAAAGGTTTCTTCTGAAAAATCAGCGTCACAGCCCTGGCTGCGGCTTTATGCTGAGAAGAATCCTTTTTGGCATTTCAAAATATGTAATGTTTTTGTGATTTGATTTTACAATCTTGTTACTGGAACGCTAAATTTTATTTTTCTTTTTCTTTCCTTCTTTCAAAGTCAAATAATTTATTCAATATAATAATAATATCTAATCATTTATTTCAGTCATCAAAATGTAAATAAGTAAATTTACTTATTTTAATATGTAAATGTAAAATAATTACATTGACCCATATAATATATACCTTACAGACTAACATACATAAAAGTATAATACAAAGTTTTTGTTATTAAATAACTTAATAATTATGCTAGTACTATTTAATTGGCACCTGTGCCTACCAACTTATTATAAACCTCAACAGGTACTTATTGACGTCAAAATAAAAATAACAGTTAACTAACACGTAGTTAAATTTTAACAACTATTCTAATTTACTAACTAATCTAATCTAAATCTACCTACCTTCGGAGGAGAGCCTTCGACTGAGAACAAGCTGGCAAGAAACTGAGATAGGTGTATAGGGTCTAACAATATCAATAAGCGAACGTTTAAGGGGAGCATCTATACATCCACTGAGCATGCTCACCAAATTTAGACCAAAACTACAGGCTCGTAACCGAGATAATCAACAATACATTATCATAATTCACCAAAAAATACACCCTTTCCAAACCCGTACAGCTGTGTACTACACGCACACAAAGATAGCCGAACATGCACAATAAACTCGGAGCACACTGAGCTATCTTTTTATTGACGCTTGCGTGCGTGTTAGTAAAGATACAGCATGTTTCATGATGTGTATTATTTTAATTGATTTAGTTTGTTAGAAAACATAACTTTGAAAAATCACTATAAAATTGGAGCATTATACACTGATTTTTTGTCATTGTATTCAGAATGATGTAAGATACCGCCCCTAAACGTTCGCTTATTGATTTTGTTACACCCTGTATAATCCTGCAAACTATTTGTAGGCGAGCTACTCTGAATGTGCAAGAAAAATCGGTAAAAACAATTATATCTAAATGTGTGATTGTTCTTTTTTTTGGAATTTCAGAGGTACTCCGCATACAAATATGTGTTCTTTGCACTTATAGGATGACCCAGTTGTGGGATTACATAGCTATTACCAAACACCTTGTACAAGCCCATCGCCATAACCAACCATTTTAAATTGAGTAACGTTATTACTACACTAATATGGAAATGGATAACGGGGAAAATTTCACAATAATGAATAGCCGTCTTTATTGTAAGACATCGTTACTGTAAGCCTACGTCCCACAAATATCCTTAAAAGTGTCATCACGTGGATACGATAGGTGTGATCATGAAGGTGATGAACATCATCAGCATATTAACGTCCCACTGCTGGGCACACGGCACATAGGGGCACATAGGATAAAGTCTTATAGCTTTAAGTATCAACAGTTGCCCATAAACTAAACCACTAGGTTGGATCGGCACAACGCGTCTTTCTCTTCCATCCTTCTTTATCAACAGTCATCTCTGCAAGTATTGACAGTAGTAAACGTTCTAAAGCACATTCCCCTTGAGGATCGCAAAACCAGGCACAATTGAAATTCTATTGTTTCGTGACCGCCGACGGTCGAATGATCCTTGACCGGTTAATATTTTTTAAATCCTTACTAGTTAGACATTCGATATTTTTACAAAAATTGGCAATACAAACATTCTTTATCTCAAGACTGAAATACTTTCCTACCGTGTCACGTACGGTGAAAGAATACTAACCACCCCCTCTCTTCCCTTGAGTGTCGTAGAAGGCGACTAATGGACTAAAGACTGCACATATACCAAACAGCATAGAGCGTGCACATATACCAAACAGCATAGAGCGGCGATGAGCTCACGACCTGCCACGCTGAGCACATGTGCAGTCGCTATTTGGTGAAAAGCGGACTATGGTAGAGGACTACAGCTTTTAGTCCTCATTGCCTAGTCCCTTCGGAAATAATAGTTGTGATTATATTTATGTGTATCGTGATTATACATATGTATGTATGTAAACATTCTTTATCGAATCTGGCCCAAGTATAATTCTGTGCAAAAAATCACGTCGTTCCATCGTCTCGTACTGACAAACAAACACACTTTCGCACACCAAATTAGTTAGGTTTGACACAGGCGTATGGCAGAGTGAAGCGTTCTGCTCTAGAACCCTGGTTCAGTGCTCATGTGGCACATCTTGTCACAGGCATCGTTAGACGCACCGTTATTATATTTTATTTTGTGTACCATTGTTGCACTAATGAATGCTTGCTTCAGTCTTGAGTTAAAGACTTGGTATAGCGAACTGGAGGAAGAACGAATAGCTCGATGGCAGATTGAGCGATATCGTTTTATCAAAACTTTCACAATTTTGAGTCACTGGATGACCAAATTAAAATGTATGATCCTCTCAGCTTTTTAAGTGTACACAATATCTAGTCAAATAAAACCGGAATTTGAGATTTGCTACCATATCACTAATTATATGGAAGCAGTATGCAGTCCTTTTAAAGTTTCAAATATATTTATCAAAAATGAAACAAAAAATTTCATCTTCTAAATAATATTGGAATTTGAGTAGACTAACTAAGGGAAAGTACCAAGACGTGAACAATAGAAACAGTATGCATTCCTTTTGAAGTTTAATAAGGATATGACAGTTTGCCGGGCGGAAGCTTGCGCAAGCTCACTTGCCGACATAACTACAGACAGCTAAAGAAGTAGCCACACATACTTGACCGTACGTGGTTCTTATTCTTAAAGACGTAAGGATCATAAACTGTCATAAGTGTGTATCGACTTTTGTTGCTGACTGCACCTACTGACGAATAGAGATCGCTTACAAGTTTCTTTTATTGTCTACTAGCGGACGCTCGCGGTTTCACTCGCGTGGTTTCCGTTCCCGTGAGAATATCGGGATAAAAAGTATCCTATGTGTTAATCCAGGTTATTAACTATCTGTATGCCGAATTTCATCCAAATCCATTCAGCAGTTTTTACGTGAAAGAGTAACAAACATATCTACACACTCACAAACTTTCGCGTTTATAATATTAGTGTGACTAGCAGCCCGCCCGCGACTACGTCCGCGTGGACCCCGTAGGTACCCCGTGGCGTACCTATATCCAAAAAAATCTTTCAACCTTGTCCTTACAATTACAAACACAACCAAAAAAAGAATTACCCAAATCGGTCCATCCGTTCTGATGTGATGCGCGTACGAACATTTTGGCAATTGATATTTAGGGTTCCGTAGCCAAATGGCAAAAAACGGAACCCTTATGGATTCGTCATGTCTGTCTGTCCGTCCGTATGTCACAGCCACTTTTTTCCGAAACTATAAGAACTATACTGTTGAAACTTGGTAAGTAGATGTATTCTGTGAACCGCATTTAGATTTTCACACAAAAATAGAAAAAATAAACATTTTGGGGGTTCCCCATATTTAGAACTGAAACTCAAAATTGAAATGAAACACTTTTTACGGATTAACTCGCGTTTAATTTAGTCTCCCTGTGACCACGGACCCTGTAAAGGGTTCGAAACGTCAGGATAATATAAAAACTATGTAAATAGTAAATTAAACGCGAGTTAATCCGTAAAAAGTGTTTCATTTCAATGTGTAGTGCTCGCTTAAACCTCAGAAAACAATATGAAACTCAAAAATTTTTTTGTCATCAAACCCGTACGCGTTAGGGTATCTAAGGATAGGTCTTCAAAAATGATATTGAGGTTTCTAACTTAATTTTTTTCTAAACTGAATAGTTTGCGCGAGAGACACTTCCAAAGTGGTAAAATGTGTGTGTCCCCCCCCCCCCCCCAGTAACTTCTAAAATAAGAGAATGATAAAACTAAAAAAAATATATGATGTACATTACCATGCAAAATTCTACCAAAAATTAGTTTGAACGAGATCTAGTAACCAGTTTTTTTTAATACGTCATAAATTAATTAATTTAAAAAAATGCACTATTATTAAATTAAAACATCGATCAAAGTTACAACGAACTACAAGAACTTTTATTTTATCCGACTCGCACTTGGCCGGTTTTTATAAATTCAGATTTCAAACGCGTCTGTGGCCGAATGGCTAATTCCTTTTAATTATGCACACATCAAGGCTTTGCACTTTGGATTTGCACATAGTGCAAAGTCCGGAAGATGCAAAAATATATCTGAAACTCACATTCCCAAAACTTAAGAAAATCATTCTTCATAAGTAGTATAGGGTTGACTGGTAGAGATCTCTTCTCGAGATAGTCACTTCTTTGTATATTTGTCTTGTGTATCGTGATTACGTGACACACTCATTTTCTTTCATTTGGCGTCATCATTACAGTTTAGGATACATTTCATCTGATTTTCAACAAAAAAGTCGTTGTTGTCTCTGATTTATTCAGAGCTCTGTGCAAGAAAAGATTTATAATCGCCTTGATGTTGACTAATACGAGTAGGTAGGTAGGTACTATAAATGCGAAACTAAGTTTGTTTATAAGTAACGCTTTCACGCTAAAATCTCTGAGCCGACTTTGATGAATTTTGGAATAGCTTAAGAAGCTTAGGCCTTATAGTGTGCGAGATATATCCTTCTATTATTTTGTGTGTGCACCTGTACCATTTTCGGTTTTTTGACAATCTGTCCTTTTCAGAATCTGTATTTTTGAGAATCTGTCCTTATGAGAATCTGTCCTTATGAGAATGACCCTATACATCCTTAGAGCATTCATTGAATGCTCTAAGTTTATATCCCTTGAAAATAAAACTTGAACAGGGCGAATTGAGGGGTGACTTTAAATAAAACTTTTTATTGCTACGTTCGTCTTGCTTCTGACATTGCATACTGACAAAATAGATAAACAAAATCTACATTAACGCGAGCAGAAGCTAGCAAAACAAAAGTGAAAATCAAAATCTAAACCATTTGTTTCGTAATGAAGAGCGTCAATTTAATATCTTTCTAATAATGACTGGTCACAACAGCATTATCTGAGATGGCGGTGAAACCAGAGAGGGGTCCGCCCACCACGCCATGACGTCACACGTAATTAGCCAGAAAGTTGCAATGTACCAGCTATCATCATAATTTGCTGGAAATACAATAACAGGTTTGGCATTGACGTCATTATTAAGGTTAGTAACCGTGTCGCATAGCGGTGAAAGAATACTACCACCCCCTCTCTTCCCTTTGATGTCGTAAAAGGCGACTAACGGACTAATCTTTGGGGGTCAAAGTTGCTCGCGTCCGTAGGTTTACCCTTGAGACCCTACACGTGATCCCTGGGTGGTGCTAAATGAGTGACACCAACTGAGTGGTAGAGCCACGCTGCGTTGCAGCACACATTGGGCCGGCTCGCCCGGCGTAATAACACCCTCTCACTAATATTCGGCGTGAAATAATGGCACTTGGTGCTGTTGTGTTTCGTCCGACCAGTGAGGGTTCCGGAGGCCCCTCCCCCCCCCCTCCTCCCCATTCCTATTCCTTCCTTAAATCTATTCCTCCCTTAAAGGCCGGCAACGCGTCTGCGATTCCTCTGGTTTTGCGGGTGTCCATGGGCGGCGGTGATTACTCTCCATCAGGTGACCCGCCTGCTCGTTTGCCTCCCTCTTACATAAAAAAAAAAAAAAAAAATACCGCACATGCATCCAACTGCATAGAGCAGCGATGGGCTCACCACCTGTCACGCTGAGCACAAATGCAGTCGCTATTTGGTGAAAAGTGGACTATGGTAGAGGGCTGCTTCAGCTGTCATCATTACCTATAGTGTCTGACTAACAAATAAACGGGTAGGACTAGGTGCTGCAACTTACTACGTCAATATTAAATTGAATCATGACAGTCATTTTGAACTAAAATTACCAGGGTGACATAAATGTGTGCGCCTGTCAGCTGTCGCAGGGATTATGCTACCGTAGTTGCAGCTACAGCCGTGGCTCCGCGAGCCGTTGTCCCGGACCATATTGAAGATGATTTCACTGTGGTCCGGCGCAAGAAGGCGCGTCGTGTGAGCCAGAACCGTCGCGGCACCGCACCGACAGGACCCAACTTTCTGCTGCGTGCTGCGACGCCGACCACGGCCATGTATCTGTCTCGCCTGCACTACACTACTACCGCGCAGGAGATTGCAGACTACATCCAAACGAAGACCAACTTCCTTTTGCGGGTGGAGCAGTTGCAGTCGCGCCACAACACCAGCTTCAAAGCATTTGTGGTGCGAGTCCCATCAGCAAAGTTGGATGCCTTCATGAAGGAGGACTTCTGGCCGAATGGAGTGGTTTATAGACGTTTTCGTGGAAAAATACCTATAAGTGCCACCGATACGACACAGAAAATGTCCTAATATTAATTTACTAACATAGTAACTATAAGTTTTCATATTTACTAACAAAATTTTATTATTGTATGTATGTTAGTCTGTAAGGTATTTATCTATGGGCCTGCGTTGCCTGATAATAAACAAATAAATAAAATAAAATAAAATAAAAAAAATAAATAAATTAAAAGAGGTAAGTAGATGAATACTCGAAAAATAAACGTACGTTATTCGTTATCGATATTTTTTGTTAGTTATCTACATCTCTATCCACATTTATCTGCAAGTGCGCTTCGAGGAATATAAATATAATATTTTAATTAGGTACCTATTTTCAAGCGCACCTAATACGTGGGCGCTTGGAGGAATAATTTAGGTGCTCTAGTGGATAATAGTTGTGATTATATGAATGTATGTATGTATTAAGTTATAATAAGTACCCACATCTGTGGTACCCACCAACTAATTCGCGTTGGGCCAGCGTGGTGGGTTATGGCCCATACTCCCCATGTGATGTTGTCTATGTGGGAAGGCACAGGCACAGGCTGGGCACAGGCCCAGCAGTGGGACGTTTATAGGCTGATGATGAAGTGCACACGATACATCACGCTGATTTCCCGGAGGGGTAGACAGAGACCACATCCTTGGCTTCATTTACTCTCTTAAAATTCTTCATACATGTTCGACTTAGAGTAAAGATCAACCACGATAACATGGCATGCCCCTCCAATATTTCCATGGGCAATTGATGCCTGATATTAATAATTTAAAACAATCTTTTTCATTTACTCTCATAAAGTTCTTCATACATGCTCGACTTAGAGTAAAGATCAACCACGATAACATGGCATGCCCCTTCAACATTTCCATGGGCAATTGATGCCTGATATAAATAATTTAAAACAATCTTTTCCATTTACTCTCCAAGTTTTTCATACATGCTCGACTTAGAGTAAAGATCAACCACGATAACATGGCATGCCCCTTCAACATTTCCATGGGCAATTGATGCCTGATATAAATAATTTAAAACAATCTTTTCCATTTACTCTCCAAGTTTTTCATACATGCTCGACTTAGAGTAAAGATCAACCACGATAACATGGCATGCCCCTTCAACATTTCCATGGGCAATTGATGCCTGATATAAATAATTTAATACATTCTTTTTCATTTACTCTCATATAGTTTTTCATACATGCTCGACTTAGAGTAAAGATCAACCACGATAATATGGCATGCCTTTCCAACACTTCCATGGGCAATTGATGCCTGATATAAATAATTTAAAACAATCTTTTTCATTTACACTTATAAAGTTTTTCATACGTGCTCGACTTAGAGTAAAGATCAACCACAATTACATGGCATGCCCCTTCAACATTTCCATGAGCAATTGATGCCTGATATAAATAATTTAAAACAATCTTTTCCATTTACTCTCATAAAGTTTTTCATACATGCTCGACTTTTTAGAGTCAAGATCAACCATGATAACATGGCATGCCCCTCCAACATTTCCATGGGCAATTGATGCCTGATATAAATAATTTAAAACATACATTATTTTCAACTTGTGTGCGCACGATGTTCGTAATATATCCAAGGAGTTAGACATTTGGCTTATTTTGGCTTATTTACACACATTTGCGCTAGAACACATGATGCAATTTTAATGTTTTTATCTACTTATATAAATAAAATCAATTGTCCCTAATGTTTGTTCGCCCATCACTTCAGAACGGCTGCACATATTTAGCTAATCCTTTTTCTGTTGTGTTCACAGGTTCGGATCATGATCGGGTAATTCTTGTTTTTTCAGATTTTTTCTAATTTATACTTGCAGTTCCAATGGAGGGGCATTTCTTTATATCGTGGTCTTTACTCCTGACTCTTGTTCTTGTGTTACCTATAATTGAAGCCTCTATTTCACTTTCGATGGTACGCTTTGGGCAAAGTTACGGGCCGTGTCTAATTGTACGTTGGTAACCTTACACTACACTTACACTTGTAATTACAACCATTATAATACTGACGAAAGGTATGAAAGAATTCAGTGAAAGTTGTTAGATTATGCTGATTGAGTTATTTTTCTTTCACTTAAAAATTTGCTCTCAGACACTTTAGTTTTTTTTAATATATAAGAAGGAGGCAAACGAGCAGGCGGGTCACCTGATGGAGAGCAATCACCGCCACCCATGGACACCCGCAAAACTAGAGGAGTCGCAGATGCGTTGCCGACCTTTAAGAAAGGAATAGGGTTTAGGAAGGAACAGCAATTGTGAGGGGGGGAGGGGCCTCCGAAACTCTCACTGGCCGGACGAAACACAACAGCACTAAGTGCCTTTATTTCACGCCGGATATTCGTGAGAGGGTGGTATTACCCCGGGCGAGCCTGCCCAATGCGTGCTGCAGCGCAGCGTGGCTCTACCACTCAGTCAGTGTCACTCGTTTATCGTTTAGCTCCACCCAGGGGTCACGTGTCCCTACGGTCTCAAGGGTAACCCTACGGACGCGAGTAACTTTACCCCCAATCTTCGATTAATTATCAATTTACTCCTTTTGGTGTTGACCGGTGATCTTAAAGATAAAAATATTTTTTTAAAAATATACATACACCCTCGTTTCCCGGCGGGGTAGGCAGAGACCGTAGGTAGCTTTCAATTTGTTACGGTCCTAAACACATCCGTATAAGCAATATATAAAACGATTGACTTTTTAAGAAAATTCTGAACATTACTATTTATTTATAATTGCCCATAGATTAAATAAGTAATTTATTTATCACATTTCATTAGATTAATTGTTGCAGATAAAAATTATTTTGCTCTAAAATAACTAATTACTTACCCAGTTTCTGTGAAGACAAGCCGGTAAGTATATAAATCAGTCACTGTTCAGGAAATCAATTCTTCTCATCATGGTATTGTTCTAGTAAAGGCCGCGAATACAAAGGGAGTACTAGATCTTTGTTAGACAAGCATACGTTCTAATAGGCATCCCTTCGAAAACAACGGAGTTGACAGAAACGATAAGCCCGCTATCCATTGAGCTTGTTGCGTAACAAATAATAGCGATAAAAAAATAATCTTGAGAAGAAGGCTTTAATTTTTCATGAAAATACGAATGCGTTTAATAGAAATCAACACATAGTTTCACTTTTAGCCTTATTATATTGGTGACACCATCGGATGGTGCAATAAAAGCGTTGTTTTTTTCCAAAATTATTAGGTCCGAATTTAAGTAGGAAAATGTTGGTTGATTTTTTACAGAATACAAAAATATGATGAACAACAATACAACTTAACTACATTAAATAAAACTTTAAATACAGATGTCCTAATTGTCTGTCTATTTCTTCAAGGAATTAAGATTTTTCAAACACATATCTATAATTTAAAAATAAATAAGACAAAAAATGTGGGCCCAGCAGTAGAACTTTTATAGGTTGTTATGCTAAATGCTAAATATTACCTACGTAGAAGTTAAGAGGGTTTACGCATTTCGGTTTTTAATTTTTATACTTAAACCAATAAGTCAAATTTAATGAAACTTTGCATACTAAAGTAAAATACAGTGATCATAACAGTTTGTTAAAAACATTTTGAAAAACGTTTTCTGAGTTATTGCGATTTTAAACTTTCTATAGTGGACTTTAAATCGCTATAACTCACCTGTATTTTACTTTAGCATGCAAAGTTTCATTAAAATTGTCATATTGGTTTTTAAAAATTACGACTTGGAACTTTGTTTGTGAAAGAGAAATGCGTATACCCTCTTAAAATACCTTTTAAAACATCGCTCCACGCCTCGCGCTGCGATGGCGAACAGTCGCTTCAATGGACAGTGTGCCTTTTAAAATAGCTGCCACGCTTCGCGACACACTAATTACAATATCATTTCACTTTTACGTCCAAATACCGAACTATAAGTGGTTTGTAGATTGTTCAATGGACAGCTATCTCAAATAAGTAAAAAACTATTGTAAATACAGTCGTTGAAGATGAGTTCGCGTGTTTATGTAACGTTTTTATTTATATTAGTATTTATGGCTTTGTTGTTTGCATGTTAATTATGTACTATTACGTGTTTCTGGCAGCGATAATTCATACATAATAATACCTTTATATGTATTCATCAAATTTATTTTTTATTTTTCTGAATTAGAGCTCTGTGTCGTAAAAGGCTACTAACGGACTGAAGACTGCTCATGCTCATACAACCCACAGGATTGATAGGACAGGATGCATGGAAAGTTATAAACGTGTTAATAGCACATTATTCTTAAATACAAAAATACATTTATTTTGCCAATTTCAAATCGGATTGTGCAACAGCCTTTACACTATTGCATTTTGAGTCGTCTCGGTGCGTCGACCGGCCGATGCTACGTTCAAGGTCGTCTTGCTAAAGGCGATATCCTATTTTACGCCTAATCAGTTAGACAGAATAGCCACAGTAGCCACAGACAATGGGCTGTAACATTCCGCCGGTGAATCGCAATGTAAAACGACAACGTCACTTAATAATAATTGAAATGGCAATAATTCATGATAAACTAATTTAGATTTAGAAGAGTTCCAAAATTCACACTAACTACATACTTAATTATGTTTGCGGTCATATTTTATTTGTAGTTTTCTTTAGTTTTAAGTTTAAAGTTTAGTATAAAGTTTTATTTTTTCGTAATTTTGAATTAAATTAAATTATTTGCGTTAATAACGCTCAAATATACTTTAGATATTAAAACATTAAAGAAGTTGACTACCCCAGGTGGGAATGGAACCCACGTCCTCCGAAATCCGGGCGGCTCGTTATGCATAAACGACGAGAGTTATTGGTTAGACCTGTCGAAATTTTTTAACGTTTTTGACTTTGTTTTTGTAACGCTTGTAAAGTAGTCGTTTGTAAAGCAACACTATCTTCTCAAAGCTCTTAGAATTAAAAAAAAATGATATTACTTACAATATACGCTATCTTGTCTCTGTCTGACTCGTGCAGAATCAACAGTTCATTTGAAGTAATTGCATGCACTAATCGTCTTGTTGCCAATAATTATACGCACAACGAGTTGGGCTAAGAAGCTTAACGCAAACAGAGTCACGCTCCAAGTTTTTATTTACACAAAACACGATGAAACGGTCTAAAACTAATTTTGTACCGTTATAGTAATTTCAGAGTTACTGCTGTCGAACAGCAGGGGTTCATTGAGATAGTTGTTGCAAGGTAGGTATTGGTACTAATTGAGTTGGACAAACGAATAAAAAAACTGTAAGTAATTATCCGAGGTTTTGTCTTAATCCATCTTTCGTTTCTTTATAAAATGTTTTTAATATTGGATAAAATGTTTACTAGAAAGGAATCAACCTGTCTCAGGAAGCTCGAGTGGGATTCGAACCCATTATGTGAATGCAAAATTTCAATAATAAAGATGTTTTTAATAATATTGTTTTCTGAGGTTTAAGCGAGCACTACACATTGAAATGAAACACTTTTTTACGGATTAACTCGCGTTTAATTTACTATTTACATAGTTTTTATATTATCCTGACGTTTTGAACT
The DNA here is from genome assembly GCA_963921215.1 of Scoparia ambigualis. Classification (NCBI taxonomy): domain Eukaryota; kingdom Metazoa; phylum Arthropoda; class Insecta; order Lepidoptera; family Crambidae; genus Scoparia; species Scoparia ambigualis. Next base: position 3,298,493 of record OY992521.1, read on the forward strand.
CTTTACAGGATTATATAAAAACTATGTAAATAGTAAATTAAACGCGAGTTATTCCGTAAAAAGTGTTTTTAATATTTTTTTTATTTATCGATTTTGTAAAATAGACCAACGTATAATTACGACAGATGCATAATAAATAGTTATGTCTGTTGTAATAATACATAGTATGTTATAATAAAGAATATTTAGTAAGTAATTTCAATGCTTTCTAGACCACGAGAACCGCAAAAGCAGTCCACTGCCACAGTCCACGGCACACCATCTAACAACTGCACATGTGATCAGCGTGACATGTGATGAGCCCATCGCCGCTATATGCTGGTGGTTGTCTAAGCATGAGTAGTCTCCAAGTCCGTTAGTAGCCTTTTACGACACCCAAGAAAAGTGATGCTACAGAACAGCTCACCATAATATAGTTAGTACAGTCATCAGCATTAAGATGTGACTATCGACGGCCTGCAAAAATATCTGATCATTGGTGGAAGGCATATACAATGTGATAGAGGTGGTACTTCTAACCCGTTAAGGCCAAGTAGTACATTTAAATTCATCGACAAAAAAATAATATGGGAGGTCCTACCCCCTCCCCCTATAATTTATGACCATTTTTACTTTATGCGATATCAAAGGTTTCATACGTCGGAGAAACATGAAAAAAATGGCAAACGGTTGCTAATGACACTGGCTAACTATAAATTACTTTGTTTTGTATGTTTGAGATTATTTTGGTGAGAAAAAAATCATTACTTAAGTAAAATTTTAAACACTGAAAAAAGACGACAACCTCAGGCGGGAATCGAACCACGCACCTTCCGCATTCCGGGCGGCTGCCTTAACCACTTGGCTACCGAGGTCTGGCTTTCAACCGTCGAAATTTGTCAGTGCTTGATGCTTATGTTTTTAGTCAACATTGCTTCATCAAATCTTAGAAGTTTTCACCTCTGAGATCCGAAAGAAATATTTTTACAAATATTTAAACATTCGGTTAAGATGAAGCTGTGTTTATAGATTAATATTTTATATTTTAGCGTTTTATTAACGCTTAAATATACTTAAGTAAAATTTTTTTTTACTAAAACTTTTTTAATAAAACGCTAAAATATAAAATATAAATCATTACTTAATTATTTTGTGATTTAAAATCTCTTTTTTTTAAGTCCATATTATTTTTTTTGTCGATGAATTTAGATGTAGTACTTAGCCTTAACGGGTTAGAAGTACCACCCTTATCACATTGTATATAGGCACATACATCTATATGCTGGTGAATGTACCTTCATAATAAGGTTGCCTTACCTTACCTTTATAATAAGGTAAAAACTCCGCTGCCCGCGAACTAGATCGACACGTTATTCTGTGATTGCAAGTGTAATGATGTATTAATCAATGTGGGTCGTGGTTAATGACGTCATTTGTGCCAGCCTGTGGTGCCAGCCTAGTTCATGCCGGTAACTGGATGGGTCGTTAGCTACGTAACATAAATAATAATAAAAATTATAATTATTTTAATGACCTCGGAAATTTCATACCTAGGTGGTCTGAGGCGGTCTGCGATAGGGACGAATGGAAACGTAGAAAGGAGGCCTTTGCCCAGCTGTGGGACACAATTAGGGTTGCCACCTTTTTTTAGGACGAAAAGAGTATTTTTTTCATTTTGTTAAGACAAAAATAGAGTACATAGCATAAAAAAGAGTATTATATGTCCTATACGTATTTTTTGTTGCTCTTTGCGACATTTAACAAATATTTGTCATTCTTGAAGATATTTACAGCCTTCTTTGCAATCAAAATTTAGATTAAAATATATAATTAACTCGTTTTTTATTAAATTTAGAGTAGCTCTATTTCGTTTGTCTCTCCATTTTACATTCATAAGGGAGAAGACTCTTTTCAGTGAACGCTGAAGTACTCATAACCAGTAACGTTCAGTTTTTCGTAAATAGAGTATTTAAGCATACTCTATTAGTGTCGTAGATTATAGAGTACGCCTACATGAAAAAGAGTACAATACTCTATTTTAGAGTACGGGTGGCAACCCTAGACACAATGTATGCTACTACAATTTTTTTTAGCTTTATTCATTCTATTTCTTAGGTTGCATCCTGCAGCGAGGATAAACCCTAGCTATCAGTGGTTAGGGCTGAAGAGTAAGGAACCTCCTGATAATCCGTGATTTTTTGATTTTGCTCTGCTGTGGGCTCGTGGCAATATACTATTAGTAGGTATACCTATATTGTTTCTTTTTTAATGTGTAGAGCAGGCTAACGAGCTGGCGGGTCGGAAAGTAATTACCACCGCCAATGGACACCCGCAAAACCAGAGGAATCGCATATGAGTTGCTGATCTTGAGGAAAGAGTAGGCCTTTCGAAGGAGTATGGCTGTTTGAAGGCAGGAGGGAGGGAGATCGGCTTCCGGTAATTTCACTCACCGGACGAAACACCACCGCAATGAGTGAGTGCCATTGTTTCACGCCGATAATCCGTAAGAAAGTGGCATTACGCCGGGCCAGTGTAGTCCCCTCTAGCCACTGGGGGACAATTGGGATTTTTTTATAAAAACCTCCCAGTTGTCCCCTCTACCAACGACACGGGTGACAACTGGGACTTTAATTTTTAGATGTCCCAGTCTTCCCCACTTGAGATGTTGCCGTAAGTGAGGGAGACTGGGATATTTAAAAATGTAAGTCGCAATTGTCCCCTCCACCGGTGACACGGGGGACAAACGCCAGAGGGGACTACTGGGACACACTGCGCCGGGCGAGCCTGTCCAATGCGTACAGCAACGCAGCGTGGCTCACTAAAAAAACAATAAAATTGTTTTCCTAAGTTTATCTACGCGAAAACTACACATTGACAGTGCTCTACTTGTATGTAGTGTCAGATAAACAAAAGTATTTTTTTTAACACAGGGAATTGATAATTTTCTTATTAGGTAAGTACTCATTGGCTATCCTTTAATTTTTTAATTTTTTTTACTGAAACATATTTCAAATGAGTAACACGGTGTTCGCGCGATTATTTGACATGTTACATGTTAATTTAGTTTGACGTATTTGTTTCACTGCTACATCTTGAGTTTGAGAGCATTCTTCTAATATCTGCACGCTCTGCCAAGAATACGTCGCGTGTTCATTTAAATTTTCATCCACATACCTTTATACAGCTAAAGCATGACAAATGCTAGGCGATATTGTTGTACCTTTCAAGTCTGGAGCGGAGAATAGAGGCTTTGACCCACTTTTGTGCTCATTAACTTTGACAAAGCGAACAATACGTGACAATTGTAATCATACGCTCGCTCATAAAGAATTTTCGGTTCAAGTCGCGAGGAAACTTTGCCGTCACATTCGGGTCATTAGGACAAATCAGATCAGAAGTTGACCTATCTGATTTGAATGATTACGGTTAAGCGAAAAACTTTCTTTTGTTGATAATAATTGCGAAGTACCTAGCTATACGTATTATCTCAAAGTTAATAAAACTCCAGCATTTAGCTATGTTTCTTAAACAGAATGTAAACAGTATGAGATGACAAAGGGGATATTTAGAACGTTTAGTAGCGCCTCAGTGAACCGAATTCAAGCTCTCAGCGGAGCACGGGGCGGTGATGCGCATTTATTTTTTACGTAATTTTTCATTATTAATGTGTCATATTGTGTCGATGTCGGTTCAAAATAATTAATGGAAAATGACGTATAAAAAGAATTGTTGTACCCCGAACGTGCGTCGCGACGAGCGTGGCCGCAGAAAGAAGTATCCACCTCTACTTGTGTTTGTGTACCAAATTACATCTCATTTGCCTGTTTTCGTAAGGTCACTCGCGTCCGTGGTGCTGCTAAATGAGTGACACTGTCTAAGTGGTAGAGCCACACTTAGTTGCAGCACCAATTTGGATCTATTGTGCAAACCCACTCTACCTCCTCAGCGAAATTGACTGCCTTTGGCAAAGTCTTTGAGGACAAAGAGCATAAAATCTTCTGGTTTCGGATAGGGCGATCCCAGGAGACTCATTTTTTTTGGCAAAAGAGTACAGTCACGCAATAAGTATTGTATGGACTCTGTTTTCCCATCACAAGGTGTCTGTTGCTAGTTACATTGTGTGTAGAGCATTTGTTTTGTGGCATAGTGCCCGGTGAGGGCACCGATGACTATTCGGGCCTGTCTTCTACTAAGTATCTACGTATATGATCTTACTCCGTCCTAGGACGTGTCCCCACTGGTAGAGATAGGTGGAACCTATCTAAACGCTTTTATTTTAGTGGGGATACGTGGAAATATTATGGCTTTTTATCTCCCCATGGCTAATCCGCTAGGTGGTGCGACGACATACGTAGGGTGGCTGGCAGCAGTTGGATCAGAAGAGCCGAAGATCGGGCTCAGAGGCATGCATTGGGAGAGGCGTATGTCCAGCGGTGGACTAACACGGGCTGATAATGATTAATAATGGAAAATGGCGTAGAAAAAGAAATGCGCATCCCCCGTGCGTCGTGGCCGCGGCCACGCTCCGGCGCGCGCTACGCTTTCTCCGACCATTCCTCTCGCGCGCCACGCGACGCACGCGCACGCGCACGAACCGATATTTGTGCGTCGTTATGCTTTTTTGTGCGCGCAGACAGGTGCGCTTTAATCTGTACACTCTGCTTGAAAATTCAATTGACAGCTACATATTCAAATAGCTCAACAGGGCGATTATGTAAAGTCGATCCAAAACTCACAATGTCTAAATTTGACTCTACTCTAACGTCAACGTCACTCTCGGGGCTCGTGAGGTTAAGTGAGAGGCGAGCTTATGATCGAGCGTCAGAGAATCTACATGCTCTATAACATCATCTATTTGTGATTCAAGAGCTCGGACGCACAGATGATAGCAACTGCATCTGGGAAGTGGTCCGATCATAGAGGCTCTCTTGGTATGCTGCTTTCCATTGGGCAAGAACACCTTGATCGATGTTACGAAAAGAAGCAGCTGACGACTGATACCGTTGTTTAAGCTATTTGCAAATAGCAAGCAGCAGCAAGAGTATGGGAACAAGTAACATAATACAACATTATCTCTCAGTAGACGAACTTAGAAAAGTTATGGGATCATTGCTAGTCCGGTCTTCTTTCACCAGTTCAGTTCCACATCACAATCACCCTGGGAATTCACTGCTGTTTGAGGATGACGATAATGAGCTGTATTTACCTTTCCTTTCACGTCAGCCTTCTGAACTCATTATCTGTAACAAAAAACAGTTTTATTGCAAACTTACTGATCCATATCTTCATAATAGTCAACCGTAAGTTTATCCCGAGTTTTATTCACCAACGAAAACGAATATAATGTAGGTAAGGACTGTTTTAAAATCCATTTTGGACAGTTTAAATTATATTATTTTCCTATCTTTTTATTTAATTGTTTGTATCAAGTCATTCTATTGTCATTCCATGAATTAAATCGGATTCACAACTTCACACTGTTTTCACATTATACCGGACAGTTTTGTATGGGAGGTCGAAATTTTTTTGTCATTTTTGCACATAGGTTTCTTGGGGAAAGTTGTTACAGAAATCACCATGAATCTTTAAGAGCGTTGTAACCAAAGAGATTTTAATGTCTTTGGTTGTAGACATGGGCGCCGAGTAAAAAAAAACCAGCGGCGGCGCGCCTCAAAAATATGCTCGGCGGCGGCGTGAAGCCGGCGGCGTGGGATTTTTGAAGTCGTTTTTGGTTATGTAGTTAAAGGTAGAAATAAGAGTGATAAATAAAACCAACACTTCATAAAGATTTCAACAACAAAACAATATATCGTCGTCGTACAGCGAAAAGTCACTAAGTAGGTAAAATTGATAATGAAGTTCCTCCTTGCGTCGTGTTCCTCAATGCTGAGGATCGTGACCTCTCTTCTGCATCACTTTCTCTCTTATGGTTTTCCTCCATCTGTTTCTGTCTCTGGCGGTGTAGAGGGCGTTGTGAACTGAAGGGTTAAGAGTGGTGCGGATCTGGTCAGACCAACGTATTGGGCTGCGTCCTCGAGGCCGTTTCCCGTCTACTTTGCCGGTCACGATGAGCTTTCCGAGGTTGTCACCGACTTTCCTTGCAATGTGACCGAAGTATTCGAGAATTCTGCTTAGACATCCGAGGATGACAGCCGCGAGTAGATTTTGAGTTCTCGTAATATAGAGACGTTAGTCCGAAATGCTGTCCAAGGAATACAGAGCATCTTTCTCCAGCACCACATCTCAAAAGCGTCAATGCGTTTGCGGTCTGCAGCTTTTAGTGTCCAAGTCTCAGCGCCGTATAAAAGATCGAGAAGACAAGAGTCCGTACCAGTCTGGTTTTGGTTTGTACGGAAATATTGCGATCTCTCCAGATTTTTGCAAGCTGAGACATGGCGCTCTTAGCCATGCCAATTCTCCTGCGCACATCCTTCTCGCACAAACCATTGTTACTGATGTTGGAACCCAGGCATATAAAGTTGTAAACTATTTCTAGGTCCAATGCGCCATTGAGTTCCAAGTTCCCAGATCTATAATAGGTGAAATCCGAACTGGCAGTCACTGAGGAGATCTCAAGGTATGCCAGCAGTCGAGACTTCAGTGCACGTTCCGTAATCTTGCAGAGTATGGACTTGACTGAAATCGTCTTACAGTAAGATGGATCGGCACGGCTACCTTTTTTGGGCACAGGCTGCACATTAGCCAGCTTTCACGACTGAGGAACTAGACCAGTCTCAAGTGAGAGGTGATACAGGCGTGTTAGAACAGTATACAAGTTAGGTGCACAGTTACGTAGGATAATGGCCGGTATTCTATCAGGACCACTAGCCTTATTCACGTTAGAGTACGGAGAGCTTTGAGTACCTCTTTGCTGCGGATGTGAGGTTCTCCCATGGAGAGGTCGGCTATAGGAAATTTAGGTGGAACTCACGTCTGGAAGTCGCTAGCAGCGACTTCCAGACGTGAGTTCTTTGCAAAAAGAGTGGCAAACAAATATACTGTACTGTACCAGTATGGTTTTCGTCGCGGTCGATCGGCTGGTGATCTTTTAGTGTACCTTACTCACCGATGGGCGGAGGCAGTCGAGAGTAAAGGGAAGGCACTGGCAGTTAGCTTGGACGTAGCGAAAGCTTTTGACAGGGTTTGGCACAGGGCTCTTTTCTCTAAACTTCCATCATACGGGCTTCCTGAGAAATTGTGTTCATGGGTTGCCAGCTTTCTTACTGGGCGTAGCATCAGAGTCGCAGTCGACGGTTCGTGCTCCGACATGAAGCCCGTGAATGCTGGAGTCCCGCAGGGGTGTGTGTTGTCCCCTACTTTGTTTCTTCTGCATATCAATGACATGCTGCATAACAACAGCATTCATTGCTATGCGGATGACAGTACTGGGGATACGCTCTACACCGGGCGAGCTAATGTTTCTCTGGAAAGCGTCATCGAGAGCCGGAATAAACTTGTGACTGACACCGAGAACATGTTAAGTCATGCCTCGGATTGGGGCCCACGTAACCTGGTCCGCTTTAACCCCTCCAAAACACAAGTTTGCGCATTTACCGCGAAAAAACATCCCTTCGTCGTACCTCTGAACTTTGAGGGAGCTCCCCTTGATACCAATCCGATTGTTGGAATCCTTGGCGTCGATATTTCGAGTGACGTTCAGTTTCGTGGTCATTTGGAAGGTAAAGCTAAATTAGCTTCGAAAAAGCTGGGTGTGCTTAATAGAGCGGGTCAGTATTTCACGCCGGCCCACCGTTTACAACTGTATAAAGCACAGGTCAGGCCACATATGGAATACTGCTCCCATCTCTGGGCTGGAGCACCCCAATACCAACTCCTTCCATTTGACCGCATTCAACGCAGAGCTGCTCGAATTGTCGGCGACGTGGTTATTTCAGGTCGGCTCGATCCACTGGCTCTTCGGAGAGACGTTGCGTCTCTCTGTATATTGTACCGTATATATCATGGGGAGTGTTCTGAGGAATTGTTCGGCTTGATCCCTGCCGCTAATTTCCTTCACCGCACTACACGCAATCGACTGTCATTCCATCCACATCACCTTGATGGATGGCGGTCTACTACTGTGCGTTTTTCAAGAAATTTCTTGCCTCGAACTACAGTGTTGTGGAACCAGCTCTCGGCGGCGGTATTTCCGGACCGTTACGACTTAGGGATCTTCAAGAAACGAGCCTATTCCTTCCTTAAAGGCCGGCAACGCGCCTGCGATTCCTCTGGTTTTGCGGGTGTCCATGGGCGGCGGTGATTACTTTCCATCAGGTGACCCGCTTGCTCGTTTGCCTCCTTCTAATATAAAAAAAAAAAAAAAAAAAAAACCTTCTCAGCTGCAGTGTGGGCAAGTGAGCTGTCAGGCTTTATCAGCGGTGGAAATAAAGGTATTTCCAAATGTTTCTCACCCATTTGTATTCGTATTACCTATAGCCGACCCCAGAGGGGTCGGCTATAGGCTGTCGGCTATGGGAGAGCTTCATGACCGCGGCGGGGAGGTACTCAAAGCTCTCCGTGGAAATAAAGGTATTTCCAAGTGGGTGCGAAGCATGTTTAACACCGATGGGGCCGATGTGATTGAATCGTGCCCTACGTAATTTGCGCGCTCCAGCATCAGCCCAGGCCAAGAAAGCTGACGGGGTTCCGGGGACAGTTACAGCAGTGTGCCATACTCCCCAACATTTCTAAGATACTGTGCCAACGCGTTGGTGTGGATCTTAACGCTAGGCACGTTCGCGAAGTCCCCAAACAAAAGGCGTTCTTCTGATGCTTCTCCCTCTTGATTGGAAATTTCGTCCTCATCGAGCACCTGAGCGGACGCCCCGCGCGGCGCACGCACGGCCCACATGAGTAAAGAATAAACTGAGATTATGTTACAAGAGCCTACACATTGGAACAGTCTAGTCGGCGCGAAATTTTGAGCAGTCGGCGGCGGCGGCGGCGCGCCATACCTAAACGGCGGCGGCGAGCCACGGCGGCGCCCATGTCTATTTGGTTGTAACATTTTTCCGCGCTCGGTGTTTAGGTTTTTACCGCTCAACAACGCGACGAAGTGAGTGTGTGTGAGTTTTGCCTCACGCGTACGGCACACAGTTGCGAGTGGTTGCGACCCGGCGGACGACTGAACGATCTTGATCTACACAGAGCACGGAATCGCCGCGCCCCGGGCAATAGCGGGCGTGTAGCGGGCGCGCGGCAAATCCGTGCTCTGTGATCCTGTAGCTATGACGTACCCTATATTTTAATAAGTAAAAAGCTAAAGTTTACGAAGAAAATAAAAATACTGTCCACAATAGATTATTTATGAAGATATTTCAATTAAATTTATACAAATTTGGGTAATGAAATTTTATTATAATTAACAGAGTAGGTAGGTACCTAGGTACTTATAAAATTAAACTAGTTTTTCCCGACAACGGCGAAGCAAAAAGGGAGATTATGATCTTGACCGATAATAGATATATATATGTATGTATACATACGTTCGTGCATCTGTTTCCTCACAACTTCTAAACTACTTATCATAATTTGACAAAATGAGGTAGGTATCGTTGGAAGTACCTAAATCACTAGTTAAAGGCTATGACGTTACATTAAATCGAAAATGGCGCCCTCTAAAAGACATGAAGTAGAAACTAAAAAAAAAAGTTGCCGTGTTTGATATCAAATGAAGGGCTTCATGAGCACATTCCAAAAATAAACATAAGTAGCGGTTGCTTACGGCTTTTTTGGCCACGATTGGCCACAATTGGACACGTATGTATCTTTGTGCATCACTTCAGAACGGCTGTACCTATTTGGCTAATTCGGAATAACAACAAAAAGCAACGCGTCTGCATCTACAAAATGATGACGCGCCTTTGGCTCGCTCTGACGTGACTCTCTTACCTAAGTAGATACTAAGTAGGTAAGGCAGATAAAATATTAAATTTTTGATTAAAATTGTTTGTTAGGACACTAATTTTCATAAGTTTTCAATTGTTAATTAAGTTCGTTTATATAATGGCCTGCCATGTAAATTATAAATCTATGGTACCAAAACAAAACAAACTAAAACATGTATGGAACTATAAATTCAATAATACAGGAAAGAAAAATAATTATGCCCAAAATATATTTCAAGTACATAAAAGATGTAATATTTAGTTGTCTAAAAGATTACTTACTGTTTTCTAAGGCTTATGCAAGCACTACACAATGAAATTAAACACTTTTTACGGATTAACTCACGTTTAGTTTTACTACATTACATAGTTTTTTTTGTAATATTAGTTATAAGTTAGAAGTTATTTGCCTACCGTCAATCATAATCATAATCGGTTAAATATAAAAATGATTGACGGTCGTTAGGAAACTGAAAAACTATGTTACGTATTAAAATTAAACGCGAGTTAATCCGTAAAACTTTTATGTTGTGTTTTTTGATGTAATAAAAAAATATATATCAAGATATATTTCTGTGGTATACTTATGTGCGTTCGGGTCAAATCTTGCAAAGAAGATTTGGACCCCTTCTCGGGAACTGATCGAGCTGAAATTTAGTATACCTACGTAACTTCGATGACAATACAATAATATGGCACCATGGAGCTGATATGATGATGCAGTCATAGGAACTCTGCAATGAAACAATATAGGTAACTCCGCCGTATTTGGGCTTGTTTGATTTGTCTTGACTGAAACCATAACCTTGTGTGGTGCGGCACCACCCAGGGTCTGATTATGAAGGTGGTCATAGGAACTTCTGAACTACCTATATAGTTTTATAAATCTTTAATTAAGTCGGTACTTATACAAAAAAACAAATAGAAATAGGCTTAGATACTAAAATTTGACGGAAAAAATGTCACTGAAAAGTACGTAATAAAAAAATATCATAGTGATGTCAGAATATAGCCGTGATCGCATGCTACCTTCCCTAAGGATTGCTTAAAGTGGCATGCGACCACGACTATAGTCTCTGAACATCACTATGCTACCCTTGTTTCTTACTTTTCTCGAAAAATGTTACAACGCTCTTAAGGAATTAAAAAAAATGTTTTAAAGAATGAGAATTCAAACACAGCCTTAAATTGTATATCATCATAACATATAAACTATTTTTATTTAAAACTTTTTGAATATAATATTTGACTTTTTACTTTTTGACTTAATGAGAATTGCTTTTATTTTTATTCATAATATTAGTTTGAAGAGCTCGATGGCGCAGCGGCTTGCGATCTTGCCCGCTAAGCGACTTTCACAATGCCGGGGCGCAGTATCGGTGACCAAATTAAAAACATCTCGAGCTCCTCCGTGCTTCGAAGGGCACGTTAAGCCGTTGGTCCCGGTTGTTGTCGTATGGTGACAGTCGTTAAAACCCACCAACCCGCATTGGGCCAGCGTGGTGAATTATGGCCCAATATCCCCAAGTGTTATTGTCCACGTGGGAGGCCTGTGCCCAGCAGTGGGACGTTTATATTCTGATGATGAATATTAATTTATCCTACTAATATTATAAACGCGTAAGTTTGTAAGTATGGATGGATATTTGTTACTCTTTCACGTAAAAACTACTGAATGGATTTGGATGAAATTCGGTATACAGATAGTTTATAACCTGGATTAACACATAGGATATTTTTTATCCCGATATTCCTACGGGAACGTATGGATGGATGTTTGTTACTCTTTCACGTAAAAACAACTGAATGGATTTGGATCAAATTCGGCATACTGATAGTTTATAGCCAGGATTAACACATAGGATACTTTTTATCACGACATTCCCACGGGAACGGAAACCACGCGGGTGAAACCGCGAGCGGCCGCTTGTTCACCATAAATATACTTATACTCCAGTTTAGCAACTTGTATCGGTTCTTCAATAAAAAAATACGAAAATACGATACAAATTACTCATCGAACATCGCGTGTCGAAATCGAAATGTCAACATTCGGGACGATTACCCCGTCACTTATAATCCTAACACCAGCCTGACCTGACCTCCGATCTTTACTGGACTGCATACAAACAAAGGTCACGGCAAATCGGTACGCAGTCAAAGAGTGCTACTTCTTTAACATGGATGACCCAAATCAATTTTCAGTCGCAACTTCAACGACTTAAGGTATATTTTTTAATGGCAGTACTACTGGTCAGTAAGGGTGAGTGCCCTATATTACTAGCTTAGGTCGACGGCTTTGAAAAATAGATACAAAATAATATCGAGGATAGACAATTAAAAAACGTTTATTAGTCGGATACGTGAAAATTATAATTATCTACGTCCCGATAATTTATGTGGAATAGAAAAGAATACTTGAATGACTTGATAGTTCACAAATATTACTTATAATATTAAAAAAACCAAATCACTAAAAGGACTAGTTCTAATATCTGGATTTAATTGTGTACGCTTTAGTTTGGTTTTAGTAGCTTAGGAACATTATTGGGTTTGATCACGCCATTTTCTTAGGTGCCAATGCGTTATAGGAGAATGCCAATCGTTGTATGGGTAACGGTCTAATATGTCAAGTTGTTGCCTCAAAACCAAACCAATTTTAGACTATTCTATAATATTCAAAGAACAGCTACCAACTGTAGTGTTTAGAATAAAAACAAAGGTTTTATTATGTAACAAAAACTCACATAACCTCTAAACACAATCAACTCTTATTTAAAGTGATATTTGTAGCTAATTAGGGTAGTTTTCTGATCTGTTAGGCTATTTTTTGTTTATTTGTTAAAGTAAAGTAAAGCCCACATACTGTCCCACTATTGGGCAAAGGAAATTGAAATCAAGTCTACCTACCTTGGGTAGTATTCTAATATTGGGATATTCTTTGTTCATTTGTTAAAGTAAAGTAAAGTCCACAATACCTACTGTCCTTAGACTATAGAAATGGTTCAAACACATGATGAGTAAGAATAAAATGTACTTAGCTGTTAAGCAATATTGACTGGTGATATAAAATCGATTCTAATCTACATTTTTAATTAATTGCTATGACAACACTTTTGATACTATCAGTTAGATAGCCGGTGATCGAACATGAACTATATTATGTCTTATTATTTTAATGTTTTATATTTTAGCGTTTTACTAACGCTTAAATATACTTAAGTAAAATTTTAAACACTGAAAAAAGACGACAACCTCAGGCGGGAATCGAACCACGCACCTTCCGCATTCCGGGCGGCTGCCTTAACCACTTGGCTACCGAGGTATGGCTTTCAACCGTCGGAATTTGTCAGTGCTTGATGCTTATGTTTTTAGTCAACATTCTTTTTTCAGTGTTTAAAAAATTTTACTTATGTCTTATTATGTTTGAAAAAGAAACCTGTGTTCCAATTAACCGTTTCAAAAGTTGAAAACAATTCAAAATTAAAAAGAGTAATATAAGTACAATTTTTATTTTGAAGCGTGAGACAAAGGTTGCCCACTTTTTGGCATTCTCCTTTCGCGGAATTTAGCGAAATAAACCATTTGAAAATTATATGAGCAGTTTCAAAAAAACGTGAAGGGGGTACACGTTTTTTTGACGGTCACTTTTGGACTGTCCCCTATGTTTGAAGTCTAATAACAAGTAAAATGTATGTCTGGCTAAATATTTTAATGGTTGAAAAGCAAAACAAATATCTTAACTAGTTAAATTTAAACAATTTTGTTACTAATCTAGTGAGTAATATTTAAAAAACGACCATATTTTAAATCAGTCTGGCAGTTTGTGCCATGTCTAGGGAATGCAATCCGAGTCGAAACCGCATATTCGAGATCTCGCGAGATTAGAAATTATACAATCTCGCGAGATCTCGGTATTTAGAGTAGTTCTCGAAAAAACATTGTTTAATTCGTTAAAAAAGCGTTGAAACTTGCTTGGTAGGTAGTAATTATGAGGTTAATAAAACGCAAAAGTATATCTAACTTTCTTACTAAGTTGAGTTATTTAATAATTATCCGTAAGTATTATTTGGAAATCAAACAATTTGTAAAAAACATAATAAAAATAATAACACTGTCGTCAGTCAAATAAGGACAAACATTTCTAAATTCTAGGCGTCATTTTAGAAATAGCTTCTTATAATACAAAGAGTGTCGAGAGTGTTGTCTAATAAACCGCATCTTATTCAGTCGCTATGTATCCAGCAGCTGAAAACGCCCTCTCTGATTCGACAGTGGTTGGCACCAGCGTCAGTAAGCTATTATAAAGCGAACTGTAAAAAGCTACTCCTTGTTCCCCCACACTCATACAAATCTATTTCTTTCTTTATCAGTGGCCTATCTGAACTAGTAAAACACGCAAAAAGGGCTTTTAGATGCTCTTAGAGTCTCATCTAATTCTTCTTGAACAATCATCTTGGTTTTTGCAGCAGCACGTAAATTTAAATACTTTGCGTGAATAACGTCGCTGTCGGTGACTACCGCTGCCCAATCTCGAAATAGATCTCGTCATATTATTTTTCAGGATTGATCTCGAAAAATGACACGAGATCTCGCGAGATCGGTAACCCACGAGATCGGGATTGCATGACCTAGCCAATGTCCTTCACTCGAGTTCTCGATTTAAAGAAGCGAGTCTTAAAACATTTTGTACTAGGCTAACACTGAGCTGTTGTTTCGTTTAAAAGTTTACCTAGTTGCCTATCGTCAGCGGTAGTTTATAATATAGGTCTCATAAAGATTTAAATACAGTTTAACTTCCAACAAAATAGTAAAATGTGGTACCGACCGGACATGTCGGTTTTGTCGCGGCTAAAACAAGCACAAAAAAAGAAAATACGTATCTCCATTTTAGTTTTTCAAATGGCAAAAACATCTTGAACTTTACCAAACAAAATACCATGGCTTAGTTATCAAATAATTTTCGAGTAAACAGGTTGTGTCGTGTCAGAGCAACGGCCGTCCAGATTTCATCTGTCGAGTTTGAGACACATATCTACTGATTCAGGCTAGTTTAAATCATTTAACTGTTTCCAGAATATAGAATATTTCCTAATGTAACGAAATTTTTATTGATTAATGTTTTATATTTTAGCGTTTTATTAACGCTTAAATATACTTAAGTAAAATTTTAAACACTGAAAAAAGACGACAACCTCCAGCGGGAATCGAACCTCAGAGGTGAAAACTTCTAAGATTTGATGAAGCAATGTTGACTAAAAACATAAGCATCAAGCACTGACAAATTTCGACGGTTGAAAGCCAGACCTCGGTAGCCAAGTGGTTAAGGCAGCCGCCCGGAATGCGGAAGGTGCGTGGTTCGATTCCCGCCTGAGGTTGGCGTCTTTTTTCAGTGTTTGAAATTTTTATTTTTAACAATCGCAAGTAAACGTTTTTGTCAAAACAAAATATAAAAAATTGTATGTCGGTTTTGCTACTGTCCCCTGTTTTGCCACGACGAACTTTTTTGATATTATCATTATTTAATACAAAGGGGTACACATAATTTTAATACAACAAAAATAAGGTAAACAAAATATAACCGTAAAATAGAAATGGTAAACTTTTTCCTGAAACTGCTCTTAAGTATATTCCTTTCGCATTAGGCATAATTTTATAATATATTTTTTTAATTGATATAAGTACTTAGATTAATTAATGTAATTGGTAATATAACCGTGTTAATTAATTAAATAATAAATAAATAAAAGTTTTTGCGAGCTCTAGATTGAGAGTTTGGCCGAAAGGAAAAGAGTGGTTGAGGTTACATTTTGAGGATCTCAGGGTATAGCTGGAGCTCAAAATAAATGCTAAATTAATAGAGCATTTGTACGGGTTACCCACTAGTCGTTTTGAGACCTATCCAGACCAGGAAAATTTTAGGAAGGGAATTAATTTTGCTCCGCTATAGTATTATGCTGATTGTACCTAAATAATATTTGGATAATATTTTTTTATGAGTGCTGTCAACGTAGGTTTTAAAGGCCATTAAACATAGATTGCACACAGACAGCGCCCACAACATGCAATATGGCCAGTGCACGGATGTCCAACGATATTACAACTAGAGGCGACAACGCGAAGCAAGTTTTTGCTCACTAAGTTGCGGCCCATGGCCTGCTAACGCCTCGGTGATTGTAAGTGGTCCAAGTGATAGTGGACCTTGCGACCGCAAATTTAATAAATAAATGTATTATATATTAATTGATAACATTTAATTTCATTTCATTTATTAAATAATTTATTTTTAATTGATTAAATAAATAACTGTTTGACATTAATTACGTAATAATTTTATAGTATATGCAATTGGATTTAATTAGTTATTATTATTAATTTTTTATCTGTATTTTGTTTGGTTTTTTAATGTTAATTTATACGAAATTATTTATTGAAATGTAGGTAATTGGTTTTGTAATAATATGTTAATAAATTTAAATACTAACAATAATAATTAGTTTTTAAGTTTTTACTAACAATTATGGATTATTGTTGTCTATTCCATAAATATATTATTATTAAATCAGTGCACAAAAATTGCTTCGCGGTGTGGTCTCTTGCAATATTTAATACATCAATGATATCCAATCATAAACCGGGTCGTAAACCCGCCGAGCTTTTAGGTAAATGCCGTCATTAAGTTGATTGCGGCATGTGACGACGGGCGACTCTTTAAAGCCCCAACATTAACTCATTCCATATACTGACAATTACATATGTTCAGTCGAGGAAGTTTATTGCATGGACTATTATAGTCGCCTTTTACGACACCCAAGGGAAGAGACGGGTCGGTAGTATTTTATTAATGTGCCATCATCACCATACAGCTCATATGATATAAGTATAGTGGTATGTGACTATAGGTACATCTGTTTTATAATAATACCTATAATAAATAAATCAGAAGAATGATTTCAGTCGAAGAATTGTTGCATACGTTTTTTCAAAAATCTTTAAATGCAGATTAATAATTTTTGAAAATAAGGGTAAGTTTAAATTAAGGGTACTTTTCCTCCAACCACGGGCTCTTTTTTCCACACTATTTATAACTATACGGTACTACCCCATTAAATTGAGTGAAAAGAACAACTATTTGTATGGGAACAGCACTGAACTTGCAGGCAAATGCTTACATAGGTATTTTTAATGGGTCTCATTTTGAGCAATTCATTATGTAAGTGAACTATTTTCTTTAGATAGTTAAGTAAGCTATACAATAAAAAAGATATTTTTTCTTAGTCTTTCTTTAATTTAAGATACTATGTTTTGTATAAAAGAAATTATTCCTTATGAATGACTCTTTCGGTTGGTATCATAAAATACAGGGGATGTTTTTTTTCACATTTCACCGGTTCGATTCCCGGCTCAAGTAGGTGATTTATCAAAAATCTTTAAATGCAGATTAATAATTTTTGAAAATAAGGGTAAATTTAAATTAAGGGTACTTTTCCTCCACCACGGGCTCTTTTTTCCACACTATTTATAACTATACGGTACTACCCCATTAAATTAAGTGAAAAAAACAACTATTTGTATGGGAACAGCACTGAAATTGCAGAAAAATGCTTACATAGGTATTTTTAACGTTTTCAAAATTAAAAAACTAAATTATCTCTTCTTGTTCTGTAAATAGTAAATCTTAAAGTGCCAACACTAGAATACAATACCAACTATAATAGTTTCATACTGAGAGTATATTTCCGAGTAGTTTCTCTTGCTGAGGCGAATTACCAAGGCACCATAATCGCAAGGTGGTTTCATAATATTTCTGGTCTCGCGCAGTTGCAACACTAAGGCAATTAGAAGGTACAACAGACGATCTTGTAACGACTTTATTGGAATAGATGTAGAGTTCAAATTCGTTTCTTCGTACCTATTTCGCTCAACATTTGAACTAAATGATCTTTAGGAAAAGGAACTGGTATGACCCGATTCGCTGGCAATGCATCACACGAGCAATGCGGAGTATCGCAATTGTGGTATTCCTAGATTTCTTTAAACTGTCAAAATTGTAACTTTGTCTCCAGTGCGACCTGTAATTTTAGACACTCACACACACCTCAAACAGTGAATTTGGAAGAAACAAGCAAATGCCAGAGGAAGTGCAGATGCGTTGCGGGTCTTTGAGGAAAGGTTCTCGTCTATTGAAGCTTCTTATAGCATAACAGTCGTAAGATTAGTAGCAAGACTAAAACATTATTAAATCTCCAAAGAAAAAGTTTTCATACAAAGGAAGAGTCGTCCAAATCGCACCAATGCAAACAGACAGACAGACACATTACAGACGAATTGATAACCTCTTACTTGTGAAGTCGGTTAAAAACAGACACTCGGTCGTAGTCTCAGATCTCATAGTTTCCGGCGTCGGCGAGCCGCCGGCGCCTGGGCAGTTAAGTAGGGAGTGTAGCAACATCCGCTGCAGCCATCATTAAAATTGTCTGCGAGCAAGTTTATTCCCTTCTCATAAATCTCAATAAAAAATTAAAATACTAAAACAAATAATAAGATCTGTCCGGAGGTTAATCTAGCTATTTCAAGCGAAATTTTAATAAATATTGAAATAGATGGTAAAATGACTTGTTAAAAACAGGTATAAGCATGACACAGATTAATTTTAAAAGTACTGTACCGTTGCGGAAAAAAGTATCTACATAAAAAATATGCTACTTTACTTGGAACCTTCAACAGTGTACCGTGTTAAACCAGTACTATAAACAAAAAAAAACATTTAAGAGTTTCTTAATTGTTGAATGTTTATAGTTTATAAAAGCACACACGCGCGCATTAACTTTTACTAAAATTATAGAGACTTATACTGACTACTAGATACAGCTAGTGTTTAACTAAATGTCACTACTTACTATGTCACGATGCAAAACCCGGAATCGAACCAGGGTCATCGGCTCCGCGCCTCGCCGCGACCTTAGCGTTAAGCTGTTCCACTGCCGCGACCTTATCTAAAGCTCTTGTCGCAGAGTTATAAGTGTAAAGGTTACTTGCATTGCATTAAGCGAGAATCCCGCAGACTTATTATAATATACACTATTAAACTTTCGCTTTCTATAAACAAACATTCAGACGGGGATTAACGCTAACTAAAGGCATCCTACGCATATCTTTGATATAGCGTTTCGACCGAGTTTCACCGGTTGTCGTAGCTTACTGCTGTCGCGATGTGCTTCGTCTCGTAATATAATAATTTTAAATACTTAGTTGTTTATTTTTTTCCAATGTAGCAATAACTTGATTTTGATGATGGAGGCTAAAGTCCAGCAGTATACACCCTTAATATTTATTCGATTAAATGGAATTAAGGGCGAGTTCCACCCATGAAACTAAATAACTTTACCCAAGAAACAATAATAATTGCAAAAATGACAAAAAAAAACAAAAAAAACAAAACTGTCCGATTTGCTGACGACAATAAGTATGTGAGGTCGAAATTTTTTTTGACATTTTTGCACATAAGTTTCTTGGGGAAAGTGACTAACTGACGATTCGGACTCATTATATTAGGACACAGTGTCCGAATTGACATTTTTAATTTTATTATTTTTTCACTGACGATTCGGACACCAATTAAAATAGCTGCTTTGTACAGTCAGATAAAAAACTTCTATAGATTACTTTACATTAATTTTAAGAAAATATTCCGTTTCATGTGTAGAACTCACCCTTAATTTCATTTAACGAATCAAAATTAAAGGTGTATAAACTGTGCATTACTAAGTAGACGTATCATTTAAGAATGTTCGGTGTCAAAATAGTCACTGGTATGTTTGACTTTGAACAAGTACGAATGGGAGATCAAGGAGTTGGAGGTAGAGCCATGGTAGAGCACGTAACTATCAATATCAGTGTGATAGTTGTCACTGGCTCACTTCTTTTTAATTAAATACCGGCTATGAAGGTGCCCACTGCTGGGCACAGTGACATGGACAACAGCACCAATGCGTGTTGGTGAATTATTTTTAGTTAAGAGGCCTATTACATCTCGTGTGTGATTTTTGCGCAAAATGCCCATTTTCGCATTTTGTAGTAATTTTGCAGTTGTATTTATCGTTTTTATCGAAATAGGATAATAAATTTGTGCATAATATTACATTCTGTGAGCAAAGTTGAATTCGGACGGCCGGCGCATCGCATTTTGTAGTAATTTTGCAGTTGTATTTATCGTTTTTTATCGAAATAAGATAATAAATTCATTATATAATCTTTATTCCTCATAAATTAACAATTACTCTGGTATAAATTTTGCTCAACAATATTATCGTAGATAGGAGATATTCACAGTTAACTTATAGCGATTTACGTAGTTTTTTGGTTTAGGATAAGATTTTTTTCCTACATAAAATCAATGATATCTAAAAATTCCTAGGCCGCTACGCACTATTCGACTATATAAGAGATAATATTATATTTTTTTTATTTCACTTGTTTAGAACAGTAGTTCAATCGATGAGCTCAAAAAAGTGCCTTCGCGCACTTTATGAAAACCTTTCTCTGCAATTCTGGGTTTAATTAAAAAGTTAAGCAAAATTTACAAAAAGCGATAGCTATTCTATACTATTCAATAAGTCATAATTGTTTATACGTATTTTTGTTTCTGAGATCCATAACGCCAAAATTGGCCATTTTACGCAAAAATCACAGTCGAGATGTAATAGGCCTCTTAAATTGCCAAAACGTAGAATGTATGTTTTTTTTTATAATTTGTAAGAATTTTCCTTTTTCGTATATTTTGAAGTGTCGTTTTTATGAAATGTTTTTTTATGTATTCTTGTTTATGCGGTGCTCCTTGGTCGTATTTTTGTTTTCACTTTTTATATCATTGTCGTTTAATACATTACTATTTATAATTTCTATTTAATTTTAGTAGACACACAATGTTGGTTACATTTACATTTTACTACCAGTAGTATAACAACGTGGTGATTACTCGAGCCTTCAAACCTTCACATTCAAAAGGCGACGCTTCCGAGCGACGCTTTCTGAATATTAATGATAATAATAATTAATTTACTATTGGCTGTAACGTAATCAGGCTACATTTGGAAGCGCTACAATGTCGCAACTTTACATTAAGTCATTAAAGAATGCAAAACAACATGCATGCATATAGCAAAATGCGCACGTGATTTCCGTAAATTATAAGGTCATTTGGCCACTCTACATTACTCTACAGCTTGTAACTCCCGAGTTATTGAACTGTTGATAAAAAGTATGCCAAATATAAAAAAAATAGTATGTGAGGAGGTCGGCTGTGTTGCGGTTACATTTTTCTTTGTAACGATCGTAAATGTTAAGCTACTTTGGATGCGGTCGATACCCAGATGGGTGACCAAAAAGTATATCCATTTCCCTCCGTACTTCAACATTTGTTCCGGCTCTCTTAAAGTTAGGATCAAGTGCAAGTTCACGTTTGACACAAACCCATTACACGAACAGACACACACTAAGTAACTCTTTTTATAATATTTTGTATTATACATTACATTATCGCAAATAAACAGATACAGACACACACACACTAACTCTTTACAATTTGTCTTATACATCGCAAATAATAAGCGTCTTCATTTCAAAGTGAGATAAAAATATGACCTTGAACTTTTTGCTGCTACGATGCTAACTTGTTTTCGTTTCTCAAGCGCAAACTGTTCCGAATAAAGACATCACACTTTTTATAACGATGCGACGTCTTCTTAACAAATCACACATTTCCCAAAAAAAGACGACCAACATTATACAGACGATAAATTGAGTGAGTACATCATACAGACATACTTATAATCACGACTATTATCCCCGAGGGGTTAGTCAGAGACTAGGCAATGAGGACAGCAAATGTAGTCCTCTACCATAGTCCAGTTTTCACCAAATACCGAGCACATGTGCTCACGTGAGCCCATCGCCGCTCTATGCTGTTGGATGTATGTGCAATAAAATTGTGCAGCAGTCTTTAGTCCATAGTGGCCTTTTAAGACACCCAAGGGAAGAGAGGGGGTGGTAGTATTCTTCCACCGCTACGCGACAAGAACACATAAAAAAACAATTTATTGAAACAATACTTCAAAATACTTATACAAAAAAGGAATAATTCTTATAAATTATAAAAAAGAAAAACATGCATTCCGCGTTAAGGTACAAAAGGCAAAACAGGTGTAAAAATAATTAACAACACGCATTGGTGATGTCCATGTGGGAATATCTGTGACCTTCATAGCCGGTAATTAATTCAAAAATTTTTGAGCCAGTGACAAGTGTCACACTGATATTGATAATTACGTGCTGTACCATGACTCTACCTCCAACTCGTTGAAAGGCGGTGTTAGTGTTCTTTTAATGAGCTACGCAACACGGCTAAAATAATAAATTAAATGTCATATGATAGTAAATGAACAGCATTTAAACGTCCCACTGCTGGGCAATTGCCTTCCCACATGACAACGGCACAGGGGAGATTGGGCCATATTCCCGCATCACTTCAACGGCTGCACTGTACGGGCTAGTTCTTTTTTGTTGGTTTTGTAAGTGTCAAGACAAGGTTTGTATGAAAGGGTTACGGGTTAAAGGGTTACGGGGCCTTCACACTTAAAACGGACACATTCGCGGGCGGGGCGCTACTCACAAATAATATCTGGTATAAAATCTCGAACGACAGTCATGCTTCATATTTCAATATTTTATATGCAAACAGTATAGATCGCGGTATTGCCAGCAATGCAATCAACCATCCATGACATGATCTTGATCACCCGTCACGCTGTAATGAATGCTAAAGGTTCTAATTATTTCCAAATATCTATTTCTGTTGACACTTTTATCCGACTAAAATTTTTAAATGAGTTTCCTTTATGATGGCGCCGAAATGAGGCTGCATTCAATTGCTATGATGACAATGACACAGAAGTTCAACAATACTTTGGTAGTTTCATTGATATTTGCAATTATTCTTTGATAGAAAAAAAATACTTGGTCATACAAAGTTAATAGCTGAAATTAATAAGTTGGTATGAATATAGTAGGTTATGTACTACAAACTTTCGTAACTTCTGTTACATCGTGATTTCACATTTTTGTTACATTTTAATTTTATGCAAATAACATATAACCATGCTCGATAGCGCATTCGCAATCTTGAAAGTTAGGCACCACTGAATAGACGACCTTTATGAGGGTATTTAATATTTCGTTCCATATAGAGAGCGTGAAATGGGTCTACTTTTTACAGAATCGTCAATGCGTGACTGCTTACTTTTAGCATTGATGTTCTGATCAGCTTATGCCAGTAGCTTTGCTCGCGTTATGTTTTCTTAAGAAAAAGTCATATTTAGGACCCCATCTATACCTATACCAAAATCCAACAAACAAACTTTAACTTTATCCGTGTCGCAATGCGGTGAAAGAATACTACCACCCCTTCTCTTCTCTTGGGTGTCGTAAAAGGCGACTAATGGACTAAAGACTGCACATACATCCAACAGCATAGAGCGGCGATGGGCTCACCAACTGTCACGTTGAGCACATGTGCAGTCGGTATTTGGTGGAAAGTGGACTATGGCTGAGGACTGCTTTTGCAGTCCTCGTTGCCTAGTCTCTGACTAACCCTTCGGGGATAATAGTCGTGATTATATGTTTGTATATAAACTTTAACACACTTTCGCAATTATAATATTAGTTTTTAGATTGCTCTTAATATCTTTAGCGACCGAATAATTGTGTAAGTCTGGGACTCTCGCTTTGCCAACATGATTGTCGCTCAGCAATATATTAGCAGCATCTAAAGAGTTAAGTATACATCATGTTAAACTTAACTCTAATGGTAGTTCTCTGTTGCAACCGAGATGGCAGCTAGCAACTTAAAATATACACTTATCGTAAACCGACTATGCGCTCTGAGTTCAGAGTTGGTAAATATTTGCTTGCATTATTGTTTTTCTTTATTTTACATCTGAAAGCTTGGAATGCACTAACCTTCATGTTACCTGAAAGTAAACAGTGTCATTATATTTTTAATTCTTTTGATTCGAAAAGTAAACTTTTATTGAAGTTATCTAAGAAAAGGTAATCTAAGAAGAGAAAAACTAATTTTTTTTTTCCATATTCTTGCAACTTGCAACAGTTTATCCGGAGTACCATTTATTTACCATTTTCCCGATCAACATATTACTCAGTTTGTTCGGTGTTTTCTTGCAAGAAAACCGCGCGTGGCGTGCGCGCAGAGAAATCATCGCCGGCAATGCATATTTATAGCTTTGTAGCTTTCTCCCTCCACTTGGCGACGGCGTGATGATGGCCAGCTCGCGGATAGCTGCTGAAATATTCGTTGTATGTTTTTGTAAACCTTAACACTGTACTGCACACTGTTTTTATATGGGAAAAGGAGGCAAACGAGCAGGAGCGTCACCTGAGGGAAAGTAATCGCCCCAGCTGCGGGGGGTTATTACTTTCCCTCAGGTGACCCTCCATCCATTTTTCACAGAGGGCGGGGGCCCCGCCCTCTGTATAACGTTAACTACAGTAAAATACGAGTATATATAGTAGTATAAAATTGGGAAGTCTGGCGCACCTTTCCCTGGGAATGGATCTAGAGTCCCAGAGTACTGGAGTTCACAGATACAAGAGTACCTGAATACTCGAGTTTCAGAATAAGCGAAACGCCAGAACAAGAGCGCCTCTTGGGAGGCGCTGCCTTTGGGCATTTCGCTCACCGAAACTCGAGTACTCAGGTCTCTCGTATCTGTGAACAGTACTCTGGGACTCTAGATCTATTCACAGGAGAAACACGCACCATTACTTATCGTATTTTACTGTAGTCAACGTTATAAGATATTTATTGTAAGAACAAAAATAATGTATAAGAAACCTGAAAAAAGTGTCCCATTATGAAGGAATGGATAGGCTAGATAGTTAGTATAGGCGGAGGCCCATCCGCTAAGTATAAAGATACGATGAATCAAATTGTATAATAAGAGGTATGGAAGTACGAGAGGCATAAAAACGAGAAAAGGAATGAAAAAAAATGGAGGGGTAAAATTAAAATAAAACCAAAAAAAGATCCACGCCCATGAACCCCGCAAAACCAGAGGAGTCGCAGATGTGTTGCCGGCCTTGAGGATCAAGGAGTACTTTCACTCACCGGAAACGTAACGGATCGTAGCAACCTTTTGCTACGATCGTGACATATACTTGTTTTGGATATTGAAACGTTATTTTATTTTTATTCTACAACGGGTAAGCGCTTGGCCTTCATCTCGCCTGATAGTAAGTGATGGTAGGGCCGAAGGTGAAAGCGCGCGAACCCAGAATCCTCAACCACTGAGGAACTGGCTATTTTATATCTAAACTGTCGGAACACAACAATGCTTTAAACATCGTTGTTATGGCGACAGACTTATACAACGTTAAAAAAGCCTACCTCAGGTTAGAACCGAACCCGGAGCGGTGAGGAACCCGGAGTATAGTGGGGAGGTCAACAACACAGCCGCCGGATTGAGGAGGACGTGGGTTCGATTCTCACCTGCGGTAGTAATTTTTTTACGTTTAATATATTTGAGTATTGTTGAGCGTTTTAAGAGGCCTGTTACATCTCGACTGTGATTTTTGCGTAAAATGCCCATTTTCGCATTTTGCAGTTGTATTTATCGTTTTTTTGTATTTATCGTTTTTATCGAAATAGTATAATAAAATCATGATTAATATTCTACAAATGTCCACTCTGCGAGGATAAGCTGAGTTCGGACGGCCGGCGCATCGCATTTTGAAGTATTTTTGCAGTTGTACTTATCGTTTTTATCCAAATAGGATAATAAATTCATTATAAAATCTTTATTCATCATGAAGTAACGATTATTCTGGAATACATTTTGCTCAATAATATTATCGTAGATTGGAGGAATTCACAGTTAACTTAAAGCGATTTTCATAGTTTTTTGGTATAAAATAAGATTTTTTTTTCTAAATAAAATCAATGATATCTAAAAATTCCGAGGCCTCATTTTTTATTTCATTTGTTCAGAACAGTAGTTCAATCTAGGAGCTCAAAAAAGTGCCTTCGCGCATTTTTTGGAAATCTTTCTCTGCAATTTTAGGTTTAATTAAAAAGTTAAGCAAAATTTACAAAAAGCGAGGCCGCTACGCACTATTCCAATAGCTATCATATACTATTCAATAAGTCAACATTGTTAATGTATTTTTGTTTCTGAGTTCCATAATTGGCTATTTTACGCAAAAATCATAGTCGAGATGTAATAAAGGCCTCTTAACGCAAAAATCATAAAATATTACGAATACCTGTTTTGCTGCTAAAGCTGTAGACACCACATCATCAGCATACCCCTACAGAAAAAAAGGCGTATGTACATGTAATACGTAATGTGTGTATTATGTATACATTTATATATGTATATGTATATGAGAGTATGTATGTCAATAATTAGTTTGTAAGGGACCGCTCATCTACCTATGTACTAGCTGCTCTATTTACATCGTCGGTGACGTCACGCGCGGCCATTGTTATTTCGGCCATAACGCATGAGGCGCGGCCTTGCGCCTGCGCCGTTCGCCTCCCATGCCCGCAGGCCTCGAGACGGTTGTAAGCAGCCATAATTGTTGTTGCAATTATTGTGATGTATTTGTTGGTGTGTAAAAACCTACATTTTAATACGGAGTTAACCGCCTCGTGGTCTAGAGGCTAAGTCACCGGTGTTACACACAGAGGTTCCGTATTCGAGTTCCAAAAAGGGTACTATATGTACTTTCTTGGTTTGGTTGGTGGTAGGGCCAAGGATAAGCCAAGATAAAGGCCATGTGCCTACCCGGAGTCAACAAAAAAAAGTTAGTTCGTGTGATAAAAACTAAAAGAAAATAGCGACAAAGTTAACATAATGAACATTCTTGTTTATATTTTCACTGATTTTGTCAGACAAATTTGTAGAGACATTTTTCGATAGTGTTTATGTTTTTGTCTCCACTTTGTGGCAATCAGGCATACTGCCCTCCTGATGAAAAGCGGTTACAAACATACATACATATAATCACGACTATTATCCCCGAAGGGTTAGTCTTAGATTAAGCGATGAGGACAGCAAAAAAGAGGACTATGGTAGAGGACCCTACCATAGTCCACTTTTTACCGAATAGCGACATGTGCTCAGCGTGACAGGTGGTGAGCCCATCGCCGCTCTATCCTGTTGGATGTATGTGCAAGTCTTTAGTCCGTTAGTCGCCTTTAACGACACCCAAGGGGAGAGAGTACAACAAAACAACAACATCAGGACTCAAATAAAACTCTAAAATGTACTAAAGAAACGCTAGTACATCCGTAATAAGTGTTGCATTTCAAAGTATAACCTGTTTTATGGAGACATTTTTATTCTGATTTTCTTTTAATGTGTATTAATTAGCAATTAACGCACAATTCCTTCAGCAAATTCCGCTACGAATTTCCTCCGAGTGCAACGTAAGAAGTGAAAGAGAAACCAACGTCACAGAGAGATATCAGAGTAACGTGTCCATAATGACATTTTCACTGGACGCTTATTTCGCGCGGCATTTTCTAAGAGCGCAGTCGTTAAGTAAATTGTTCGCGAGATGGCTGCGGTGCGCTCTTGGGCCAGCAGCTAATAGGGTGTAGTTACTGAATTAGAGCGCACTAGAAACTGCCTTTTGGTGCAGATACAACTTAATGGTAGCCAGCAGAGAGGAGAATAGGTTACACCTAACATGAAACCTCTCCTGGTGCAGAGGGTGCAGAGAGTGGAGTCGCAGATGCGTTGCTGTAGGTGGTGCCTTTGAGGAAGGAGTAGGAATTGTCTGAGTGGTAGAGCCACGCTGCGTTGCAGCACGCATCGGGCCGGCTCGCCCGGCGTAATACCACCCTCTCACGAATATCCGGCGTGAAATAATGGCACTTGGTGCTGTTGTATTTCGTCCGGCCAGTGAGGGTTCCAGAGACCCAACCCCCCCCCCCCCCCTCCTTCCTTAAAGGACGGCAATGCGCCTGCGATTCCTCTGGTTTTGCGGGTGTCCATGGGCGGCGGTGATTACTCTCCATCAGGTGACCCGCTTGCACGTTGTTTGCCTCCTTCTTCCGGGCGGGCCGGCCCAATTCGTACTGCAACGCATCGTGGCTCTACCACTCATAGTTTAACTCATTTAGCACCACCCAGGGGTCATGTGTAGGATCACGATGGTAAACCAATGGACGCGAGTGATATTGAATTCAGAGAAACTTTATTTACTCAAAAAGAACATAGTTCACTTAGATGAGGTTATAGTATTAACCTGACTTTAACCTCTAAAACACGTTTGTACGTAACCAGAGAAACTAAATATCTCGGAAGATGCTATCGCAGAACAGGGGGATGCTTTGCATCAAATAATCCGTGACACACTTTGCTTGCACACATTAGAATTGAACCTACAAGACCCCTGGACATCGGGACGAGCGCGCGCCTGCGCAAATAATATATGAGTAGGTAGGTACCTACTTAAAAACAAAGGTCTGAACGCTTAGTTAATTGCATTAACCATGATCTTAAATTGGGCAGACACAGCAGTGGTCATGGACCACATCTCCGCCATTGCGTATCAAGGTGTAGTGGAGGAAACGACTTCCCGCAAGGCTACTCACAACGACATCTTGCGGAAAGCGTGAGTGCGCTGGCAATTGATAACCAAGGCAAGTGCCATATCACACATCCACCAGATACCTATAAAACCAATAAATACTAGAGACATTATCCTATTCTAAATCGTACGCATTTCTGTTTTCAATACAAACTTCCTAGTCGAAATTTTTCAAATCCAATAAGCCAATTTTGATGAAACTTTGCATGCTAAAGTGAAACACGGGGATCTAAATAGTTTGTTGAAAACATTTGCAAAAAACGTTTTTTTAGTTGAGTTATTGCGATTTAAAGTCCACTATAGAGAGTTAAAAATCGCAATAACTTAGTTAAATAAACATTTTTTTAATATGTTTTCAACAAACTATTTAGATCCCTGTGTTTTACTTCAGCATGCAAAGTTTCATCAAAATTGGCGTATTGGTTTTTAAAAATTCCGACTTGAAAGTTTGTATGGGAAACCGAAATGCGTAAAAGCCTGCTGCGCCTCTTAAGGGCTATCTATACCTCATTTGGAATACAATGACAAAAACTTGGTTATGTTTTCTAACAAACTAAATCAATTAAAATAAAGCACATCATGAAACATGCTGTATCTTTACTAACACGCACGCAAGCGTCAATAAAAAGATAGCTCAGTGTGCTCCGAGTTTAGTGTGCATGTTCGGCTATCTTTGTGTGCGTGTAGTACAGCTGTACAGATTTGGAAAGGGTGTATATTTTGCTGAATTATAATAATGTATTGTTGTTGATTATCTCGGTAAAGAGCCTGTAGTTTTGAACAAAATTTGGTGAGCATGCTCAGTGTAATGTATAGATGCTCCCCTTAAACGTTCGCTTATTGATATTGTTAGACCCTATATTTAATTTTGTCGTTTAAGAATTTTGGCAGAATAGCAATTTATAAGGAGCACTTCGTCATGCTGACACCTTGCTCACACACTACACTACTAAACAAAATGAGTACCTACCTGCTTAAACAGATGTTTAGAAATGATGATGAAAGACGTTCACACTGGCGGGCGGTTCGACAAGTGCGGACGTTTGGAGAGCGTTGATTTTGCATATGTAGTTTTTATATGTGATTGCAGAAAAGAATTAACATTTATTGACCACACAAATAACATTAAAAGAAACATTAGTTCGCTCTAAAACTCGACACAACAGAACAAACAAAAAAAGATAGAGAAACAAATAATGAAGTTAACACCTATTTTGCTCACTACATGTAGAAATTTACAAAAAATACAAGACCCTCAAGACTTCGCACTTTTTCAACATACTATCGCAGACAACGACAGCTTTAATAATTCTGAAAATGTATTACATAAACTATACTAAATTAGTCGTCATCTGTGTACCTGATCAACGTAGTACTTGACCTCAATGATTTGAGACAGGATTTGAGGAAGGCTAATTACTTAAAACTTACACCAACATCCGAAAGAAATATATATTTGCAATAAAAGCTATTTGGTTGACTCACTCGTGACCACGAGTACCACGACCTGTGCAACTCGGTCAAACCGTCAGCTATTACAAAAGGTATGCCTCGAATAGCTACTAAAGAGTTGTCGTTAAACCCCGTTTTAACATTTTAAACTATGTTACATTCAATGCAAGGCCGGTAAGACCGGCAAAGACTGCGGCGCAAGTCTATCTGATTGAGTACAGCTATTTATAGAGCTCTAGCATTTGAGATACTTATCTAAGTGTAACTGCCTCTGTGGTATAGTGGTTAGACCATGGTCTCCAACCCAGAGGCCGGTGCTCGATTTCACTCGAAACATATATCTTTTAAAATCTACTTATTAAAAAATAAAACTAGGAAGTTTATTTAATTATTTATCCTATGTAGGTATTTATTTATTAAAGAATAACGACAACCAACTTAATATAGTGACAAATGATCTTAGAGCTAAACTTAATTAGGTATGTATTAGATCAACTAAGATATTATAATTATTCCTCTATCTGTACGATCATATAAATTTCTTTACACAAATACTAAAATATATTTTCTAATATAAATATTTCCAAAGTTTTTCCTATAACTAAATACTCGTAAATACAACTAAACCTACTTACAATAAAATTTAAAAATTATAAATTATAAGGCATCAAAAAATTGGTCCACATCACTATCATTGGGTAACGTGCCCAGAAGACTTGCCGCATTGCCACGCTGAATGGCAATACTGATTCTCTGGCCAAGAAAAGCACCAGCCCTCTGGTCACGTGAAGAGTCGACCAAACGCTTTGACATCTCTTTGAAGAGAAGATGAGCACTCGGACCCCACGGCCCCAAAGTTTCAACCCCAAACGGCTCAAAAATGTAATTTCCGATCAGGTTTTTATACTTACGCCGTTTGAGGTTTTCAGCACCCGCAGCAGCTGCACCAGCACAACACGCCGTACTTGAAAGATGTGAAGGCGCAAGGGTATCTACGCAAGTTGCATCCCACACCAGAGGCCTTCCTAACTTCCAAGGCAACAATGTCATTCCATCTGGTCTTTTGCCATCGTCCCAAGCCAAACTATTGGGTTCTAGAACAGCTGGCACACCAGCGATCGAAAAAGCACGAAGAATAACGTCATTTAAGTTGGCGTGCCGTGCAAAGCGACCCGCGCTTTTGGCGCACGAGAGACCATGGTGTCCGAGGCAGTCGACTGCTTCTCCGCAAGGACAACGATGTGGAGCCCCGCTGGAAGTACCTAGGCGAAGACAGGTAGTGAGCCGAAACGTACAGTCCCCCAACATAGTCCCTATGTTGGAAGACGGAAGTGCCTGAAGCCAAAGACCCGATTCCCACTCTCCCACAGCCAGTAGGCGAGCACGCTCTGCAGTATTGGTGGACGTATTGATTTAATTATTCCGTACCAACCTGCAAAGCGGCTCGTCCTACTGTCTCTGAAAGGATGGGTTGACGGGCAGAACTGTGTCTCGGCAAGTTATTTTCCAGGCTTCCACAGCATCGGTCAGGCACGGCACCTCGAAGTCAACCAGAGAAGCAGCAAGAATACTCCTGGTTAGCTTGTCAGTGCTGTGGACCGAGGACAGGAAAGCAGGTAAGGCTATACTGGAAATTTTCGGACGCCGAGCCCACCAAAACGGATGGGGCTTGTAGCCAAGCTCGGTCGTCCATGGCCACATTTAAAACTGAAGTTAGGGTCGCTCGAATCAATAAAAAAACTTAATAAACTTAACTTACTTAACTTATTAAATAAACTTCCTAGTTTTTTTCTTGCTGACAATTTATTACCAATGTATTTTAATTAAATAAAGTGCACTTACTAAAATAAAGTTTATAAGCACTTTTGAATCGTCCAAAATCAATTTTAATCGTGACGGGTAGAGGTGAATGAATACTTTTTTCTTTTGTTTTTTTTTAACTCTCTGCACATTATTTTTACTCTCATAACATTATCGGAGCATAATTTTTGCTTTATTCTCATTCATACAGTTCTCGCATTTAGGTATTCCTCTCGCACTTTTATACCTCATACTTCACAGCCATTCATCATCTTTTGCTCTTTTACGGGTGGGACTCCCGTTTCCTACTCTATATTATTATCTGTAACTTTACCATCTATATTCTTATTCTAGATTTGGGGAAATAAGTTTTCGAGGTGAATGAATACTATATACCACCCCCTGTCTTTCCCTTGGGTGTCGTAAAAGGCGACCAACGGACTAAAGACTGCACGTACATTCAACAGCATAGAGCGGCGATGGGCTCACCACCTGTCACGCTGAGCACATGTGCAGTCGCTGTTTGGTGAAAACTGGACTATGGTAGAGGACTGCTTTTGCTGTCCTCATTGCCTAGTCTCTGACTAACCCTTCGGGGATAATAGTCGTGATTACATGTATCGAGTCCAAGCAAGTCCGATCTTGCATGGAATATTGCAGTCACCTGTGGGACGGCTCAGCGAAATACCAACTAGCTGCACTGGACACGATTCAACGCAGAGCTGAGAGGCTAATTGGCGACAAAGAACTGGTGAAGAGCAAGTTTCACACCCTAGCTCACCGCCGCAACGTTGCCTGTCTGTCGGTCTTTTACAGACTGTACTTCGGAGAGTGTGCTCTGGAGCTGCATGACCTCATAACGCCATCCCCCTTCTTCCATCGGACATCCAGACGCACTGCGGGCTACCAGCCTTTCTTGGTGGATATTCCTAAATGTCGCACAACATCTTTATACTGCGTACAGAAAAGGAGTGGAACTCCCTCCCTGCGTCTGTGTTTTCGAGTACATATAACCCGTCCATCTTCAAAGCAAGTGTTTCTGGGTTAGCTCGCATCATCGTGGATCCTGTCTTAGCCCTTGGGCTTCATTGGGATCAAGAGCAAACCCAAACCTAGTTTAAAAAAACGCACCTGCGACTCCTATGGTTTTGCGGGTGGGCGGCGCTGATTACTTCTGCTGACCCGCCTGGCAAACAAGCCTCCTTTTTACATAAGAAAGTTGAGTTTGTTCTTGAAGTCGTCCTTCCACCTCAATAAATTGTGGTCTTTCTCTCAGGCGCTTTTGATTCCATGGTCGCCATTCTAGGATAGAATAGCGCTGCTTCGATCCCAAACAAATTGACATTTTCGTTAACATCATATATTCGATATCATCGTCATCACCAGCCAAAAACGTCCCACTGCTGGGCAGTTGGGCACAGGTCTTACAGAATTCCCACATGAACAAGGGGAGGTTGGGCCCACCACGTTGGCTAATGCGGGTTGGTTAAGTGATCGAATGGTCAATAAAAGATTTATTCAGTCTCTCATAACTCATGGATCGTATTGCCTGCAGTCGTGAGTTCCGGCTCAGCTGCAGCAAAAAAACCTGTACCGATTAGAAACTGTAGCTAACCGACTGTGAAACCTTTTGCTAAATTCATAAGTCGGCTTAATTTAAAGACATTCAAGCCCTACATAATTGAATTACTGCGTACACAGTACTAACGCCCACACAATGTTAATAAGGAGAGCTAACCACACGCTCCTCCATCAAGGTGTCAACGCATGTAACAGCGCAAAAAACGCGCAAACATTTGTAATGGTGCCTTAATTTCCCAACAATTATTGCAGACAAGCATCGGTGACTAACAAGCCCTTTAGTAAAAAAAGACTTGAAAGAAACTTTCATTTCAAACAACAATCGACTTTATACGTCTCGAGGTATGAATCAGATTCCAATCGCTGTAAGAAGCGTGGTTAGTCGTTTTGTATTGGAGACGAGCGGGTTAGGGAGCAAAAACGCTAAACTCCCAGCAGTGTCATTGTGCAAATTGTAGTGGCTGGCTGACAATCGCGCGTGATCGACACCGCGGAGCACAATAGTGACTGACCGCCCATTATATTGAGATATTTTTAGACGTTCTCTCACATTCATCGGTTCGCTAGTTAAAGTAATCTTAACAATTGTAATGTAACAAAATAAAAATGTTAATTTTTGTAGGTTTAATTTTTGTTTCAAAGCATAATCAATCATACTGATATTTAAAATTAGAACAATTCTGCTTTGAAGTTACAGACCTAGTAATTTGATTAGAGCAATGTTTTTATTCTGCGAAATGTACAAAACCATCACGCGCTTGGTTTAAAAATTAAAATTTACTTTTTTAAGATGGGGGTGACCTGCGGAATATCAACGTACATACAAATATTTCATGTAATAATTGTTTCATGCGTAAAATTAAGAAAGTTGTCCAAAAAAAAATGTTTTTAGGAGTCATTAGATTTATGTATTGTTTGTTATTGTTTAAAGAATTTGTTTCAAATTTCAACAATGCCACGACCTTGTGCAATGATCAGGCTAACTTACATAAGTTCTTTTAATGTATTTAACTGATTCAGCGCATAGTACAAGTACTTAGCTTAAAAATACGTAAATTTGGATGAATGAAAATGTTTATTTTTGTATGGAGTAGCTAGGTTAGCTCACTCGATCATCATCAATGAGACACCAGTTGGATGACCAAATTAAATAATATCTTGAGCTAATCACTGCTTCTATGGCACATTAAGCCTTTGGTTCCGGTTGAGGTCTCAAAACGGCGGCCGTTGAATAACCAATGTGGGCTATCATCTGTAGGCCTACTCTCTAAACGTATCCGAGTGTTGCGGTAGAGTAGGCCTACAGGGGCCTTATCATCAAATCTTAAAGCAGTATTACTTTAATCTTACTAAGTACCTATGCAAAATTCGTATGGAAATTTGTATATTAAGATCCTAGAGGAAAGTCCAAAGCCAAGCGGTGTGCGTGCATGTGTGTAATATAATATGTTGAGCTGAATAACTGGCAAGCTACAAAATAAACTGAAATAAAAAGGGACTTCATTCCCTAATAGACAACTAACTAGCTTTAACCAGCGACTTCCCCTGCGTAAATTTTTCGCGCAAGAAGTAGCTTACAGCCTTTTCCATGACTTAATCTATCTCTATACAAAAATTCATCAAAATCACTTAACAGTTTAAGAGTGAAATTGTAACAAATTAGCAAACAAACTCACTTTCGCGTTGAGAATATTAGTAAGGATTAGATTAAATATTTATTTAAGATGTATAACACTATAACAGCAAGTAGTCGAGGAGGCCGTACTAAGAATTACAAAGCATGTGATTGATATAGAGTTATGTACTTTACCTTTTTTACGTAGAGTTTTATGTTGCTTTTCGCATAAATATGTAGAATTGTACAAATAAAAACTGCATAATATCAGTGTTTTTAAATTCACACCTCATTTCTTATGTAGGTACATATTATCATGAGATTATGAATATATATATCACTTGACATTGACAAGAAAACACGTGGGCGCGTACACAACACAACACATGACCGTGGCAAGTCAATTATAGTCCTTATCTGCATACAAACAAGTGCCTTTATTGTGTAAAGAGTTTGTTTATACAAACGTACAACCGGTATAGGAGCTGACCCACTGAACCCGTAACCCAGTGGGTGATTCACGGCAGGATCGCCCGAGATAACTGTACCGGCTCCTTCTAACGAGACTAATGGGCTCGTAATAGCGTTTCGTTATTAGCGGTCTAGAATAAGTTCAAACACTAAACTTTGGTTTTCTTATACTGAGCCGGCAAATATACGGGCTGTTACCTCTTGAGCAGTATTACTTTAACCTTACTATGCAGTATGGGAATTTGCAAAGTAAGATAAAAGTAATTCTGCTCTAAGTAATGATAAGGCCCCTGATAATTCGCGGTCACCGCAGCCCATGGACCCACATCGAGGTACCACGCGGTTGCTGCCGTCTCTGAAACTGCAGTCCGTAAGCCTTAATGCCCTTTTATTTCACTGATTCTTTCCTTCTAACTGGAATAAAAATTTCCATATTATGATACGAGCTGTCAAATGATCTGGTTTGATGGTAAACAACTACCGCTGCGTTTCCCTGCTCGGTAATTTTATTTCATTTAATATAAGTATCCCATAAACTGGAAGACAGCAAAGAACAATGCAGAACAATACCGCTTAGTGGCAGAAATAATTCCTATCCAATCTAATTTTGGGTAGAATCCAACCACCAGACAAATAAATGCGAACTATATCATCATCATCAGCGTATAAACGTCCTACTGCAGAGCACAGACATACTGGTAGCAAGTTAAAATATTAATAGTGCGTTTCAACAAGGAAGGCGACAACAGCTTATCAACTCAGACTTATTATTGAAAATCTCATTATTAGCAAAGATTATTATCGACAAAAAAGAAGCAGCAACCCATACAATTTCGTCGCGTCACCTTCACGGGCTCTGATCGCTGTTTTTGTTCACCCGATGATTGCCCATCACCGATTTCGTACAAGGAGTCCGCGGTTGGCTGATCACCAGTCAACACTCGACGAGCACCAAATCATGTTTTTCATCATCGCCGACCTAATTAGTTTATCTTGGTCGATGCACGCGAGTAACCGCATCACTGTGCTAACAATTATTGAATGTTACGTTTATTTTCTTTATCTTCTAACATCTAGAGTAATTAATGAATGATAAAAATGTCTATTTAACTAGCTTGAGTTTAGATTTGAAATTGAAATAGTTACTGTTTAATATTGAAATAAAAAACGTCCAAAGTAGCAATTTACAGGTTTTTAGGCAAACCTAAACAACTTCTACTTTTTTACAGTTTTCAGAAATTATTATTTAGTAAATAAAAAAACGGAAAGTACCCTTTTTTTAGTTACTACGACTTTTTTGCTGTATAAAGTGTTAAAATACTAAATAACTGAGTAAAAGCAATAATAGGTACTCGTTCTCTAGCCAATTTTTAAGATTTTTTTTAAACAATTTGCGATATTATTAAAACAATTAAGTGGATCAAATAACGAAATCTGGCCAAGAACATTAAAAACGCATAGAATAGATTGGTTATTCGGGTCGTCCTATCGACAAACGGGGACCGATCTATGAAGGTCGATCAGAAAAAAACACTCTTTCTCCAACCCACGCTACGTCCGCGTTCTAATACTAGTTTTATGTAGATACCTTGACACTGACGTATTAGAAATAACTGAAAGTAGTAAAGTAATGCCTAAATTAATTTGGGAATATGTGACATTAAACTGACACTCATCGTTTTATCATTGTTCCCGTAGTCTAACGTGTTCTACTTATGATTATGAGTGATTTATTTATTTATTTAAGATATATAATCTCGACTATTATCCCTGTTAGTCAGAGACTATGCAATAAGGACAGCAAAAGCAGTCCTCTACTATAGTCCACTTTTCACTAAATAGCGACTGCACATGTGCTGAGCGTGACAGGTGGTGAGCCCATTGCCGCTCTATGCTGTTGGATGTATGTGCAGTCTTTAGTCCGTTAGTCGCCTTTTACGACACCCAAGGAAAGAGAGGGGGTGGTAGTATTCTTTCACCGATACGCGACGCGCCTCATTTAAATTATGATGTATTACTTTAAACTGACACTTATTTCATCATTTTAACTGTAGTGTACGGAAAATGTAAATATTACAGAAAAACCTACTACTACTTGAATGAAATAAAAATTGCTGCGTGCCTCCTTGTAGATTTTAGTATTTCTATTTCGTGTGTGGCGTTTCGAACCCTTTGCAGATCCAGGCGTGCAAGTTTTTTATACCTTATTTAATTTAGTTTAAGTAAACAACAATGTGTATGGAATCGAAGCGGAACTTGGACCTTTGATGGGTCCCGTCGATATATTTATTTTTGTTGTAGTTTATTTTAACTCTGTGTTTTAACATGTGATATAGCAGCTCACTAAATGAATTTTACGAACCGCTATCTTCCCTTGGGTGTCGTAAACGGCGACTAACGGATTAAAGACTGCACATACTTCCAACAGTATAGAGCGGCGATGGGCTCACCACGTATCACACTGAGCACATGTGCAGTTGTTATTTAATTAAACGTGGACGAGAGTGGTGCACTGCTTCTACGGTCTTCATTGTCTAGTATCTGTCTAACCCTTTGGTAATAACAGTCGTGTATCTTTGTACGTATGTATGAGAGAGTACCTATCTAGTATAAATGAGTTTATACTAGAAATAAGAAAAAATATTTCTAGTATAAACGAGTATATACTAGAAATAAGAAAAATTAGCACTGCCCTAAACTAAGCTCAACAAAGTAAATAAGTAATTTTGTAAAAAAAATATTAAGGCGAGTCAGTTACCGAGGATATGCAGGCAAACTGTTTTGCTAGATCAAATGGTTTATGTATTTACTATTAAATTACGCTCTTATAAAAAAACGTGTAATACACTAAACGATGTTGCCTAAAGAATGTGCTAATTTGTTAAGCGATTAGATGTACTTTACTCGATTATAAAAAATCCCGAAAACAGGCCAAATAAAAGTCTAAAACGGAAGATTTCTTACTTTTTTTTTTAAATTTTTGACATATTTTTTTCATGTAAATATTTATTTTGAAGTACTGCAGAGAACCTGCTAATTCGTTAAATAAAATAAAGTCTATATAGGCAAAAACCTATAAAACGCGCTTCCTATAAACCTTAAAACCTATCCCTTCCTATAAAGCCTATAAACTTCGCTGTAATAACCGTATTGTACCGTCGAGAGAGAAGCGCTCGAAAGGTCTCGCCTTAAGTTAACTTGAATAAAGAGATTATGACTAGTACGAGCGCGTAATGCAATTAAATACCACTTGCACTGATTCTCCATCACATGGCGAGGCACCTGCCTCAGACGTTAGTAAACTACGCGTATTGTTGTAATATTTATGACACTGTAATTAGTGACACGTGTCGGTCGTGTTTGCATGTTTTATTGTTAATGTTAATTATTATTATTATTTTATCTTGTCCCACTACTGGCTCCAAACGAACGAAGTACGCTAAATATTACTATGTATGATTTGATGAAGCTTTATTTTAAATTATACCTTTTACATTGAGTTATTTGTGTCATTATTACATTTAAAAATAAATTTATTTAAAGAATTAAGTATAATATTAAAATCTCAACATAAAAAATACATACATATAATCACGACTATTATCCCCTAAGGATTAGTCATGACAGGCATCGAGGACAGCAAAAGCAGTTCTCTACCTTAGTCCGGTTTTCACCAAATAGCGACAGCACATGTATTCACCGTGACAGGTTATGCGCCCATCGTCGCTCTATGCTGTTGGATGTATGTGCAGTCTTAAGTCCGTTAGTCGCCTGTTACTACACCCAAGGGAAGAGAGGGTGCGGTAGTATTCTTTCACCGCTACGCGACATGGTTATAAAAATGTAAAACATAACATATGCAACTTTAAATCTACAAAAAGGCAACATTTTGTTTTTTTTTTATAATGACACGTCATAGTGACTGCATCCTGCCTTATGGTAAGCAGCCGATGCAGTCCAAAATAATGAGAGCGCTCCCCACAGTGGAATAAGCACGATAACGACCCAAGCAACAAAATTTGGTACTATAAAAGTCCTGAGAATGTTTTGGAGCGTGCTAATTAGTGTACATGATTAGCACTATAATGATGTTAAGAACGTTTATAGAACCCCAAATAGGCCCTAGTTTTATCACTGTTTTATTCTATAAACATTACATAAAGGCTCTCACGGTAATAAATCAGCTCTGTAGTTGAAACCTAAAAGTGTCGAGAAACTCTTTTTGGTACTGAAATAGTGCTATCTGCAGCATTTATGTCACAAATTTACACTATAAAAGTAACCAAAACATGTTTAAATTGCTTTTTTGCACCCTAAACAATTCCAGTGATCTTTTTTATCACACTTATTCAATCATTTTATTCGTGTTGTGGTCGTGTCGTGTGTTCTCCAACAAAAATCTACAAATAACATAAACAAATATGTATGCTTTATTTCATTCGCCGATGTAATAAAAAGGAAAAGGACACTACGTAGCTCTGCCGTAACTTGCACTTGCGAAATTTTTTCAGTTTTATTATATAAAGGTTCTCATTGCAAGATGATTAATTGTTGTACAATTTAAATAATGGGAGGGGAGCCTGGAGTTCTGTTTGACAGGTTTATCCCAGCTCAGACTCCAGTCTCTCACAAAGTGTCACCACCCGATGTTGTATTGTGTTATATTAAACTATTACCTACTTTGTGATGAGAAAATAAAAAACATTTATTATTTATTATTATTATTTATAATTAATTGTATTGATAAAATCATTAATGCAGATTTCAAATTTGAAATGAAATGAAATGAAATTATTTATTTGCGTATGAATGGGGTACATGGGGGAGATGTTGTTAAAGTTGTTACATTTTTACGCTTATCCCATTCAGCCAACCACGGTAGCATGCAAAAAAATAGGGATATTAAATTTAAAAATTAATGCAATGCAATTAAAATTGAATACAATACAATACAATAAAATTAAATTCATAAATGGAAATAACCTAAAACAAATAAATTAATAAAATAAAAACACAACCAAAGAAACCACTTTGAGGCTGTATGGTGCAGCTCCTCTGCCTTATTTGTTCAAGAGTTCAAGGACAAACAAAAAGACTAATGGTTTTCTTAGGTTTAAAACAGAAAAGAAAAGTCATACAGAGAGAGCCTAAAACTAAAAAAAAAATACTTAATTAGATGCATTAAATGTCAAACCCTAATTAATAATAGAATTATATATCAAGTCAAAAATAAAATCACAGTCGTTATACAATTTAAATTATAAAATAGAATGTCAATGCGCACATTAAATCATTAGACAATTTGGTACAACAACGAAAACGAATATCAATGCAAAGAACCTAAGGCATCACAACACAAGGTACACAAATTGCAGCATTTGTGTTTTAGATATTCTTGCACAGAGTAAAACACGTGTGCGACTAGCCATCTATATAAGGCTTTATGGAATTTCTTAATCGTAAGTTCTTTAATTTTTTCAGGTAGCTGATTATATATCACCATGCACATCCATAAGCAGTTTTTCTGAATTCGCGCACTCCTTGGAACAATGGCCGACACCAGCCTATTTCCATCTCTTGTATTACGTGGAAAGATTTCTTTAGCTTTTTTGAAATAGTGAGTAATTTGTTTGACAAATTTGGCAATTTCAAAGATGTAAAGACATGGACGAGATAATACCTTTAAAGACTTAAACAGAGGCGCACATGGTTCATCAGGTGCCGCACCACAGATTGACCTTAAACATTTTTTTTGTGCTATAAATGCTTTAGTCATATCTGTACTATTTCCCCATATGATAAGGCCGTACCGTAAAACAGACTCAACATAGGCAAGGTATGCTGTACGAGCTGTACTTTTTGCCGCTATTTTGGTTAACTTATAAAGAGCATAAGCAAAGCTATTTATTTTATTGCATATTCTTGCTATCTGCTGCTTCCAGTCTAACTTGTCATCGACATCTATGCCCAAAAACTTTGTTACA
Source organism: Scoparia ambigualis (assembly GCA_963921215.1). Lineage (NCBI taxonomy): Eukaryota > Metazoa > Arthropoda > Insecta > Lepidoptera > Crambidae > Scoparia > Scoparia ambigualis. The sequence continues at coordinate 3,339,934 of OY992521.1, forward strand.
TTAGTCTTTTTAAGGCTAAGTCCCTGATAATTTATATTTAATGCCTGATGCAATATGTTATTAAAATTAATATAATAAGTTTTGTCAATATTGATTTTTAAATTATTATTCTTAAGCCAATTTATTATTATATTTATTGTATTATTGATTTCATTAATATGTCTATTTAATGTCATTTTTTTTCAGTTGTCACTATAATGGAAATATCGTCAGCAAATAAGATGCAGCGATGGTTTATCAAGTCGGCAAGATTATTTATGTAGATCAGGAAAAGAAGAGGGCCCAGCACGCTTCCTTGTGGGACACCATATCTATTTGCCCTCAGATCAGACTGGTATTTATGTGTCATATTTTTCGAATCAAGCTTTACAACTTCGACGGCCTGCATCCTATTGTGTAGATATGTTTTAATCCAGCTTAGAGCTGGGCCTCTGATCCCATAATATTCAAGTTTTGCCAGTAGTTGGCTGTGTGCAACAAATTGACAAAGCGCCCTCGTAATTTTCTTGTTTTAAATAAATTTAAATTAATTAAATAAGTACTTTTCCCGACTATGGCTGCTATAGTACACATTGGCACCAGCCGTGCTGCTAATGTGCTATTTGATTAATTATTTATGGCTGCTCTTTTAGTACCTTTTTGTCACGATTTAGTATCGTAGGAGAACAAACAAACTCACCTATAGAGCTATTTAGAATTGAAGTTATTTAGCAGCCGCACCAGGAGTCGCTATGGTACTGTTAAGAACTGTAGAAGAGTTATAATGATTTTTACAGAACTAGCTCCATAGCGATGTTGAGGGAGCTTCTAAGAAGATATAACGTTACGTAATCGTTGTGCAAGGTACTTTTATAGTGCAAATTGATCATGTAATAGTGTGTAGGTGTTCGTACACCACCTCCACACATGTATATATTTTGTGTCAGCAAATTCATGTAACCCGTGGAAGCTCGAAGCTTCCAGAGCTAGTCGCTCTGCACCCGCGAACTGTATCGTACGTCGCATTAATAAATAAAGCAAACATATAAGTGAACACGCATTTCATTGGGTCACCCTTACCTTCTGGTGGAGGCCTTCAGCCTCTACAGTGGTGACCCCGACGTGATAGTGGAAATGCCCGACATTATCGTGAAAATGTGAAAGGACACAATTCGAACATTTTCGCCCACGTGTTTGTGCCGCGAGCGCGTCGCGTTACGCAACCATGAACCCGACGCCGCCGCCCGGCGCCGTTCCCACGCTGCCCGGGGGACACCTCGCCATGCCAGCTGCACCGCCAGGTAACCATCAGCGCCCGGATCATTCTCCATCTGCGACTGCTGCCATCGACTCGGTCGCATTGTCGTCGCGACTCGCAGAATTCTGGACGGACCAACCACGTGTCTGGTTCATCCGGACCGAGGCCATAATTGCGTCGCAACGCCTCGCCGACGAAGCCAAATTCGACCTGGTCATCTCCAAACTCAATAAAGAGGTCATCGCGCAGGTCACAGACATCCTAATTAATCCTCCAAGCTCCGGTAAATATGAATTCCTCAAAAACCGCCTACTGACGATTTACGAAGAATCCCAAAACCGTAAGATCGAAAAATTAATTAGCGAGTTGGAGTTGGGAGAGCAAAAACCCTCCCAACTGCTACGTCGGATGAGAGAGCTTGCTACCAACAAATTTCCGGACGACACTCTTCGCGTTCTCTGGCAGAACCGGCTTCCATCGCAAGTACGAGTGGTGCTTGCCGTCTCCGAAGGCAAGGACTTGGAGAGCTTGGCCACCATCGCCGACAAGGTTGCTGAGGTCACGCATACAGCCCATGTCGCGGAGCTGACGCCACCACCACAGCCTTCATTCGACGCAGCGCCGATACTGGCGGAGATCGCAAAGATCAATACCCGGCTACGTAGTCTTCATCCTTTCCGATCCCGGTCACGATCCATTATGAGAGGCAGAGGTTTTGGGCGAAATGGACCCAACCGCAGCAGGCCAAGGACATCAGCAGGTCGCAGCGCATCCTGGAGCAGAGATAGGTCAGAAAACCGGATGTGTTTTTACCACAACCGTTTCCGCGAAAACGCCCGGAAATGCACCAAACCCTGTGCGTGGAAGAACTCGGAAAACTGAGTGGAGTGGTACAGGAGATGGTGGACACTTGTACCATTTCACCCGGTCACCGATTATGCGTTACTGATGTTAATACGGGTCTTAAATTTCTTGTTGATACAGGCGCCAATGTCTCGGTACTGCCAGCAACAAGAAAACAACGACAAAATGTAAGTAGCGACTACCAACTTTTTGCCGCTAATGGCACAGTAATCAAAACTTTTGGCACTAAAACTTTAGTCTTAAATTTTAAGCTTCGTAGACCTTATAGATGGCATTTTATTTTGGCAGATGTCAAACAACCAATTTTAGGGGCAGATTTTTTAGCATATCACAAAATAGTAGTTGACGTTAACTCGCGTAAATTAATCGACCAAATAACAGAATTAAATGTAGTCACATCCATCGCCAACATTACACAACCGTCTATAAAGTCTATCGATGAGCGACACCCTTATTATGATTTGTTGTCTAGGCATCCTAACATAACTAAGCCAGCGTCATTCGTGGAAATTCCGCCACACTCGATTATGCATTATATTGAAACCAAAGGGCCGCCCGTGCATGCGCGAGCGCGCCCGCTGCCTCCTGATAGGTACATAAAAGTCAAAGAAGAATTTCGGTTAATGCAGGAAATGGGAATCTGCCGACCTTCGAAAAGCGCGTGGGCTAGCCCACTGCACGTAGTGCCGAAGAAAAATGGCGATATTCGCCCATGCGGTGATTATCGCCAACTTAATTCGATTACGAAGCCCGACAGATACCCAATTCCTCGCTTGCAAGATTTTACTTATATTTTAACAAACAAACAAGTTTTTTCAAAATTAGACATAAATCGATCTTATCATTGTATACCTACAGCACCGGGAGACATAGAAAAAACTGCCATAATTACCCCTTTTGGCTTATTTGAATTCCCACGAATGAGCTTCGGTTTGCGTAATGCCGCACAAACCTTTCAGCGTTTCATGAACTTTGTACTTAGTGACCTAGATTTCCTATTTTCATATTTAGATGACGTAATAATTGGGAGTCCTGATGAAGTTACTCATAAACAACATTTAGACATAGTTTTTGAAAGATTTCAAAAATTTGGCATAACTATTAATCTAGCAAAATGCTCATTTGGTCAAAACAAGCTCAATTTCTTAGGATACGAAGTTAGCCCCGATGGTATACGGCCTTTAGACGACAAGGTTCATGCCATAATTAATTATCCTAAACCCAAAACCGTACAGGACATGAGACGATTTTTGGGGATGGTCAATTTTTATCGCGCTCATTTGCCGCACGCTAGTAGGTATCTTAACGAATTAAATAAGTATTTGTCAAGCGCAAAAAAGAACGATAAGTCTCCGATCGCTTGGACGGAATCCGCGAGCGACGCATTTTCACAATGCAAAGTAGGTCTTCAACAGGCCGCTACATTGTCGCACCCCGATCCGAACGCAAAACTCGCTCTAATGACAGATGCCTCGAACACGAGCGTAGGCGCAGTTTTACAGCAGAAAATTGATAATATTTGGCAGCCATTAGGTTATATGTCAAAAAAGCTAACAAACGCTCAACAAAAGTATTCAACTTATGACCGCGAACTTTTGGCAATATTTATGGCCATTAAACATTTTAGAAAATTATTTGAAGGTCGCCAAATCACTGTGTACACCGACCATAAACCCTTAACATTCGCGTTTACAAAAATAACAAAATGCGAAAACGAAATTCCGCGCCGTTCGAGACATTTATCATTCATAAGTGAATTTACGACAAATATACAACATATTAGCGGGTCCGATAACAGTGTCGCCGACGCCTTGTCACGCGTAGAAACCATATGCTGCCCGTCACCAATCAATTACAACGAATTAGCGGAATCACAGAAAGGCGACGAATACATAGCACACATTTTATCGGACAACAGTAGCGACAGCAAAGTAAATATAAAAAAAATATTAATTCCTTCATTCAACAAAGAAATCTATTGCGAGATATCGACGTCTCAAGTCAGACCCTATTTAACACAACACTACAGACGTATAGTTTTTGATAGTTTTCATAACTTGAGTCACCCTAGCATTAAAACTACAAAAAAAATGATCACTTCTAAATATTTTTGGAAAGGAATGAATCACGATATTACGCAATGGACGAAGTCATGTTTACCATGCCAACGTGCAAAAGTCAATCGCCACACTTTTTCACCGTTCGAAAGCTTCGAAACAGCTGGCAGATTTGCCCATTTAAATGTTGACATTATCGGCCCTTTATTTACGTCACCGGACGGATATCGTTATTGCGTCACCATAATAGACAGGGGCACAAGGTGGCCAGAAGCTATTCCTGTTAGGGATATCACGAGCGAAACCGTTGCAAAGGTAATTTTCGATGAATGGATATGTCGATACGGTTGTCCTATAAAATTAACTAGCGATCAAGGTCGTCAGTTTGAGAGCAGTCTATTTTCAGAATTAATGAAACTATTGGGGATACAAAAGATACGCTCCACCGCGTACCATCCCCAAAGCAACGGCGTAGTCGAACGATGGCACCGCTCTTTGAAAGCAGCACTTTCGGCTCGTCTCATTGCATATGACAGTTCTTGGGTAGAACAACTACCAATCGTTTTACTGGGACTTAGAGCCGCTTATCGCAGTGACACCGGTTACAGCGCAGCTGATATAACATACGGTCGCAATTTACGTTTACCAGGAGATTTCTATGACTCAATCTGTAAACCCACCGATACTTATAATTTAGTCCATAAAATTCGCGACACTATAAGTAAAATTAAGCCAGTTTTTAAGTCGCATAGCAACTCAAAGACTTTCTTTGTTCATCCCGAGTTAAAAACATGCGATTATGTATTTGTAAGAGACGATACAGTGCGTAAGCCCTTGAAACCCCCTTACGACGGTCCCTACCGCGTTATCAAAAGAGGCACAAAGGTTTATACCATACAAATAAATAATCGCCAAACGTCGATCTCTATAGATAGGCTTAAGCCCGCGTACATAATAATAGGTAGTGACGATGACGATGCCCTGGCGCCTGCTGACGCAGCTCGAGACGCGCCAGCAGCCGACCCACCGACATCATCTTCGTCCATGCAAAGCGCGACACACATTCATAAAACACGAAGTGGACGCTTAATTAAGCCTCCTTTGCGTTTTATAAATGAGAACAATTAAAGTAGGTTAAGAGTAATAATTTTAGTTTAGTTTATGTTAGCATTTTTGGAGAGATAATTCTCGCTTTATAAATAACAACAGTCCGTATTTTTAATTATTTCATACGCGTACACAAGTTAGTAACACGGATCGTACTTGTTAGTTTGCAATGGGTAACTACCAAGAAAAAGAACTTATCGTCAACCAGCAAAGTGACGTAGCCACCAAAGTTGAGGAGCGCTATAACCAACTAAGCATTTGGCTAGTCGTAATTGCTAGTTTGCTATCAATAGTTATACTATTTTATCTATGGAAACGAAGCTGCCAAGGTTTAAAAGGGTGGTTGCGCAAGCAAGCCACAGGTGTAGCAGTATCCTCGATACAGCTTCAGCATCAGAAAGCGTTTAGTCCACCAACTACAACCGTCGGTATTAACCCGTCCGCATCATCCGCTGCTGATCCTGTTCACGGATACGCATAAGTTAATTGTAAGTAGCTTTAAGATATTTCTGTAACTGTTCGTAATCTTAGTAAATACTTAGGGTAAGCAGTGAAAAGTGAGTGAATACAAGTGCAGTGAATATAGAACGGTCTTTTTAAAAAAACAATCCGTATGCTCGATGCCTACTAGGTACATACATTTCTTAGAATAAGTCTTAGTTGTAGTCACGCGGTATTGTACTGTACCTGCTATCGTATGATTACTGTAGTTATAATGTAATTGGATCCAATGTTTATTCTAAGCGTACGGTAACCGGTACGCAACCTAGCATAAGCGTAAGATAAGAATACAGTGTAAGGTAACAATAGCTTTTAGTTGACAGTGTTGACTTAGCGTAAAGAAGTAGGATAAGCAAACTTCTTTGTAACCTAGCATACCTACCTATAACTTTTTACTTTCACTTAGTTTTTATCTTTCTTTGTATCTTAGCACATATTTTTTTCTTTCACTAATTTTTCTCTTATTACTTTTATTTTCTCTTTCAGTTATATTTTTTCTTAATTATATAAATATATTTTTTAAAGAGGGGAGTATTGTAGGTGTTCGTACACCACCTCCACACATGTATATATTTTGTGTCAGCAAATTCATGTAACCCGTGGAAGCTCGAAGCTTCCAGAGCTAGTCGCTCTGCACCCGCGAACTGTATCGTACGTCGCATTAATAAATAAAGCAAACATATAAGTGAACACGCATTTCATTGGGTCACCCTTACCTTCTGGTGGAGGCCTTCAGCCTCTACAAGTGTTTTCGACACTCCTACAATACTAGTACTGTAAAAGTTATTTTCACGCATTATTATTGCAACATAGATACACAAAACTGTCAATAAGGTCGTCTATAGTACTAAATAGTACCATAATCGCTTTTACCATATCTATTACAGTGCAACACTTTAATGATTCTTTTGTATAGTCCTGAAAGTGTTCTTAGAGCAAAATTATAGAACGTAAATGCTCATTAATTTTATAGAAGCAAAACGCTCTGTTAAAAACCTTTATGGTACAAGCAGTCACAATGATTACCATTATAGGCCTACTTTACTTTACTGTTTGGTGATAAAATGCCTTGGTTATAGAAGCTTTTGTTACTTGGGGACCGTTAGGGACCGTTTCACTCCCCGCTTAAAAGACCCGGGACTGTAGGAGCTTGGAAACACATGCGCCGGCAAAGAATTCCAAAGCCAAATGGTTTTACAGAGGAACTTACAGAGGAACTTTACTTGTGTAAAATGTCTTTCATTTGTTAATAATTAACAAAATGATGTAATTATAGAAAAAACAACCACTCGTTTATAAGGATATGGAGTAACCGAAATCAGTTTTCATTTATAATCAAATGTAAAAATGAAAAAATGTTTTTTGCAGCAACATACAATTCATTGTTGCTTTAGCTTATGAATAAAGTTAAAAAACCTTTTTAAAAAACAAGCTTTTATTTAAATGCGCTAAAAAGTAAAATAAACTTTTACTATCAACTTAGAACGTCGTTACACAATTGATATGATTTAAAATGTTGTCGCGAGATTATGTACCTAAGTACTCGTATTTAACTATACTTACTTAGATTGAAAATTTTAATCAATTACTTACATCAAGTTATTTAATTAACTTTTTTATTTACACAAAGAAATCTCGCGATAACCTTTTATATCATATAAAATGTAACGACGTTAAAGGTTGATAGTAAAAGTATTTTTTTCTTTTTGGCGCATTTAAATAAAAGCTTGTTTTTTAAAAACGTTTTTTTAATTTAAATTATTTTTTTACTTTTTAGTAAGTAAGTATTGGGTTTAGAGTCATCTAGCAATAAAGTGCTCGAATAGACAAATCTAACGAACCCAAACTCGATAAGTTTCCGCCGTTTCGTTTAGGAGTTCCTATGGCTACCTCCCGAATCCGTCATCAGGACCCTGGACATCATCCAGCACTAAAGTGCTCAAAAAGACAAATCCAACGAACCCAAACTCGATGCGATCCCGCCGATACGTTTAGGAGTTCCTATCGCCACCTCCAGACTCCATCATCAGACCAGCTCAATGGTACCATAACGTTGCATTGTCACCGTACTTACTTATGTATACTAAATTTCAGCTCAATCGGTTGAGGAAAACTGGTCTTAAATTCAATTGCAAGTTTTGTCCCACACTAACACACAGGCGAAGACAAATAAAAGCTTGTAAAGGGTACATAGTTTCTTGTGTTGTAAAAGTCAGTTCCTTCCTATGTCGGTTAACCTCACTGGATTTTGTAGAATAATAAATAATAATCCAAAGTCTGCTAATCACATTGGATCTGCCGTCAGAGTCATCACGTTATCAATAGTGTACGGTACGAGCTGGCACCAGTGCCATCTGCTCTCGATATTATATACACACGTCTGGCAAAAGCACTGGCCAACACTCTTATTTCGTTGCAACGAAGTCCAAAATCGTAGAGCACGTGTAATGCAGAAATTGCGGCGGTAAATTGTTAACTGAGGTCAGGGAGGTGACCGATGAAGGACTCTTTTCTTCGGCACATGTTACGTACAATAGGTACCATTTGTTGTTACAAATTCGGCTCTGACAACTGACAGTACTCGTCTTTGGAACTGAAACGGGCGTGCTGTATGTCTTGGCCTTTTTTTGCTTTTTATAATGGGGAAACTCATTACTTAGTACCACCGCGCCCAGGATGGCACGGATTGATATATGGGGTTCTAGCCCCGGGTTCCACCTCCCTTTCCAGGTCCGAAGACCATGACGGGATTCGGGAGAGGTAATAAAAACCCAAGTACATACCCTCACTTGCCGCTGATGTATGTCTTGGCCTGAAGGAGACCAGGCAAGCACTGGCGGGATGATCTCTATGCCTTTACAGAAGGAGAGAGGGAATCCGCCAGGGATCGAAAAAAGCGGAAGGGTGTGTGTGATGGCAGCCTTTGCAACAGTGAAAAATAAAATTAAAGTCACGTTTATTAAGACTCAGTGTTGTGTTTTTTCCGGTATTAATAACATTTTATTTACTTACACAAAAACGAAACAACAATATTATTGGATTAAAAACTTAATAATGCTAGTACAGCGTATTTAGATGTGATTGCACGTCTGCATTCGAAACAAAGAGAATTTGAAATAAAAATTTCACATTTTGAATGATTTAGATCGAGGCCTATAGACGCGAAATCATTAATAAGTGTGCGCAGATCACCGAGCACAGACTCCATATCGCCCCCGATTGTTCCGTCGTCGAGATACCAGACATTGAATTTGCTGGGCCGAGAGGGTCTCCCTGTTGGCAACCAACGGCGGAGCTTAAAAGGTGGTTTTTGTACAAAAGATTGGAAGGATATCATTTCTAAAGATAGTGGTAAATAGGTATCTGGAATTTCCTTTTTGATTTGCGACAGGCGAGCACCGCGATCGCCACACAGAAGGTCTTTCAGGTGCTGTGATGTATAAGTCCATCGAGGCCACTGGCCGAGCCGTTCTTGAACGACATGTTGAGTTGTGTTTAAATATTGCTTTTATGTATCGCACATTACACCCTATATACACGTCCGGTGAAGTAAACTCTCATAGGTACGCAACACGGTCCGTAATCGCGATTTGTGCATTCAATTCACGCCTTACGCCGCGCAGCCTTGCTTTGACGATGCGGGAAAAACTGTCTAAAGGCCGTAACAATATGTGAGTCCAATGATACTTATTGCATTGTTCATAAATCTGATTTGCTAGCACATCGTTGCGAAGCGTATACCTTGCCTACATCGTTGCAACGATGTATACACAATAGGTAGGTACTATAAAGTTATAATACATCTTTATATTTATACCCGTGTGACCATTTCGCGTAGCGGTGAAAGAATACTACCACCCATTCTCTTCCCTTGGGTTTCGTAAAAGGCGACTAACGGACTAAAGACAGCATAAAGCGGCGATGGGCTCGCAACCTGTTACGCTGAGCACATATGCTGTCGCTGTTTGGTGAAAAGTGAACTATGGCAGAGGACTGCTTTTGCTGTCCTCATTGCCTGGTGTCTGGCTAACCCTTCGGGGATAATAGTCGTGATATGTATGTATGTGTGTTTATATTTATTTATCGGTACTGTATGACAAATAAATAAATAAAATGAACCATTTCAAGTATCGTTTGTGAATGCCTATAAATGTCGACGTACCTAAATAGTTTCAACGAAAAGGAATGACAATAAAAAAGAGGAAATCTTAAGAGACCGCGCCGCGCCGCAAACCGAAATAATTGCGCATACGCAAGATCTCATTAACTCTCTGTACGCATGACTCGCGTTTACGAGTGTATGCGCCGAATGTTGTTATGCATTTAATATCATAACACTGTATTGTATGTACATTCCGTATAAAGAAATGTATTAAAGTAACATACACGATATGTAGCTAACAAATGTACTAAATAGTTTTTGCCTGATCGTAGGATTGAGCCTTGAATCCAACAGTACGCAAACCACCCCATTAAAACAGCTTCCTGAAAGCTAATACTACCGCAGTTCATGCCCGTAGTCTAACATAACTGGCTATTGAACTACGATTTCTCGCATCCGACCCGAGATAATCTCCCCGGGCCACCGAATGCTTTGACGCTTTATAATATTAGTGTTGATGAGATCACGAGCACTTCCGAGAAAGTTAAGTCAGCGATGGCCCTAACCACGAGTCCACGACCAACCTTGACGACAAAGTAGGGCGGAGAAAATTGTACATTGACAATATTTTAAAATCAAACACACCGTAGACTTCGTTTTAGTTGTCACGAAAATAATTTTATTATGGCTGACAATAAGAATTTTGGGAAGACTACTAATAGAGTCTGGCTAACGAAAGCTAAACCTCGTAGTTATTTGATTAGCAACACTTTGTCTCTACGTGTGTCTATCTGAGGTGTCATGTCGTATGTCAAATTGAAATTTTTCTGAGAAAATTGCAGATGTGTGAGTGACCCTGTTATTGAAATGTCTTCAAAAAACAGTGATATTCACAATTTAAATACTAGAAGTAAGAACAAAATTAGCAGAACCTTATACTAAGCTTCATAAAATTTATAATTCTTTTATGGGTGTGTGTGTACGATTTTATAACAAAGTACCAAATGATATTCAGAAATTAGATCTTGATAAATTTAAAATCAAAATCAAAGAAAAGCTTTTTTATAAAAGCCTATTATAAAGTGTCAGATTACACAGAAGACAACAAAAGGCTTGGCTCTGAACTGAAATGCGCCAAGTACTCCAACAGCTATTTCTAATTGTCTATAATTAATTTATATAGAGTACCGTATATATATTTTACATTCAAATGATTTTTTTGTATTTTATGACCTGGTAACGACATTTCTTTTTTTTTGTAAATGTCGTTGTTTCTGTGCGCTGTCTTGCGCCCTTTCTTTAAAAAATTACGTCCTGAATGGGTGGTAGGTTAAAAATTTGAATGATTCAAAGTACTTATTAATTGAGTTTATTGAATTATTATATTTTGAGTTTGAGTTTAATAGCAAGAAGACATCTGGTTTATAAAGGTAAATTTAATTTTCGATTCTGTAGTAGCGTTCGAGTATAGTGAGCAGTCGCCAAACGTGTCTTCCGTTTACTAGTGAAAAACCGCTAACAAATAGAAAATAGAGTAATTGCCACTTGTCTAAGGTATGCAGTATTTTTTGTACTAAATTTGCACTAAATTGTTTTTCATAGTTAGTTTACCAATCGTCATATTCCGTGCCAACGACCGTAAAAACCAAAATACGGAAATAAGTGTATTCGCCACGGCCATCTCGATTATGGCGATCGATGCTATTTAGATCACTCGATTGGACTCGATTGCGCAACGGCTTGCCCAATGAGTGGCGGCCAATCGGTTTACCATGCTGCTATTTTTTATCTATTCGAATGTTTTACTTTTCATATTGGACGCCTCTGCATAATTCTGACGCTACGGACCCTTTTTGCAAGGTCGGTCACAACAACAAACTTTATTGTAATGGCGCCAGACTTTAGATAAGGTGGTGGTAGCAGGCCAGACGGACTTAACTAGATCTACCACCAACCAAACTAAGTACACAAAAATACTGAAATGTTTTCAAAAAACAGTGATAAGTATTCACAATGTAAAATTGTAAACACTAGAAGTAAGAACAAATTAGCAGTACCTTATACTAGGCTCCCTAAAATAAATAATTCTTAAAAGGGTCTGTGTGTAAGATTTAACAACAAAGTACCAAATGATATTCAGAAATTAGCTCTTAATAAATTAAAAATAAAAATCAAAGAAAAGCTTTATAAAAAAGCTTATTATAAAGTGTCAGATTACACAGAAGACAAAACAGCTTGAATCTGAAATGCTCCAAGCGCTCCAACAGCTATTTCTTTTTGTCTTTATTTAATTGATACTACATTGTATTGTAGTTTTGTATTGCATCATTTATTATTTTTTAAATTCATATTTTGTTATTTATTACCTGGTAACGACATACTCTTTTTTTTTGTTTGTAAATGTCGTTGCTTTTGTGCGCTGTGGTTTCTTGCGCCCATTCTTTGCCACAGTTAAAAAATTATGTCCTGAATGGTTAGGTTAAAAAAGATTTGGACGATTCAAAGTACTTATTAATTGAGTTTATTGTATAATATATTTTGACTTTGACTTTAACTTAGGTATCGAACCCGGAAAGAGTGGTAGCTTAGCCACTAGACCACAGAGGTTTTTGCGTTTTAAAATCAAGTTTTATTAATCGTGGTTCAATAGGCCGTTTCATCTTGCTTAAATTGCACTAGATCCAGGTAGGTTGAAGTACCTAAACATAGCAATCAAATAACAAAACACGAATAAAAAATATTCAATCGCAAAATGCTAAGAAAAAAATGTGTAGTAAAAACAAAAGTTTTTGTTGGTACCCAGTTCTTAACATGTCTCTGGCGAACACGAGATGGGGATTTATTTTAATACTTGCTATTACAAAAAATTATGTTTAGATACTAGACTATATTCAACAACGTGACTTCAAATGCTTAGATATTCGAAGTTTTAAGTAACTTTTTGCGTCAACTATGTACGTAAGCCACTGTCAGCAATCCTAACTAATATTACTTATAAATAAATGCGAAAGGAAGTTGTTTTGTTTTGTTCCCGGAGTACAACGGTGTTCATGCGGACGAAGTCGCCGGCCGCGCTAGTAATAGATAAGCATTAACATTACATTTCAATATCTTACTAATATTATAAACGCGAAAGTTTGTAAGTATAGTTTGATGTTTGTTTACTCTTTCACGTAAAAACTACTAAATGGATTTGGATGAAATTCGTCATACAGATAGTTTATAGCCTGGATTAACACATAGGATACTTTTATCCTGATATTCCCACGGGAACTGGAAACCGCGAACGGCCGCTAGTATTATTATAAAAGTACCCAATAATTGTGGCGTGAATTGATATAAATGATGGAGACCCAGCATATAAGCTGTTATATAGTATATAAATTGTTGTTTTTTTTATTTAATTTATAGTAGGTATACCTAGTAAAATAATACATTAAGATAAATAAATACACAGGCCAGGTGTGCCCAATCTCGGCCGCTGCGTCTAGTTTGTGCAATATCATTAAAAGCAAACCTGTTTTATGACATACCTGTTGTGTATGATAATGAAATTCCGTTTTGAAAACAATGCGCTTTAATAATAATAGCATTGTTAAGAACGTGCTAAGTAACACAACTAATTTCCTAGTTTATGATGATAAATTCACTAAAAGTACCGCATTATATCTCATTACGTTGGTATGGGAATGTTCAAGTTGGATAGGTTTATTTTTTAAAAATAAATAAAAAATACATCGACTGTATAGGTGACCGGTCGTACAGTGGGTGTTGATGATAAAGGCAATTTTTTTAGACAATCAAAAAATGTTCAGTTTAAATATGAGGTTTTATTTAGTTCTCATTGTAAAGGCGCGAGACAACAACCCCAGACATTTTTGTCTACGATAAAGGGACTCAAAAACAGTAAATTAAAAGCTCTTCGATTTATCATTGAGACAAGAAGCTACATGTGGTGTTGTTCGTACCTGCAGACGATTATAACCTGCTTGGTAAGTCTCGAATTTTTAAATGTATTTAATTAATGTTCTGAGATTACTACTGCAAGAGTTCAGATAATGTAATTTATCCGGCCGAGCCTTCGTCAACGCTAGCTTAGAAATACCGTCATACTTCATCTATTTTGTACAAAATAACTTCAAATTAAAAACAAAAAAATCTCAGTTATCGCTCTTTTTATTAGTGAAAACCATATAAATATCCATTGTGTGATTTTCAAAAAGGAAGCGGAACCACAAACACAGGAAAACGGCGACTTTATACTCTTTAGTATTTATAATATAAAAGAATTTTTCACCTACGCTTTATTCACTTCCTCATTTTCTTGTATGAACAATTGAAAAAAAAAACAACGATTTGTTCGACAATTCATATTAAAACTTTAATCAACTTTAAAAATTAATACTACTTAGTTAGGTATTTCTATAACTGTAAATAGCTGTTAGAACTAATTGTATGTAGGTACAGCTTCATGAAAATATTGAGCAATTTAATTTGATTTAACATTTTTCTTTTAGGTCTCGTATGCGATCTTCCGATCATTTTATGCCTCAATGGCGGCCAACGGGTTTGCAACAGGAAAACTAGCATTCACCGCGCAGGTTAAATGCTCTATTTGAGAGGACTAGCAATTGATTGGCGGCTACTGAGATATTACAAATTATGAATGAATGAAGGAATAAAAGTTTATTTGCCATAAATATGCAACAACTAAACAATAAAACAAAATAAAAAGACAAATAACAACATTCCCAATAGGTCCCCGCTCAGCTTAAGCCGAAGCACAAGTGCCACAACGCTGGTATTCTGCGGATACCATTTATAAAAATAAAAAACAGATGGTGTGTGGCCATACACCCACAACAAATTGCTATCTTTTTTGTGCACAACAACCACAATAACAACAAAATAAAATAAAATTACAGGTGCTAGTTGAACGTACGGTTGGGGTCACCGTCGCTTTACCCGCCAAATAGACGACGCGGTGTGCAAGGGATTTTGACCTTTAGACTGGTAAAGCGACGGAGTCCGCGATAGTACTCATACATTCATACATACACACGTCACGATCGCTTCCTGGAGGGGTAGGAAGAGACCATGCTTTCCATTTGCTTTGATCCTCACACACCCTTTGCTTCACTTACTCTCATCTCTTCTCATAAGGTTCTTCATACGTGTTCGTCCGTTTAGGGTACTCTTGACCTGCAGGTTTACTCTTGAAACCTTAGAGCATGCTTAGGATGATAATGATGATGACGTCTAATTTATTATTACAAAAATGACATTTCGTAGTCTTTTAGCAATTTCTTTTTCTGCATTTTTTATTGTGCTATAAAAAACAATGATAGTATTACGAATTTGGTGCACCTACAACGATCGTACAGGATTTATTTCTTAGATAGATCCTTAAAACTTGACGAACTGTAAGTACTTACTTATTATTAGACATAATAGTGCATATCATAGAGTGATTAACACTTGTAACACTATGCGTTGAAGTACCAGGGTCAAGTGTGCAGATACAGACGAACCAATTACTTATAGGAAATAATACAATCCTAAAAAAATATTGACAAATTATTTGCTTTAAAAACGTTAAACACGTCCTTATCGAATGATACAACACTTGAGCAGAGTCCTCATAACTGTTATTGAAACATAACCAACTCTTCCATTTATGCGACGCGACCAAACTCGTTTGGGTTTTTCCAATAATCCAAGGCGACCTTGAAAACCTGCTCTTTTCTGAGACTCTGTGCCATAATATTGACTGACATGACATGTCTGCCTCGTATATAAGGCGACTGCTAGAAACCGCAAGAAACTTCAAGGGCTGGTCAGGTCAAGTGTTTTAAACATGAAAAAATGACAAAAAAGAAATTTGTGCTGTTTTCGTTTTTAATGAAAAAAATAATTTTGCGAATTTTAATTGGATAGTCTTTGAGTATCTCATTTATTTTAAATAATTAACATAAGAAAACACGCACATTTCGTAATAGCCAATAAATGGTCTCATTGCAGACTAACGTAGGTACTTATCGCCCGGCTGACGCGGACGGGTCAACAACCGGCCGCTTCCCGCGCGTTGCAAATAATTGTTATTTTTAATTGTTTTTCTTTTTATTTTTTTATGTTATTGCTTTAAAATTAAATTAGATACTCAAAGACTATCTAATGAAAATTCACCAAATGAATTATTAAAAATGAAATAGCACGAATTTCTTTTTTGTCATTTTTGTCATATTTAAAACACTTGACGTGTGATATTATAGGTATGATTTGCTAACAAAACAGAGTTAGGTACAACCGAGCATACTTATAATTATGTAATAAGAGCATAAGCAAAAATAATTTATTGGTACATGGCAAGCAGAAAGAAAACAACAGTCTTTACAATTTTGATCGGCATTCATATTATAACATTAACTAACGTCTTTTAAATGAATATTAGTTAGATTTGTGATATTTGATTATTTGCGTTAAAAAACGCAATCCAGGGCCCTGATTCTGTATCGCAATCTCTATAGATTGCGGTAAGGTTTAGGTGTGGAATCTATATTCCACACCTAAACCTTACCGCGCACAAACGTCAAACGCATACGTTTTTGGGAAGATATCGTAACTTTTTAAGGAATTAACGTGGTTTTGAAACAAGGAATCGTTAGGGTGTTACCAGACCAATCGATCGATCGTCGATCGACGGCATCGATCAACATCGATCGATGTCGATCGACTGGTCTGGTAGCTTTAATCGATCGACGAATACTGTTTGACTAACCAATCGATCGACGACGGTCGGTCGACGTTGATCGATAGGTGTGGTAGCTTTAATCGATCGACGGATACCGTTCGTCTAACCCATCGATCGACGTTGATCGATTAACCCCGGCTATATTCCATCAGTTTCTTCCGAAACGCATGCAGAAGAGGACTCGTTGTTCTTGGCCAGTACGATGTTGCTCGTACTATTATTACGGAGACGCAAACGCAGAAGAATCTGATTGCGGCCGTTTTTTAAAGCCACAGATCGCTTATTTTATCCAAATAACATTTTAAGCAGCAATTTTTTTTTTGCGTAGCGATTGTCGTGAATTTCGAGGTTATTTTTTTATTAGACAACTGAAAACTAGCTTCATTCAAAAATATCTTGGGGAGGAAGGGACGGGGATGGAGAGGGTACGGTAACGGTAACTTAGTAGAATATTTGTTTTTTTCCTAAAAATAGCGTAACATAACCTCAAAATAAAAATAACTTAAAACTATGCATTTCCGCACTTTGGATCCCCCCTCCCCTTTTCCCTCCCACCCCTCCCCCTCACTCTCCCCCTCCCCCTCACTCTCCCACTCACTCCTCCCCCCTCCCACCACTCCTCCCCCCTCCCACTCACTCCTCCCCCCTCCCACTCACTCCTCCCCCCTGCCACTCACTCCTACCCCCCATCCTCCCCCTTCTTTCCCCTTCCCCCCTTTTTCGGTGTTGCTTAATCTTATATTTATAAAAAAAGTGAAGCGGCCGGCGCGTCTAATCAAACAGCTCGATCTGACACCCAATCCATTCTACCGTTCGATTGTCGATCGACATCGATCGATTGGTCTGGTAGACACTATCGATCGACGTCGACTAATCCATTCTACCATCGATCGATGCCGTCGATCGACGATCGATCGATTGGTCTGGTAACACCCTTACAGAATAAGGGCCCAGGCGGCTGCGTTGACCACTCCGCCACTGAGGTACTGGTTATAGACCTGACAAACATTTTTCGAGATTGCGGAGGACGCGGGTTCGATTCCCGCCTGAGGTAGAATTTTTTTTTCATTGTTTCGTTATCTTTGAATATTAGTTAGGTTAATACTTGAAGGATGATAATATGCTAACGAACGAACTTAAACCCAAAATACATAAGACAGTAAAGAAAACAAATAGTTTAATTAACCACCATAAATTCAACATTAATTAATAAAGATAATAATATCAAGATGATAATAAAGAAAATAATAAAGATAATAAATCACATAGGTACACACGCGTGACAATTTCAAATAATAATAACCGATGAGCCGACTATATACAGCTTATCTATCATATTTTAAGTCCGTAAACTATTTAGTTTTATTTTAAATAATTAAAACAATTGCAAGTAGCAAATTAACTTCGCTTTAAAATTACAGAAATTGGGCGGCGGTGGCCTTGCAAAATTTGAGTTTTTTAAATTACTCAATTAGTTAGCACTTCGCCTTGTTCTCCAAAAAAGATGACTGGAAGTAGACAAAGGGCTATTGCACAACCTTTGATTGGTAACGAGACGGTGTGCAAGCCCAATCAAAGAGTTTCTAGTTATACGATGGCGTGTTAGCGCGATTTGGATAACACAACGGCCAAGAATATACCAAGAATAATTACATATTCCGTAGCGAATGTCTAAGAAAATTATATGGTTTTTTTTTATAATAGAAGGAGGCAAACGAGCAGGCGGGTCACCTGATGGAGAGTAATCTCCGCCGCCCATGGACACCCCTCCGCAACACCAGAGGAATCGCAGATGCGTTGCCGGCCTTTAAGGAAGGAATAGGTTTTATTTAGGTAGGAATAGGAATTGTGAGGAGGGGGAGAAGGGCCTCCGGAACCCTCACTACCGGACGAAACACAACAGCACCAAGTGCTATTATTTCACGCTGGATATTAGTGAAAGGGTGGTATTACCCCGGGCGAGCCGGCCTAATACGTGCTGCAACGCAGCGTGGCTCTACCACTCAGTCAGTGTCACTCATTTAGCACCACCCAGGGCTCACGTGTAGGGTCTCAAGGGTAAACCTACGGACGCGAGTAACTTTAACCCCCAGTTTTCGGATTGTTGCCAACACTCGAGACCCTTACTGCAGTGGTTCTTTCATCAGGCGGGCAAATAAAGTAAAGCAATAAATCCATCTAGGTACTATCCCACTGCTCGACAAATCTTACACCATTGAAATCAAGTCATCGCTATTGATAAATATGGGCTGAATCACTACTTACGCCAAATGCGGTTTGATAATCACAATGCAATGCATCGAAAAATGCGAAACACACTTTGTTCGGTCTTTTTCTTATTAAATAAGTACAATGAGCTGTGGTGGCGACTCTAATAGAGTACTCTTAACCCACTCTCCTCTTAGGCGTCGTAAACGGTGATTAACGGACTAAAGACTGCACATACAACCAACAGCATTGCGGCTCAACACCTATCAGAGAGCTGAATGTAAGTTTATAAATGCGCAAACGTTACTATCGCGTTTGTGTTAAGAGTTTTAATTCTCGATCTTATTTACTTAGCGTTAAGATCTATCTGTCAAAACTTAACTCAAACGCGATAGTAACGTTTGCACATTTACAAACTTACACTCAGCTCTCAGATGTTATTTAGTGAAACGCGGACTATGGACTGTTTCTGCGATCCTCAGCGCCATAGTCTCTTACTAACCCTTTGAGGACTATAGTCGTAAATCTAAGCACGTGTGTAACTACAAGATGTTACTATAGCCCGACTAGTTCGTGCGCGACCTTTACGCGAACCAATTTCTTCCTTGGTACCGCCTGGGTCTGATCTGACTACAAATATAAAATTTATTGTCCTATAAGGTAGGTTAATATTATTCTAACTAATATTGTTAAGACAAATCAGTGCCAGACACAACCACGGAGGAAATGGATCCGCGTAAAAGTCGCGCCCGAATGGCTGTAAAATATTACATTATAAATATAAAATACGTAAATTAATATAATAAAAAAGTATTATAACATTATGTAATAATTTAGTAATTAAACTTGTAAGTTTGAATATGTGATGAATATGTTGTCAATTATTTCATAAGTAAAATGGCAATAATAGTTGCCCCTCATGGTTGCTGTGCCCTTACAGGGCGTCACTTGTACTTACTTTATTTTGTAACATCTTTGTAAACCTGTGACTTGCAATATACGTTTGAAATTGAACTGGGGGGTTACTCTCGAACGCAAACTCAATCTTAATACAATTCCAATGCGATTAATATGACTATCGATATTGGTTATGTAAAGATAATTCCGAAACGCCATCTCGATTATAATTTGTTCAATCAATTTCCACGCAATTTAATTCCAATGTGGCGCTATTGTCGCTTACAAAAGTGCCATTTGTCATTTTTTAGATTTGTGATTGGAAATTGATTAATGCAATTCTGTTTCAAGAGCGGCCTACCTGGCCGGGCTAGCAAGCGGCGGTAATGCACCGGGATGCTGCAAGCGCTCGGCTGCTCCAATTAGTGTAACGGGCGCGGGGCGGCGTGCGGAACGGAAGCACACCATGACGCGGCACTGCATCCAACCACCGGTAACAGTGAACAGCGGGCATGACGCACCGCGTCGTACATATTAAAAATTTAAAACATACATATAATCACGACTATTATCCCCGAAGGGTTAGTCAGAGACTAGGCAATGGAGACCGCAGAAGCAGTTCACTGCCAAAGTCCACGTTTCACCAAATTGGGGGTTAAAGTCACTCGCGTCCGTAGGTTTACCCTCGAGACCCTACACGTGACCTTTGGGTGGTGCTAAATGAGTGACGCTGACTGAGTGGTAGAACCACGCTGCGTTGCAGCACGCATTGGGCCGGCTCGCCCGGGGTAATACCACCCTCTCACGAATATCCGGCGTGAAATAATGGCACTTGGAGCTGTTGTGTTTCGTCCGACTAGTGAGAGTTCCGGAGCCCCCCCCCCCCCCCCTCCTCTTCCCAATTCCTATT
The DNA here is from genome assembly GCA_963921215.1 of Scoparia ambigualis. Taxonomy (NCBI): domain Eukaryota; kingdom Metazoa; phylum Arthropoda; class Insecta; order Lepidoptera; family Crambidae; genus Scoparia; species Scoparia ambigualis. The sequence goes on from OY992521.1 coordinate 3,360,568, forward strand.
CCTTCCTTAAACCTATTCCTCCCTCAAAGGCCGGCAACGCGTCTGCGATTCCTCTGGTTTTGCGGGTGTCCATGGGCGGCGGTGATTACTCTCCATCAGGTGAACCGCCTGCTCGTTTGCCTCATTCTTTTATAAAAAAAAATACAACTGTACATGTGCTTAGCGTGATAGATGGTTAACCCATCGCTGCTCTATGCTGTTGGATGTATGTCCCGCTTTTAAGAAACCCAAGGGAAGAGAGGGAGTGGTAGTATTCTTTTAATGAACCGCTTCTCCACACGGCTCACGGATTAAAACACTGATGGAAAGTAATCGCCGCCGCCGCCCATGGACAACAAGAGGAACCAGAGAGTCGCTGCGTTGCCGGCCTTAAGAAAGACATAGGATCTTTGATGAAGCAGTAGGAATTGTGAGGGGGAAGGGGGGAGAGATAGGCCTCCGGTACTTTTACTCACCGGATGAAACACAACCAGCAACGAATGCCATTGTTTCACGGCGATACTCCGTGAGAGGGTATTATTACGCCGGGCGAGCCGGTCTAATTCGTGCTGCAACGCAGCGTGGATTCGATCATTCCTTATTTTGATTGAAAACATGTTTATAGCCTACTAGCGGCCGCTCGCGGTTTCACCCGCGTGGTTCCCGTTTCCGTGGGAATATCGGAATAAAAAGTATCCTATGTGCTAATCCAGTTTATAAACTATCTGTATGCCGAATTTCATCCAAATCCATTCAGTAGTTTTTACGTGAAAGAGTAACAAAGATCCATCCATACTTACAAACTTTCGCGTTTATAATATTAGTAGGAAGGATTAGGTCCTATCGCCCCAGGTCTCACATAAGGTAGTCGTTCATTTTAAGGTTTTATTTGATTTTCGACATAAATATAGCCGTGGTGAAAGCCTTAAAGTAACAATTTGAAATATCAACACAGTTAGTCTCGTAAAATAATGCTTATTAGCGGAAATAAAATGATTACGAGCATATGATTGCTCAAGACATCTACTGACTGAACATCATGATTACGTAACAGCCATCAAAAGCTCAACGCGTTTGCCATCTTGCGATCAACAGACGGAGCATGACAGAAATCAGTTTCTTCAACAAACATTGGCCACGCAGCGGGAATCAAACCCGTTGACCCTTCGATTCGGGCGCAACGATTTAACCAATTGAGTCCAATTGTGTCTATCTTGATTCTCGACACGGTTACTTGGACGCATCGATATCTATAACGACATTAGGTAACGTTACCTACGCAAAGCCAATCCATAAATACTTTTAAAAAATCGAAGGCTATTTTTATTTATTTTTAGTTTTGTAAGTTGAGTTCGTTGAACTCTTTTCTATTGATATTTTAAGCTTTCGTGGTACAGTCGACCGCGCACCGAGCGTAGCAGTTTAACTTTGAGGCAGCCCTTATCCCGTACTCAATAGAGTTACTTTCGATACGGTTTAATGTAGGTACGTGTAAATAAAATGAAGGGTCAACTTTTATAACCCCCTAAAACAAATAATGGTCAACATTTAACTACTATACCAGAAAAACGAAATACAATTAATTCCTTCCATGATCCACTAATGATTTCGTAACAAATCCCACTAAAACACGTTAAAAAGCCATTAGGAATAGTGGCATTTGTATCAAAACCCACTAAAACACCATTCAGTCTGTCACTATCAAATTCCACTAAAATAGAGTTGGCCAATAGCAGAGCTTTAATACGACACGTAACTTAAGAACAGTATGTCGCTATTCGGCGTTATTGTTGTCGTCGCGAACGATGCTTTATGCGGTTTTGTATTAAAAATTTAAACATGAATAATTTTCATTTGTGGAAAGTGCCTTTAGGGGGTTTTGAAAGTAGACCCCTCAAATATCGCTTTTTATTATTAATATCGCTCGCTGTGAATAAGAAGCTATATTATCTTAATAACGCTTGAGAGCAGCTCGACTAATTTGACCAACCAATTTGACTGACTGATTTTTCGTTGTGTTCGTAACTGTCAGGATACACACATATATTCACAACTATTATCCTCAAAGGGTTAGTCAGAGACTAGGCAATGAGGACCGCAGAAGCTTCTGCCATAGCCCACAGACAGGACAAGGACAAAGTTAGTATAAAAAAAAAAATTGGGAAAATTTTCGGGAAAAGTTGAAAAATGTATGCATTTTCATATGAAAAGAAATTGTATAGGCTGTGAACCCTGTCCTTTTAATCCAAAACAAAATATCTCCATTTAAGCCATCTGAAAAACAGAAGCCTCCCAAGTAACACAGACGTGCTGAATAAAGATTGATTAAAAGCACTCATCAAGAGCATAAGCTGAATACTAAGCTGAATAACGCTTGAGTACCGTCTATTCAGCTGTTATTCAAGCAAAAAGGGCCCCAATTTTGAATGCTTAACGCTGAATAACATCTGAGTAACAATTGAGTAGGAGCTTAATAATGTTTCAATTAGCTTAATAACTTTTGAATAACTGCACACATTGCTTTTATAAAGCTTTTACAACTCAGTTATTCAGCTACGACGAATTGGTTAGAGTATTCAGAATTTATTAAGCATTTAACTTATTGTTGACATTTATGCAAGCAATGTTCATAGAAATTGGGAAAAGAAGAAATAAATTGGGTTCAATAATTTAATGTCGATACCTTTACTTGACATGACGTGAACTTTAAGCTATTCGGTGAGTAAATTTTAATTTACAAGTTAGCGGTCTGCTACATGTTAATTATTAGTGCGCATGTAATTTTGTCGTAAATAGTACGTGTTTTGTTTTCATTTTTATGACGCGCCTCGCTAATAATCAAGATAATTAGTTGTAAATAGTTTTTTCATACATACATACTAGGTCTGACAGAAGTACTTGTGATGAATTATCTAATTCTAGCCATTTTATCCAACAAAATAACATGACTTGAGTTGGAAATGTTGTAGTTGTAAGATTAATAAGCATTTTGGTGATCTCGTAAATTCCTTGTAAGAATTAATTACAAAGTTTTTAATGGCGATCGATGTTTTGTTTTATAATGCTAAATAAAAGTGCACACATGTTTTGTTACTAAACTATAACTTGAAAAAGAGTAGTCTCTTTACACTTACTTATGAATAACATTTATATAGTTAACCACATTTCTATATTAGTTACTCACATTTTTAGGGTTCTTTAATCGAACGAACAAAAACCTTTTATAATGTGTAACTTTCCCATCAGGCTTTCACTAAATTGATTACTTACATTTAAAATCACAGCATCTTTTTTTATTATTTTTTTCGTGAAAAATACTATATTATTTATAGTATCTAATAAGTTTAAAAAAAATTGCAGGTTTCGTGTGTGTGGTGCGCACTGGGCCCTAGTTTATTTAATCTTTATTGCACAACAATAGGAATTACAAATGGCGGACTTATTATTATATTAATAATTATAATTTATATTTCGTTTCAGAAAAATGACGTTTCAAATAATTTCAACACGTTGTAAGGGTCATTCAGATTTGTGTACTGTGCCGACCCAATGGGAGAACAAAGAACTATAATATAAATAAATAAATATAATATAACAAATATAATGCGGATTTAATAATTAAGTAAAGACAGCAGTGTCCAACCTCGCGCAGATTGGCTTACGATGAAACAAACAAACAACGCAAATAAAACATTTTATCGCAACGTTAATTTTATTTTCTTGTATTGCGATACCTTCTGCTAATAAAATAACCATTTCAGAAATGAAATTTTCTGTATACTTAGATTTTTAGATCTTTCGGTTTTCCAATCCAAAAATCTGTTATATTTTTTTTGGGGACGGAACCCTCATCATTAAAGGGAAAACACATTACTGCTGATGACACTTGAACAATTACTACTGCTGATATTTCAATATTCTTTTAAGAATTTTCTTTCGATATGACCGGTTCTTTTTACGCTTTTGCCACGACTTTCGATCCATGATTCAAACAACGCATAAAATAATACGTACAATAATATTCTAATTGCTGGTATTAAGCTATGGGCGCTATATCAATACAAATGTGGTCTTTAATTTGAATAAGTTAGTTGAAACTCTTTATTATACTGAAATAAGCTTATTAAAAACACAAATAATATTGTTTATTCAGCAGCTGAATAATTAGTAAAACATAGAATCTTATACAGTTTAAAGATAAAGTAAAAACAATTATTCAGTATCAAGCTGTATATCAGAATTATGTAAACAATATTATTCAGAAGGTGATACTTTATTCAGCAATTAGCTGTTTCAAACGCTATAAGCTTAGTACGGCTTTAATAATAGCAGTATAGATTATTGTTAATCAGATAAATGCTGCCGAAGGCACTGTTTTTCAGATTTAAGCCACCTGGAATGCGTAATGCTTAATAACGTCTGTCTAATAATCTTACGGAGATTGGTTATTAAGCGTAAAGAAGGAAAGGACAGAAATACAGAATTTATTAAGCGTTAAGTATTTTAAGGCTCCGTACTCAACCTTATTCAGTATATGGCTATTCCCAAAGCTCTTACACAAACCATATTCATCTTTGAACTGTTAAAAGTTCTAAGTGTGTACTGTTATCTTGCTTATGTGTTACTTGGGCTGTGTTGGAGAATTCATGTCAATAGCTAGGATTGAAACATTTTTTTTAATAAGTCTATTTATCTCGTATATATTCGTTTTGAACCCTTTACTAGGTCACAGGAAAACGACATCTATTAGGAAACCTTTACGAGGTTCATCTAGACAATCTAGAGTCATTTTAACTCAAATTGGTAAAAGCAATTTGACCTATACAATAATTGCAACATAGATCCCATAACAATAACTTACTCTTACGCTCTGCAGTCAACAAAATTATACTTACTACGCGAAATTTGATAATGTTATTGCTTTCAGAAACTGTTACACAATATAATGTTTATTAATTAATTACAATCACCACAATGTACTTAAAGTAAACGGTACTTAGTAAACACTTACATTATCTACCTATCTATTATAAAATAATGAATTTCAAAATAATCTCGTCATCAACGTCGAACAATGGGCCGGTAGAGAATTAACTCTACCTCGTTAGTAAATTCTCTATAATTATTGATCTATTAGTAGTTAGCTATATAAAATGATAAAACACTTTCATTACAGTATGAAAATTGGGTAACCTTATATACCTAAGGCAACAACAACCAATGAAATCAAAATAAACTCGGTATTATAATATATTTTTCATATTTTTTGTTTTTTTTTTACTGAATTAATAAGCTATCCATCAAAACTGTACAAATAGGTAGTTTTGCATATTGTTAATAAAATAAATTTTTAAAACCTTTAAAAAGTAGTAATTTATAGTAATTACTTTGCTGGCAAGCGCTTTGTACATCTTGTAATTGGCATGTGACATATTTAAACAATGCGTTATTGTCCTATGTATATTGATGTTGGTATGTACACACGCCAGCTGATCATTCTATTTAAAACTGTCAAATTTCTCGTATCGATATTGTTCCTTATACCCAAACGCTAAAGTTCAAAAGGTATTGCAGAAATCTGACATTTGTGATATTTTGGCTTGCTGGCGTTATCAATAATAGTAATAATTTAGCAATAAAAATACAAAAACGTAAATTATGTAGGTACTCAATTGCCCATGGCTGTTCTAAATATTTTAATATTTATTATTTTATGTTACAGTTACAAATAATGACACGTTTATCAATGTTCAAGTAGTAAATCGTGCAACAACATTGTTTACAAAATAAAAAAGTTAATAACATTGACAATACACGGCCATCTACGTAACTATTGCAATACCCGCATAATTCATTGACCAGAGGTTTCGACATCCCTGACCCGGCGATCACCGAAACTCGTATATCAACAATTTAGTAATTTCCCTATCGACACAAAAGAGCGCCAACGAAAAGAGGTGAACGCGCTAAAAGAAAAATAACTTTTAAAAAAACACAAAAATCTATGCACATGTGTAAGTACTTACGTAGAGGCTTAGGTCCGGCTCAGTCCTTACACAAACACCTCACTTGCACAATACACAAAGAGTTGATCACTTTAAAATTGGAACGTATCAAAATAAATAACTCGATATTTTCGAGAGCGCGATCACAGTGCGGACACGTGCGTATCGACGGGCGCGCGGCGGACTACTGGCCAACTACTCTCGGACAGGACAGTCCGGCCGGTCTGCTCAGATAATGGCTGTACGTAGTATACACCGCAGTGGCGGTGCTAGAAAACGTATAAATCGCATGGATGCTGTGTTTGCCAATAAATTACACGTAGCCTTGATACGGCAGAAAGCGCGCGAGCGGAGCCCGTCGCGTGCACAGCCGCATAAATGCAATTCTTGAGACCCCAGATCAATAATTAGCAGCGCTAGAAAATGTATTATGGAATAATTTAATAGATAAAATGTGGAGATTGGCAAATCGGGACGCGTCTAATTAATAAAATTGCTAAGTATTGTGATGAGTCGCTCTACAAGTCTCTATGTAGGGCCCAGAGTCTGTCAAAAGATACATAAAGGACAAACATTAAAAGTAGAACTGTGTCTAGGGTTACCAGATGACAGGAATTTTCCTAACATGACCGGAAATTTAGCTGTCTGTCAGGGAAACAGGGAAAATCGGTAATAGTTAGGAATTTAAAAAAAGAGGAAAATGTAAGAAATAAAACAATTATAATACAAAGAAAAAAATCTAATAATTAACAATCAATTAATTGCTATTTTTTTAATATTCCTAGAATATCCATGACGGAGTTATTTTCTCTTTCTATTTTTGCGATTTGTATTTGTTTTTGCGACTGGAAGACCGACATAGAGAATGCACAAAAAATAAAAAACTTGTCGTCGCGCCTTGCCGCGCCCCGCACAATTATAGTTATTTGTTATACAAGAGTGCAAACTTGCTTTTTAACCGCGTGCTCAATTTTGATGACCGAGCAAGCGAAGGATTCTAAAATTGAATCACAAGCGCAGCGAGTGATTCAAAAATTAGAATCCTGAGCGTTACCGAGGGAATCAAAAGAGCACGAGGTGAAAAATCTTTGCACTCGAGTGCAACACGTAACTTTTCATCCCACCTCAACGAGGAAATTACCAACCAAATTAAAAAAGTAGGTACACCAAAAAGGTTCCGAGTCTGAGTTTTTAACAATTTAAAAAGGTCGTATGATAAATCGGCACCATGGAGGAAGAAGAAAATAGGTTTAATGATGTTTTGAATACACATACTAAGTGCACACGTTGTTATAAATTCAATTTACTTTGTCCTCTAGCGGGTAAAAACGGCTTTTGCACTCAGATATCGAAGAGTAAAAATACTCTTTCCGAGATGGGGGGATGAAAAGATACTTTTGCTGCCGAAATGTCAGGAAATTTTTTGCTGAAGCAGGGCGTTTTCCAGGAAAACTTATTTTCGGATCTGGTAACCCTGTGTCAAAAAACGTAGCATCGTAGTCACGTAATGTATAACATGGCTATAATTTGCCGCCTTTAATCATTTGCCTAGTATTTTTATATGGCATCAGGGGCCTTACCAACTCTTAGAGCAGTATTACTTCAATCTTACTCTGCAAAAACTTGATTTTTCGTAGTAATATTGTAGGTATGCCTCCAGGTACTTATGTAGTGGTAGCCACCATGACAGGTTCAATACAAGAATCCGACCGCCTGCTAAAATACTCTTCCTTAGGAGCCTTAAGAGGGTTTACGTTTTCGGTTTCCCATACAAACTTCCAAGTCGAAATTTTTAAAAACTAATAAGCCAATTTTGATGTAACTGCATTCTAAAGTAAAATACATGTATCTAAATAGTTTGTCGAAAACATTAATAAAAAACGTTTTTGTAGCTGTGTTATTGCGATTTAAAGTCCACTATAGAAAGTTAAAAATCGCAATAACTCAGTTAAATAAACATTTTTTTTAAATGTTTTCAACAAACTATTTAGATCCTTGTGTTTTACTTCAGCATGCAAAGTTTCATCAAAATTGGCTTATTGGTTTATAAAAGTTTCGACTTGGAAGTTTGTATGGGAAACCGGAATGCGTAAACCCTCTTAAACGATATCCCTTGAAAATACTGAAGTATATTGAGTTTACATAGAACAGACAACAAAAAAGTGAACTTGTTCGTGGCATGCTAATTAATAATAAGTATACCATCATCCCTTCATCATTTGATAAGATAACCAAACGTTGAAAAAATTTACATCTTCCATCCTTCCTACTATAATAATATTATAAACGCGAAAGTTTGTAAGTATGGATGGATGTTTGATACTCTTTCACGTAAAAACTACTAAATGGATTTGGACAAAATTCGGCATAAAGATAGTTTACAACCTGGATTAACACATAGAATACTTTTTATCCCGATATTCCCACGGGAACGGGAACCACACGAGTGAAACCGTAAGCGGCCGCTAGTACTCCATAATTAGATGATCAAAGTAACTTACCTGTAAGTGAACTTCGATCACAATTATATGAAGGTAACGCCTCGTCTGTATTTACTATGTAGTCGCGCTTCGACGTACCAAACTCACGATATTCAGAGCCAAAAAACAAAATTCTGCTGATCCAGGCGCGAAACAGCCTCTCCTGTCATTGATAGTTCAAAGTATAATCATTGCAATTTTCGGGTATGGGCTTTTAGTCATTAAATATAATAAGGGTGGGTTGTACACAGACGAGGCGTTACCTTCATATAATTGTGATCGAAGTTCACTTACAGGTAAGTTACTTTGATCATCTAATTATATTCGTTAACGCCTCGTCTGTATTTACTATGTAGATGTTTAAAGAAAATTATTGCAATGATGATCATTTACATTTATTAGTATGAATAAAACTAATAAAAACAAAATGCATGTTAAGGTTATCATAAAATTATTTATCACATCACATAGACTATGTAGAATACTTACTACCAAAGTTATTTAAGCAATTTATTGGTCTGTTATAAAATGTTTAAAAGACTGCTGAGACCAACTAGCTGTTTTTCTAACATCAACATTGACGCCTCTATGTTTAGCGAATGTGGTTGACGAATGTCTAGTACTGTTGCTGTAAATATTGAGGTGATTTTTCCAAATTGGAATAGCATACCCTTAACCCATCTGGCTAGTGTATGGGTAGCTGCTGGTTTATGAAGTTTATTGAAAGTAATGAACAAGTTATTGACAGAACCACGAATATCTGGCAGTCAGATAACTAGGTAGGTAATTAACTAACGTTTGAGCTGGCCATATACGTGGATCTTCTTTGAAAAAAGGTATGTTGAGAAGTGGTTGACCAGAATTACTTCTCGTGGTTTTAATGGCATCATTGATTTTAATTATAATGCATTTGTTTTAGATATGAATATTTTGTAATTTTATTACGGTCATTGTTTGTAATCTTTGAGCTGTAGCTATTAACAATAAATAAATAACTTCTTTTTTTTTATAACATTTTTAAAGATAACCAGTATTTGGCTTTTGGAAATAGGGACCTAGAAAATGTAAGACCTGTGACGGGTCCCAGGTCTCTTCTTATTTCGGTTTATTAGGCCTAACTTTGTATATGCCAGCAAAAAAAATAAATCGTTTAAACCAGATCAAATCAGATCAAAACTGAATAAAAGCTAATCGAAATGGATTAAACGTTCCATATGCACCACCGCTATTGAATTTTTGTGTAAGGAATGGCAAAGTTTTAGGAATAGGTACATATCTTATAGGGATCTATTTGGTTAGCGTGACAAAACGCCCACCATTGTTTTAAATAAGAGTCGTACTGTTTTAATGTGTTTGTAGATAATGAACTGATGATGATAGAAATGCTGTTTTCAGAATAACCTTTCTTTAAATACATTTGTTTGATACTATTGCTGCAATTAATGTAAGGTTCCCGTGTAGTAGGTGGCATTTCCTGTAAGTTGATAACAACTATGATTTATTAGGAATTAATAATATTAAGTCTGATTTGACAAAGGGATTTGAACAGGGGAAACCAAGGCTGAGATGGCCAGTTAGGTACGACTATCACTCCTTTCTACTTGCTACTTATTACTTTCCACTTTTCGTAAACATTTTAGTATTAGTGAGAAAGGCGGAAATGCGTAAAATTTCAAATTTGTCCATGATAGGGTGAATGCATCCACAGCTAAACAGTTTAGTTCATATGCCACGAAACGAATAGTTTACAATGTTGTATTCCTTCTTGACGCAAAAAGGTCAATTTCTGGCTTACATAATTTCTTAACGCTATTATTAGACTTGATATTCAGTTTCCACTCTGTATCATCGGAAGAAATGCGAGTCTCTTTGTCCGCAATATTTTCTTTTGAAGGAATAAAAGATGGAAAAATTTAAATATTTCGTCTCTTACAGAATTTCCGAATCTTACGTGTCAAATCATTAACATGAGTGTACTAAACTCCACCCTTTCGATTTACATAAGAATTTACAATAGTGTTGTCGCATCTTAGCAAAATTTCACAATTTTCCGAGTTTCTTCAGAAGCATTCCAAAGTGAAATATATAGCCTGTAGTTGTAACAAATGTATATAATGTTTTTTATCTGTATTATTCCAGTATCCATGAAGTTTTTAACTGCCACAAACAACACCCCAGCCAGGTGTTGAGGTATCGGAAAATATTTCCATTCTATAGTTTGATTGCCTAATGGGATTTAAGCCCGACAAAATATGATTTTTCCACCACAAAGATCTTCTTTCTCACTGTCTTTTAACAGAACTTTGGCGGCATCATCGTCATTATTCTTTTTGAGTGCCAAAAAACCTGCAACACTAATAATTCTGTGTACAACATACTATAAGGTATAGCGGGGGCAAAAAGAAACCCAACTACTTATTAAAGATGCAAAAGACCTTATTATGCAAGGTTTCGAATCGAAACAAAACTTATCTAATTTATTAAATAGGCTAAGCCGTTTTTCCTGAGGTAAACTCATGACATATCTTTCAGAGTCCAAAGGATAACCAAGGAATTTGCATTGCCTCTTAGGTTTTAGTACGATTTTCTTTTCATTTATATTAAAACCTAGGGAAGTTAGTAAATTCCGCGTGATTCTGACATTTTCGTAACATTTTACTTCAGAATTTTCAATACAAAGGAAATCGTAAAGAAAATCTTCTAAGTAATTTACCGATGAAAACTCTAGTTTTCTAAGGTGTGTTACGATCGGTTTAATTAATTTCGTAAATACAAACGGTGCCGTTGATAAGTCAAACAGTAGAACTTGAAATTCATACAAGTTGTTTTCATAATCAAATTTTAAGTATTTACGAGATCTTAGAAAGATATTGATATTTACAAGGCACACATTTTTGTATGACGTCTCGGTGGCCGAGTGGTCAAGCACTCGGATCGATATCCGGTTTGAATCCGAGTGGGTTTTGACCAGATCGGGCAAAGTGTGTTTTCTAATTTTTCTATGCATAGCCCGGGTTTGTGATCACCAACCCGCATTTGGCAAGCGTGGTGATAAGCTAATACTCATCAATAGTAGCGATGTCTTGATTTCAATGATGGAGGCCTTTATCCAGCAGTGGGACAGTATACAGGCTGTACTTTATTTTACTTTTTTACATTTTTGTATAGCTCCTTTGTCAAATAGTTATTTTCTGCATGTCTGAATTGCTTCTTTTTCTGATTTACTAAAAAAGTTGATATATGGCACTTTTGTCTGATTTATAGAATGACTTAGGAATTTTATAGCCATTTCTAACCCAATCTAAAATAATATCATTGGTACATATTTTTAACCAATCTTTGAAAAATGAATGTAAGTTACCAGTATTAGTATGAACTTCCGATTCAACTGATTTTCTTGGGTATGAAGCGGATGGGAGCACCTCGAGTTGAATGGCGGGGAGTCCTCTGATAAGGCTGGCAAGATCGGTGGTACAGGTATTGCCCGCCGCCGCCACCACGATGGTAGAACTAACTACTACGACTACTGGCTTCTTCGAGGTGGACGGGCCCCAGTAGTTTAAAGGATCAGGTCACTTTTCAGCAGACTGCGCTTTATCAATCTTTTTCTTTAATCGGAGATCATTATTCTAAATTTTTCGTTTCTTTTATAATTCCAGGAACACTGCCAACTTTAGAGGAAATGACTAATGGGATATACATATAAGTATTTATGAACCTCTACAACCATTCAGTGTTGCGTATAAGCGCCCGTCTTATCGCACAACACATTAAACGAATGGTTGTTTAATTATATTGTATTTAGCCTCTTTTCTAACCCATTAGACATTATATTTTGCCAAATCTCGGTGATATATAAGTATGTATGAACCTCAACAACCATTCAGTGTTGCGTATAAGCGCCCGTCTTATCGCACAACACATTAAACTAATGGTTGTTTAATTATATTGTATTTAGCCTCTTTTCTAACCCATTAGACATTATATTTTGCCAAATCTCGGTGATATATAAGTATGTATGAACCTCAACAACCATTCAGTGTTGCGTATAAGCGCCCATCTTATCGCACAACACATTAAATTATAGGTTTTTTTTTTTAATTTAATTATCTTGTCTTTATCCTCTTTTTATATTTTGCCAAATCTCGGCGATATATATTTTTTATTATTATTTGATCTTTGGCCTCTTTTTGTAACCCATTAGACATTATATTTTGCCAAATCTCGGCGTTATATAGGTATGTATGAACCTCTATAATCATTCAGTGTTGCGTATAAGCGCCCGTCTTATCGCACAACACATTAAACTAATGGGTTTTTTTTTAAATTATATTGTCTTTAGTCTCTTTTCCTAAACCTTTAGACATAATATTTTGCCAAATCTTGGCGTTATTTAAGTATGTATGAACAACAACCATTCAGTGTTGCGTATAAGCGCCCGTCTCATCGCACAACACATTCAACTAATGGTTTTTAAATTATATTGTCTTTAGCCTCTTTTTATATTTTGCCAAATCTCGGCAATATTTATGTATGTATGAACCTCTACAACCATACAGTGTTGCGTATTTGCGCCCGTCTTATCGCACGACACATTAATCTAATGGTTCTATGAACTGTCGTCGTGTGGGAACCCCGTAGATAATATAAACAATATTAAGTTTGGTTGGCCATGTTCTTTTTGTAGGTATCATATTTTTCTTATAGACGCTAGTTCTATCGCAAGAAAATAGTATGCTTTTTCATCAAGTCATTCTTTATTATTATTATTATTGGTAAGTACAGTGTTTTTCGTATAATACTTTTCTTATAGACGCTATTTCTATCGCATTAAAGTAGTACCTTTGCACCACAGACTGATTTACCGAAAGTACAATGTAAATAGAAATGAGGCTGTTTAGGTAGGTATTCTGTATATTTTATTGGTACATAATTTTCCGTATAGACGCCCGTCCGTTAAAAAATACAAAAAAATACCCTTTTCTTTCCTCGCTTTTTTTTTAATGTATAAAATTACTTACCCAAATGAAAAATAATTACCTCCTGGAGAATCCTAAATTAACTTGAGTAGTGACTGTATTAATCTTTTGTTCATGGTCACAAAATTAAACACTCGCTAGTACGCGCACTTAACTAAATAAATACGAGTGCCTAATGAGTAACGACTAACGATACGTCCGTAGAGTTCGGGCACGAAGAAACACAATGACAGGAGAGGCTGTTTCGCGCCTGGATCAGCAGAATTTTGTTTTTTGGCTCTGAATATCGTGAGTTTGGTACGTCGAAGCGCGACTACATAGTAAATACAGACGAGGCGTTAACGAATATAATCCATGAACAATAAATTCAAAAGCGTTGAAAATTTCGACAGGTCTAATCAGAACCTCAGTGGCGGAGTGGTCAATGCAGCCGCCCGGAAGTAGGTTTGATACCCACCTGAGGTAGTTTTTTTTTAATTTAACGTTTCTTTATATTAAGAGTTTCTTTGAGCGTTATTAAAGCAAAAAAACAATTATTACGAATCATTTAATAAGTTATTAGAGGCTGATGAAGATGATGAAAGATTTGCAATAGCCTACGACACAATTATGCTCAATAGCTTTGCTCTATGCATATAATGTAGATCACAGCTCAACTAAATTTTTATTTTTTTATCTTTATTTATTTTTAATGGCTTTAGTATAATAATTACATGTCAGCCCGTTGTAAGTATAACACTTAAAATAAAAAAATAAAAAGTAATAAACCAATAATAGTTAACTACCTTACATCGGTTGATAATTATCTTGCCGAATTGTAAGGCTTTGCGCCGCGAATCTGTAAATCAGCGTCGCTTCCCTGGACTTGGGGTCAGACAGTACACTTTGAAATAAGTACTCCAATATCAAGGCTGTTGACTGTCAGATTCGCGACTAAGCATTCTCTCAGGAGATTTAGGACAAATTCCACCAATAAATGATGGGCATCTTAAATTTTTCCACACACTGTAGTGTACAATTGGGGGAGCTACCTTTTTTCATGACATGTCCAAATCTATTTAGTGGAACATGTCCAGCGGGTCTATCGGCTAAAAAATATGGATATGGACATGGGCTTCATTTGACATTTGAAGCCCATATTTTGTCCTTATATTCAAATGTCAAATGAAGCCCATGTCTATATTCATATTTTTTAGCCGATAGGGTAGCAGATCGAAGTCCGTGAGCAGTTACTATGAGGTTTCTACTTAAACTCCCTACTAAACCAAGGAATCCGAGGAGGCTTCGATTGCATAACCTTGTACCAAATACCCGTTGACATTGATTTTTCGTCAAAATATGTTTTCGAATGTTTTTTGTATTTATTTGTGTAAATTTTCTTCATAGCTTGGTATAACTCGTAATGGTTGTTCTTCAGTTACACCACGTTTCGCTAATCTATCAGCCTCCTCATTTCCCAACATCCCAACATATGACAGAACTCACTGCAATCCCAGTTCCCTGCATTCTTTGTTCAACTGATCAGTCTGCTGGAGTATAGCAAATTGTGCGTTCTCGCATTTCATAATCAAACACTGAATCGAAAGCGCATCATTAATATCAGTGATGAAACACCATAGCAATCAATTGACAATATTTTATGTTATAACTGATTTGTTATAGAATTTAAGTTTAATGTTATTATACCAACCGTTTCCAGATTTATATAAATTTTTAAGCAATATAGTTGCGTATGGGATATCATTGTCTCTTTCGGAGCGTAAAGCTGGTGCAACGTGCATTATGAAACAGAGTCATTTTTTTCAGGAAGATTGTAGTAGACGTAGTTACTATAAACCCTTATTTTTTATTCGTTAATATAACTATAATTAAGGGTGAGTTCCACCCATGAAACTGAACAACTATCCCCAAGAAACCTATGTGCAAAAATGACAAAAAAAATGTCGACCTCCCCTTCTATTGTTGTCAGCTGATCGGACAGTTCTGTATTAATTTCAACAAAAAACGTCATTTGCAACACATTGCTCTGAGAAAACAATTCCCTCATCAAAGCACATCTCAAAAGAGCAATAAGAGAATTTGTTACAATTAGGATTCGGCGGGGTTATTCGCAACATTTTCCTCCTCCGTCTGAGGCTGGAATAAAGAAAAATGAAAGAAGAATGAAAAAACATTTATTGGCACACGCTACAAAATTACATACATGTAAAAAAAAGAGTAATAAAAAAGACAAAAATACGATATTCACAATGACAATACAAAACAAAAACAAAAACAAAGTGTGGCCAACTAGGCCCCAACCTCAGCACGTGCTACAGCGACATAAAGCCGCTGCAACGCTGGTATTCTGGAGGGGCCTAGTCGGTGACGTGTCCACAAAACAATGATACACCAACAATAATAAAATGCTACACAAAAACAAAAAAACAGTGGGATTGTGTTGATTATGCCGTGACTTGGGGAGCGTGAGACGGGCGGCCGTGCGCTGAATGATTTAAAAGCATATTGTATCATACGACATCCTACTAATATTATAAACGCGAAAGTTTGTATGTATGGATATTTGTTAAAAACTACTGAATAGATTTGGATGAAATTCGGCATGCAGATAGTTCATAACCTGGAATAACACATAGGATACTTTTCATCCCGATATTCCCACGGGAACGTATGGATGGATGTTTGTTACTCTTTCACGTAAAAACTACTGAATGGATTTGGATGAAATTTGGCATACAGATAGTTTATAACCTGGATTAACACATTGGATACTTTTTATCCCGATATTCCCACGGGAACGGGAACCAAGCGGGTAAAACCGCGAGCGGCCGCTAGTACTATTATAAAGGATTTAGTTAATAACATTTGTGGAACTGTGGGTGCTATGGAATAACATAGTCAAGTTAGGTACTACATATCTACAGGTATGTACCGTATTCTGTACCTACATACATACTAAATCACGGCCGCTTCCCGGCGGGGTAGGCAAAGACCACAGATTTTCATTCCTTACGATCCTGCCACACATCCTTAGCTTCACTTACTCTCTTTATCAAGTTTTCTGTACACTACTAACAATAGAAATGTATACAATGTGATAGGGGCGGTACTTCTAACCTGTTAAGGCTAAGTACTACATCTAAATTCATCGACAAAAAAATAATATGGACTTAAAAAAAAGTGATTTTAAATCACAAAATAATTAAGTAATGAAATTTTTTCTCACCAAAACAATCTCAAACATACAAAACAAAGTAATTTATTAGTTAGCCAGTGTCATTAGCTACCGTTTGCCATTTTTTTCATGTTTCTCCGACGTATGAAACCTTTTTGATATCGCATAAAGTAAAAATGCTCATAAATTATAGGGGGAGGGGGTTGGACCCCCCATATTATTTTTTGTCGTTGAATTTAGATGTAGTAGCCTTAGCCTTAGCCTTAACGGGTTAGAAGTATCCTACCCCCTATCACATGTATAGTCCGGGTTTGTGATCACTGAGACGACCTCCATGGTCGAGTGGTTTGTACACAGGTTTTCATGGTGTCGCCATCTCCGAGGTCCCGGGTTCGATCTCCGGTCGGGTACATTTAGAAATTGTAGTTTTTCTAAATTGTCTCGGGTCTAGGCGTTTTCTATGTATAATAAGTATGTATTTAAGTAAGTTAAGTATTTTTGTCCGTTGTCTAGTATCCATTTAACGAGTTTTATAACGAATCTTCTCTTGGGCTAGATAATTGGTGTGTGTGTAGGAAAGTTAATAGTTTTTTATAGTTCACTAACCTGCATTTGGCAAGCGTAACCTATCAGCCAATACCAATCAGATTGACGGTCAAGTGGTTAGCACACCGTGTCTGGCGTCGCACGCATCTCTGAGGTCCCGGTTTAATTCCCGGTCGGGTGAATTTAGAGAAAAATTGTTTTACTAAATTGATTTCGGGTCTTAGTGTTTTTCTATGTTTATGTATATTAATCCGTTATCTTACCATATTAACAAGTTTCAAAAGAATACTTATCTTGGTCTAGATAATTGGTGTGAGCCAATTTGCCAAAGAGCAAGCCAAAGAGAAACAATTTTTTTAATCAGTACCGATGACTTTATTTCAATGGTGTTTTATGGCCCAACCTCCCCAAGAGCTGCTGTCTATGTGGGAAGGCCTGTGCGCAGCAGTGGGACATTTATAGACCGATAATGATTAACTGTTATACATTCTGTCAAAAAAGTTTCGGGAACGGATGATTTGTTTATGATTCCAAATTCAATTTTTTGTTTTTTTTTTTGTTGTTAGATTGGCACAACTGTTATCCATTTTGGCGCGGAGTTTGAGTTGCATATTCTGTTATTTAGATAAATTACAGTGCTGTTTTAGTTACTTTATATCTTATGTGTATTGCGAATTTCATAATGGATAAAACATCGAACAAAGAGTTTGTCTTAAATTTTGCGTCGCTAATGGAATTTCGTGTTAACATTTTCAGTGACTCCGAAGGCTTACGGTGAATCGACTTTATCAAAAGCACGTGCTTATTATTAAAACAAAGCGTTCAAAAGCGGTCGAGATGTGATGAAAGATTTGCTTCGCTCTGGTAAGCCATCAACGTCTTCATCTGAAGTTAACATTGCAAAAGTGAAGGAAATGGTGACTGAAAATCCTTATTCAAGTTTGAAAGAGATAGCCGCTGAACTTTCTGTGTCTCACGAGTCGATCCGTACCGTATTTTAAATAATCACTTGGGTATGAAACATGTTGCCGCTCGGCTAGTCCCAAAAGACCTGAATTTTCTCCAAAAACTCATTCGCATAAGTCGCTGAGGACATGCTAGAACGAGTCAATTCCGACCCAACATTCATGCAACGCATTGTCACTGGTGACGAGACGTGGGTTTACGAGTTTGACATGCAAACTAGTCAACAAGCTTCGGAGTGGCCCCTTCGGCCTGAACCGAAACCGAAAAAACCACGCCAAAGTCGATCAAAAGTCAAAGTCATGTTGACTGTTTTCTTTGACTATCGCGGTGTTGTGCACTCGAAATTCTTGCCTTGTAATTGTAATTCTTGTAAATAAAGAATATTATTTGAGCGTTATGCGGCGTTTAAGAGAGCAAATTCGACGAAACAGGCCAAATTTATGGAAAGAAAATTCTTGGATTTTGCACCACGATAATGCGCTTTCGCACAAGGCCATCATTGTGAACGAATTTTTGACCAAAAACTCAACAAATACCATCGAGCAACCACCTTATTCACCAGATATGGCTCTAGACGACTTCTTTCTTTTTCCTAAACTCAAATTACCACATTCGTCAAACAGAAAGAAAGTTCCAATTGGTCAAGTGTAAAGAAAGTTCCAATTGGTCAAATCAGAACCAAAGCACGCGGTACAAACACACTTGACTAATTGGAACTTTCGTTCTGCTTGACGAATTACTTAGTTCCTAAATCCACATCTCTTTCCTTGGGTGTCGTAAAAGGCGACTAACGGATCAAAGACTGCATATACATCCAACAGCATAGAGCGGCGATGGGTTCATCAAAATAATACTACCAGACCCTATCTTCTCTTCGGTGTTATAAAAGGCGACTAATGGACTAAAGACTGCACATACATCCAACAGCATAGGGCGGCGATGGGCTCATCAAATTAATACTACCAACCCCTCTCTCCCCTTGGGTGTCATAAAAGGCGACCAACGGACTCAAGACGAATGTCTTGTTTTTGTTTTTACTTTCCTTAAATTCGTAATAAAAAGCACAGTGTTTATCTCGGGTGAAAGACTTATTTACTCCCTCAAACTATACGCGCCCTCGCTACGCTCAGGCGCCAAACCCCGTCTCGGGAGTAAATAAGCCACTTTCTCCCCTAGGGTAACAATGTTATTGTTGTGTTTATAATTGTTAGGACAAGGTTTGTACGAAGAAACTTTTTGGAAACGCGGGGGAAATGTGTGAGTGCGTGTGGGTCGCCAGGACCTACCGTGTGCCCTACTACAACATCTGCCAACCACACGCAGTACAGTGTGTCATGTACTAAATGACCATGAGGGTATTTACATGGTGTCCGCGTACTTCCAGTACAGCGACGACATAGACATGCACCTCGAACACCAAGGCATGGTGCTGGATTCCTAAAAGGGGAAGAAAGTTATTATTGGGGTAGACTAATGCCCACTCTCCGATGTGGTATTGGGTTCACGAGGGCGAAGTCGCCGGCGCTTCGGCCGGTGGGCCGCTTGTAGTTCATAATATAACCAATGCTCTACTGTTTTGGTATTTTATTTTTGTTCCGGATTTGGATGATTAAGTCATAAATTATAGATTGAGTTGTACTTACTTCCGCCATATTTCCAGAGATCACTCGATTCGATAAGTGGTTGATTCCCGGTGGTTTATTGTTTTTCAACAAAAGTTACTTTAGTTTAACACCTCTAACTTAGCGGTGGCATATCCTCATCATTATGGTTTTCAGAAATATCTAGAACTCGCTGGGACGGTGGGCAATAAAGAAGATTCGTAATATTTGTTTGTTTTTGCGTTTTTAACGCTCAAATAAACTCCAAGACCTGAGGTAGGTAGTCATTTTTTTTTCAACGATTTGTTATCTTCGAAGAGTCATGTCTTTAATTTTTGACTGATCTGAGGTCGCCATTATCTTCCAGTAGCTGCACCGTAGCAGTAGGTTGGTATACATCTTATTTTTCTCGTTTTGGTCTCGTAACGTTTATTTTTTTTACGGGGGGAGCCTAACGCTCAACCCTCGAAATTATGAAGAACCTACTTTGGTCAGCGAGAGTGATTGTACTTCGGTATCTAACTATACGCCGTAAGGCCCAGCACGGGGAAAAATACAAAAGTTAGTGCCTCTTATTGTAGTGTAGGTGTTCGTACACCACCTCCACACATGTATATATTTTGTGTCAGCAAATTCATGTAACCCGTGGAAGCTCGAAGCTTCCAGAGCTAGTCGCTCTGCACCCGCGAACTGTATCGTACGTCGCATTAATAAATAAAGCAAACATATAAGTGAACACGCATTTCATTGGGTCACCCTTACCTTCTGGTGGAGGCCTTCAGCCTCCACAGTGATGAACCCGACGTGATAGTGGAAATGCCCGACGTTATCGTGAAAATGTGAAAGGACACAATTCGAACATTTTCGCCCACGTGTTTGTGTCGCGAGCGCGTCGCGTTACGCAACCATGAACCCGACGCCGCCGCCCGGCGCCGTTCCCACGCTGCCCGGGGGACACCTCGCCATGCCAGCTGCACCGCCAGGTAACCATCAGCGCCCGGATCATTCTCCATCTGCGACTGCTGCCATCGACTCGGTCGCATTGTCGTCGCGACTCGCAGAATTCTGGACGGACCAACCACGTGTCTGGTTCATCCGGACCGAGGCCATAATTGCGTCGCAACGCCTCGCCGACGAAGCCAAATTCGACCTGGTCATCTCCAAACTCAATAAAGAGGTCATCGCGCAGGTCACAGACATCCTAATTAATCCTCCAAGCTCCGGTAAATATGAATTCCTCAAAAACCGCCTACTGACGATTTACGAAGAATCCCAAAACCGTAAGATCGAAAAATTAATTAGCGAGTTGGAGTTGGGAGAGCAAAAACCCTCCCAACTGCTACGTCGGATGAGAGAGCTTGCTACCAACAAATTTACGGACGACACTCTTCGCGTTCTCTGGCAGAACCGGCTTCCATCGCAAGTACGAGTGGTGCTTGCCGTCTCCGAAGGCAAGGACTTGGAGAGCTTGGCCACCATCGCCGACAAGGTTGCTGAGGTCACGCATACAGCCCATGTCGCGGAGCTGACGCCACCACCACAGCCTTCATTCGACGCAGCGCCGATACTGGCGGAGACCGCAAAGATCAATACCCGGCTACGTAGTCTCCATCCTTTCCGATCCCGGTCACGATCCGTTATGAGAGGCAGAGGTTTTGGGCGAAATGGACCCAACCGCAGCAGGCCAAGGACATCAGCAGGTCGCAGCGCATCCTGGAGCAGAGATAGGTCAGAAAACCGGATGTGTTTTTACCACAACCGTTTCCGCGAAAACGCCCGGAAATGCACCAAACCCTGTGCGTGGAAGAACTCGGAAAACTGAGTGGAGTGGTACAGGAGATGGTGGACACTTGTACCATTTCACCCGGTCACCGATTATGCGTTACTGATGTTAATACGGGTCTTAAATTTCTTGTTGATACAGGCGCCAATGTCTCGGTACTGCCAGCAACAAGAAAACAACGACAAGATGTAAGTAGCGACTACCAACTTTTTGCCGCTAATGGCACAGTAATCAAAACTTTTGGCACTAAAACTTTAGTCTTAAATTTTAAGCTTCGTAGACCTTATAGATGGCATTTTATTTTGGCAGATGTCAAACAACCAATTTTAGGGGCAGATTTTTTAGCATATCACAAAATAGTAGTTGACGTTAACTCGCGTAAATTAATCGACCAAATAACAGAATTAAATGTAGTCACATCCATCGCCAACATTACACAACCGTCTATAAAGTCTATCGATGAGCGACACCCTTATTATGATTTGTTGTCTAGGCATCCTAATATAACTAAGCCAGCGTCATTCGTGGAAATTCCGCCACACTCGATTATGCATTATATTGAAACCAAAGGGCCGCCCGTGCATGCGCGAGCGCGCCCGCTGCCTCCTGATAGGTACATAAAAGTCAAAGAAGAATTTCGGTTAATGCAGGAAATGGGAATCTGCCGACCTTCGAAAAGCGCGTGGGCTAGCCCACTGCACGTAGTGCCGAAGAAAAATGGCGATATTCGCCCATGCGGTGATTATCGCCAACTTAATTCGATTACGAAGCCCGACAGATACCCAATTCCTCGCTTGCAAGATTTTACTTATATTTTAACAAACAAACAAGTTTTTTCAAAATTAGACATAAATCGATCTTATCATTGTATACCTACAGCACCGGGAGACATAGAAAAAACTGCTATAATTACCCCTTTTGGCTTATTTGAATTCCCACGAATGAGCTTCGGTTTGCGTAATGCCGCACAAACCTTTCAGCGTTTCATGAACTTTGTACTTAGTGACCTAGATTTCCTATTTTCATATTTAGATGACGTAATAATTGGGAGTCCTGATGAAGTTACTCATAAACAACATTTAGACATAGTTTTTGAAAGATTTCAAAAATTTGGCATAACTATTAATCTAGCAAAATGCTCATTTGGTCAAAACAAGCTCAATTTCTTAGGATACGAAGTTAGCCCCGATGGTATACGGCCTTTAGACGACAAGGTTCATGCCATAATTAATTATCCTAAACCCAAAACCGTACAGGACATGAGACGATTTTTGGGGATGGTCAATTTTTATCGCGCTCATTTGCCGCACGCTAGTAGGTATCTTAACGAATTAAATAAGTATTTGTCAAGCGCAAAAAAGAACGATAAGTCTCCGATCGCTTGGACGGAATCCGCGAACGACGCATTTTCACAATGTAAAGTAGGTCTTCAACAGGCCGCTACATTGTCGCACCCCGATCCAAACGCAAAACTCGCTCTAATGACAGATGCCTCGAACACGAGCGTAGGCGCAGTTTTACAGCAGAAAATTGATAATATTTGGCAGCCATTAGGTTATATGTCAAAAAAGCTAACAAACGCTCAACAAAAGTATTCAACTTATGACCGCGAACTTTTGGCAATATTTATGGCCATTAAACATTTTAGAAAATTATTTGAAGGTCGCCAAATCACTGTGTACACCGACCATAAACCCTTAACATTCGCGTTTACAAAAATAACAAAATGCGAAAACGAAATTCCACGCCGTTCGAGACATTTATCATTCATAAGTGAATTTACGACAAATATACAACATATTAGCGGGTCCGATAACAGTGTCGCCGACGCCTTGTCACGCGTAGAAACCATATGCTGCCCGTCACCAATCAATTACAACGAATTAGCGGAATCACAGAAAGACGACGAATACATAGCACACATTTTATCGGACAACAGTAGCGACAGCAAAGTAAATATAAAAAAAATATTAATTCCTTCATGCAACAAAAAAATCTATTGCGAGATATCGACGTCTCAAGTCAGACCCTATTTAACACAACACTACAGACGTATAGTTTTTGATAGTTTTCATAACTTGAGTCACCCTAGTATTAAAACTACAAAAAAAATGATCACTTCTAAATATTTTTGGAAAGGAATGAATCACGATATTACGCAATGGACGAAGTCATGTTTACCATGCCAACGTGCAAAAGTCAATCGCCACACTTTTTCACCGTTCGAAAGCTTCGAAACAGCTGGCAGATTTGCCCATTTAAATGTCGATATTATAGGCCCTTTACTGACGTCACCGGACGGATATCGTTATTGCGTCACCATAATAGACAGGGGCACAAGGTGGCCAGAAGCTATTCCTGTTAGGGATATCACGAGCGAAATCGTTGCAAAGGTAATTTTCGATGAATGGATATGTCGATACGGTTGTCCTATAAAATTAACTAGCGATCAAGGTCGTCAGTTTGAGAGCAGTCTATTTTCAGAATTAATGAAACTATTGGGGATACACTACATTTTACCAGGAGATTTCTATGACTCAATCCGTAAACCCACCGATACTTATAATTTAGTCCATAAAATTCGCGACACTATAAGTAAAATTAAGCCAGTTTTTAAGTCGCATAGCAACTCAAAGACTTTCTTTGTTCATCCCGAGTTAAAAACATGCGATTATGTATTTGTAAGAGACGATACAGTGCGTAAGCCCTTGAAACCCCCTTACGACGGTCCCTACCGCGTTATCAAAAGAGGCACAAAGGTTTATACCATACAAATAAATAATCGCCAAACGTCGATCTCTATAGATAGGCTTAAGCCCGCGTACATAATAATAGGTAGTGACGATGACGATGCCCTGGCGCCTGCTGACGCAGCTCGAGACGCGCCAGCAGCCGACCCACCGACATCATCTTCGTCCATGCAAAGCGCGACACACATTCATAAAACACGAAGTGGACGCTTAATTAAGCCTCCTTTGCGTTTTATAAATGAGAACAATTAAAGTAGGTTAAGAGTAATAATTTTAGTTTAGTTTATGTTAGCATTTTTGGAGAGATAATTCTCGCTTTATAAATAACAACAGTTCGTATTTTTAATTATTTCATACGCGTACACAAGTTAGTAACACGGATCGTACTCGTTAGTTTGCAATGGGTAACTACCAAGAAAAAGAACTTATCGTCAACCAGCAAAGTGACGTAGCCACCAAAGTTGAGGAGCGCTATAACCAACTAAGCATTTGGCTAGTCGTAATTGCTAGTTTGCTATCAATAGTTATACTATTTTATCTATGGAAACGAAGCTGCCAAGGTTTAAAAGGGTGGTTGCGCAAGCAAGCCACAGGTGTAGCAGTATCCTCGATACAGCTTCAGCATCAGAAAGCGTTTAGTCCACCAACTACAACCGTCGGTATTAACCCGTCCGCATCATCCGCTGCTGATCCTGTTCACGGATACGCATAAGTTAATTGTAAGTAGCTTTAAGATATTTCTGTAACTGTTCGTAATCTTAGTAAATGCTTAGGGTAAGCAGTAAAAAGTGAGTGAATACAAGTGCAGTGAATATAGAACGGTCTTTTTAAAAAACAATCCGTATGCTCGATGCCTACTAGGTACATACATTTCTTAGAATAAGTCTTAGTTGTAGTCACACGGTATTGTACTGTACTTGCTATCGTATGATTACTGTAGTTATAATGTAATTGGATCCAATGTTTATTCTAAGCGTACGGTAACCGGTACGCAACCTAGCATAAGCGTAAGATAAGAATACAGTGTAAGGTAACAATAGCTTTTAGTTGACAGTGTTGACTTAGCGTAAAGAAGTAGGATAAGCAAACTTCTTTGTAACCTAGCATACCTACCTATAACTTTTTACTTTCACTTAGTTTTTATCTTTCTTTGTATCTTAGCACATATTTTTTTCTTTCACTAATTTTTTCTCTTATTACTTAACTCAACAAATATTGTTTTCTCTTTCAGTTATATAATTTTTCTTAATTATATAAATATATTTTTTAAAGAGGGGAGTATTGTAGGTGTTCGTACACCACCTCCACACATGTATATATTTTGTGTCAGCAAATTTATGTAACCCGTGGAAGCTCGAAGCTTCCAGAGCTAGTCGCTCTGCACCCGCGAACTGTATCGTACGTCGCATTAATAAATAAAGCAAACATATAAGTGAACACGCATTTCATTGGGTCACCCTTACCTTCTGGTGGAGGCCTTCAGCCTCCACAGTAGTATGTAAGTCTTAACATTAACCATAAATAGTAAACTATCTACATGCTACAAAACAGTGAGTGAATGATAAGTTACGTAGACACAATAGAGTTAATAAAATAAATTGTGATCCACGTAAATGGAAAACTAAATGCACGGCGTCCATTAAAAACAATTGATGGCAGCAACACGCAAGCATCGGCCAACACCATTGAGGCAAGTATTGTAATTAGAGATAACACCGAAAAGCAATTCTTTGCGCCCTGAGGTACGAGTGGCGTATTTTAAGATTTTGCGCCCTGGGCCTGTAAGGTTTGCCGCCCCATAAATTGACGGAAAAAAGCAAAACCTATGAAATTGAAAAAGACAGTGTCGAAAAAAATTCCACAAGCAAGATTCGAACCCCTTCTGGCAATCCGACCCAGGTCACCCAGGTGCTGTTTTCAGTTGAGCAACCGTGCAACTTATCCAGCCTGCCGAAATTAATCAACACCATTCTTCATTTTTTACTTTGTAAGCCAATGGCCAAAGCAAAAAATAAAGATGCCTATTCAATGTCAACAAACTACAATATTATCAACATCCGATTTTAATATTTTTACAAACATTAAAGATCAGCTAAGAAATGCAAGCTATGTTATAAGTAATGTTATTGTTTATAAAATTTTAACGCTTTTGTTGCGAACACATTACAAATGGTTCGAATCCTGCTCGTGGAGATTTTTTCGACACTGACTTTTTCAATTTGTAATTTGTTCGCTACAAAATTTGCGTTAAAATTATATAAACAACACAGACATACTTCTATTAAATGTCTGTGATAAACAATGACATTGAAAACTTTTAAGTAACAGTTGGAACTAAGACCGATTCACCGAACACCAACACCGCCAGCCTCAGAGGCACTAAGTAGTTCCGCGAACATGTTTACGGAACTACCTAGTTCCGTTAAGTAAATGAATCTTGAACTTACAACCATTGAGTTTTAGTTATTGTTAATTAGGTAGGCTTTTTTTAAATCAGGCAGGTTTATCCGTGCGGTGACGGAGAAAGAATACTAATCGCCGCCCCCTCTCCTCCGTCCGGCAGGTGTTGTAAGAAGAGACTAACGGACTTTTTCGGGAGTTGACCTGCTCCACTGGTGGTAGGGCTTGACCCGTCTGGTTGGTGACCACCGTACGCATTGTGCCAAACCCGTCAAGTGACTGCTTGTCGGTCGCGTTTCGGGATCAGCCAGCGTATAACCAGAGCTCGAGAGGATGATGCTGCGATTTGCAAAGAGTTGCTTAAATAAAACAAATTTTTAAAAACCATTAGCGAAGCAATCAGGGTTCGAAGTGATAATTATCATTGATCTTCGTTAATTATCAAGATAAATATAAGTTGATAATTATCTTGATAAGTATAATCGAAAAGTTGCTATTATTTATTTACGAAATTATAAACGAAAAAAAATTAAAAAAGATTACAATGATTGTAAAATGTGTATAATTTATTTACTATCTACTTGCTTCTAACGTAAATGTTGTTATGTAATATCATTTAAAAAAGGACTGCTAGGCTTTTATCTGTTTGATAAATATCGTATAATTGTCTGATAATTATCACGATAATTATCGCGATATTTATCAAAGGGCATATTATTTATCTTGATAATTTAAACCCTGGAAGCAATGTACTCACTACTCGACTAAATTACTCGCCTACTACGAACAAGGCTTGAGTGAGCATTACTCGTGACAGCGCGCGGCGCGTAACGACTGGACTAAACAAAGTGTTGGCCATTGAGGTGTTATGACCAGGGACGAAGACCACAAAGCAATTTTTTTTACACTAAGTCACGAGCGGCCTATATGGGCTGCAAACGCCTAGTCACTTCTATTTTTATTTATCTACGGATGAGCACTTTGCTTTCATGTCACCTGACGATAAAGTGACGATAAGGCCGAAAGTGGAATCCTTAACCACTGAGAAAGTGGCAATGTTATCACTAAACTGTCGGAACACAACAATGCTATAAACCGTTGTTATGGCGACGACTTAGATAAGATGGCGGTAGCTAGCCAGGCGGACTTAACATTTCCTACTACCAACCAAACAAAGTACACAAAGATGTAACCCCCGCTGGGAATCGAACCCGGGATAAAATGTTTACTAGAAAAATATATATTATATAGCATTGTGAATGCAAAATTTCAACAATAAAGAACCCGGTACCTCTAGGTCTAAGGCTCGTATTCTAAAACCAAGCTCAAAATCAAATCCATACTTGAATACAGTTAGAAAGGGATGGCGATATATGCGATGAATAGCACCATCCCTTTGTAACAGTAGTCAAGCAGAGATTTGAGTGTGAGTTTGGTTTTAGAATACGAGCCTAAGACTGCGCTTAACCACTAGACCACAGAGGCGGTTCCCTGTACTGTGCCACGGGCGGCCAGCGGGACAACCGTTCCTACGGGTCTCCCTGGTCGGCAGGTTAACGAAGCCCTCTTGGCACCACTGGTTTGACGGAAGCCTACACAGACCAAAAACATCGCAGCATCATCCTCTCGAGCTCTGGTTATACGCTGGCTGATCCCGAAACGCGACCGACAAGCAGTCACTTGACGGGTTTGGCACAATGCGTACGGTGGTCACCAACCAGACGGGTCAAGCCCTACCACCAGTGGAGCAGGTCAACTCCCGAAAAAGTTCGTTAGTCTCTTCTTACAACACCTGCCGGACGGAGGAGAGGGGGCGGCGATTAGTATTCTTTCTCCGTCACCGCACGGATAAACCTGCCTGATTTAAAAAAAGCCTACCTAATTAACAATAACTAAAACTCAATGGTTGTAAGTTCAAGATTCATTTACTTAACGGAACTAGGTAGTTCCGTAAACATGTTCGCGGAACTACTTAGTGCCTCTGAGGCTGGCGGTTTTGGTGTTCGGTGAATCGGTCTTAGTTCCAACTGTTACTTAAAAGTTTTCAATGTCATTGTTTATCACAGACATTTAATAGAAGTATGTCTGTGTTGTTTATATAATTTTAACGCAAATTTTGTAGCGAACAAATTACAAATTGAAAAAGTCAGTGTCGAAAAAATCTCCACGAGCAGGATTCGAACCATTTGTAATGTGTTCGCAACAAAAGCGTTAAAATTTTATAAACAATAACATTACTTATAACATAGCTTGCATTTCTTAGCTGATCTTTAATGTTTGTAAAAATATTAAAATCGGATGTTGATAATATTGTAGTTTGTTGACATTGAATAGGCATCTTTATTTTTTGCTTTGGCCATTGGCTTACAAAGTAAAAAATGAAGAATGGTGTTGATTAATTTCGGCGGGCTGGATAAGTTGCACGGTTGCTCAACTGAAAACAGCACCTGGGTGACCTGGGTCGGATTGCCAGAAGGGGTTCGAATCTTGCTTGTGGAATTTTTTTCGACACTGTCTTTTTCAATTTCATAGGTTTTGCTTTTTTCCGTCAATTTATGGGGCGGCAAACCTTACAGGCCCAGGGCGCAAAATCTTAAAATACGCCACTCGTACCTCAGGGCGCAAAGAATTGCTTTTCGGTGTTATCTCTAATTACAATACTTGCCTCAATGGTGTTGGCCGATGCTTGCGTGTTGCTGCCATCAATTGTTTTTAATGGACGCCGTGCATTTAGTTTTCCATTTACGTGGATCACAATTTATTTTATTAACTCTATTGTGTCTACGTAACTTATCATTCACTCACTGTTTTGTAGCATGTAGATAGTTTACTATTTATGGTTAATGTTAAGACTTACATACTACAATAAGAGGCACTAACTTTTGTATTTTTCCCCGTGCTGGGCCTTACGGCGTATAGTTAGATACCGAAGTACAATCACTCTCGCTGACCAAAGTAGGTTCTTCATAATTTCGAGGGTTGAGCGTTAGGCTCCCCCCGTAAAAAAAATAAACGTTACGAGACCAAAACGAGAAAAATAAGATGTATACCAACCTACTGCTACGGTGCAGCTACTGGAAGATAATGGCGACCTCAGATCAGTCAAAAATTAAAGACATGACTCTTCGAAGATAACAAATCGTTGAAAAAAAATGACTACCTACCTCAGGTCTTGGAGTTTATTTGAGCGTTAAAAACGCAAAAACAAACAAATATTACGAATCTTCTTTATTGCCCACCGTCCCAGCGAGTTCTAGATATTTCTGAAAACCATAATGATGAGGATATGCCACCGCTAAGTTAGAGGTGTTAAACTAAAGTAACTTTTGTTGAAAAACAATAAACCACCGGGAATCAACCACTTATCGAATCGAGTGATCTCTGGAAATATGGCGGAAGTAAGTACAACTCAATCTATAATTTATGACTTAATCATCCAAATCCGGAACAAAAATAAAATACCAAAACAGTAGAGCATTGGTTATATTATGAACTACAAGCGCCCCGCCGGCCGAAGCGCCGGCGACTTCGCCCTCGTGAACCCAATACCACATCGGAGAGTGGACATTAGTCTACCCCAATAATAACTTTCTTCCCCTTTTAGGAATCCAGCACCATGCCTTGGTGTTCGAGGTGCATGTCTATGTCGTCGCTGTACTGGAAGTACGCGGACACCATGTAAATACCCTCATGGTCATTTAGTACATGACACACTGTACTGCGTGTGGTTGGCAGATGTTGTAGTAGGGCACACGGTAGGTCCTGGCGACCCACACGCACCCACACATTTCCCCCGCGTTTCCAAAAAGTTTCTTCGTACAAACCTTGTCCTAACAATTATAAACACAACAATAACATTGTTACCCTAGGGGAGAAAGTGGCTTATTTACTCCCGAGACGGGGTTTGGCGCCTGAGCGTAGCGAGGGCGCGTATAGTTTGAGGGAGTAAATAAGTCTTTCACCCGAGATAAACACTGTGCTTTTTATTACGAATTTAAGGAAAGTAAAAACAAAAACAAGACATTCGTCTTGAGTCCGTTGGTCGCCTTTTATGACACCCAAGGGGAGAGAGGGGTTGGTAGTATTAATTTGATGAGCCCATCGCCGCCCTATGCTGTTGGATGTATGTGCAGTCTTTAGTCCATTAGTCGCCTTTTATAACACCGAAGAGAAGATAGGGTCTGGTAGTATTATTTTGATGAACCCATCGCCGCTCTATGCTGTTGGATGTATATGCAGTCTTTTATCCGTTAGTCGCCTTTTACGACACCCAAGGAAAGAGATGTGGATTTAGGAACTAAGTAATTCGTCAAGCAGAACGAAAGTTCCAATTAGTCAAGTGTGTTTGTACCGCGTGCTTTGGTTCTGATTTGACCAATTGGAACTTTCTTTACACTTGACCAATTGGAACTTTCTTTCTGTTTGACGAATGTGGTAATTTGAGTTTAGGAAAAAGAAAGAAGTCGTCTAGAGCCATATCTGGTGAATAAGGTGGTTGCTCGATGGTATTTGTTGAGTTTTTGGTCAAAAATTCGTTCACAATGATGGCCTTGTGTTCGAAGTGGAGCCTTTGAATTGGCTATCAATCTATAAGGCAATATTATTGATTATTTTTTATTGGTTTGTCATCTTGGTGGCTTTTCTTGGCCAAGCGCTCTTCGGCTCGATATACAGAAGTCTTTAACTCCCAGTGCTAGGCCTAGCATGCGCAACACGAGAGAATTTTCTCGACCCTTTTTCTTGTGTTATGTCTATACACGATATGTCAAAAATAGACATAATATTTTGACAACTGTAACCTTTTTTTTTATTTGTAACGGGTAAGCGCTTGGCCTTCATCTCACCTGATGATAAGGCCGAAGATGGAAGCGCGCTTCACCCGGAATCCTCAACCACTGAGGAACTGGCTACCTTATATCAAACTGTCGGAACACAACAATGCTATAAACATCGTTGTTATGGCGACAGACTTAGATAAGATGGTGGTAGCTAGCCAGGCGGACTTAACAGCCCTACCACCAACCAAACCGAGCACACAAAGATGTACTCCCCGCTGGGAATCGAACCCGGGACCTCTGGGTCTGAGACCGGTGGCTTAACCACTAGACCACAGAGGCGGTTAAAAACCAAGATATTTTGTCGTTCCCGCCATCGAAGGAAGAGAGAATATCGTCCGCGACATAATCTCATGTTGCGCATGCTAGCCGGCAGGGTGACCAAAGTGTATTTCGGATTTCTCGCTGCATAGCTTATTTTTTTATTATTTATTTATTACTAGCGGCCGCTCGCGGTTTCACCCGCGTGGTTCCCGTTCCAGTGGGAATATCGGGATAAAAAGTATCCTATGTGAAAATCCAGGTTATAAACTATCTGTATGCCGAATTTCATCCAAATTTACATTACATTTCGTTTATTTATAAACACAAGTCACTAAAAGTAGTGGGGTGAGTCTCAGCCCTTTAAGCATTAAAACCCGTATTAGGTTGAGACTGCTCTTACAAAGTGTCATTATGGACTTGTGAAAGAGTAACAAACATCCATCCATACTTTCCAACTTTCGCGTTTATAATATTAGTAGGAAGTAGGATACGATACACACATACTTACATACTTACACATTAGTCATAAACTAGGCAATGAGAACCGCAGAAGCAGTGTACTGCCATGCCACGAGCCATGCTTCACCAAATAAGAACTGCACATATGCTCAGCATGACAGGTGGTGGGAAATCGCCGTTTTATGCTGTTACATGTACCTATGTGTGCTTTTGTATAGATATAGATATTTACAAATGTGTTATACTTCCACCCCCTCTCTTCCCATGGGTGTCGTAAAAGGCGACTAACGGACTAAATACTGCACCACCTGTCACGCTGAACACATGTGCAATTGTTATTTGGTGAAAAGTGGACTATGGCAGAGGACTGCATTTGCAGTCCTCATTGCCTAGTCTCCGACTAACCCTTTAGGGATAATAGTCGTGATTATATGTATTATACTTTTCTAAATTATTGCCACAACATCAATGTTAAGGTAGGCGTCCATTAGCGGCGGATTGGGCCGGGGCGGGTCGGTCCAGGCCGCATCGCTATAAAATCCGCCTGGCGACCGACTCACTTCGCGCTGCGGCCCGCCCCGCCCCGACCCGCCGCGCCGCTAGTGGACGCTATTTCATAATAAACACAGGCAGGCGGATTTTTGCGTTACGATGCGCCCCGGCCCGATCCGCCTAGTGGACGCGAGCCTTTAGCAGCATTGCTGCGTTCTTAGGGAGTCCGGGTGAAGTGCACTTTCGCTTTATCATATACTTACCCTTTTTTTAGTTTTTTTTTATGTGACACGTCATAGTGACTACATCCTGCCTGATGGTAAGCAGCCAATGCAGTACAAAATAAAGAGAGCGCTCCCCTACGTGGAACAAGCACGGTAACAAGGCACCCATTCATGACGGCCTGCATAAATGCCGTTTCACGCCTCGTTCAAAAGACTCGGGATTATAGGAGCTGGGAAACACATGCGCCGGCAGAGAATTCCAATGCCAAATGGTCTTACAGAGGAACGACTTGCCATTTTTTTTTGAACGAGTGCTGATGGTCTGCACTGTATGATGGTGGTTCCTGACCAGCACGTGTAGTCCGGGACAGGAAAGGAGAGGGCGGGATTAGATCAAAAAGTTCTTCAGAACACTCTCCGTAGTAATTTCGGTAGAAGACACTGAGAGAAGTAATGTCTCTACGCAGCTGGAGGTCCTCAAGAGAGGCTGTAACCTCAGCATCTCCAATAATGCGTACCGCTCGCCTTTGCAGTCTATCAAGTGCATCGAGGAGGTATTTAGCAGAGCCGTCCCATAGATGGGAATTGTAAAACTCTATACTCGATCGCACCTGAGTCTTGTACAGCAAACAGCGTTGCTCGGGAGTGAAATACCGTCTCACCTTATTGAGAATACCCAACTTACGCCCAACTTACGGGAGGCAGTTAAGTTAAAATAATACTCGGTGTAGCTTTTTAGATTCAGTTCCTGGCCGATGTCCATGCTAATAGTGCTGAGGTGCACTGAAATGGGTAGAGTTCTGAAGAGAGGGAGGAGTAAGGAAGGGAGTTATCTTGGACGAGAATGCACAAACCTGGGTTTTTCTGGCATTAAACTCGACCAGGTTTACCAATCAGGCCAGGCCAGGCCTTAGATTCACGACTATTATCCCCGAAGGCCTAGTCAGACTCTAGGCAATGATAACCGCAAAAGCAGTCCTCTACCATAGTCCACTTTTCATCAAATAGCGACTGCACATGTGCTCAGCGTGATAGGTGGTGAGCCCATCGCCGCTCAATGCTGATAGATGTATGTGTCGTATTTAGTCCGTTAGTCGTCTTTTACGACACCCAAGGGACGAGAGAGGGTGGTAGTATTGTTTCACTGCTACGCGAAACGGTAACCAAATGTTATGACCCGTGACAGGCATAGGCAGACTGTATTTATCTAATGTTATGACCCGTGACAGGCATAGGCAGACTGTATTTATCTAATGTTATGACCCGTGACAGGCATAGGCAGACTGTATTTATCTAATGTTATGACCCGTGACAGGCATAGGCAGACTGTATTTATCTAATGTTATGACCCGTGACAGGCATAGGCAGACTGTATTTATCTAATGTTATGACCCGTGACAGGCATAGGCAGACTGTATTTATCTAATGTTATGACCCGTGACAGGCATAGGCAGACTGTATTTATCTAATGTTATGACCCGTGACAGGCATAGGCAGACTGTATTTATCTAATGTTATGACCCGTGACAGGCATAGGCAGACTGTATTTATCTAATGTTATGACCCGTGACAGGCATAGGCAGACTGTATTTATCTAATGTTATGACCCGTGACAGGCATAGGCAGACTGTATTTATCTAATGTTATGACCCGTGACAGGCATAGGCAGACTGTATTTATCTAATGTTATGACCCGTGACAGGCATAGGCAGACTGTATTTATCTAATGTTATGACCCGTGACAGGCATAGGCAGACTGTATTTATCTAATGTTATGACCCGTGACAGGCATAGGCAGACTGTATTTATCTAATGTTATGACCCGTGACAGGCATAGGCAGACTGTATTTATCTAATGTTATGACCCGTGACAGGCATAGGCAGACTGTATTTATCTAATGTTATGACCCGTGACAGGCATAGGCAGACTGTATTTATCTAATGTTATGACCCGTGACAGGCATAGGCAGACTGTATTTATCTAATGTTATGACCCGTGACAGGCATAGGCAGACTGTATTTATCTAATGTTATGACCCGTGACAGGCATAGGCAGACTGTATTTATCTAATGTTATGACCCGTGACAGGCATAGGCAGACTGTATTTATCTAATGTTATTACCCGTGACAGGCATAGGCAGACTGTATTTATCTAATGTTATTACCCGTGACAGGCATAGGCAGACTGTATTTATCTAATGTTATTACCCGTGACAGGCATAGGCAGACTGTATTTATCTAAAATTCTTGACGGGACATCATAACATGGAGCTGTTAATACCACTTTAATTGATACCGGTATTTTGTATATGCTAGTACTTCCCGAAAACTCCGATTTCTTTTTCTATTTAGTAGGTACTAATGCAGTGGTTGGAAGTGTTTAAAATTATGCTTCATTTATTTATATTTATAATTGTTCAAAGTATTGTAAATTGTAAATAGTCTTGAATATTTGTATGTATGTATTAAACAGTTCCAACCACTGAGTAGAATGAGAATTTCGTTTTCGGGTAATACCGGTATATACAAAATACCGGTATCAATTATAGTGGTATTAACAGCTCCATGTTATGTCCCGTCAAGAATTTTAGGTAAATACAGTCTGCCTATCACTGGTTATCACTTATACAAAAAGAATTAAAAAATTATAAAAGTGACTAAAAGATATTTTCTCGATTTCAATATTGTTTATTCACACTATACTTTGCAGATTTGTACAAAAGTACGATAAATTAAGAATAGAATAAATAATAAAGCGGCTTCACACTCGCCGCCTCGCTTACGAATTGTACAACGCGTCGAACCGTTCTTCGACAATTATAATCCATACAAAATACAAAGTGTGAAATTAATAATTTCACAATACGTGGTAACTCTACTTAAAGTGTAGCTTAGTAGTGTGCAATGTTCACAGCATCCGAACTAATACAATTAAAAATTACACTAATTATAACTAGCATGAAAATATTCGTCAAGTTTTATCTGATAATAAAATAGTATGCCCGATTTCACCAACGATTTTAAGGTTTAGGTAAGCCCCAAGCTGTTCTTGCTGCTAAGCTTCTCTATAATGATGTTACCAGACCAATCGATCGATCGTCGATCGTCGGCATCGATCGATGGTAGAATGGATTAGTCAACGTCGATCGATAGTGTCTACCAGACCTATCGATTGATCGTCCATCGACGACATCGATCGATGGTAAAATGGATTAGTCGACGTCGATCGATAGTTTCCACCAGACCAATCGATAGACGTCGATCGACAATCGACCGGTAGAATGGATTGGGTGTTTGATCGAGCTGTTTGGTCTGACGCGCCGGCCGCTTCACTTTTTTATAAATTTATTTCGTGCCCATGGATACTAGTCGTCGTCGTTCATTGATTATGCTTAAAGTTGATGATAATATGAACGTTTAAATGCTAAATGATATTCACCCAAACCCCTTGGGAAGCACTTTAGATTAAGCAACACCGAAAAAGGGGGGAAGGGGAGGGGGAGCCAAAGTGCGGAAATGCATAGTTCTCAAGATATTTTTATTTTGAGGTTATGTTAGGTTATTTTTAGGAAAAATAAAACAAATATTCTACTAAGTTACTATTACCGTACCCCCTCCATCCCCGTCCCTTCCTCCCCCAAGATATTTTTGAATAGAGCTAGTTTTCTGTTGTCTAATAAAAAAAATAATCACGAAATTCATGACAATCACTACGCAAAAAAAACAAAAACCGCTGCTTAAAATGTCATTTGGATAGAATAAGCGATCTTTGGCTTTAAAAAACGGCCGCATACAGATTCTTCTGCGTTTGCGTCTCCGTAATAATAGTACGAGCAACATCGTACTGGCCAAGAACAACGAGTCCTCTTCTGAATACATTTCGAAAGAAACTGGTAGAATATAGCCGGGGTTAATCGATCAACGTCGACCGACCGTCGATCGATGGGTTAGATGAACTGTATCCGTCGATCGATTAAAGCTACCACACCTATCGATCAACGTCGACCGACCGTCGTCGATCGATTGGTTAGTCAAGCGGTATCCGTCGATCGATTAAAGCTACCAGACCAGTCGACCAACTACGATCGACGTTGATCGATGCCGTCGATCGACGATCGATCGATTGATCTGGTAACACCCTAAGACAGACGCCAGAGTAAAATCTTATCAAATTAAAACTTCGTTGGTGCAAACGGGCATTAGTCTAGGTCACTTTAAAATTTGTTTAATAACAAACTGTCAATTGTAAACTGTATAATCTGTATGTATATAATAGTACCCAAATATTGCAACAGCAATACACAATTATAATTATTTACTCTAATATTGTCATAGTTACAAATACATAAATACAACATACACAAAGTAATATACAAATTTTGTAAAAGCTATATGTCAAGTGTAAAATGTTACAAAGATATTCGTAATTCAGATCTTTTCATTTGATGTGTAAATGATTTAAAAAATTGTTCTATATAATATTATATAGTACGTCGTATACTATACACAATTACAAACATTAATAAATACGTTGATAGTGTAAACATTCAGAAATCAAAATTGTCACAAAATATGTGTATACAGGTATAACCATTAAAGTTTTATTTTTTTAATCTAAATCATAACCTTTAAACGTATCAAAAGTATGTTATCTAAAAAGTAAAATCAATAACTTTTAACCAGTCTGACATAGAGAGAATAGTGCTTTCATAAAACTTTTTTATTATTAATTTTAAACGATAGTTCTATTATTTTATTTTATTGATTACTTTGATATCAGTTTCGTTTAATATCACTTCATTTAAACTTTACTGATACCTCTTAAAATATGAAACTAAAACCCCTATTCTAATATGCGACTGATTGGGTGTTAAGAGTAATAAATCAATTTAGTTTTAATTAAAAGTTACTGATGTACACACGCCAGTAGATTAACCTATACAAAACTATAAATTTCTTCAATCGTACTGATCCTTGTAACAAAACGATAAAGTTCAAAATTCATTGAAGAAAGGACATTTTGTGGTAGGTTGAGCGGGCGTCTGTACATTTAATTATTATTCGAAATATTTCGATATCAGTTTAATTTTATTTTCATATCTTTGATATCTGTTACTTAACAGAAAAATTGTCACACGACATAACGATTACCACTTGTATATTTTAAAACTACCGCAAGCATAGTTAAATTCAATCTAAGGCACTTGCAGACGCTAGTTAACATAGGTACTATGTTACTTATCAATGTATTTCGCCATTATATAAGTTAGCAATACTTTCATTGATTTACATCAAAATGTTCTGGAGTTACAATCACCATACAATATTAATCTCACCATTGCATAATTCACCATGCGAAACCAAATACGCAAACAGCATAAAATACTATCAAAATATTTGATTTATAAATTGAAATTGAAAATTAAAATATAAAATGAGAAATATCCTAATCAGCCAATAGTATTAAAAATATATGTTATAGATTAACATTTCAATTGCACCTATATCGGTGGATTATAATTATTTTTGTACTACGAGTATGACATAGTGAAAGGACACAGGAATGTTGGAACACCTTGGAAGTTAGAAGCATAAATAATAATAACCTAACACTCAACAGGCATAGGTACATTTAATTGGAATTTACGTAACTAAAACAATTAATTAATACTATTCACTATTCTAATAAAAAAGTGACTATAAATATTCAAGTCCTGCATTTTTCTTCATGACACTGGTGTTAGCACTGAGATTTTTAAAGATCTTACTGAGATTCTGTTTTCGACATTCATCAATCGATGTCCTAATTGTATGTTTTATTATTAACTGTTATTCTTAACTTTAAATCTCAAAGCTAATAGGAACATGTATAGCCACATTTATATGAAAAAGTTATACTTGCATTTATGAAGTCTTCTAATTCTAATATACATGTGTGTTTCCAGAAAAAGTTTTCAAGTAAACTAATGATACATTTTGACGTTAGACGCTTACGCCTTCATATCATCAGTTCATGGTGTGCGGGCTTCGATCAACAATACCAACTAGATAACGCGTCACAAACAAAATCAAAGCTAAATTCTGTCCACGTGAATAAATACATTTTCAGAGCAATAAATTACTCCTGTCACTAAAAATGAAAAGACGTCAATAACAAAGAACAAATACAATAATAAGAGGACTCAAGATCTCACGGTCTTTTTGACAATAGTTCACCTCTTCGTCCTGCCTCCACCTTAAACCATGGATCCCATTATTGCCGATGCCATAGCTTTGTACATTTTGACACCTATACAATCAAACCATTTGGACGTTTAGTCATGTGAACAGCCAAGTCCCGGAAGGGCTGTTTCAGCATCCACTATCGAGAAATCCACCTGCCCTCGGAAGGATGAATGGTCCGACAAGTTGTGTGAAGAGATGGCCTTAAAATTTAAGTTCCCTTCAACCTGTTTGGAAGCAAGCACTCAAAAAGCAATACTAATTAGATACCTAAACATGTATGCTTCCGGTTAGATAGCAACCGGTTTCTCAGCTTTCGACATCATCTCAGCCACAATTGCCATATTTCCTCCTGAAGAGAGCTCTACCGCTGCAGAAACTATCTGGTCCTCAGAGTACTTTGGGAGTGGTGAGACCTTGTTCGATCTAGCCCCCGAACCATCTGTAGGGGAAACCAGCAAGCAACCGTCCGACATAGCCTCTCCCTTGAAGATTGTAGAGAAATCTGGAGCGTTACACAAAGTGGAGACACAAGAAGGATCTATTGTCTCAGAACTTCCCGGCTCCAGCAATGACACAGATGCGATCACCACAAACCCTCTTCTCTACAACTACACCCAGTCTATTAGTCAGACCTTCCTGGACACCATGAGAAAGACCCTGGACGGAACATCAGCAACTGAGGCCCAAAGTAAAGGGTTGATACAGATTCGGAGAGTTCTGGGATAAACTGCATTAACCATGATCAGGAGTCTGGTAAAAAATGTTACACAGATGGCCAACGCCTTCAGTAAAGCACAATATAGGAAAAACATAGTTGCACTGCTATCCATGAAAGATCCCACCTACTGCCCACCCTGTTCTGAAGCTCTAAAACATGCAGAAGACGCGTTTAATAAACAACTATCCAAACCAGTATATCTGTTGGCGAAGGTTGTTCATCGGTGGACAGAACTAACCAAAAGTCAAGAAAAACGAGTTGCAGCAATGTTGGGGGCCAGCTGCCTGACCCATACCTCCTACAACGGTATGGCAACAGTGCATCTAATGATTGAAGTGATGCATCATTTCAACATTGATTGGCCCACCCTATGCACCAAGTTATATTTCGATATAACCAAGGATTCCTGGAAAAGGGTTGCCATATTTATGAAGACCTATCAGCGAAGAGAAGCCATACAGTATACACAACCCTGGGCTCGGGTGATTGATGACGGTTATCTGAAAGAGTTGTCTGGCGCAGAAAACTTTTCACTATGCACAATTCTGGCAGCCTCCTTAGATGAGACTCTGGATGGATCAGGAGGAGTCTGGGAGTCCCAGTGGGCAAAAACTAGACAGGCTGAGTTAGAGGATCTTAAAAAGATAGGAGTGGCTTTAAGAACCCTGTATACCAAGAAACTCAAGGACGTCAAGCCACTCCACGAGCCAGCTGTTGAGGTACTAGATATCGCTAAGAAGGCCGACCGTCCCGATGTTCCTCGAGTCACCATACAAGGGGCACCCTCTATAAGTCGACAAGACGTCTAAAGTCCAATTCCGTGGAAATCATTGTTGTGATGTTTTGTAAATTTGTATAATTGTATAAATAACATTTAGTGGTGAAATCAACCTTAAGTGGCAACAAATAAAGTACTTTTTCCTGTTATTGCCTTGCGAGAAAATAAGAGCTGACTTCTCAAGTGCTCTGTTATTTACCGAGACACATTTTTAGCGCCAACGTGACATCTAGTTGTTTTGTTGATCGAAGTGTGCGGGCGACGGGGGAGGGTTGGCATCTGCACACAGCTGACGTTCCTACTACGCGGCCCCGCCACCCGCGCTCTTCTTTCCTCCCCCGCAACCTTTCGCCCCCGTCCCGCAGACCACAGAAGTATCACTGTATGAATTTGCCAGCCTATAGTTGTTGATATCTATGGATCCTAGCTCGAGTATAATATACGTCGTATTTTATTTTGTCACATTAAGTTAAGGATGGGATAAGGAGAGTCGTGGTTTGTGCTCAGTGGCGTGTAAAGTAAGATTCTCAGGTCCAGCAGTGGGACAGCATAGTGAAGTCTAAAAGCCAGTTGCATCACCGATTACACTTTACTACTTCGTAAAAAAAATTAATCTTGCGTCAAAACCTGTAGATGGTGAGGATGGCGTTTTTAATAGCGGCTTAACATAAAAAACATACGTTTAGAAGTAGTAGGATAGCGGCGGGGTTCGCACCAGGCTCAAAGTAGATGCATTAAGAAGAAGAAAGAGGGATAGGTTGTCGCACCCCAGAAATCTTTTAAGACAATCACATGCGTCAAGAGCAGTCACGTTCGTCTATGAGTCGAAGTTGAGGACGTTTAGAACCTCGTTCACCTTCTAGTGAGGATAGCATTCTGGAGATAACGGCAACATGCGCCATGACTAAAGACGCAGTCTACAATGTGAGGGTTGCCGCGCTCCAGCAACCGCATAAGAGAGTCATTATAGCCTAGGACAGTTACTTTGGGAGAAAGGCTGCTTTCAATTTAAGCGTTTAGATTAAAGCAGGAGCAACATGGTTCAAGTTACACTTGAAAGAGACTATTCACTAGTAACGACCAGGGTATTCTGGCCTACGTACGACAAACAGACCGCAGCCGTGCGTGTGTCTCAATAGTGTAGACTCTACATGTGAATCAAGGGGCAGCAGATATAACATGATCCATCCCGGTGCCCCAACGTCCTGCTAAATTGAAAGCGCCCTAAAAGGGATAGCGGTCTTAAGAAGAGCTGGAGTAAACTCACATATATGTAGGAGTAGAAGGTGAGTACAGCGGCATGGTTCCCCCTCGCCAGCAGCAATCTATCCACAGCTGTAGCTATAGCATGTAACCAAGCTGCTATGCGATTCTCTAAGCGACACAGACGCTGCGCGCATGGCTGTGATCTGCTGTCTCTTTCCAATTCTGTAAATATGTAAGAGACAGAGTCAATTCAGCGCTGCGGCAGCCGCTGCTACCAAGCCTTTAACTTAGAGAATCGCACTGCTGTATAGACGACGACGACGACGAAGACGCAGTCGACAATGTGAAGGTTGTCGCGCTCCAGCAACCGTATAAGAGAGTCACGTAGAGCCTAGGACAGTCACTTTGGGAGTAAAAGATAGGGATAGCGTTCTTAAGAAGAGCTGGAGTAAACTCACATAATATGTTTAAGAGTAGAAGGTGAGTACGGCGGCATGGTTCCCCCTCACCAGCAGCAGTCTATCCGCAGCTGTGGTTATAGCATGTAACCAAGCTGTATAGACGACGACGACGACGAAGACGCAGTCGACAATGTGAAGGTTGCCGCGCTCCAGCAACCGTATAAGAGAGTCACATATAGTCTAGAACAGTCACTTTGGGAGTAAAAGACAGGGATAGCGTTCTTAAGAAGAGCTGGAGTAAACTCACATAAGTTTAAGAGTAGAAGGTGAGTACAGCGGCATGGTTCCCCCTCACCAGCAGCAGCCTGTCCGCAGCTGTGGCGATGGCGTGCAGCCAGGCCGTGTACAGCGCGGGCGGCACCACCCCGCGGCGGCGCGGCAGCGGCAGCGTGACGCACACGAGCCGCGCGCCCGCCGACTGCGCCATGATGAGCT
This sequence comes from Scoparia ambigualis, assembly GCA_963921215.1. Lineage (NCBI taxonomy): Eukaryota > Metazoa > Arthropoda > Insecta > Lepidoptera > Crambidae > Scoparia > Scoparia ambigualis. The sequence continues at coordinate 3,403,330 of OY992521.1, forward strand.
CGCGCAGCCGCAGGTGGCGGTGCGTGCGGTCGCGGGCGGCGAGTAAGTCCGCTTCCGTTATGCCGTCTGCGGGAGGTAAGATTTATTTACGTTTATTTATGTATTTTACGAGATAACATATTTTATAATTGTCTACTTTGCTATCGAATTCGGAATTACTGTAATGATTGTAATGATAGTATTAAGTTGAGTAAATAAATAAATAACAAAAACTTAAGTAAATGTATAATTTATTATTTGTCCACAGAAAGAAATATTGCACTTACAAAGAGAACAACAACTGTTCCATACATAACTGTGAATTCCGACCTAAATGTATGGAACAACTGGGATTTTACTGTTCCATACATAACTGCAAAGACCGAACTATAATTGTATGGAACGACTGGGTTTTTGTTTGTATTTTCAGAGTTGCTCTTCCATATAGTTCAGGGATAAAATACCTACTCCCAAACACCCTAAATAAGGAAGAAACAAAAGTAAATAGCGTCATTACCAGTGATAGGAATAGGTAAACTGTAATTACCTAAAATTCTTAACGGGACATAACATGGAGCTGTTAATATCACCTTTGATACCGGTATTTGGTATTTATCGGTATTTCAAGAAAACGCCGGGATTTCTTATTCCACTTATACATGATTCACGACTTCTTACGAATTAAGTATAGTTATAACCCTATAACAGACACACCATCTTAAAAATTTTCATTGGTTTTTGAGCTTATGTTCAGGGAATAAAGTTCAAAATATGGTGATCGCTATAAGATCACTGCCTGACTAAGGTTTAAATATTTCGAACCATCGCATTGGTACTGAATAGAAAAAGAAATCTGTGTTTTCGGAAAATACCAGTGTATACAAAATACCGGTATCAAATTTCGTGGTATTAACAGCTCCATGTTATGCCCGTCAAGAATTTTAGGTAAATACAGTCTGCCTATTCCTATTACTGGTCATTACATTATGTACACTGTAACGATGTAATTATTTATCTACAATGGTCCTTCGAGTCGGATAAACACTTAAAAGTGTTTACGAAAATGACACATTTTTATGAATTATTTTCCTACTTTTTAGAACCTCAAGCCGTAGTGACCAAGAAATTCCGGATAATTTTAAGGGGATTATAGCATGTCGCATAGGGATGACGCAAGCGTATCATATGTCTTTTCTTTCTTTATACAGAAAAAAAATCATTACACATACCTTCTTTACTTGCGCTAAGCATGTATCCCGGTCTAACTAGTCGTATGACAAATTCTCGCACATACCAGTATCGTCCTTATCGTCGGCTGTCTTGAAGGGCGCTATTAGCTTGTCAAAGTATGCGAGCGTGGAGTCGCGCGGCTTCTTCGTGATGTCGGGCACCATCTTTAAAGCGGAGTAGTCGATGCGGAACTTGGACAGGAGCGACGCCATGCTGATAGAGAAAACAAATGGTATAAGATGAACACAATTTCAAAAATAACTTATTTGTTTGACTGGGTTCAAATTACAATAAAATTGTGTACGAGATTTTCCGAAAACTGTTGTATAAAGTTTTACCTCTATATACAGTTTTAAAGTTTCGCGTTCCATTATTAACAAATATTTATTACTTATTAAAGGAATCCTACGCATACCTTTTTATACCAGACGTTTCGACCGAGCAGCACAGGTCGAAACTTTGAAATCTACAAGACGATTCCTCAAATAGTCCTAACTTCCCCATTAATGCATTCTTCTGTATGTTGTAGGTAATCCTACTAATATTATAAAAGCAAAAGTTTGTAAGTATGGATGGATGTTTGTTACTCTTTCACGTAAAAACTACTGAATGGATTAGGATGAAATTCGGCATACAGATAGTGTAATCGCCACGTATCTGGTGGCGATTACGCGACGTAGGGAAATATTAGGAGGCAGGAAGGAAGGCTTACCTGGGATGATGATGATGATGATGGGTGAGCGGGCAACTGGAGCACGAGCTGACGGGCGGCGATGTAGGCGATTTGATGGTCGCGTCACAGCATACAGTTCTTTCACATAATCACAGGCACTATCTTCACAGGCAGTATCATTAAGGGCAGTCCAAGGCGATATCAGAGCGCGTATCGTCCGTACGTCTCGCGATCAGCTGTTGCGTGCGCGCGCGGTAGATAGCTGACGACGAACTCTCGCGGTCATCTTACGGGGCTAGCAGCCGCGAGTCGCGCAGCGGTGGCGCCGCGGCAGGCCGGCGTCAACAACCGTTGAGTCAACCGCCATAGAGATGGCGGTATCATTTGAATGGGCGTCCCGGCCTTGGCGGGAACATCCTCCCGGGCCCAGGGAGAGCTCATCCAATGGGAGCCTGGCGATCCGGAATACAGGCCTCCGAAGATGTCCATTCGCGGTGTCCAGGTCTACCACCCGCACGACGCCATCCTTCCCAGGCAGGGTGCGAGTAATGCGCCCCAGTCTCCATTGGAGGGCAGGCAGGTTGTCCTCCTTGATGAGGACGAGCTCGCCAACTCGGGGAGGGGAGGATGGGGACAACCATTTGGAGCGGGTTTGGAGGGTGTGAAGGTATGACTGGGTCCACAGCGTCCAGAAGCGCTGGGAAAGGGCCTGTACCATTTGGAATCGCCTACGTGTGGAAATCGGCCTATCTTCCACGGATAGTTCGGGAAGGGCCCTTAGTGGGCGGCCTATAATGAAATGTCCGGCTGTAAGCGGCTCAAAGTCTGAAGGATCAGACGAAAGTGGGCAGAGAGGTCTAGAGTTAAGGACAGCTTCGATTCGTGCTAAAAGTGTAGAGAATTCCTCGAATGTGAGGTGCTGTTCGCCAATTACGCGATATAAAAGTTGCTTAGTTGATTTTATGTTGATCTCATGTAACGCACCGAACCATGGTCCCTTAGGGACGTTCAATAACCAAGTAATGTGCTGACCAGCGAGCTTGTGCGCAATCGTGTCATTATTCGAGGCAAGAAAGTTTTGTACTTCAATGAGCTAATTTCTAGCGCCTACATAATTTGTACCGCAGTCCGAGTGGATGAGAACTGGGGCACCGCGACGTGCTATAAAACGCTGTAATGCCGCGAGGAACGCTTCCGTGCTGAGGTTCGAGACCGGTTCCAAATGAACCGCCTTAGTGAAGAGGCACACGAATATACAAAAGTACGCCTTTAAGAGTTTAACATTACGTAGGGTACTAGATTTAACGAGGAATGGGCCGGCAAAATCGGTCGTGACTTGACTAAATACTGGCTGAGGCGTAACTCTATCGGCTGGCAGGTCGGCCATGAAGGGCGCTTGCGGCTGGGCCCGGCATCTAAAGCATCTAATGCATTTAAAGACTCGGTGTCTAATAATACGGCGCGCGGACAATATCCAAAATTGTTGGCATAGGATAGCGTGTAAAGTGTCAGCGCCAGGGTGGCAGTGTATTTTGTGGTAGTGGTCAATGATGAGGTCTACAAGTGGGCTAGAGCTAGGAAGTATGAGCGGATGCTGCGCGTCATATCGGATAGACGCATGGGACAGTCGTCCGCCAACTCTAAGGAGCTCATCTTTAATAAGAGGTGACAGTCGCTGGAGTCTGACGGAGCAGATTTTGCCAGTTTGAAGGCGGTGGATGTCCTCTGCAAACTCATTGTGCTGAACACTGCGCACCCAGTAAAGTAGGGCCTCTCTTCGTTCACTGACGTACAAGGGGCCTGAGCGTCGCGAATCTGGGTGATGTCTGCAGTTGTGCAGAAAGCGTTTTAGACAAGCTGTCACTCCGACGAGCTTGTCTAGTGAACTGAACCGAGTGAGCAGGTCAAAGTCAAGACCGGGCACTGTGACCAGTGACGGGATGTGTTTGGGCTTAAGGCCGGGCAGGGCGTGAGGGCCCAGAGCTAAGGGCATCGCAGGCCAAGACTCACAAGGCTGTCTAAGCCACGTGGGAGACCACCATAGGTCGTGAGCTGACAGGGATTGCGCAGACATCCCTCTGCTTGCGCAATCTGCTGGGTTGAGCTCGGAAGGTACGTGTCGCCAGGTACATTCTGGTGAGCCTGAGCTGATTTTGACTACCCTGTTGGCTTCAAAGGGTTGAAGACGGTGACGGAAATAATTATTTTTAGCGGACTGTAATTAAAGTTAGGGGGTGATTCGGGGCTGATTATGGTCGAACGAAAGACCATAAAATTTAGATGTATGCCGAGCTCGATTGGACCAGAATGTAATCGCCACGTATCTGAGTGGCGATTACGCGACGTAGGGAAATATTAGCAGGCAGAAAGGAAGGCTTACCTGGGATGATGATGATGATGGGTGAGCGGGCAACTGGAGCACGAGCTGACGGGCGGCGATGTAGGCGATTTGATGATCGCGTCACAGCATACAGTTCTTTCACCTAATCACAGGCACTATCTTCACAGGCAGTCATTAAGGGCAGTCCAAGGCGATATCAGGGCGCGTATCGTCCGTACGTCCCGCGGTCACCTTACGGGGCGAGCGGCCGCGAGTCGCGCGGCGGTGGCGCAGCGGGAGGCCGGCGGACGCGGTCGTCAACAACCGTTGAGTCAACCGCCATACAGATGGCGGAATCATTTGAATGGGCGTCCCGGCCTTGGCGGGAACAAATAGTTTATAACCTGGATTAACATAGGATACTTTTTATCCCGATATTCCCACAGGAACGGGAATCAGGCCGGTGAAACCGCGAGCGGCCGCTAGTATAACATAATGTTCACGCCACTTACTTCCTCTCCTCGAGCTCGAGCTCCGTGTTCTTGTTGGCCAGCGTGAACACGCGCAGCGGGCACGACGCCCACGCGCGCCGCGTCGACAGGATGTACGGCAGCAGCAGCGTCAGCCCTGCACACACCGCCGGCATTGGCAACACTCATTGGTAGGTAAAGGACTTCTTGGCGGGAAAGTGAAGCGTCATGTCTGCAGTTTTGTTTTGACGACCTCCTTGGTCGAGTGGTTTGTACACCGGTTTTCATGGTGTCGCCATCTCTGAGGTCCCGGGTTCAATCTCCGGTCAGGTATTTTTAGAAATTACTGTTTTTCTAAATTGTCTAGGATCTAGGTGTTTTCTATGTATAATAAGTATGTATTTAAGTATGTTTATCCGTTGTCTAGTAACCATTTAACGAGTTTCATAATTAAGCTTCTCTTGGGCTACATAATTGGTGTGAGTGTAAGAAAGTTTATTTATTTATTTATTTATTTTCTATAATATGTGTTTTGTCTAATATGTGAAATAATGGTGGATTATTTACTGTTAAGTGTTCGTGAACGTGCATGAATGTTAGCAAATAAAACAAAACAGTGCAACATCACTTTTCAAATTCTCTCAAGAAGTCCGTGCGAGATCTCAGTAAAGTCCCATATCTTTACTGGAACTCAAGGGATTTGGGGGGAATATCATTTAGCATTAAATGTTCATGTTATCATCACTCATTATCATCTACTTTATGCATTACTACGACTCTCTATTATTACGACTGAAAGACTTGTATCCATGGTCATGAAATATATTTAAAAACAAGGTATTCAAGAAAACAAATCATCAGCCTACAGACTTCTCTCTGTTGGGCACAGGCCTTACCACATGGACAATATGACATGGGGAGGTTGGTCCATAACCCACCACGCTGGCCCAATGCGGGTAGGTATTCGATTCAATTCAATATCATTTTTTTTTTAGTTTAGGCTACAATAATTGAGCACTTATGAATGTCGCTACGCCACCGGTTTGCAAGTCTATAGGCCGGGAGACCTTGTAATGAGAAGAACCGGCAAGAAACTCAGCAAGGGCATTTCTTTTCTCCCTCTCTGTTATAGCGTCAAATACAAATTGGAAAATGCCTTCACTAGCATAAAAGGGAATTTTCCATTATAAGAATAAACATATTATTATAGTTAAATTACAAAATAAAGGTAACAACATACAAAAGAAATAAAAAAAACAGGTAACACAGCGTTCGTGGCGACACCGTAACCGTAACGAGTACCAGTAACAGGCCATTAAAATAGATGGCGTTACAAACACCGAACGAACTTTGTAAAAAACTATTTCAAATATAATTAAACTTGTAAGTTGGTAAAACAAAAGTAACTTTTACACAAATAGTTTGTGTAACCGGCAGCATTAAATTATTAAATAAAATTAAACATTAAGGAGTGGCTGAAAAACAGCGTTGGTTAAGGTCTACACCTCAACTAACTTAGGCTGAGCTATTTCCTTTTGTCTTTTTTTTTAATGAGTTATTTTTATAGGTTTTTTTAAAGTATTAGTTGCACTATTTGTACTGTTGATTGTTCTCATCTTTTATTTAAAAATGTAGAAAGACAATCAATACATTTATGTTTTATTATTATTAAATACCTACACAGGTATGAATCCCCACGAGCTGTTGTCTATATGGGAAGGCCTGTGCCTAGCAATGGGACGTTTATAGTTTGATAATGACGAATATAAATACATATTGACAATCTCAATAACAATAGATTTCACATTACATTCTTTCAATGGACGACCTCCGTGGTAGAGTGATTTGCATGCCCAGAGTGATTAGAGGCCCTGGGCTCAAATCACCGATTGGGTCAATTTAATAAAAACTGTTTTTCTAAATTTATTTCGATATCTGGGTTTTTTCTTTTTTATGTATTTTTATCCGTATCTAGTTTACCATTTTTAAAAAGCTTCAAAAGAAACTTAACTTGGGCTAGATAATTAGTGTGATCTTAGAAAAAATATTATTTTTTATATAATTTCGTACATGTCTGTCATAAAACAACAAAATACAACAACATATGACATCCAACCCACCTCCGTCGTCGTAGAGCCACCAGACGTCGACGGTACCCGCCTGCCTTTTAGTGAACTGCTCCACCGACGTGAACGAGGACGCCCTGCGAGCTGCAGATGCACCGAACGCCCGCCGCACCGCGCCCCCTAGCGTTTTCCTGCACAAAAAACGCATTTGAAACTTTAGGTAAGGAGTGTGATGGAACACTTGAAGAAGTTTGTGATTATAAAAAAAACACCTAACGTCGCAAATAATTGTGTAAACTTATAATAAAAGTGTGAGCCTATTCATAAATTAAACTCGGATAAGTAATTTACACAGAGAATTAAATGAAACAACTGAAAAGACAAGGTTAGGGCAGGTTAGAAAATGGTTTCTCGGCACCGCTCCGCCGCCCAATGAAGGCGGCATGGACCTTGGGCAATGAGGGGAAACTGTCCCTCAGAGTGGCGGGGCTTGACCCGCAACCAATGCGCTGCTTTAGGTGTGGGCCATACGAGGACAAGGTGCCCGAGTGCAGACCGAAGCGAGATGTGCTTTCGCGGCGCCTTGCCCGCCTATAAAATGGCAGAATGCGCGGCAAACGAGCCGCACTGCTCCGTATGTGCAGAGGCGGATAGGCCACACGGCCATTAACTGGGGAGTAGGAGATGCGACCCCCTCCTAAAACGGGTGAGGGTCGACGTCCACCGCGCGTTCCCTATGACGCAGAGGGCACTTCCACCAACCGTGGAAGACGCCGGGATGCTGGAGGTCAGTAGGACTAGCGCACCAGTGTTTTGGCGGCGGCCAGAGGCGATCGCTCCCTTGCTCCGCCCCAATGTCTCGCGCGAGAGAGATAAAGGGGTGGGTGAGGTCGAGGAGTTGCAAGATGATGCCTGCGGCCTAAGATCCTCTCGCCGCATCTCCAGCAGCAGCTCGGAGGGTTGCAATTTTGACTTTAGCTGAGCTGTCAAAGTCAAACCCAAGAGAGGGTGGCCTCAAAGGGCCTTGGGGCACTTGGCGCCGTATGACCGAGTCACATCGACCAACGGCTATGGGGTTCGGGGCAGAAAAATCAGAGGGAGAGTGGTCTCGCTCGCACTTATTTATTTTGCGGTTTGACTACGTCTCGCTTCCGCTGGTGAGGGAATGTGGAGCGGCGCCAGCGCGTACATGTATGAAAGTATTGCCCAGTTTCATGGAGTTGATTCATATCGCTCAATATTGTTGTTGCAAAACATTTTGCCAAATTGATGTTTGTTGCTGTTGCCGTAAATTGCTTGATATTTTGTCACGTCACAATCGGCCAGTATTGCTCATAATTGATAAATTTTCATTGCCCGTGTAAGCGCACTTTAGGAGTGAGAAGGCGATACTCACTTCTCCTTGTCCTGCGGCTTGGCGTCGGCAGCGGCGGCAGTGGGGTCCGCGGACACGAGTCGCGGCGCGCCCAGCGACACGTCGGACAGGCTGCTGCCTGCGCACGCATAACACACATTAAACAAGTTTACGCAGGGTCCTTAGAAGCATTTTATCCACTACGGTAAGTGCTTGGCCTTCATCTCACCTGATGGTAAGTGACGATAAGGCCGAAGGTGGAAGCGCGCTTCACCCGGAATCCTCAACCACTGAGGAACTAGCTATCCTCTCAAGTGTCGCGCGGCAAAATGCATCGGATACCGTTGATTGTCGACGCCTTGATCTGTTGACTTCAAATGACCTGACCTATTTTACTATTTTGCTTATATAACCTATGATTATCGTCCGTTTTTTATGATTTTAAAATTTTTAGAAACCTAGAAACATTGTCTAATCATTAAAATTAAATAATAACAAATACATACCCTTTTTACTAAATTGCATTTTATGGGTATTTTATTTTACCAACGGTCAAAAGTTCTTCAATACACAAACTTTGACGATTCAGAAATCATGTAAAACTTGCATCACATTGTTTTTAGTTACATGCCAAGCTTATACACTTATCATCATTAAACATTCAACACTTTCCACCATACGCATTTGTAAACAAAACTATAGAATTAGAATACAGCTCAAAGCGCCATTTTTATTCCAAAACCGTTTGTGATTTTCGCGAACACTCAAGTTTCAAATATTTTTACACTATTTAACATGATATAAAAGTTCAAGAAAATCACATCAAAACAAACTGCACATATTTCTGTTTAATTTGACATTTAATACTTGTAATTTACTTACGATAAATCATCTAAACATCTTGTTTACAAGCAGTTGCACTGACATTACACAAAACTGTTTGTCATTTTAGCGAACACTTACGTTTCAAATATTTTTTACATTATGTAACAAGAGACAAAATTCAAGAAAATCACATCAAAACAATCTATACATCTTTTTGTTTAATTTGACATTTTATACCTGTAATTTACTTACGATAAATCATCTAAAGATCTTGTTTACAAGCAATTGCACTGACTGACACTACACAATCTTGTTCACAAATGCGTCACCATTGGTTTTCAACGACCAATACTCACACTTTTTCTATGAACACGATAGCCAATCATAATTTAGTATTCGAGCGCATAGAACACAGAATCGAATGATGTCAAACACTCTTACTGGTTTAAATAGGCACTAAAAAATTAACCATGGAACTTTTCACTGGCGGGACACCCGGCATTCCCGCCGACACTCAACGGTACTTTTTTTCGTGGGAATGCCGGTATTGCCGCTGACACTCGAGAGATTAACTGTCGGAACTCAACAATGCTATTAACATTTTTGTAATGGCGTCAGACTTTAGAAAACATGGTGGTAGTTAGCCAGGCGGACTTTATAAGCCCTACTACCAACCAAATTGAGTAAACAAAGATTTCCTCTCAGCTGGGAATCGAACCCGGGACCTCTTAAGTTTTAGATTGGTGGCTTAGCCAATAGACCACAGAGGCGGTCGAACTAGACTATAGACGTCCCATAACAGGGCAAAGGCCTTCGAACATGAACTACAGCACATAGGGGAGGTTTGACCCTTCGATCAACAATACAACTAGATGTCAGGTCGGCGCTAAAAATATGTCTCGGTAAATAACAGTCCACTTAAGAAGTGAGCTCTTATTTTCTCGCAAGGCAATAACAGGAAAAAGTACTATATTTGTTGCCCCCTTAAGGTTGATTTCACCACTAAAATGTTATTGACGTCATATCATTTTTCAGTGACAGGAGTAATCATTGCTTTGCTCGTTGTTTGTGACGAATGATCGTAAGTATAAGATAATACTAAGAGGATTTGTGACTTTATAACTGGGTGCCACGGTTGTAATTAGGTTGAACTTAAAACTGTTTTATAACTTTTGTCTCAGTTCATTAGTAAAGAAAAAGTATTTATTCACGTGGACAGAATTTAGCTTTGATATTGTACGTGACGCGTTATCTAGTTGGTATTGTTGATCGAAGGTTTGACCAATAATTATAACTTTAACAGTGTCGCGTAATGGTGAAAAAATACTACCACCCTCTCTCTTCCCATGGGTATCGTAAAAGGCGACTGTATGTTATTATAACTTCAAAGGGTCGGCAACGCGTCATTGATGCCGCTGGTGATGCAAACGCCCATAAGCTAAGGTGACCGCTTACAATCTACTCTTAGAGCAGTATTACTTTAATCTTACAATGACAGGGGACCCGACGTTTTATGCTTGTTGTATGTTTTTTTAAATTTTTATCTGTTATTCATTAATTAACTGGCAATATCTGTCAACAAATGACAGTTGTTGACAAATGACAGCCGGTAGCTGTCAAATCAAACATGACGTGACGGCATTGTTGACATTTCTCTTTTTTAAAAGCAAAAGAGTTATGGTTTATGCAACCACGTTAGACATTTTTAAAGCAACATGTCTGTTTTTAACGACTAGTGTTTCGATATTAAAAAATTTAATAATTAAATAACTCTTATTTTTATGAAAAAACGGGATTTTTACCATGTCTGAGTTGTTGATTTTAAGTCCCCGATATTTCGGCGCAGTTGCATGCACCATGATCACGTAGTAACTGCAGCTAATGCGGGTAGATGTTAGGAGCAGACGAAACGGTCTACCCTCTTTCTTGTTCGTTTATTGCGCTCGACACCCGTACCACTGTTTTCGATCGCACTGTCAACTCGAACTTGTTCACGACACACATAATTCACGGTATCACTACGAGAAACGCCACCGTTTTGATTCTTGCGGTTTTTACATAACTGAATCACTGGATTCCAGATATTCGACAATTTAAACCCGTCTTCACGATTGAAATTATTTTTATGCTTTTTTATTTCAATCAAAAAATCAACAACTCAGACATGGTAAAAATCCCGTTTTTTCATAAAAATAATTGTAGTGACCATGAAAGTTTAAAATGTTAAATAACTCTTATCCGCGATTCGATAAAAATAAGACAAAACTTGATTTAGGTAGCAAATAATATTACCTTTACTTTATGACAAAATTCTATTGTATACAAATTAAGCATTTTTTCTATGGAAAGTGCTGGTTCTCCTTTGCATACGATTAAAGTAATACTGCTCTAAGAGGTGACAGTAGGGCCCTGCCACATTACTGGTATAAAGAAAACAGAGACACCTAAATAAAACACACGACATGCAGTTGCGGGCAGAAATCGGATGCTAGTTTTAGGTAAAACCATAGAGCCACAAACTCGCACCATGCAGCAGAATAATACTTGTTAATATAATAATATTTGTTATCTGTAAGTGTTAAGAATTTAAACAAGACATTGTTGTGTAAATTATTTAGCCTTATAAGCGCATTGGATTTAAAATTCTGTTAGCTTTTAAGGCTTGTTGAATAAATAAATTAATTAATTATATAATTAATTAATTAAAAAAATCGATCCACATTTAGGGATAATTTTATAATAGAAGCCTTCCCGCGATATCGTCTTTTTTTTTGAGTGTCAGTGCTGTAGGTCGCAGATGACCTTTACAGCGTTACCGGGCTTGTTTGGGGGCGGCGAGAAACTTAAACGTTCCTCAAGCCGTGATTGGTCGAAATTCCCCAGAGGGATTTCGTGGGGGATGCATCTCGCCGCAAGCGAGTTCCTCCCCCCCCCCCTCTGGGGGTTCGAGCCGGTAGGCGTCTGCGTGTTAAGCGTTATTTATACATACATACACATATGACGCCTGTTTCCCGGCGGGGTAGGCAGAGACCGCAGATTTCTATCTGTTGCGATCCTGGCACACATCCTTTGCTTAACTTCATCATCAGCCTATAAACGTCCCACTACTGGGCACAGGCCTCCCACGTGAACAATAGCACGTGGGGATATTGGGCCATAACCCACCACGCTGGCCTAATGCGGGTTGGTGGGTTTTAACGACTGCCATCTTACGACAGCAACCGGGACCAACGGCTTAACGTGCCTTCCGAAGCACGGAGGAGCTCGAGATGTTTTAAATTTGGTCACCCATCCAGCGACCCGGCATTGCGAAAGTTGCTTAGCAAGCAAGATCGCAAGCCGAACGCGCTAGCCGCTGCGCCATCGAGCTCCTCAGCCGCTGCGCCATCGAGCTCCTCTAACTTACTCTCATAACATTCTTCAAACATGCTCGTCGGTTTAGGGTACTTTTTAACGAATTTATAAAGAATATGTGTTAAAAAAGCAGCACCCTTTGTCTTAACATTTGTATAAACCTTAATAAACAAAATATAAATTAACACACACATTGGTTAAACACTCAAAAGGCCATTGATCAAAGATAAAAAGAAAATATTATGATAACTACGCATGGACAATAAATGTTACTACTAGAGACGACAGCAGATCAACTACCAAAAAATTACAAATTTGAACTTTACATTTTGGTCATAAGGATCAATATCAAATCAAAATCTCTTTATTCAGTAAACTTAAAATAATGAATGATGGATGGGCAGTCGCCCACCCACCCATATCTATTAGAGAATTCCATAGTTTTAGGTAGTTTCACCTGCTATCGTGTGTACAGACGCCAGCAGAGTAACCTACCACAAAATGGCACTTCAATTTTTTAACTTTATGTACTGGTATTAAGTATCAATTTCGATAGGAGAAATTTGAAAGTTTTAGGTTGGTTAACCTGCTGGCGTGAATACCAAAAACATACATAAATAAAAAAAACAGTTTAAAATGGCAGATGGGTGCAAGCTACTCACCCACAGAGTGCGTGTTCAAGCTCTCCGTCGACTTGGACTCCTTGAAGTTGTCCCCCATGGAACCTGGGGATAAGCTCCCTTTACGACGCGGCATGGAATGATACACACGGTTATTGGACACTAGTTGCGGCAAAGTGTTAACAAGCCAGTGAGTTGGTAGTCAAACTCAAATCTCGACGGACCCGAAGAATAACGTCATATCTACAAGATAGTTGTATAGCAGATATGATGTTAGTTTTCGGGACTGTCGGTCTGTAAAGCTCACACATGTTAAAATAAAAACTAAGGAAATTAAAACATCTAAAATCTGTGTTAGAAAACAACCATGGACATAGAGAGATAGACCGAGCTTTTACATAAAAAAATAAGTTATTTATTTACAATAAAAAAGTAAGTACAAATAACAAAAAAAGCTGTAGTTTACAATAAAAGAGAAAATGAAAAACAGCTCAGCGTATTTATGTCATAGCTTGCTTGATACTCAGGCCATAACGCTGATTTTCAGCAGAAGCCCAACCCGCCCCGCGCGTCCGTACCGCTTCTCTGTCAAACATTATTTACCACAAGACAATTTTAGTAGCATAGCTTTACATAGCACCTCCAACAACACCCATTGGACCTCGGTCCCCGAGCTATACCACCCAGCTCGGAGGAAGATCTTCCCTTTGCCTTCCTCAATGTGGCATCTCCATCTTACCCACCATCGCTTCCCTACAGTGGTGACCCCAACGTGATTCTACCTTCCTACCATGTGGCCTCCATTCCTACCTACCATCGGCTTCCCTACACTAGAAAGAAACAACCACAAGTAGCACAATCGCTTTCCCTTTTTTACAGTTTCTTCACAGCTTAAAATGGGAACGCTCAGTCCATCTCTGTATGTGTAAAAACTAGCCAGCATTTCTATTGATAATTGTCATTTTGCTTTTGTTAATTTGCATTTACTGTGCAATTCGAGACACGTACGTGAACGGTCATGAATGTTTGAGCGTACTTACAATTCGTTACAGATAAGTAAAGGAGCGCATCTAGGTCGTTATTGGTGTTGAATTTTCTTAGTGTTTTGAACGTATCTTGGATAACACGGTAAATATGTAAACGTATAGGTAGGTGTCCACATTTTAAATTATATTTTCCTACGGTCGACGTGGTCGAAAAATATAATGTAAAATGCGTATAACAAACAGAAGTAGGAATACATTTGAGGTTGTATACATATTTATTTAATTTTGTGTTGCATTTTAAAGTGTCAAGTCATTTTGAAACTTAATAAAAGCAAATAAGGTGTATAATAGGAGTGGCAGTCAAATATTTTGCATATCTGAAAACAACATACACAGTACTGTTTTAGTAACAACCCTATAGGTTTGCTATACGAAATTGGACTCACGGGACATGGCGCTAAGGTCCTTGGCGTCCACGTCGTGCAGATACGCGAGTAGGTCGTCGTCGAGCGCGTCGCTGGCTAGCTGCCCGCCCTCCACGCGCAGCAGCGCTATTGCCATGTGCATGTCCAGGGCTTTGCTGTAGCAACGAATATCGTACATACATACATACCGTTAGACGAAAATTAGATCAATCAATCAGCACATCCCTAATGTCACCATGCTGATTGTAAAGAATTGAACTTATTCTTAATGACACATACATACATTAAATTAACCTTAATCCGTAACATTGTTGTTTAGCTAATTATATTTTTAATATATATAAGCTGTTTGGCTGTTGTCCTTTGCCTTATTATTAGCATTGTTTTAATAATAAAAATTTTGATTAAAAAAATAAAACCCCAATTTAATTTATTTTTCTTCACAAGTGTGTTGAAACACGTTGTATGAATTGCTTGTGCATTGGTAATTACAATCCTCGGCTCCATTAAGCCCTCGCCTGCGGCTCAGGCTCATAACCCGTCTCGATTGTAATGACCAACATTGCGCACATGTATCATTATGTACTATTAATAATGAGCCGCCACTACACAACTCTTAACTATATAGGCACTATAGTCTGACCACTACCGCTGTACCGCGCCTTGGGTATACGGGCGGCAAGGCGCGGGGGGCGAAACAGTTGCTCCATTTTGTCATTCTGCCGTCATCGCTCACGGCGGCAACTAGTGTGTCAGACGCACATAAGACAAAATATCTAAAAATGGGTCGTGCATTATCTCGAGAAATCAAGACTGTCATTTTCAAAGTGAAAAAAAGCAAACAAAGAAAGTTTATATTATATATTTCCAAGAATTAAAGATTTATTTCATTTATATTGGTTCTTAAATGTACTTATCTAAAAATCATATTGGACAAAAACGGATTCGATGTAATTATACTCGTAAATATAAAGCTTCAATAAACTGTGCTTCGATATCGTAAGATCTGTCTGACACTACGAATCTCATGCGAGTTCATGCTCTTTACTTCTCACTCCCCACCTCCCCGCGCATACCTAAGGCGCGGTACAGCGGTTGTGGTCAGGCTATACCACACATCTCTAAAATATAGCAGAACAAATAATATACCTATGCATACATCACGCCCGTTTCCCAGAGGCGTAGGAAGACCATTTGCTACGACCCCTGACTCACATGATTTGCTTCATTTACTCTCATAACGGTTTCATAAAGACATCGAAGTGGGTCTAACCGGCGTACTCGCAGAGACGTCAATGAATGTGGAAGACTTTTTCAAACAACATTTTTCATTCAAAACAGTGCTTTTTAACCTCACTATTAGAAACTATTTTACTACATTTCTGCCGCCTGGTAGCATTGTTTTACATAGTAATAATTAGTTTTATACACTTGAGAGCAAAAATAAAGCACAATGTAATTTTTTTAATTTAAATTGCAGAAATACTAAAATGATGTCTGCAATCTTATACTGCATCAAAATCATATATGATTTTATATGAGTTACGTATCAATGTGTTCGTTACAAAACAAGGTTTTCGGAAACTTATATCTAAATTTACCATGAACTTATAAAATAAGACTTTATTAAAAATATCAGGGGTGTCCGATAGTTTTGCTAGTTGATTGATAGTTTTACATAACTATAACAAAAACAAATTATCGATTGACTCACTGCATGACCTCCACGTAGTCGACGACGTCTGCGCGCGCGCACGTCTGCCAGTCCTCCTTGAAGCCCATCATCAGGATGTTGGGCCGCAGCTTGCCCAGCCCGCTCGCCTAAACACCGACACGTACATGTGCGTTTCATCAAATAGTTCCTAAGCCGTCATGTTGGTATTCCTGTCTTGTTTTTTTTTTGATAATTTGTTTCGTGACCATGGATACCAGTCTTTCAGTCGAAATAATAGTTCGTTTATTATGCTTTTAAGATGATAAAGAGTGATGATAATAAGCTAAATGATATTCCCCCAAATCCCGTGAGTTCCAGTAAAGATGTGGGACTTTACTGAGATCTCACACGGACTTCTTGAGAGAATTTGAAAAGTGATGTTGCACTGTTTTGTTTTATTTGCCAATACTCATGCACGTTCACGAACACTTAACAGTAAATAATCCACCATTATTTCGCATTAATATTCGACAAAACACAAATTATAGAAAATAAAACAAAACTGCAGACATGACGCTTCACTTTCCCGCCAAGAAGTCATTCCTGTCTTGTTCCTGCCAATGTTGCCATCTTAGTGGATTTTCCACTAAAACTGGTAGTGGTCAACCATTTGATGAGACGAAAAAAAAATTAACCGAGAGGTTGAGTGATTCAGCCAAATGAAATTCTATTAAAAAAATCCACTAGAAAAACTAATAGCCACTAAAAGCAATATTTCGCCACTTAGAGGGTCGAAACCACCAGTTTTAGTGGAAAATCCACTAGGTTGGCAACACTGCAGGAATAAGACAGGAATGCCAACATGTAACATAGGAACTATATGATGAAACGCACTATACTAAACATACATACAATCGAGGAACTTCCCGGTCGTCCACTTTTTCCTCTTACATGGCTTCGTGCGGTCAGCACATTTAGCCAGTGTCAAGTAAGATATAATAGTAAAGATTTTCTTTGCATAAAGTAGGTGATAATGAGTGATAATTAACTTTCAATGGTTAATGATATTCCTCCAAACCCCTCGAGACTCAATGAAGCTGTGGGACTTTATTGAGATCTCACACGGACTTCTTGAGAGAATTTGAAAAGTGATGTTGCACTGTTTTGTTTTATTTGCCTAACACTCATGCACGTTCCCGAACACCTAAGAAGGTTTACGCATTTCGGTTTCCCATGCCATTTTTCAAGTCGAAATTTTTAAAGACCAATAAGCCAATTTTAATGAAAC
This sequence comes from Scoparia ambigualis, assembly GCA_963921215.1. NCBI lineage: Eukaryota > Metazoa > Arthropoda > Insecta > Lepidoptera > Crambidae > Scoparia > Scoparia ambigualis. The sequence continues at coordinate 3,420,574 of OY992521.1, forward strand.
TTTGCATGCTAAAGTAAAATACAGGTATCTTAATAGTTCGTTGAAAACATTTTTAAAAAGGTTTGTTTGTCTGAGTTATTGCGATTTAAAGTCCACCATAGAAAGTTAAAAATTGCAATAATAAATAATTAAATAAACGTTTTCAGAAATGTTTTCAACAAACTATTTGGATCTCTATATTTTAGTTCACGTACCTGCACTAGCGCGCTGGAGCCGTCCTTGAACCCGCAGCCGTCCACGAGCCCGTAGAAGGCCTTGATCTTGCGGCGCGCGAACCACGAGTACGCGCGCTGCGTCAGCGCCTCGCGCGCGCGGTGCGACACCTGCCCCTACGCAAACATACACGAGTGTAAGCTCTAGTCTCGTTAGCCGTTCAGTTACTTCAGAGGCCTATTTATATCTCGACTGTGATTTTTGCGTACAACGGCCAATTTTGGCGTTCTCAGAAACAAAAATACATTAACAATTATGACTTATTGAATAGTGTAGAATAGCTATTAAAATAGTACGTAGCGGCCTCGATTTTTGTAAATTTTGCTTAAATTTTTAATGAAACCCAAAATTACAGAGAAAGATTTTCATAAAGTACGCGAAGGCACTTTTTTGAGCTCATCGATTGAACTACTGTTCTAAACAAGTGAAATAAAAAAATTATAATGTTATCTTATATAGTCGAATAGTGCGTAGCGGCCTCGGAATTTTTAGATATCATTGATTTTCTATAGAAAAAAAAAAATTCTAAACCCAAAAACTTCGAAAATAGCTATAAGTTAACTGTGAATTTCTCCTATCTACGATAATATTATTGAGCAAAATTTATACCAGAGTAATTGTTACTTCATGAGGAATAAAGATTTTATAATGAATTTATTATCCTATTTCGATAAAAACGTTAAATACAACTGCAAAATAACTACAAAATGCGTTGCGCCGGCCGTCCGAATTCAACTTATGCTCACAGAATGGAGATTCGTAGTATTATACACAAATTTATTATCCTATTTCGATAAAAATGATAAATACAACTGCAAAATTACTACAAAATGCGAAAATGGGCGTTTTACGCAAAAATCACATTCGAGATGTAATAGGTCTCTTAAACAGCTTGATTAAATTAGGATAGCGGTTCTGAATTTAGCTGCTCATGCCGCAGTGCGCAGGTGCCTCAGAGGGCGGGAGGGCCACCGCGGGTTGCGGTCTGCTAGCGGGCGGGGGGGTGACACCTAACATTCGCTACTGCGACGCTACTTGTGACTAACTTCACGGACGCCATTTATTTGAATCGGACTGTACCACTAATACCTTTGAAAACTTCTTACGAAGCAATGTTGACTAAAAACATAAGCATCAAGCACTGACTAATTTTGACGGTTGAAAGCCAGACCTCGGTAGCCAAGTGGTTAAGGCAGCCGCCCGGAATGCGGAAGGTGCGTGGTTCGAATCCCGCCTGAGGTTGTCGTCTTTTTTCAGTCTTTAAAAATTTTACATAAGTATATTTAAGCGTTAATAAAACGCTAAAATATAAAACATTAAACTGCTTAGGGTATATATATTTTTATAATTTTGTGCTATTATGCGTAATCCATTGCCGGTTGGCTTCCATTAATAAATAACATACATACATATAATCACCACTATTATCCCAGAAGGGTTAGTCAGAGACTAGGCAATCAGGACAGCAAAAGCGATCATCTGCCATAGTCTACTTTTCACCAAATAGCGACTGCACATGTGCTCAGCCTGACAAATGGTGAGCCCATCGCCGCTCTATGCTGTTGAATGTATGTGCAGTATTTAGTCCGTTAGTTGCCTTTTACGATACATAAGGGAAGGGGGTGGTAGTATTCTTTTAAAAAGCCGCAACGCGACTCGGCTCTCGTAATGAATAAACAAATATACCACTAATGTCACAGTCAGTGTGCACTGTTAAACTTTCGCATTCCATTGTACATGAATATTTTAACAGGGTTTAACACAAAACTATTCACCCACCAACACGCATTGGACCAGCGTGGTGGGATATATGTCCGAATCTCCATATTATTTAATAAGCATTTGACTATTTTCTACAATAAATAAATAAAATAAATAATAAATAAAACTTTCCTAGACTCACACCAATTATCTAGCCCAAGAGAAGCTTCGAAGAAACTCGTTAAATGGTTACTATAGTCTGTTCATTATAGCTTGATACGTATGACAGGTGTCAAATTGTCATGCCTAGGGTTGCGACATTACAGACGTAATTGATTCAAATGATAATTGAAGTTATAAATTGAATATCATTATCTGTCGTTAATCGTTTTTTGCTTCAAATTATAATTTTGGATGCTATTTAGATCACTTAATTTTTAGAAATACATAATAATAATATGTACTTAAATAAAATTCGTGTATAGATTTTGAATGTTTTAATAATTAACAAATTCCTAATTATGTATTGGTGTACAACCTAAATCATCACTGTAATTACTAGAGTGAGTATGAGTATGAGTGACTATGAGTGAGAGTACCTTGTGAATAGTACGAATAAATATGGTTACGTACGAGTATAGCTGCAGTATCAAAATCGTCTATTTTGTAACATTCCTTTTGTTGTTAGGTGTCGATAATTTATTTTCTTGGGAGGTTGCCGTACTCGTAGTTGAATCATATTTTTCTTTCGAGATGCGAGACACTGTAGGACGCCCTATACTAAGAGCATCCGCAACGCGATCAGCCACTTGCTTTAAGGGTAGTAGAGGACCTTTGTTGGGCTCTCACGCTCAAAATAATTTCGCAAGCGTACTACAAACTCACGACTTTCGCTGTTCAAAACAGTCTTTTTTAACCTTTTAGGCATTGTATCAGTAAAAACAACAAACTTTACGAACAGTTATAACAGAACAAAACTTTACAAACGAATAAAAATAACAAATAATACGTCAAATTAGCAAACTTAACAAACAATTACAACTAAACAAAACATAACAAACGAAAAAAATAGCAAATACTACGATGGGAAAACTAAAAACACGTTACGCATACAAGACTTAGGCACTTGTATCAAAACAAGATGGCTCCCACCCCCAACCAAACCATCACAGATGCAGTAGTGCGAAGTTTATTTCCAACTAGCGGCCGCTTGCGGTTTCACCCGCGTGGCTCCCGTTCCCGTGGTAATATCGAGATAAAAAGTATCCTATGTGTTAATCCAGGTTATAAATTATCTGTATGCCGAATTTCATCCAAATCCATTTAGTAGTTTTTACGTGAAAGAGAAACAAACATCCATCCACACGTTACGGTCGGAATATCGGGATAAAAGTATCCTATGTGTTAATCCAGGTTATAAACTATCTGTATGCCGAATTTCATCCAAATCCATTTAGTAGTTTTTACCTGAAAGAGTAACAAATATCCATACATTCTTACAAACTTTCGCGTTAATAATATTAGTAAGATTAAAATAAAACAAAGTGAACATCGAAATGCGACCGCAATCATCGATTTAAATTGAGCCCAATGAAGTATTGTTCCTTTCTAATGTGCCAATTCAATAACTTTTAAAGTTTTTCATTCCTCATACTCGGAAAATAGGTCTTAAGTTGCATGAGGAGCGGGTGGAAAGTAGTACTATCGATGTCGTAAAAGGCGACTAACGGACTTAAGACTGCACATACAACCAACAGCAAAGAGCGGCGATGGGCTCATCAATATAATACTACCAGCCTCTCTCTTCTCTTTGGTGTCGCAAAAGGCGACTAACGGACTAAAGACTGCACATATGACCAACAGCATAGAGCGGCGATGGGCACATCAATATAATACTACCAACCCCTCTCTTCTCTTCGGTGTCGTAAAAGGCGACTAACGGACTAAACACTGCACATACATCCAACAGCATAGAGCGGCGATGGGCACATCAAATAATACTACCAACCCCTCTCTTCTCTTCGGTGTCATAAAAGGCGACTAACGAGCTAAAGACTGCACATACATCCAACAGCATAGAGCGGCGATGGGCTCGTCAAAATAATACAAACAACCCCTCTCTTCTCTTCGGTGTCATAAAAGGCGACTAACGAGCTAAAGACTGCACATACATCCAACAGCATAGAGCGGCGATGGGCTCATCAAAATAATACAAACAACCCCTCTCTTTCCTTTGATGTCACCCCTCTCTTTCCTTTGATATCGTAAAAGGCGACTATTTTTTTTAGCTAATTCATGTTTTATTTTTAGTTATTTTCCTTGTATTCGTAATGAAAAGCAAAGTGTTTACCTCGGGTGAAAGACTTATTTACTCCCTCGAACCCCGTCTCGGGACTAGAATAAGCTACTTTCACACTTTCACCCCTAGGGTAACAATGTACTATTTTAACTTCAATATAATCGTCATTAAACTCAAGATAAATAAGTAAAGACTAACAAATCAATTAATATAGCTAGAATTATAAATACAAAATTAAAGTCAATCGATTGGTTATTGAACATCAATTGAACTTAAATTGATTTACTATCCCAACACAAGTATTTTTTTGTATTGGAATGACCTTGTAAAGGGGTACGTTTTTTTATTGTAATGTTTAAAAATTGTGTTAAATGTGTGTTATGTGAGTTTATTGGGATAAAACCTAATCTAATGTATAATAAGTAGTCACAAAAAGTAATTGTAGTATGTTAAGTGATGGATTATAAAAAATAATATTATTTAAATGTTGTCAAATAAGTTCATACGCTTTTACAAAGTCACGTCGTCGTTTTGATGACACCTGTCATAAGTATCAAGCTATATTGAACAGACTATAGACAACGGATAAACATACTTAAAATACTTAAATATATACTTATTATACATAGAAAACACCCAGACCCGAGACAATTTAGAAAAACAATAATTTCTAAATTGACCCGACCGGGGATCGAACCTCAGAGATGGCGACCCCATGAAAACCGGCGTACAAAGCACTCTACCAAGGAGGTCGTCCACCGTCGGTCCACAGAACATAAAACTAAAAAAAAAAACAGAGCAACAACCACAGCAAAAGGACTTACTTGTAGAATATGTCCGCAGAGCATGAGCGACAGGCCTTTAGTGAGCAGATAGCTGAAGTCCGTGAGAATGGGCCTCTCCGCCGGGAACCCGGTCAACACCAATATCTGTGGCCTGTGAAGCAATAATATTTATTAAATATGTAACAGTTTGTATAAAATATAACCTAGAAAATAAAAGAACAGAATGTGTTGAACATTTTTTTTCTATGGCATGAAGATACCTTAATAGTAATTTTCGTTATAACATTTTATTTAGATGTGTAATCTTAAACACCATTTTATACAGTCAGACAATTTGGACTTATTATTTGGGTTTAAAGAGAAAACAAGTAGTAAAATAAGCTTTTAAGCTTCTGTAGAAATTACCAGAAAAGAGCAGATAGTAATGCTCTAATTTAAAGCAAATAAACAACAAAAAGTATTATTATAATACAATCTAATGAGCGAGGATCTGCTTATATTGTGAGGTAATAATTATTATGTTATTTCTCAATCTGACAGTGGTTTTTTTTCATCTTTTCTAGATGTAAGAGTTCTATGACTGTTACCCTAGTAACCATTTAACGAGTTTCATAACGAAGCTTCTCTTAGGCTAGCTAGATAATTGGTGTGAGTGTAGGAAAGTTTATTTAATTATTTATTCATTTAGAATTTTTGACTTTGTCTTTGAATATAAAGTGCGTGCGCACCTGTAGTTTTTGACGTGGTCGGTGATCTTGTTGAGGTGGTGCACGCCGGAGAGCGCCGTCTTGTAGGTCTGCGCCTGCGTCGTGGAGCCCCAATTCACGTCTGTCGATATTAACAGTTAGATTGAATGTTTGAGTAAAAGTTTATTTGACGCTACACTTTACTTTAATGAATAACATAAATTTGACTAATCATGACGGTTGATTTGTGCCGAAAATGAACGGAGATGAAGCTGAGGCACTAATTGGCTACTTGACAGTTCTCGGAAAAGTATTTTAAAAATTACAAACGCTTATTTTATATATCTTACAATATATTTTACTCGACAAAGCTTTATTTAATAAAAAAAATAACAAATTGTCTTATTTAATTTCAAATTTTGGTCACGTGACATTTTGCCCTATGACATCACACTTCAATAAACAAGCAAATATCTTGAAACCTGACAGATAGTTTTTGTTTATTTTGTGAAATGTGACGTCACACGAAGCTCAATCATGACCGGGTCAATCAATCAATCAACAATCGGGTCTCGTGATCCACAGATAAAAAATCGCAAATTTATTTCGTAAAATAAAATAGGTATTTACAAATTATCTTAATAAAAAAAAATTGAATAAATATTGTTAAATTATAAACTACCACATCCGACATCCTACTAATATTATAAACGCGAAAGTTTGTAAGCATGGATTGATGTTTGTTACTCTTTCACGTAAAAACTACTAAATGGATTTGGATGAAATTTGGCATACAGATAGTTTATAACCTGGATTAATACATAGGATACTTTTTATCCCGATATTCCCACGGGAACGGGAACCACGCGGGTGAAACCGCGAGCGGCCGCCAGTATTTCATATTTTATTGTTACAACTGTCAAATAGCCAATTATACGCCAATAAGAGTCCATCAAGTCGAAATTTATATATTAATCAATCTGTTGTTTTGTCTGCTAGAGCTAGACATTTGACATTTGGCGGGCGTGGGTTCGATTCCCCCCTGTGATAGTAAATTTTTCAACGTTTCGTTATCTCATTTGACGTAGGTACTTAATTTATATGGAGCTAAGACTTTAGTAGGCAAATGAACAGCCCCCTTCCTCTTGAAACCAATCGCTATTGGATCGGATTGGTATTGTGAATTTTCGTATTTGTAAGTTACGACACCAGCGCTAATTTGGATTCATATTGGGTGAACTAAATGGCATTGAGTTTTGTATTTTTTTCACTCAGTATCCACGCAATATGAATCCATATTGGCTCTGGAGTCGTAACTTAGGAGTACGAAAATTCACAATACCAATCCGATCCAATAGCGATCGGTTTCAAGAGTAAGGGGGCTGATATATTGTTTATTAATTTTACCCGTAAACCGACGAGCATATTCGAAAACACCACACGTTGCCCGCTGTCATCTAGCTGAGCATGTTTTTTGTATAGCATGCCTGCCCTAAGTATAATTACTTCAAGGAAATATCGTGTGCACTGACCTGGCTTCCTGTACGAGACGAGCAGGTACAGCGCCAGCAGGCAGGCGATGGTGATGAGCGCCGTGATCCACGAGATCACGAACATGATCGCCACGCACAGCATCGACCCCACCAGCGACAGCCACATGTTGTACAGCTGCCGGGATAAGCTCACATTACCAAACGATTTTTAGATAAGTAGGGTAGGTCATAAATTTAAATTAAAAAAAGTAACGGTCCCAATATCGAACCTTGGGGCATGCTCATAGTTATAGGAGCTCTTCAAGACTCAAGTTCTCCGACTCAGACTTCATTAATCACAACCACAACCTTTCAATATACATAATGAACCTATAAAGGACGGAGGCAAAAGTTATTTATTACCGTGCACAAAAACGAGCCTTTTAAGAAAGAGGGTACAACACTCAAACCATTACATACTACATAATTTTCTTTCTTATTCATTACATTATAATAGCATAGATACGACGAAGAAGATAGCATAGTTAATTCAATAGTTACTCGAAACGTGGGCCTCCATCCGACGGGCTTGGCGAGGCTGGCGTGGAACGTGGAGAAGTTGATGAGCGCGTATGCAGCCAGGAAGAAGTTGGAGATCAGCGGCGCGATCTGGTTCAACCCGCCTGCAAAAAGAAAAGCGTTATTGGTAACACACTACAAAATTGATGTAAGTATAAACTAATTAGTAAAAAAAAATGTTAATGTATCATCCTAGAGACTAGGATGTATGTTGTTCCCTTTGCCTGCCAACGTTTATTCAAGACTGATTAATTAAAACATTAACGTATAAAGTACAAATCTTTACGCCGGACGTAAATAAAACATCTTGAGCTTCTCCGTGCTAAGAAAGGCACGTAAAGCCGTCGGTCCCAGTTGCCGTCGAAAGATAGCAATCGTTAAAACCCACCAACCCGCATTGGGCCAGCGTGGTGGGTTACGGCCCGACCTCCCCATGTGATGTTGTCCATGTGTGGCCTGTGCCCAGCAGTGGGACGTTTATAGGCTGATGGTTTTGATATTGGAATTTAAATTAGGATGTTTTGCCCAGCTAGCCGTCACTCACCCATGAGTATGAAGGCGGTGGCGATGACGAATGTGAGCGCGTAGCCGCGCACGGGCTCGTTGTTGGCGCCGTAGCCCTTGGCGAAGAACTCCAGGTACGGGTACAGCTTGTCCTGGCACAGCGCCTGGGGACAGAAACATCACATACGTATTCGTTAAGAGGGTTAACACCTTTCGGTTTCCCATACAAACTTCTAAGTTGAATTTTTTTTTAATTTACCATTTTTTATGAAACTTTGCATGCTAAAGCAAAACACAGGGATCTAAATAGTTTGTTGAAAACATTTCTAAAAATCGTTTATTTAACTGAGTTATTGCGATTTAAAGTCCACTATGGAAAGTTTAAAATCGCAATAACTCAGCTAAATAAACATAACAAACTATTTAGTTCTCTGTGTTTTACTTCAGCATGCAAAATTTCATAAAAATTGGCTCAATGGTTTTTAAAAATTTCAACTTTGAAGTTTGTATGGGAAAAAGAAATGTGTAAATAAGATAGGTACCAACCCGTATTGGGCCTGCGTCGTGGGTTAGGGCCCAATCTCCCCAGCAAAGGGATATTGAAGGCTGATGATAGATAGATAGCATTTGTTGCGTCATGTGGTACAGCTCTTAGAGTTATACGAGTACATGCATGAAACCAAAACATGAATCCCGTAGAGGGACCGCAAAAATGAGGTTATAATAAATTATAAACTAAATAATGAGTTACAATACAATTTTAATATTTGATATTTTATTTATTCAAATAATAGATCACCAGCAGGTTATCATTAAAAACAAAAAAGTACACACGTCAACAGGTCAACCTATTCAAACTGTCTTTCTCTAATCCATTTTGATATTTATACCTAAGCACAATAAAGTTCAATATTTCTAATAGGTTAATCTGCTATCGTTTGTACAATTACAAGAGCTAAAAAACACGTATAAGATTCAAAGCTGCACCCTCTGGCATGCAGGGTCAGGGCACTACTAATTATGCTGTTGTGGATCTGTCCCACGTGAGAAAATTTATTGACACTATCTAATTTATTAACCTTTGGCTCACAAAGGAAAAGTAAGTAACTGATTAACCCGTGTTTTCTAACGCGCACTTTTGTTCATACGAAAAACCTAAGCAGTAGGACGTTTATACGATGATTAGTCATGATGGTAAGTTAGTTCACAAATAGACATTAATCTTCTTTTACTTTATCAACACTATTAAATAAAAGTAACGCCATGAAATTCCCGACGCTTACGACGTTTTGGTCGAGAGAAAAGTGTACTCTACAAGCGATGTAGCAAGCCACTTTTTTGATTGCACGTACCTGAAACACTTTGGGCGCGGAGACGAGCGACGCCAGCGCCGACGACAGCGTCGCTGCGAAGCAGCCGCCGTAGATCAGCGGCCCGAAGCCCGACACCAGCCGGATCACCTGCCATGCGCACAAGCATGTAGCGCATACACACACTTACGACTATTGTAAGGGTAAGTCAGAGACTAGGCAATGAGGACCGCAAAAGCAATCCTCTGCCCATAGTCCACGTTTCACCAAATTATAACTTTACAACTTTTGTTAAGAGGGCTTACGCATTTCGGTTTCCCATACAAACTTCCAAGTCGAATTTTTTAAAAACTATTAAGTCAATTTTTGACGACCTCCTTGGTCGAGTGGTTTGTACACCGGTTTTCATGGTGTCGCCATCTCTGAGGTCCCGGGTTCGATCCCCGGTCGGGTCAATTTAGAAGTTATTGTTTTTCTGAATTGTTTCGGGTCTGGGTGTTTTCTATGTATAATAAGTATGTATTTAAGTATTTTAAGTATGTTTATCCGTTGTCTAGTAACCATTTAACGAGTTTCTTCGAAGCTTCTCTTGGGCTAGATAATTGGTGTGAGTGTAGGAAAGTTTATTTTATTTTTATTTTATTATTTAATTTTAATGAAACTTTGCATGCTAAAGTAACGTTCAGGGATCTAAATAGTTTGTTGAAAACATTTTTAAAAAAACGTTTATTTAGCTGAGTTATTGCGATTTTAAACTTTCTATAGTGGACTTTAAATCGCAAAAACTCAGCTAAAAAAACGTTTTTTAAAAATGTTTTCAACAAAATATTTAGATCCCTGTATTTTACTTTGGCATGCAAAGTTTCATTAAAATTGGCTTATTAGTTTTTAAAAATTTCGACTTGGAAGTTTGTATGGGAAACCGATATGCGTAAACCCTCTTAATGATCAATCTTATTTTTATTTGTAATAGAAATAGTCTTTCATTTTCTTGTTTCAAAGATAACGATTACGTGTATGCAACTGCGCCGAAATATCGGGGACTCAAAAACAGCAACTCAAACATGAAAATCCCGTTTTATCATAGTGACCATGAAAGTTTAATCCCTCAAGCAACGTGAAACCAGACACAATTGAAAACCTATTATTTTGCGACCGCCGGCGGTCTAATGATCCTTGAAGGGTTAAAATGTTACTGTAAGACGTTATTCTTTTTATTTTAAATTGAGCAATACTTTTTTTATTGGTTATTCTTGTATATGTTGTGTTGTCTTGGAATCGTAATAAATTTTTTTTTTTTATGGTGTAATGGAAAATGTTTTTCTATGATAGGGAGGGCGTTTTCCAATTTGTATTGACGCTGTAAAAGAAAGGGAGAAAAGAAATGCCCTTGCTGAGTGTCTTGCTGGTTCTTCTCAATACAAGGCTCCGGCTCCATAGGAACCGTTGGCATAGCGACATTCATAAGTGCTCAATTATTGTAGCCTAATTGAATAAATTAATTTGAGTTTGTTAGTAATATGGATAAACAAAACCCCTCCTTAGATTATTGGCAGCTCAAACCCACCAACCCGCATTGGAGCAGCAGCGTGGTGGATTATGGCCTAGCCTCTCCATGTGCTGTTGTGCTGTTGTACATGCAGGAAAGCCAGTGCCCAATAGTGGGACGTTAACAGGCTGATGATGATGAACTAAGGCTGTATATATAATGTTGGAATATACGAAAATACCCTAATAAATTAAATCTATTGATTATACCACACGATTACTTTGTGTACCATTCACATGGACTTAATACATCTATCAGGACCGAGCACTATCAAAATGACATATTGCTAAAATACACCTTATTTCTACAACAGTAATACCGGCTACCAATACGAATAGCGGGAAACAAGCCAAATTAGAGGTCACATGCCAGGCTTTTTATCCCATTCTTTTATTTGCCAACCGATAAAAATAAAGCTGTTGGTAGTGAATAAGAGTTTGCAGGTTCCATTTCCAGGTTTTATTATTATTCTCGCATTTATTTCTTTCCATAAATCTAGGTTTTTTATAATATTCCATATAAAAATAATAAACCAAACTACTATAAAACATTAAACATTATAAAAAACCTAAACCTAGAGTGCCGCCGGCAGCGGGGCAGGGCCCAAACTACCGGTGGTTAGGGCTGCAGAGAGAGGAACCTCCTGACGATGCGTGCCGTGTCAAGAAGTACCGCCTTCTGTATCTGGCCCTTGATCCAGCCGTCTAGCGAGAGTCTCTTGAGATGTTGGTCGAGACTCTTCGCTATTAGGCCGTTTGCAGATACGACTATCGGGACAATGATAGTCGAGTCAACATCCCACATGGCGGTAACCTCGTAAGCCAAGTCAAGGTACTTGCTCAGCTTGTCTTTCTCAGCCTTCACGAGGTTCTCATCATGTGGGACGGTGATGTCGACTAGCACTGCCCGCCGCTGGGACCGATCGACTATCACGATGTCAGGCTTATTGGCAACAATAGTCCTGTCCGTGATAACCGATCGGTTCCAATAGAGCAAAGCACGACCATTGTCGAGAACTGACTCAGGTGTGTAATTATAGTACGGCACCTCGGACTCAACAAGACCGTATTGAAGAGCAAGTTGCTGGTGAATGATCCTGGCTACAAGATTGTGTCTGTGCAAGTACGCGCCGTTAGCAAGATGAGAACAACCGGAAATTATATGCCTGAGTGACTCTCCGGGACGGCGGCATGCTCGACATATGTCGACCGTACCGTCCTTCATGATATACTTCCGGTAGTTGTTCGTCTTGATAACTTCGTCCGCAATTGCACAGACAAAACCTTCGGTTTCCCCAAAGAGGTCCCCGAATCGTAGCCAGTTCACCGACGCGAGCAGGTCCACATCGGGCCCTGTTAAGGCTCGATAGAACCGGCCGTGCAGCTCCTTGCTCTTCCATACGTCCTTGCGGTCCTCGGTGCTCAGCACCTGAGACCTGCGCCAGTTCTCTTTGCCTAAGGAGAGAGGCGTAAAGGTCCTGTCAACCGACACCACATCGCGATGCATCCCACACTTGTTGTTGAGGAAATATTCTCGAAGACTGCACACCTCACGGTTGTGGAGGGTCTTGGCGTTTAAAAAGCCTCGACCACCCCATTTCCGCGGGATGTACAGTCTCATAACAGACGAGCGTGGGTGAAGCATGCGATGTAATGTCAGTTGCTGTCGAACCTTTCTGTCCAGGGCGTCTAACTCGGTCTAAGTCCACCTTAGTATGCCAAAGGTGTATACCAGTAAGGGCATAACCCAGCCGTTGAAAGCGCGCACCCTATTGCCTCCTGACAAAAGACTGTTAAGTACCTTTGTCAGGCGACCAAAGAAGCATTCCTTCACCGACTGTTTTATACCCCCACTATCCATACCCAATGACTGTGACTATTATTATTATTAGCATTAAGTCAATTTATACCAACCCCTCTCTTCCCTTAGGTGTCGTATAAGGCGACTAACGGACTAAATACTGCACATACAACCAACAGCATTAGAGCGGCGATGCGCTCATAAAAATAACAAAGTGTCTAGCCTACCACCAGTGGCTACATAATAAAAAATAATGTATTTCCGTAGGTCACGTGATAGGTAAGAAATGTAAGATAATAGCGAAGCATGCAGGTTATTTTTTTTATTAGACAACATAAATACTAGCTGCCCTATTCCTGTAGGTTATATGTATTGTTATTGTTGTCTAATAAAAAAATAACCTCGAAATTACAAAATACATATTCCAATGACTAATAGGTTGTGGCAGAATAGCTTTTTATGTTAGTCTGCCGCTAATTAACTATTTTATTACACTACCATAATGTATATTTAAAATTAAACTTTATTGGCTTGCGTTAAAGAACAAATTGGAATACCTAATAACTTACGGCAGAATAACATTATTTCTTAACTTAGTGGCGGTACATTAATTTTTATTAAATAACCACTGGTAGCAGGCTAGACACTTCCTAAAAATAATACTACCAACCCCTCTCTTCTCTTCGGTGTCGTAAAAGGCGACTAACGGACTAAAGACTGCACATACATCCAACAGCATAGACCAGCGATGGGCTCATCAAAATAATACTATCAATCTCTCTTTTCCCTTGGGTGTCGTAAAAGGCGACTAACGGACTAAAGACAGCACATACATGCAACACCATAGACCGGCAAAGGGCTCATCAAAATAATACTACCAACCTCTTTCTTCCCTTGGGTGTCGTAAAACGCGACTAACTGGCTAAACTCATTTTTTCTTTAGCTAATTCATGTTTTTATTTTTAGTTATTTTCCTTGTATTCCTTCCTTTATAGTAATATTTATTATAGTGACTCTGGTAACCCTGTCATGTGTTTCACAAGAGTAACCATGATGTTGTAGGAAATAAAACGTAATGATTATATGATACGTATTTGTCCCACGTAATAAAACTACAAGGTCATAACTTTAGAAAGAGATGTAAAACCACGCACAGGTACCTCTCGCTCGGCCCGAGTTTTAATCGCGAGTGATCGGTCCTGCTATATGTATTAAGTCCATGAACGATCACTTAGCATTCGTTCAGACAACTACGAAGTTATACTATACCGTCACTGCGTCCCTGCCAACAACCCTGTCAACATATACAAATCGAAACAACGTCTTTGGTATTGCACCATCGAAATAATTGATTGCTATTACACAGAGCGTGTTTATACGAGTACATCATAGATGGCAGTACTAGTCATACATTGCATAGTCCGTACAGATAAAATTTTCCGTGAAGGTAAACAAACCAATAATCAATATTTCACGGTAATCCGTCACAACTAATTAACAATTAGGCATCTACACACTGCGGCACCAATATTGCTTGACTTTTGTAAACATATTTACCACTTTTACGGTTATTAAATCCCAAATACATAGTCAAGTCTGCTGTCAACTTGAATTTATCTTTTAGTCTATGAAATTAGTGCGGAATCAAGTAGAGTCATGATTCAATGAGATACATGATATTGAATTTGTTCATTCAATAATATGATTTAGGTATCCCAGTTATAGTTGTAAAACAACGGTTGTCAACGGATATTTATCCAAAGTAGCCTTAGATTAAAACAAAAAGGGAAGATACGGCATGCTCCTACTTGTAGTCATTCAAAATATAGTCCTACTCAACTACTTAAGCCCATGGATGCACAGACTTATTAAGACTAGGGGCCACTCGGGCAAATTATGAACTGATGGTGGGCCACCAGAAGTATAGGTAATTAAAGACAATGAAAAATTGATAATAATGTATTCAAATTGAAAAAGAATTTATTAATTTGAAGCGTGGCACTGCATAGTGCTTACAATCTTTTTTATATTTGGCTCAAATTTACTTGTAGCAACACGTAAAACTGCTTCCAAACTTTCATTTGCAAGGCGGTTTCGATTTTTTGTTTTATTATTATTTAGGATTGAAAAGGTTTGTTCACATATATAGGTAGAACCAAATAAGCTTGCACATTTCAGAGCGTTTATGCGCAACTCTTTGTACGTATTTTTATCAATGCAGCGGTAAAAGTTCAGCAAGTCTCCTTCGTTGAATTTGTTGCGTAAATCTTGGTCGTTCTGAATGTCGATAATTTCTAACTGCATTAACTCTGGCGCATTTTCAACTGAAATCGTGAAAGGATTGCTAAATATGTCCAACAGAGGTTTCACTGTTTTAAACTCCGAAAATCTGTCTTGAAAAGATTGAATCAAAATATCTAGCTTTTTTACATAACTGAAATTAATAGCAGTTTTTTTGAATTTTTCAGCCATTTTCTTATAATTCGGAAAATGATTGTAATTTCCAGAATTCAATTGCGATCTGAAAAGTGTCAGCTTGCATTGAAAGGATGATACATGTGCGTAGAGCTGGGATATCAGTTGATTTTTGCCTTGAAGCCGTGTGTTCAAGACATTCAAATGATTTGTAATGTCAACTAAAAAAGCCAAATCACACAACCAATCAGGACTTTTAAGTTCCGGGACGTCCCTTTGCTTTTCCGCCAGAAAAATATCAATTTCTTCTATTAAATTTAAAAATCGTTCCAGTGTCAATCCACGACTTAGCCACCTTACTTCTGTATAATACAGTAAATCTCCATGTTCGCATTCAATGTCATCAAGGAATTGTTTGAATTGCCTGTGATTGAGTCCTCGTGATTTTATGAAATTCACAGTCGAAACTACCACTTTCATGACATTTTCAAATTCAATTTTTTTAGAACAGAGGGCTTCTTGGTGTATAATGCAGTGAAACTGCATGAGATCTTCAGCGTTTAAGTTTTTTTCTTGCAAATGCTTTTTCAACAAAGTAACTAGCCCAGAATTGACACCAATCATCGAAGGAGCACCGTCAGTCGAAACTCCCGATAATTTCGATAAGTCCAAATCAGTTTTTGAACACTCGTCCAAAAGTACATTGAGTATATCAACTCCTCTGGTTTGACCTTTCAATGAACACATTCCTAATAACTCTTCGATGACTTCAAAATCTTGAGTAACACCTCGTATGAATATAAGAAGTTGAGCTGTGGAACTAATATCAGTGGATTCGTCGAGTGCTAATGAAAAAAAATCAATTATCTTAGTTTTTTCATTTAATTGTTCCGCAATATTATCTGACAAAGACATAATTCGTCTTTGGATGGTCATACGATTCAGTTGAATTTTCTCAAACTTTTTTGCTGCTTCTGGACACATTTTCTTAGCGGCAATTTCTATGCATTCTTTTACAAAATCCCCATCATTGAAGGGGCGACTCCGCTTTGCTATCATTCGAGAAATTTCATAACTAACTTCTGTAGCTGTTTCTGTATCTTGAATGGGTTTTGTAAACATAGCTTGTTGACCAATAAGCTCCCGTTTTAAAGACAAAACTTTTTGCTTTCTTAATTCGCCTGTAAACTTCGTAAAAGTAGGATGCTGCGTTTCATAGTGCCTTTTTACATTATATTCCTTTGCAATCGCAACAGAATTCTTGCAAATTAAACAAACGACTTTGTTATGCGACCATACAAAAAAGTATTTCTCAGTCCAAATTTCTTGAAACTGCCGATTTTCATCTTTAACCTTACGTTTTTTACTAGTTCCTGGCATGTCCATGTTGCGTTTTAATCCTGACTAGGATTACCACAGCACCTAAAACCAATTACTAGGCATGAGTTCGATATATCAAAACGTAACTAATAACCGATATGAGTTTCATATCGTATCATATCGATATGACGGTTGCACATAACCGATATTACAAAAACTATGATATCTATATTATCGAGACGATATCAAAACACGCGCGAGAATACCTACGTTATGAAAACTGCAAACGATATAACCAAAACGCAAAACCGTGCACACAACTGAATGGATTGATATTCGTTTCTTCTCTTTCTTACTAAAGAGCGGTGTAAAAGAGATGGATGAAGCGAATATGAGGTCATTTGCTTGGTCACTGTCTTCTTATAGCGGTGTAAAAGAGATGAAGCGAATTTGTGTTTATTTGGTTCAATGCTTGAGAAATTAGTTTTAGTACCTAGAGCAGAGCTAAAGTTGTGATTTGTTTGAAAGAGTTTTTTGGTAATAGTTTTGATGCGCTCTTGACCTCGCAGTGGTGGAGAGACCATAAAATTATTTACCCACACTTATCGGACCTGTACCGAACTAAGTGCAACATAGTCGCAACTTCAGTTCCCTGTGAGCGACTCTTTTCTAAGACAGGGCTAATAATCAATGAAAAGAGATGTCGCTTGAAATCAAAAAAAGTACAACAGCTTGCATTTTTAAATGCTAATCTGTCCTTATCCAAGAAGACAGATTTAAAATAAAAAGTCTTTAAATATTGTATACTAAAAAACTGTTAATATTGTATATTAAAAAAAATGTAAATATTGTACATGGAAAATCATTGTAAATATGACGATTTTTAAATGCGCCAGAAAAGTAACATTTGTTAATAATAAGTTTCCTTTTATCTTTCTACTTAACTTTACTCAAGTATTGCACTTTTAAAAATACAAACTTACAAAGCTTTTCTGTTAGTCCTAAACCTAGTAAAGCATGAAGGGAAATCGCCATAAACTAACTGAGCGAGCGCGATCTGTGTTACATATCTATTTAAATAACTCGACAAATATGCGCGTTATCGTTTGTTGTTGGTTTGCCGTAACTAATAACAAGACACAACGCATTAACGCACGCAACGTTAGTAAACTGTACCTACTGATATCGATATCTAAAAACGGTTATCCATATCGATATGAAAACTTCATATCGGTTACATAACGGTTTTGGTGATATAACGAAAACGCCCATGTCTACCAATTACAGTTCCTAATTAATTACCAAAAATAATTGATAAAATATGTAGATAAAATTAATAACAGTTTTACTTACGATTTCACAACACAATTATACACGGCACTTGACGGGAAATCTACGTTGAATGTGGATCAAAATATATTATAATTATGACACCGGCTAGTCGAGTTAAAATCTACACTAGAACTAACGACACTTTACTCAAATTAAAACCGAACTGTCGGTCGCTGCGGTTAGCGTGGCTTTTATACCACGCGCATAGAGTCGAAAACTGTCTGGAGAAATCTCGAAACCGACTCTGGAAGCTTCGTGTATCTACCTACGCGAGCTATCGGGAATTTGGGACTATTGCTATCTCGCTCGCTCGAACAGTATAACGCGGCGCGCTTCCTCAAGAAAACGAATTTAACCGAGATCAGCACGAACATTACCGACCGCTGTTACCGACGCATGCACGGCGCACCGATAAGATTGATAGAGCGCGCGCGCGAGATTCAAATTACTTTTCGAACATTTGTTATTGGTTTTATTCTGGAATAGAACTCAATATTTTCGAATGTACGAGAGTATTATTTTTGCTGTCGGCGGGCCACCAGTATTCGACCGGCGGGCCGCATGCGGCCCGCGGGCCGTAGTCTGTGCATCCCTGACTTAAGCAAACACTCAACACGCACACCTATAAAGTGTAAATAGAGCGAGCGAGGCAAAGCGGTAAGTTTCAACGTCAGCGCGAGGGAGTCAGCGAGTAGCGCGTTGACGTCTCGGTCGTTTCGCAACAGACGAGTACGTACGACCGATTCCGACGCCACTGCGGAGAAGCGTCTTTCTCTTTTTCCCACAGTAGAATATCTGCAATAGGGCGATGTAGTCTGTTCGCTCGGCAAATTGTGACTGAAGTGAAATTGTGCCTTTAGGCCTAATTTTGGCGGCTCACTCATGAGACGCTAATGCCGTACCTTCCCTTTTTGTTTTAATCTAAGAAAGTAGCCGATAACAACCTATAAACAACGGTTGAACACCGGTCGTTTATTTATGGTTTATCCGACTGCATGCATAAATAGTGTTTACGCTTTTACAGTTTTTGTGTTTAAATTGTTTTATTTGTGATATGTAGCTACTCGTACCTACAAAAATACTCGTTTAAATACGAAACTTGCAAATAATTACATATTATTACGCGCGGCTCGTAGCGTGAGCAAGACGTTGCCGCTTCGTGCATCACGTTACGCTCCGCGATCGCAACCCGTTTCATGCCCATGCACGAAGCGGCAACGTCTTGCCACGTTGCTTACGCGCAACAGACGAACGCGTTGATCGATTGATCATTGCAGTTCAGTAGCGTTTCCGCGTCTAAAAAGATATAACGTGTGTCAATCATCTACTGGAACTACCTACTTTGCTAACTAGTGTCAACTGTGAAATCGCTAAAAATAATGACGCGATCTACCGTAATGTTTGGAAACATCTCTGAAAGTGATCACAAAAAACACGTTACGTGCAATTATTGCAATGCACGATATAAACATGCTCAGGCTAATAGACTGAAAGAAGTCTTCATTCATGCCCGCCGTCGCAACGTCGCTTCGTCGCTTTGTCGTGTCGTGCGACTCGTGCGTGCGTGTAGGAACGGTATCGAATAGAAAGTATTACTCATATAACGATACCCTAAAGTATCGATACTTTTGACGACCTCCTTGGTCGAGTGGTTTGTACACCGGTTTTCATGGTGTCGCCACCTCTGAGGTCCCGGGTTCGATCCCCGGTCGGGTAAATTTAGAAATTATTGTTTTTCTAAATTATCTCGGGTCTCGGTGATTTCTATGTATAATAAGTATTATTTAAGTATTTTAAGTATGTTTATCCGTTGTCTAGTAACCATTTAACGAGTTTCTTCGAAGCTTCCCTTGGGCTAGATAATTGGTGTGGTAGTAGGAAAGATTTATTTATTTATTTATTTATTTTTAGGGAATTTTTGGCGTTGGTTTTATTAGAGCTCGATTCGAAAGTGATAATTTCAAAATAAAGGTCCTTAACTACGCTTAAGTATCTCATGAAAGTTACTTAAAAATTTACTAGTTACATAAAAAGTTACTTTAACATGAAAACAATTAATTTAATAAAAAACAATTATTAAGTACATACAATTGGTCTATTCTCTATGCATTACCTACGAGAAAAAAATGATTCCATTAAATAAATATAAAATATGTTTTTATCCGTTTCAAGCCATTGAAAATGGATAACAACGGATAAAAACGAAAACAACCGTTTTCAACCGCTCATCATTCAATCCCAGTACATTGCGCAAAATACCAAATCACAACAATCGACTAATAATCCATAATTAGTAACGTTATTTCGTTAAGGTGTTGCATTACGTTAAAGAATGTTGCATGAGGGTTAACTATGTATGATAATGATGAGGAAAATAAAAATTATGAATTCACTATATTCCAGCAACTTCGTGCGCGACCGTCCTGCGGGACAGACGTTGGCGGGGACGAGATAGCACGTCATTCTAGAACACGACTACACACACTTGTTGCACGCGTTGCCCTTCCCCGCCACACCATCCGCCACCCGCTGACGTCTTGGGTACCTCGTCCCCGCCATCGTCAGTCACCCCGCGGAACGGTCGCGCACGAAGTTGCCGGACTATAGCAGCCCGCCCGCGACTCCGACCGCGTACCACCTCGTATTCCGTGACGAATTATCAATTTATTTTTTCGTACAAACTTTGTCCTGACAATATAAAAACAACAAAAAAAAAATTAGCCCAATGATACGCCATCGCGGCAGGCGCAGGAGATAGCGGGACGGGATGGACTGCAATCGGAAGTACTGGCAAGTCACCGCCCTGAACCTTGAACAGAGGAAGGAGGATAGGGAGGGTGGTATTTGCCCAGCAGTGTGACAAGTCAGGCTGAATAAAAAAAAAGTTGCAACCGTTTTAAAATGATGAGCGAACATACATTCATGGCAATTGATTGATATTAAATAGATACATTTTCTGTTTATGCTTTTATTTATTTTTAAACAATAAAAAATTCTCCTCAAAAGAGCAAGATCTAAGCGAAATTTGTGGTTAAATTGGGGGTTTTTTTTATAGCAGAAGGAGGCAAACGAGCAAGCGGGTCACCTGATGGAAAGTAATCACCGCCGCCTATGGACACCCGCAAAACCAGAGGAATCGCAGACGCGTTGCCGGCCTTTAAGGAAGGAATAGGCTCGTTTCTTGAAGATCCCTAAGTCGTAACGGTCCGGAAATACCGCCGCCGAGAGCTGGTTCCACAACACTGTAGTTCGAGGCAAGAAATTTCTTGAAAAACGCACAGTAGTAGACCGCCATCCATCAAGGTGATGTGGATGGAATGACAGTCGATTGCGTGTAGTGCGGTGAAGGAAATCAGCGGCAGGGATCAAGCCGAACAATTCCTCAGAACACTCCCCATGATATATACGGTACAATATACAGAGAGACGCAACGTCTCTCCGAAGAGCCAGTGGATCGAGCCGACCTGAAATAACCACTGAAATAACACAATTTTGGGGGTTAAGTTGCTCGCGTCCGTAGGTTTACCCTTGAGACCCTACACGTGACCCCTGGGTGGTGCTAAATGAGTGACACCAACTGAGTGGTAGAGCCACGCTGCGTTGCAGCACGCATTGGGTCGGCTCGCCCGGCGTAATACCACCCCCTCACGAATTTTCGGCGTGAAACAATGGCACTCTGTGCTGTTGTGTTTCGTCCGGCGAGTGAGTTTTCCGGAGACCCCTCCTCCCCCCCCCTCACAATTGATATGGCAGCGAACTGTAATCTAGATTTACCCCAGGGGGGTACCTACACATCCAGTGTCGGAGAATCCCCCCCTGAGCGTTCTCGCTCAGGCTGCCCTACGTATTCTGGGGAGGGCAAAAGTTCGCCCGTGCCAAGGCATGCTGCAGGCAGGAGAAAGGCGGGACAATTGGCACCCCCTCCTACGCTTCGCGTGGACTTCTGCAATATCAGGGGAATCCACTCTAATTTGAGCGCCGTCCATTACCACCTCGAGACGGCGAAACCGGCCTTGCTCTTCCTCACCGAGACGCAGATATCCCCCCCTCCTGACATCTCGTACTTGCGCTACCCGGGATACAACCTGGAACATGCATTTGTGCTACGAGCCGGTGTTTGTGCCTATGTCAGGGAGGATATGTGCGTTCGTCGCCTTGGCAATCTTGAAGATAGGGACCCCTCCATCTTATGGCTGCACGTCGACTGCGGACGTCATCCTCGCGTCTACGCGTGCCTGTATAGGTCCCACAGCGGTAAAATCGGAACTGACCAACTCATCGAGACCGTCCAAACAGCGACAGACTCCCTTCTTCAACGCATCCCCTCGGCCGAGATTGTGGTATTGGGAGACTTCAATGCCCACCACGTCGAATAGCTTGGTTCACGCACAACTGACCACGCGGGTAGAGCCGTTCATGACTTCGCTTTGGCCTACAGTCTGTCCCAATTGGTAACCGAGCCAACACGGGTTCCAGATGTGGAGGGCCATGCACCTTCTTTATTGGACCTTCTGCTGACCTCGCACCCAGACGGCTATCAAGTTTCTGTTGATGCACCACTAGGCTCATCAGACCACTGTC